>LR738714.1:298131648-298282466 GCA_902687465.1 Secale cereale
GGGGGGGGCATAGGTTTCACTAGTGGCTTCTCTCGAGAAAAATAGCAAACGGTGGGTAAACCAATTACTGTTGGGAAATTGATAGAACTTCAAATAATCATGACGATATCCAGGCAATGATCATTACATAGGCATCATGTCCAAGATTAGTAAACCGACTCCTGCCTGCATCTACTACTATTACTCCACACATCGACCGCTATCCACCATGCATCTAGTGTATTAAGTTCATGCAAAAACAGAGTAATGCATTAAGAACGGTGACATGACGTAGAAAAGATCCATTTATCTATGGCGTTAGATATGGATCTCATCGTTTTATCCTTAGTGGCAACGATACATATGTGTCGGTTCCCCTTCTGTCACTGGGATCAAGCACCGTAAGATCGAACCCACTATCGGGCACCTCTTCTCATTGCAAGATCAAAAGGTCAAGTTGGCCAAACAAAACCCAATATCAGAGAAGAAATATGAGGCTAAAAGAGATCATGCATATAAGAGATCAAAGAAACACAAATAACTTTCATAGATATAAAAAGATAGATCTGATCATAAACTCAAAGTTCATCGGATCCCAACAAACACACCGCAAAAGGAGTTACATCATATGGATCTCCAAGAGACCATTATATTGATAATCAAAAGAGAGAGAGGAAGCCATCTAGCTACTAACTACGGACCCGTAGGTCTACAAGGAACTACTCACGCATCATCGGAGAGGCACCAATGGAAGTGGTAAACCCCTCCATGATGGTGTCTAGATTGGATTTGGTGTCTCTGTACTCTACGGCGGCTAGATGAATATTTCGTCGACTCCCCTAGGGTTTCTAGAATATTGTGGTATTTATAGAGCAAAGAAGCGGTGCGGGAGGCCACCAAGGTGGGCACAACCTACCTAGGCGCAGAAAACAGCATCTGGCACTTGGCACTATGTCAATAGGTTAGTACCAAAAAAGGATATAAAATGACTATAAGATGATTGTAAAACATCCAAGAATGATAATATAACAGCATGGAACAATCAAAAATTATAGATACATTGGAGACGTATCAACGGATACGTTCAAAGATTAACGTTTGGCTTCCCAAGACTGTGAAGGAGTTTTATACCTTGGTGGACAAGTGTGCTCGGATGGAAGAAGGGAGGAAACTCCCTGGAGAACAAAATGGCGTCGACGTCGACTCAGAGGACGACGACGATGCCTCCAGTCAGAGGAAGACGAACAAGAAGCACTGTAAGAAGCACAAGGATAAGGTAGTGATGACAGTTGAGGGGTCGAGCGCGCCTAGTTCCGGCAAGAAGGCTAAAGCTGAAGCCCCCGACAAGGAGGTTGCCGCGTGCAACGATTGCCGGGAAGCTGCGGCTGTCGAGAAGGCTGGGAAAAGTGATGGCCCCTACCGCAAGATCCACCGGACCAAGGGCAATGACCTCTTGGAATGTCATCAGGTTGAGCAGCTTGCCAAGAAGCAGTGAGCTGAATATGAGAAGCGAGATAAGGAAAAAGGTCATAATGGTGCTGGAGGAAAAGGCGGGGGCAGTGAAGCAAATCGCCCCGGCAAGGCTCTTAGGAACCAAGGGAAACCCGCCAGGGGCCACGAGAAGGAGAATTGCAATGAAGAGACTGATGGAGGGTGTGAAGAGGAAACCAGTGAGCAGGAGTTCCAAAAGGCCACTGACGCCCTATGCATTGATGGGGGTGTATCTTTGCACTCCTCTCACCGCCAGCTTAAACAGTGGGCGCGTGAGGTCAATGTCGTAGAGCCTGCAACAGAGTTTCAGAAGCTGCTCAAGTGGTCCCGCACGCCCATCATCTTTGATGAAGAGGAGCACCCTGGCCGTACAACTATGGTAGGGTGCTTGTCGTTGTTGGTTTCGCCAATAATCCGCAACCTCAAGGTCACAAAAATGTTGGTTGATGGCGGGCCGGGTTGAATCTGATTTCCCCAAAGGTCATCAGCAGACTCCAGATAGCAGAGGATGAACTTGAGGTTCCCGGCACGTTTCAAGGAGTTAATCCCAGCAGGAGCCTTCCTATGTGTTGTGGGGTTAACACGACAGATGTCCTAGTGCAAGTACTTAGTTGTGGAGCCATCACGCCTAGGTTAGCTTAAATGGGTTAATCGGGACAAAGTACACAGAGAGTTTATACTGGTTCGGCCCCTTGCGGTGAAGGTAAAAGCCTAATCCAGTTTGAGGTGGTATTGCATAGGTTTCGATTGCCAAGGAGCGAATACGCTTGACCTAGCTTTCGATCTCTTGTTTTTGTCTAAACCGCCGTCAGGTCATCCCTTTATATACACAGGTTGACGCCCGTCGGTTCATAGAGTCCCGGCCAGCTCATACACAACGTGTCCGGCTCGGTGACTAACTATTCTAGCCTTACAATACAAGTCATACATACATGGCGGTTTACACCTATGGGCATTAAGTCTCCTTTGGGCTTTGGGTCCTTAGCAAGCCTGCTTTGTGAACCGCCATCTTCAATATCTTCATGGGTTGTCTTGGTGAACTGCCATCTTCAATATCTTCCTGGGCCCTATCTTGGTGAACCACCGTAGGCTTAACCCGGCCCCTCATGAGCAGGTTATACCCAATAGCTATATCCTCAACATTAGGCCCCAAGTTGATTTGAACTTGTTCATATCAATCTTCAACACTCGGAAAGGATCCTTCTTCATTTGCTTTTGCGATGCCCTGTAAACTGCCGTGACATCATCTCCTAGGATTGTGGTAACCCACCGTGACGTCACATGTCATTAATATTATACAAAGCCCAAATCTGAACATATCTTCTCTTTTAATGATCCTCTGAAAATCGAGGCATCTGCACCATTATACATCCATTTTTTGGTCTCCTCGATTCCCGCGCGTGCCACTTATCCTCGCGATGTTATAAATAGGGCCAGGGGTCTCTGTCACTTTCCCCCTTGCCTCCTCATCTGTCTTCTAACTCGCGTCGCCTCAGCACTCGAGCCCCACCGCCGCTGTCGACCTTTGCCGCCACCGCCTCAAAAATGGTCGTTGCATCAACCTGAATCGACCAGAGCTCGTCTGCGCGCCTCCGTTGTTCAACAATTCTAGTGAGTTCTCCTCCTTCCTTTTCTCATAGATCCCGTTAGGGTTTTGACGAGTTCGTCGAATTTCATCTCGGCCATTCTTTATTCTTTACTTCATCCTGGATTTTAATCCAACTTTTATATTCTTCCTCCACCAAGACAACTGTAGTACTCATTTTAGATATCAGAAACATCTCCATTGTATAAAAGAAATCCAATCCGGACATATGAACTGCTCAAGCACTGTAATTTTAGGCCTAAATATTTTTCATTATCTGACGCGTCGTAGATCCAAAATCATAGCATCAATCTGTGAAATCTGTTTTTTCAACACTTAGCAATTTTTCCTTTCTCAGATCTGTATTTCAATAGTGTGGGTGGCTTAACTCGGAAATAATAACCCGCCAGGTACCATTAGTCCCCTCTTAAGCCGCCAGTAACTCATCTTCAATCTCCGATTTAACACTTATGCATGCTTCATCATTGCATGCCTTTAAACCTTTCAGCCGACTTAACTACATAATATTGAACCGGTATAATATTTCTTTCAAATCATTGGAAAAATGGCTAAGACATACATTGCTTGCAATTGGGTCCGATCCCGGGTCACTGAAGAAGATCTGAATAATTTCGTTGCCATTGGCGCCTTAGCTAAGAAAACGGACATCCATTGGATGGTCCCCGGCGACGAATGTCCTCCTAAACCCAAGGATGGAGAGGTGATTGTTTTTGCTGATCACCTGCAGCGAGGGTTTAGCCCTCCCGATTCAAAAAAAATCCGTGATGTGCTTCATTTTTTCCAGCTTCACCCCCAAGATATCGGACCCAATTATGTATCCAACATTTGCAATTCTCAAGTATTCTGTGAAACTTACCTTCAAGAGGAGCCCACGGTTGACTTATTCAGAGAATTTTATTACTTAAACCGTCAGACAGAGTTCGTTGATAGGCCCAACACCGTACTTGGTGGGGTTTCAAATCAAAAGAGGAAAGAAGTCAGCTTTCCTCATGCTAAGCCTCATAGTCATCCCAAAGACTAGAACCAAACTTGGTTTTATTGTCAAGACACATCTCCAGCTGACGAGAATCCTCTTCCGGGTTACCGCGATCACCGGCTTAGCAGCACACATCCACTCCCCTCATGGCTTAGTGCGAAGGAACAGGCCAAGTACGCACCATCATTTTCAAAGCTTGGAGCCTTTATGGCAACGGCTTAACTGGCGTCGACCATGTCCGACGCTGGGTGTCCTGGAGTATCTTGCCATTAAGTCGCCGCCGCGGCTTAATGTGTGAATATACTGGTGATGTAAAAGATCCCTAGAGCCACTGTGACATTCAACTGTCTGATGCAGAAGTTACTGAATCCACAAAGAAATTGCTGAAGGAACCTTTAAAAGAATGCAGCAAAACAGGACTTAGTCCTTTCAGCGCCTTCAACAAACCGCCAGCTGTAAGTGTTGCACACCTTCAGCTCGACCATATTTGCATTAATCATTGCCCACTCATGATCTTATTAGCGTTACTAAGGCGATTTTTTATTTTGGAAAAAGAAGCCGCAAGACAAACCGGTCAAACTGCCTCGTACAAAATCCAAAGCCTCCAAGAAATATGCCAAGAAGAAGATTACCGAACCTGTTGAGTTAAACTTGGATGATGACATTGATGATGATGATGAGTCGGAGGTAGAACTTGACTCTCTTGGCTCATTTTTTGTACATCTCATTGACAATGATTGTTATCAGGACGACGCAGAGGCCAGCCGCGCAGATGAAGCAGAGGTAATTATTCTTCCCTCCAGCTCGGAACCTCTGCCAACAAAGAAAATCCGACAAGCAAGCTAGAAAGTAAGCTTTTCTCACCCTCTAGCTCACTTGGATCCCAACTTTCTTTTGAAGAAACATCAATTTGAAGCTCGTCGTACCACCCGGCATAGCGGTGCTATAATCACTTCTTCCGACTTACCAAACACGCCGGTTCGCAAACGCCGCCGAGAGGTCTCTCATATTTCTAACATATTTTATCCCAAGGCTGGTCATTTCCGAAAACCTCTTAACCCGTCTGATTAAAACTATCAGGGGACTTCACATTCCTCCTCTGGCGAGTCAACGGGAACACAAATGACGGCTTTCAAGACTGTACCTGGGTAAGAGTATATTCAATCATTTAAACGTTATGTCTGATCATTATACTAACCTCTTATGCTTCTTATTTTCAGGGGCCAGGCCAAACCCAGTAAGAAGGCAAAGCTGAATAAACCGGCCGACGATCCCATCCCGTATGAACCGGAAAAGCAATAGTCAGAACCTTCCAACTCAATTGGTGAAACTGCTCTCAATGATCCACCACCACAAGACCATGAAGCCTCCGCAGATCATATGGTCGCCGAACCGGCTATTTCTAAGTCGCCAAACCCAATCAAGCATGCTGAGGAAAAGAATGATGATGTTGTTGTCACTGGAAGTGGATTCACAACTCCGGGTCCGCCTACTGTCTTATGTAAGCATACTGCCAAGGAAGAACTTTCTGATGAAGACAAAGGCAAATGGAAGGTGGACTTGGAGAGCTGCACCCATTTCAGTGCCCACGACATCCACTCTAGTTATTTGAACCATCTGTACACCAACCGTGACTTTGAAGTCGACTTAGTAAATCTGATGAAGGAGCGTTAGGAGGTAGATGCTGCCACTCCTTTTTATATGAATATACTTTCCTTAGCCGCCAAGTTTATTGGACATGATACAATAGAATGTGCTATAAACTTCAATAGTTGCATAGATCAATTGCAGTAGCCCCCAAGGGTCGTTTTATGCTTTCAAACATGAACCGGTACTTATAATATCAGCACTTCAACTTTGCATGTGTAGCCCCCAAGAGCCGACTTAATCATACATGAATAATCTGGGACTAATCATCCTACCAAAAACCAATACTCTAGCTTGTAGACTTTATAAACCGGATCATGTCATTTGTCCGGGTCAGCAGATGAGTATGTCTCAAAAAAGAGCAATATGCATTAGCCCCCAAGGGCCGAGTATAATACTTGTATTGTGCTTGGGACTTTTCAGAAAGTTTCAAGCAGCAAGTATGCATTAGCCCCCAAGTGCCAAGTATAATACTTGTATTGTGCTTGGGACTTCACAAATCATCATGATCATAACGCCTTCCATGTTTGCATATATCATAGGCTGAACTGACCAAAAAAGATGTTGTGTTGAAAGATCTTAAGGCCAACTTGAAAACTCAGCAAGCCGAGACATCCAAGGTGAAACTAGCATTAAAACTGCTTTGGAGAATATGGAAAAGCTGAAGCAAGATTTCAATGCTAAAAAATCTAGCTGGGAAACTAAAAAGGTGGCTCTATTGAAGAGAGCTGATGATGCTGAAGCGGCACTTAAGCCGGTGACTGAAGAGCTATCCGGCTTAAAGGAACAGGTTAATATCATGTCGTCAGCCATCTTTGGTAAGTAGGAAAATTATGTCTCCCTTGTACTTCAAGAACTACCTTGTCAATATCTGCCGGCTTACTCACAATTTCACTAACGTAGGTTTGCGGAGCGCAAAGTTGGGCACAAACATGCGCGTTCGGCTTAAGGCTGTCTACACTCTTGTAGAACAATTATATACTGGTGATCAATGTACCATTGCTGCTGCTATGTACAAGAAAAATCCATCCCCACTTATCAAAGATACCTTGGAGAAGTTATATGCGTTGCCTCAAAGGGTTGATGATTTGAAACGGGGAGCCGCTAGAGCCGGTGCCTTAACCGCTTTAAGCCGGGCAAAAGCACGGCTGGCAGATCTTGACCCAGAGATTTGGCCAATGACTGCCCCAGTGTTAAGGAAGATGGATCCACGTTCAATGCCGATGATTTTGCCGAAATAGTAAGAGCAATGTGTCCTTTGGCAAGTAAACTGGCTGATGAAACCAATATTGCCACATACCAAGCGGCTTATGACGATGAAAATAAAAATGTGGAAGCTCTGGTTCATCTGAGGACGGATCTCATCTCGCTGATTCGTAAGCACACCTCCGCACCTGACTTTGATCCATCAAACCTCATTGATGATGAAGATGTATTTAGAGCATTGACCGGTATCAATTGGGCTACGCCTGACTTCCAGCTGGTGGATAACTTGGGAGCTGAAGATGAAGAAGAGGCGCAGGATGACCCGGAGGCTTCAACCCATTCATAATCATAAGCTGCTTTTACTGAGTGTCATACCTCGCTGTGTTGACATGAAAACGTTTATCCTTTGTCGGCCATCAGATGCCTTGTAATAGGCTAGTTAAACTCTTGATCTGTCATGCCATCACGCCTGTTTTGTTCTGCATGACACTACCGCTTTACCAATTGAAGCTTGGCCAGTTGTTCTCATGATCTCATCAACTATGTATGCTAGATTTATTATTTTACCTGCACGAAAAACAAATCACAAGTGTCGTGGCAGTTTACCGCTGGGTGGGTCACAATACCCTATAAAAACCACCGGTGAACAATGGCAGTCCATAACCAAGGCCAGTTCAATCATATCTTTACATAATTATAAAATATCATACATGTGATATTCATTCGCACTACCGGCTTACCATACCAACGCAGTAAGGGTGACAGCCCAAAAGATTTGAGCGCATAATGCTCTGTTCAATTAACATATGCCACTGGCTTACAACGTCGTATGCGGCAAGGGGTATATCCCAAAACTTAGGGCACAATGCTTCCAAGCATAAAATCATCATATTCTGGTGACTTATAGTCCAAAGCCAGGTCCGGTTTAACAAACTCCGCATGGATTAATATGTGAACCATAAGGCATCAGAACCCTCATTGGTTTTTAATCATGTATCAACACGTCACAAAACACTCAAATCAAATATGAATCAAAAGACAAAAAACAAGGCGTTCATGGCTACCAAACCTTTAAATCAAGTGTTGTCAAAGGGCCGCACAGCTGCTGAGTTAAATCTTTGCTTAACCTGATAAGCCGGGGCTCAGATGACCAATCGTCGTTTTAACTTTGACAAGTTCAGGGTCCGTATAAGATTAACTTGTCAAAAGTACGGCGGGTCATTCCAGTCAATCTGGGCGAAGTGGCAGACTTAAAAGGCAGGATAACCCGGGTTTTTAGGTGAATGCACCTGGCTTCCAAGCCTATTACAAGGGTCAGAAAACTCTTGTCCATAGAAAAAAGAGCCCCCAAGTAACATTTTCTTCCTGGCATACAAGCCAGAGGAATAGGGTATTCACAGCTATGCTCGATTGAGCAAGAAGCCCCAAGTAATCATATGAAACAAAGACTCGTTATTAGTAAGAATGAAACGACAGAGGCCCTGAATTATCAGGGATGCTGACTTCATTATAACCATCATCATATATACATTGTGAAAATTTGTACATCACGAAAGCCGATGACTCAGGTGTAATAAGGCCGAAGATGAGCAATATTCCACGGCCAACGGGTCTCCTCCTCCGACGTGCGTGAGTCCTTGTGGTCTCGAACATCGATAAGGTAGTATGATCCATTGTGTAAATTCTTGCTGACCACAAAAGGCCCTTCCCAAGGTGGGGATTGTTTATGCATATCTTTTTTATGCTGGATAAGCCGGAGCACCAAATCACCCTCTTGAAAAGTTCTGGTCTTAACCCGACGGCTGCGATAACGGCGCATATCTTGCTGGTAAATTGTTGAACGAGCCGTCGCAAGGTCGCGCTCCTCATCCAACAGGTCAAGTGCATCCTGGTGTGCTTTTTCATTATCAGCTTCAACATAAGCCGCCACACGGGGTGAGTCATGACGGATGTCACTAGGGAGAACCGCCTTTGCTCCGTAAACCATGAAGAAAGGCGTGTAACCCATGGATCTGTTGGGGGTAGTATTAATGCTCCATAGTACTGAGGGTAACTCCTCCACCCAACAACCCGGCAGCCTCTGCAAAGGGACCATAAGCCGGGGCTTGATGCCTCTCAGGATCGCTTGATTGGCTCTCTCGGCTTGACCATTGGATTGGGGGTGAGCCACTGATGAAACATCAAGCCGGATATGTTCTCGTTGACAAAACTCTTTCATAGCACCCTTGGACAAATTAGTGTCATTATCAGTTATGATGCTATGTGGAAAACCAAAATGGAAAATCACCTTTTTGATGAATTAAACCGTCATTGTTGCATCACACTTACTAACCGGCTCTGCTTCGATCTATTTTGTAAACTTGTCAACTACCACCAAGAGGTGACTCTTTTTATCTTTGGACCTTTTGAAAGGCCCAACCATATCAAGCCCCCAGACTGCAAACGGTCAAGTAATTGGAATGATCCTCAATTCTTGAGCCGGCACATGAGCTTGGCGTGAAAATTTCTGACAACCATCACATTTACTGACCAAATCCTCTGCATTAGCATGAGCCGTCAGCCAATAAAACCCATGACAAAAAGCCTTGGCTACAAGAAACTTAGAACCAGCATGATGACCACAATCTCCTTCATGAATCTCACGAAGAATCTCCCATCCCTCCTCAGGAGAAACACAATGTTGAAATGCCCCAGTAACACTGCAATGATGCAGCTCTCCATTGACAATGGTCATTGACTTAGACCGTCGGGTTATTTGCCTGGCCAAAGTTTCATCCTCGGGTAACTCGCCACGGGTCATATAAGCCAAATATGGACCTATCCAATCAGGAATCGCATGAAGAGCCGCCACCAATTGTGCCTTCGGGTCAGGAATAGTTAGATCTTCCTCTGTAGGCAACTTGACTGAAGGCTATGTAGGATATCCAAAAAAACATTAGGTGTCACCGGCTTACACTGGGATCCTAGCCGGCTTAGAGCATCAGCGGCCTCATTTTCCTGTGATCAACATGTTCCACCTGATAACCTTTGAAGTGACCCGCAATAGCATCAACCTCGCGTCGGTAAGATGTCATGAGCGGATCTTTAGAATCCCAAGTGCCAGAAACTTGTTGATCCACCAAGTCTGAGTCGCCAAAACACCTAACCCGGCTTAGATTCATCTCCTTAGCCATCCGAAGACCATGGAGCAAGGCTTCATACTCAGCTGCATTATTAGTACAAGGGAACATCAACCTTAAAACACAACATAATTTATCACCTCGTGAGGAAGTCAAGACAACTCCAGCCCCCGAGCCTTCCAATTGCCTGGACCCATCAAAGTAAATGGTCCAATATGTGTGAATCCGCTTTTCTTCAGGCGTCTGCAACTCTGTCAGATCATTGATGAAATCCACAAGTGCTTGAGACTTGATGGTTGTGCGAGGCATATATTTCAAACCATGAGGTCCAAGTTCAATGTCCCACTTGGTGACCCGACCTGTGGTTTCTTTGTTTTGAATGATATCCCCTAAAGGAGCAGAGATGACCACGCTGATAGGATGACCCAAAAAATATTGCTTGAGCTTTCGGCTAGCCATGAACACCCCGTACATAAGCTTCTGCCAGTGTAGGTACCTCTGCTTGGATTCAATAAGCACCTCACTGATGTAGTAAACCGGCCTTTAATATGGATGCTCCTTGCCTCACTCCTTTCCTTCTACCACAATAGCTATGCTGATAGCCTGGGCATTAGCAGCCACATACAACAACAATGGCTCCTTATTGATAGGAGCAGCAAGGACTGGCGGCTCCGCTAACTGTTTCTTTAAGGCTTCGAATGCTTCATTAGCAGTGTTACTCCAGACAAAGTGATCTCCTTTCTTCATCATTTGGTACAGTGGTATAGGTTTCTCACCCAACCGGCTTATGAACCGGCTCAAGGATGCAATACGACCCGCCAGATGCTGAACATCATTGACACCCGCCGGCTTAGCCAAGGAAGTAATGTCCTTGATCTTCTCCGGGTTAGCTTCAATGCCTCTGTCACAAACCAATAAACCCAAGAGCTTACCTGCTGGTACACCAAAGACACACTTGGCCGGGTTAAGCATCATCTTGTAGACCCGGAGATTCTCAAAGGTATCTCTCAAATCATCTATCAAGGTTTCTTTCTTCCTGGATTTCACCACAATATCATCCACATAAGCATGAACATTGCGCCCAATCTGGTCCTGAAGGCAATTCTGCACACATCGTTGGTAAGTCGCTTGGGCACTCTTGAGCTTGAAAGGCATAGACACATAACAGAAGGCTCCAAAAGGAGTGATGAAAGTTGTCTTCTCCTAGTCCTTAACTGCCATCTCGATCTGATGATAACCGGAATCAGCATCCAAAAAGCTCAGACGTTCACAACCCGTTGTAGCATCAATAATCTGATCAATGCATGGGAGGGCAAAAGGATCGGCTGGACAGGCTTTGTTCAAATCTATGTAATCCACACACATAGGCCAAGTGACATTTTTCTTAAGCACCAGCACTGGGTTAGCTAGCCACTCGGGATGAAAGACTTCAACAATGAACCCAGCTGCCAAGAGCCGGGCCACTTCTTCACCAATGGCCTTATGTCTCTCTTCATTGAAACAACGAAGGAGTTGCTTGACTGGCTTAAACTTTGTATCATTATTAAGAGTGTGCTCAGCGAGTTCCCTTGGTACACCTGGCATGTTAGAAGGTTTCCATGCAAAAATGTCCCGGTTCTCACGGATGAACTCGATGAGCGTGCTTTCCTATTTTGGATCTAGATTAGCACTGATGTTGAACTGCTTGGATGAATCGCCGGGAACAAAGTCAACCATCTTAGTGTCATCTGCTGATTTGAACTTTAGTAAGGGGTCATGCTCTGTGGTTGGCTTTTTCAAAGGTGCCTAACAACATAGCAGATCAGCCCCCTGAAGCTTAAGGGGCATAAAACGACAGTTTTTCTCCAACATTATAACTGGTGTAACGGCATCGATATGATCTGATGAGTGCAAGATGGCTGAGAACCGGCGTACCCAATGGGTTGTTGACTCGCCCTCTTCTTGGATACAGGAGTCGAGATCCACAATTGACATAGGTTGCTTGCATGTGTCTTTAAAATTCTGGATAAATCGGGCTTTTAACTCGGCCCATGAGATAATGGAATTAACCGGCAACCCTTTCAACCAAGTACGGGTCGTCCCATCCAGCATCATGGTGAAATACTTAGCACATGTGGCATCGCTGACATCCAGCAGCTCCATTGCCATCTCATAACTTTCAACCCAAGCTTCAGGGAGCTGATCTGCTGTGTAGTTAGGCACCTTTCGAGGGCCCTTGAAATCCTTGGGCAAATGCACGTTCCATATAGCCAGCACTAAACATGGCACACCCAAGGTTCTAAAGGTCACACCTGTCTCTACCGAAGTTGTCGGATGAACCAGAGAGTGTTGATAAGCCGCTTGTTGAGTCGCCAGCTTGGCCTCCCGACGTGCTCTGCCTTGGTCCACCAAATCCTGGACATTATTATCAGTGTGCGGCGGGTTAGTCCTACGAAGCTGATCGCGGTATCGCCCACTGCTTGACACGGCCAGCTCATCAATATGTCTGCTATAACTCCTGCTTGGGCGCGGTGCTGAATGGATCCGATCATGACTGTATGAATAAGCCGCATGTTGGTCCACGGCCGTCTGAAGCAATTCTCCGGCTCGTCGTATTTCCATTGCCGCCGGTGATTCGCCTTCAACTGGTAGAGCTTCCAGCTGCATCGCCGCAGCAATCATATTATCCAAAGGGTTAGAATAATGACCCGGTGGCGTCGGTACACGCTGAGGCGGAGTAGTATTCAAGTGGAGCTGCTCCGTCGTGCGTGGCTGAGTCGGCGCTCCAGCTCCAGGTGCTTCAACCCAGTTTATCTCCGGCGGGTCACTGGTCCCCGCTCCAGGCGTGTTGAAGAGGTTCCTCGCATCATAAATCGGGGGTAGACGGCTCTGATGCCTCCTTCTCATGACTTCATTTGATGCATTTTGATCCAAGGTGAGCTGGAAAGAGTCCGCCTGAATCTGTTGTGCCTGAGCATCCAAAAAAGCTCGCTACGTGGCCATCCTAGCGTTCTCAGCCGCCAGGTCCTCTTTGGCCTTAGCTATCTCATCCCTTAGCTTTGCAATGTCTACCTTATGCTGCTCTTGATTATTTGGGGTTATCTCCACCCCCATTAAAGTCACCAAAGCTTCCAGCAACTCAGTCAGAACTTGAGCCGGCAGGTGCGCAGAGCCGGGAACGCCAGCTATTGCCGCAGCCATAGAATCGGAGGTCACGGCAGCAACAGTTGCAGATCCAAGCGCCAGTTGAGTACCGGCCATGAAGATCACCACCCGGCTCGGCAGCACATAGGGGTCAGGAATACTATCGCCATTGGAATAGCCCCCAAGCCGGCCGTCGTGCAGTTGATACATTGAATCGGTTGAGCCAGACGACTCGCCATCAGAGCACACGACCGTCTCTCCACCAGATGTAGAACCTTCCTCAAATTCCGCCCCATGGATATGTCCAACAAAAGCGTGCTTCACAGAGGATCGAACCCGGGGGGGTCGTGCACGCTGAGCCATCTCGATGATGTCGGTGCAGGTGTCCGGCTTAGGGCCTGGTTCGCTGATCTTGCCGATGAAGACATGGATTGTAATAGGTTTCGATTGCCAGGGAGTGAATACGCTTGACCTAGCTTTCGATCTCTTGTTTCTTGTCTAAACCACCGCCGGTTCGTCCCTTTATATACACAAGTTGACGCCCGTCGATTCATAGAGTCCCGGTCGGCTCATACACAACGTGTCCGGCTCGGTGACTAACTATTCTTGCCTGACAATACAAGTCATACATGCATGGCGGTTCACACCTATGGGCCTTAAGTCGACTTTGGTCTTCGGGTCCTTAACAAGCCTGCTTTGGTGAACTGCCATCTTCAATATATTCATGGGTTGTCTTGGTGAACCGCCATCTTCAATATCTTCATGGGCCCTATCTTGGTGAACCGCCATCGGCATAACCCGGTCCCTCCTGGCCGGGTTATACCCAATAGCTATATCCCTAACACTAAGGGAAAGATCACGTTGCCGGTAACATTGGGGGGAGAATTCAACTACCGGACTCAAAAGGTTGTGTTTGATGTGGTCGATCACCCCCTGCCTTACAATAGAAATTATTGGGCACCCAGCTCTTGTTAGATTCATGGCAGCATCCCACTATGCCTACAACATCCTGAAGATGCCAGGACCAATGGGTGTCCTCTCCATTCCATCTGACGAGAAGGACGTACTCATTTGTGTGGATAAGATGTACATAGATCCAGTTTCGGCAGAGGCCACGGAGATTACTGGTACCGCCAAGAAGAGCAAGGAAAAGGAGAGAGCTGGTAAGAGCTCCGGTAAGGAGCCCGGGAAGCGCATCTCTCCGGAGTGCGTTGTGCATGTTGATGACTTGTCGCGCCTGCTGTGAAGAAGGTCTCGGCGGGGCTGGGTGGCACTGATGGTACCTTTACTATCATTGTCACCCTTGATGACAAATAGGAAAGTGCACTCTTTGTCTTCCCGCGTGCGAATGTCGATGTGTTTGCATGGCAACCATCTGAAATCCCCGGTGTTCCCAGGAAGGTAATCGAGCACCACCTTGTTGTCGGCCCACATGCCAGGCCCGTCAAGAAGAAGGTCCAGAAGCAAGCTTTGGAACGGCAGCGGTTCATTGCCGAGGAGATCAAGAAGCTTGAAGGTGCTGGTTTGCATCCAACATGATTAGCAAACCCAGTGGTCGTGCGCAAGGCCAACGGAAAATGGAGGTTGTGCATAGACTTCACTGATCTAAACAAGGCATGTCCGAAAGACCCATTTCCCTTGCCGCCATCGACAAGATCGTGGACTCCACCTCAGGTCATGATCTGCTCTCTTTCTAGGATGCACATTCTGATTATCATCAGATTTTTATGTATAAGGAAGACGAAGAGAAGACCTCATTCATCGCTCCATGTGGCACGAACTACTTTGTGCGCATGCTTTTTGGGTTGAAGAGTGTTGGGTCCACTTTTGCAAGAGCAGTCCAAATTGGTTTTGAATAACAACTGCACAGGACGATTGAAGCTTATATGGATGATATCCTGGTCAAAACCAAGTACAGATCAACCCTTATCCTAGATTTGGAAGAAACATTTGCCAATCTGCGCAAGATCAACTTGAAGCTGAACCCGGAGAAGTGCGTGTTTGGTGTTCCCTCCGGCAAGCTACTTTGCTTCTTAGTGTCCCACCGGGGGATAGAGGCAAACCTAGATAAGATCAAGGCTATCGAGCAGATTCAAGCGCCAATGATAGTTAGGGATGGCATACGTTTGACAAGGTGCATTGCTGCACTCAGCAGATTCATCTCCAAGTCTGCCGAGCATGCCTTGTCGTTCTTCAAGATCTTGAAGAAGGCAGGACCAATGAAGTGGACCCCGGAAGTAGATATGGAACAACAATATTTGAAGACCTACTTATCATGTGTGCCTACCTTGGTTGCTCCTAAACCACGAGAGTCGTTGCTGCTATACCTGGCGACAACAAATCAAGTGGTTAGTGCAGCTTTGGTGGTGCAGCGGGAAGTGGATGAGGAAACGGCCTCAGTTAGTGCCTCTTTCGGAAAGGAATATGAGAATAGCTCGGCAAGGTCATATATGGATCAGGACAAAGAAGAGCACGATAATGGTAACAGCCCCAAGGACGCGGCAAGGAAGAAAGTGGTGCAGCACCCAGTGTACTACGTCGACTCCCTATTGCAGGGCGATGGATCTAGGTACTCTAGCGTGCAACAGTTGATTTCTGGCTTAGTCATGGCCTCAAGGAAACTGCACCACTACTCCCAAGCCCATGAGATCACGGTTGTTACACGCTTTCCATTGCAAAGGGTACTCCAGAACCCAGAGGCTACCGGCAGGATAATGGAGTGGGCATTGGAGTTATCCATCTTTGGCCTGAAGTTTGAAAGCACCTAAACAATATAGAGCAGGGCATTGGCAGAGTTTATTGCAGAATGGACACCAACCCCTGATGAGGAGGTGCTAAAGACAGTTATCCCCGGCAAGGAATCACCCCAAGAATGGATCATGTATTTTGATGGTGCTTTCTCCCTACAAGGTGCGGGGGCTGGCGTGCTTCTCGTTGCTCCTTACGGGGAGCACTTGAAGTACGTGGTCCAGATGCATTTTCCCCGGGAGGAGGCAACCAACAATACAGCAGAGTATGAATGACTCCTTGTCGGGCTCAGGATTGCCACAGAGTTGGGAATCAAGAAGCAGATCATCAGAGGAGATTTGCAACTTGTGGTGAGGCAAGTCGGCAAAGATTATCCAAGCCCATTGATGGAGGCATACGTTGAGGAAGTGAGAAGGTTAGAGGAGCACTTTGATGGATTGCAAACAGAGCACGTACCCCGTGCAGAAAATAGCAATGCTAATCATCTGTCAAAGTGTGATGCGCGGAAGCTTCATGTGGGACCAGGAACTTTTGTTCTCCACCTTACTCAGACCTCCGTATCCCCAGCAACAATGGCCCGAAAGAGGAGGAAACTGGACTCCGGTAAACATCTCCCGGTAGAGCCCTCCGGGGCACCTGGGAGGGATCCTGCCAGAAACAACTCCCATTCGCTTGACTGGTTGCACCCTCCTGCCGGGATTTAGGTACCCTCGGACAACGAACGCACCCCAACGAATCTGGAGGTGCCGCTAGTCCTCATTGTCGAGCCCCAGGCTCTAACTTGGCCAAGGCACAAAGTCCACTTGCTCCAAACCGGAGAACTTCCCAAAGAGCAAGAAGAAACTGAAGGAGTAGCCCGGAGGGCCAGTATGTACCAGTTTGTCGAAGACACTCTGTACGGAAGAATGCCCAACAGTGTGAAATTGAAGTACATTTGCCGGGAAGGAGGAAAGGAACTGTTGCCAGAGATACACAAAGGCATGTGTGACTCCCACATTGGATCAATGGTATTGGTTGGGAAAGCACTCCGGCAAGGATTCTATAGGCCCATAGTGTAATGCCCAGGATGGAGTTATACCTCCTACGTGTCGAGGCACGACTTAAAGGCATAAATCCATCCTAGAATGATCTCAAGTTTGGTAATCTTTGCACAACTCATGTAAAAGAGGGGATAGTAAACATAAATAGTTGGCTTACACTCGCCACGTCACAGAATTATAGTACAAGTCTCAATCATCATACATTAAGAACAACACAACCCTCTAAGGGCAAAAGCCAAATGCAAGATACCAAACTTAGATAAATAAACCACAGGCGGATCGAATCCTAGTAACAGTCTCCACTACTGATCATCCGGGTATCGCACATAGTACCGACTACGCTCCTCGTCGTACTCCCAATCCAGCTCGGTGCCATCACCTGGATAGCTCACAACTGGACCTGCATCTGGTGTGTGAAGTAACTGTGAGCCACAGAGGACTCAGCAATCCCGTCTCCGGGTAACAAGACTATTTAAGCCTTTGGGTGAGGATAAGGCTGAAGAAAAGAATAAGTGTCTGCAGCAGCAACTAGCAACTAGCTTACGTGAGTGAGAGCGAGAAGAGAAAGCCTCGGCGAGAAGTGATCACGAAGTGATCCTAGCTACAAGCTCCACAAACATAACCCCTCCGTGTTCAACTCCCGAATCCCTGTTCGGAAATTGACAGTCACGGAACACACGCTGGTAGTGTATTAGAAACATTGTGTCAAGTTATCTACAACCGGAATTAACAAGCTCCCATCTGCCACATAACCGCGGGCACGGCTTTCGAAAGTTCAAACCCTTCAGGGGTGTTCCAACTTGACCCATTAAAAGCCCACGATCCGCGGAGTCGCAACTCCAAAGTGGGAAGACCCGAGTATCCCCGGAATCCCGTGCTCAAGATATACCGAACTAAGGTAAGGCTAATCCAGCAAATCCTCCCCGCGTGTCGACACCCTGATAGTAGCCGCGCGTATCTAAGTCTCAGGACCCGACCGGATGGGCGAAGCTACGGGTTTTTACTAAACCTTGAGTTTCCTTGAGGTGGCCCCGCAGGCTCCCCGTTTCGGACCAACACTCATGTGGAGCACTGGCCCGGGGTTGTTGATTAAGAAAAAGGGTTTATAACTCCCTATGCAAGTTTAGTTTGTTATTAGGCAAATAGTACCAATGTTGGGACTTGCTGGAAAAGACTTAGCACTTAGCGGTTTATCGAGGGGGTCCCATACACCCCAACCGTGTTAGGAACGATTAATCAAGGAACATAACAACGGTTTATACGGTTCCTAACGGCATGAGTGGAACAAATCACCAAGCAAAAGGCTTAGCCTTCCACCCTTGCCAATATATAGATGGTTTCATTTTTAAGCATTTATATAGTGTGATATAACCCAACCAAACTTCAACATGAAGCTAGAATCTTCGATCTTCACCTGCAACTAGCAATGCTATAAGAAGGGCTGAGCGAAGCGTACTTAGCCAAGCAACAGTTTGCATAGGTAGGTTGGTTAAACATGGCAATTGGTTACAAGTAGGAGGCTGACAAGAAGATCATGGGCATCGAGGCAAAACTATAGATCGAGACTACTAGCAATAGGCAAAGATAGTAATGTTATCGGGGTTCGGTCATCTTGCCTGAAGAGAAGTCGTTCGGATCGTAAGAAGGGTCCTCGTGCTCAACCTCGTTGGTAACCTCGTGCTCAACCTCGTACTCGGTCTCAGCTTCCGGCTCTAAACAAAACAATCACACCAAGCACCAATCAAAAAGATGCAATGCGCACTCGAAAAAGATGAATGCATGATGGATGCACTAAGGATGCACAAGGAGGACGTAAAACAACACTCAAGAAAAACACCTCAAAACAAGATAACAAACTGGTATTATGAATCTACACGGAAAATCAATCAAGTTTGATATAAGATTCGCTGAAATCGGAGTTACGGGCTAAAAGTTATGCCCGAAACAAGAAATGAGCGAAAGCTGAAAATTACAGCATCATAACAACTTCGGAGCTCAAAATAATTAAGCTACAGCACTCAAATATCATGGCAAAGGACATGAATACAAACTAGATATATACTACAGCAACTAAGTCCAAAGGTGCACCCCCAACGGAGTCACGGATCAATAGCAATGATCTTGGACATATTGAACTTGACAATAAAATTCTGGCAGCAGAATTTTATTGAAACTTTGGAGCAAAAGATAAACATGCTACAGCCACTTAAATAGACATGTGAGGACATGGATGGAAATAAAACAATATATACTACAAGGAACAATCAAAATCAACTCCAAAACTATCATGCTTTGTCCTAGAACATCACACGAACATGGCATCGGAACGTTACAGGTTTCAGACTTAGTGAAAATCCACTAAGTCCTAAAACAGCAATATCATCATAGCATCTAAAAGAGCATGTTTAATTCACCTCGAAACTAAACATGGCAAAAGGTAAGCACCTCCTCAAAGTACACATGAAGGTGATTCCGAAACACACAAGCATGCATCATAGAGGTGAACACAACGATAGCAACGAGCTCAACAAGATGGCATTTCATAACAAGTGAAATAACATCACACCCACATGGCACTTTGCAATGATGATAAAAAGGCAATAATAAATCTACCATGCAACCTATCACATACAACACGTAGATCATGGCAAGACGAACACGTGGACATGTCATTTGCATCATTCGGACAAACGAGCTAAAAGATATCACATGGCAAAGGTGACATAAAAACATCACATAGCAGCAGTTTATATCATGATGCACTCTTGCAACAGCAAAACAAACACCTAGATGATCTCTAACATGCATGACAACAACAGATAAAACGTAGAGCAAGTCTCCACGAACGTCTGGACATGCTATATGCGCGAATCAGAGCAACACACAAGGAGATCTAGCAGTTCTAATATAGCATCACAGATCAACAAAAACAGGGACTTAGGAGTGGGGAGTCAACCTCACTCAGATCTGGGGGCAAACGGGTCAACGGGCCTCGGCCCGCGGCGGATCTGCGCGCGGCCCGGCGGGATCCGGTGGCCCGGCAGCTGGCGCAGCCTGGAGGTGGACGAGGGAGGCCCGGCCGGCCTGGCTGGGGCGGCCCAACGGCGGAGAGGCGAAGGGGCGGAGCCCAGGCGAGTGGCGGCGTGGCCTGGCGAGCGGGATGGCGGGGCGCTGGCCCGCTCGGGTGGAGCTGCTGGCCTGGGCCGGTGGGGAGGCGGCGGCCCACCGGAGACGCGGCTGGCGGCGGGCGATGCGATGAGGGCCTCGGGCCTCCTGGCGCCTGGCGATCCAGCCGGCTCGCGGGTGGCGATGGAGAGGTGGGCCTTCGGGCGGTGAAGTGGTCCAAGGAGCGGTACGGGCTGATGCGGTCGACCGAGAGGCTGGCGAGGCGCGGCCTGGTCTGTTGCGGTCGGGTGCGAGGAGGATCGAATGGAGGGAGGTAAGCGGCCGGCGGGGAAGGATCGCTGCGGGGAAGTGGGGACCCTGGCGCGGCGTACGGCCCGCTGGGCTGGCGCGGGATGGATCGAGGCGAAGGGATCGTTGACCTGGCTGGTCAGATCGAAGGAAGAGGGCGGCGCGGTGGCGATCTCCAGCCAGTTCCCTCGGGATCTGAGAAGAGGCAGTTTGAGGATATTTGGGGATCTGATTTGATCTGAAAAAAAATAGGGAAGAAAAGGGAAGAAGCTAGGGAAGCCAAAATAGACTAGGGGGGTCTATATATAGCAGTTTTCTAGGGTTAGGGGGGGATTTAGGTGTGCTAGGAGCCCTCCGATCGCGATCCGACGGATCCGATCGCGGGGGTAGTTTAGAAAGGCCTAGGAGAGGGTAGAGACTGCAGTAGGGGTGTTTTCGGGACACAAAGTGAAGGCACTTTGGACCCACACGAACAACGGATGGGATAGCCAACGGAGTCCAAACGAGACGAGATTTGAGAGGCGGGTTGCACACAAAAAAACAACAGCACACACAACAACCTCGCGGCACACCGGTAACGTAACACGCCCGAACAACAAAGTAGGCCTACGGGACGTCACGGACACGTGAGGGAGCTCCGGAACGCGAAACGTACAACGGGAAGGAACGCGTGGAACCGGATGCAACCGACAACACAAATGCAATGCGATGCACATGTCTACATGATATGAATGAATGCCACACACTCACACAACAAAACGACGAAAACCCGAAAGACAAAGAACCCGGAATGGAAATAGATGAAGCCGGAGATATATTATATACCCAAAAGGGAAAGTATTACATCCAGGGCATTACAAACTCTCCTCTACTACAAAAAGATCTCGTCCCGAGATCTAGGACTGGAAAAAGGAAGGGTACTCGGAACGAAGATGATCTTCTCGTTCCCAGGTAGCCTCTCGGTCAGTGTGATGTGACCACTTGACTTTCAGAAACTTGATGGACTTGTTGCGGGTCTTGTGTTCGGTTTCTTCGAGAATAGCAACAGGATGCTCTCGGTAGGACAGGTCTTGTTGAAGATCAATCTCCTCAGACGGAATCATGCGCTCAGGTGCCTTGAAGCATTTGCGAAGTTGAGACACATGGAAGACATCATGAACATTTGCGAAGTTTGAAGGGAGCTCAAGTTGATAGGCTAGGTCGCCTCTTTTGCCAAGAATCTTGAAAGGCCCGACGTATCTAGGAGCAAGTTTTCCTTTGATACCGAATCTTTGGGTGCCTTTCATCGGAGAAACTCGGAGATAGACATGATCATCGATGTTGAATGCCAAATCACGATGCTTGCCGTCATCGTAGCTCTTCTGACGCGACTGAGCGGCCTTGAGATTCTCACGTATGACTTTGCACATTTCTTCGGCTTCTGAGATCAAGTCATTGCCAAGAAGTTGACGTTCGCCTGTTTCAGACCAGTTGAGAGGGGTACGGCACTTTCTGCCATAAAGGATTTCAAACGGTGCTTTGCCTGCACTTGCTTGAAAGCTGTTGTTGTAAGAGAACTCGGCAAATGGAAGGCAGTCTTCCCATTTCATGTCGAAGGAGATGACACAGGCTCTGAGCATGTCTTCTAGAATCTGATTCACACGCTCGACTTGACCACTAGACTGAGGGTGAAAGGCAGTGCTGAACCTGATCTTCGTGCCCATGGCGGACTGAAAGGAGTCCCAGAACCTTGATGTGAACAAGCTTCCACGGTCTGAGGATATAACTTGAGGAATGCCATGTAGGGACACAATTCTGGAAGTGTACAGCTCTGCAAGTTAAGCTGCATTGATGGATTCTTTGACTGGAAGAAAGTGAGCGACTTTGGTAAGCTTGTCAATCACCACAAAGATAGCATCGTTTCCTTGCTTGGATTTAGGAAAACCAGTGACGAAGTCCATTTCAATGTGGTCGAACTTCCACTCGGGAATAGGAAGAGGTTGGAGAAGACCGGCTGGACGTTGATGTTCTGCTTTCACTCTTCTGCATACATCACATTCATTCACGAATTGGGCAATCTCCCTTTTCATGCGTGTCCACCAGTAAGACTGCTTGAGGTCTTGATACATCTTGGAACTACCAGGATGAATGGAAAGGAGAGAATCATGAGCTTCTTCCATTATGAGCTTCCTGAGATCACCTTTGGGAACAACGAGTCTGTCCTCGAAGAACAAGGTATCCCTCT
This sequence comes from Secale cereale, assembly GCA_902687465.1. Classification (NCBI taxonomy): domain Eukaryota; kingdom Viridiplantae; phylum Streptophyta; class Magnoliopsida; order Poales; family Poaceae; genus Secale; species Secale cereale. The sequence continues at coordinate 298,154,222 of LR738714.1, forward strand.
CATCAACACGGAAGCACTTATATTTTGGAGTGCCCTTTGCAATCCCATGTTTCACCTTCTTCACCATGGTATCACTGAGCTGGGCCTCACGGACTTGATCTTCCAAGGTAGGAGCAATTTGGAGATTTGCAAGAAAACCCTGCGGAACGACTTGGAGGTTGAGTTTCCTGAATGCTTCACAAAGCTCAGGCTGGTACGGCTTGATAAGAAGGCTGTTGCAATATGCCTTTCTGCTCAAAGCATCTGCAATCACATTCGCCTTGCCAGGAGTGTATTCGATGCTGGGGTTATACTCTTGGATCATTTCAACCCAACGAGTCTGATGGAGGTTCAGATGCGGCTGTGTGAAGATGTACTTCAAGCTCTTGTGATCAGTGAAGATGTCGACCTTTCTGCCCAACAACAGATGTCTCCACGTGATCAAAGCATGAACCACAGCTGCTAGCTCGAGATCATGTGTGGGATAGTTCTTCTCACTTGGCTTGAGCTGACGAGAAGTGTATGCCACAATTCTCTTATCTTGCATAAGCACACCACCAAGACCTTGAAGAGAAGCATCACAGAATACTTCATAGGGCTTGGATTCATCCGGAGGAGTCAGAACTGGAGCGGAGACAAGCTTTTCTTTGAGAGTTTTGAATGCCACTTCACACTCTGGAGACCAAAAGTATTTGACATTCTTCTGAAGCAGGTTGGAAAGAGGCTTGGCAATCTTGGAGAAGTTCTCAACAAACCTTCTGCAATAGCTGGCAAGACCCAGAAAACTGCGGAGCTGCTTGACGTTCTGAGGAGCTTCCCAGTTGACAATTGCTTCAACTTTCTCGGGATTAACCGCAATACCGTCAGCTGAGATGATGTGGCCCAGGTACAAAACCTTATCAAGCCAAAACTCGCACTTGGAGAACTTGGCATAGAATTTATGCTCTCGGAGTCGATCAAGAACCAGGCGTAAGTGCTTTTCGTGATCTTCTTCATTCTTGGAAAACACCAGAATATCATCCAGATACACAAGCACAAACTCGCCAGTATAGGGGTTGAAGATGTAATGCATCATCCTCGAAAAGGTAGGAGGAGCATTTGCGAGACCGAAGGACATGACGGTATACTCGTATGAACCGTAGCTCGTTCTGAAGGCCGTCTTGGGAATGTCTTCCTCGCGAATGCGAATTTGATGATAGCCCATTCGGAGGTCAAGCTTAGAGAACACTTTAGCTCCTTTGAGCTGCTCAAAGAGTTCATTGATGTTGGGGAGCGGATACTTGTTCTTAATCGTCTTCTTGTTCAATGGCCGGTAGTCGACACAGAGACGCTCTGTGCCATCTTTCTTCTTGACAAATAAGACACCACAGCCCCACGGAGACGTACTAGGTCTGATGAGACCCATACTCTCCTGCTTATCAAGCTGCTTCTTCATTTCCTTCAATTCATCCGGAGAGAGCTTGTACGGACGCCGGCATGCTGGCTCGGTACCCGGCTCGAGTTCAATTACAAATTCCACCTGACGGTGTGGAGGCATGCCTGGAAGTTCTTCAGGAAAGACGTCTTGATATTCGTTCACCACCGGAATTTGAGATATGTCATTAATTTCACCCTTATCGTTGAGAGAGAAAAGCCGGATAGTGTTATCCCTTGAAGCAAAGATAATCACATCTTCATCAGAATGAGTCAACTTGACTTCCTTTTGTGGACAATCAATATGAGCATCGTGCTGAGAAAGCCAATCCATTCCGAGGATGAGGTCAATATAATAATTACCAAGAACCACCGGTTTAGCCATAAAACGATAATCTCCCATGCGAATAGAAACATCCGGAGCATAGACAGTAGAAGACATACGTCTCCCCGGGGAAATGACTTGCAACCTCTGAGGCAAATTTGAAGTGGCAATATTGTGCTTGGATGCAAATGGTTGAGACATGAAAGAGCATGAAGCACCCGAATCAAATAACACTTTAGCTGGAAAAGAGTTGACTGGAAGGTTACCCAAAATGACATCAGAAGAATTCTCCGCTTGTGCTGCATTCATCAGATTGACCCTTGCTGCCTTTGGATCATGCCTGACAATAGCTGAACTCACAGGTGGAGGAGGAGGAAGACGCTTCGGATTCGGACATCTGTTGGCATAGTGACCTTTCTGAGTGCATTTGTTGCAAGTCACTTCTGAGAGAGGACGGAAATGAGAACCACTTGACTTGGAGCCTTGAGACTGAAACTGCTTCTTCGACTGGTTGCTCGGGTTAGGTGGGTGGGAGAAACCACGTCCACTAGAGTTCTTGTAGTTGGAGTTGTTGGAGTTGTTGTAGGGAGCTCGAATCACTGGAGGAGGAGGAAGCCAGAATTTCTGTTGTTTCGCAGCCAACTGAGACGATGAGGAAGAGTGAACAGCATCTCGAATTCTCTTCTTAGAAGCCTCCATCTTAAGCTGAGCTGCTTCTTGTTTCAAAGCCATGTTATAGAACTTGTCGAATTCATCGGGCTCGAACAAAGTGAGAGCAAGCTGAAGTTCATCTTTGAGACCTCCACGGAACTGGTAGATTTTACTCTTGGCATCAGGAATGTCTTGCTTAGCATAGCGAGCGAGGTTTTGGAACTTGACATTATACTGATAGACTGTCATGGAGCCCTGCTTCAGGTTGCGGAATTGCTCACGCATACCCTCGATGACACTTGTAGGAATGTGGTGCGAGCGGAAATCCTTGCTGAAATTCTCCCAAGAGATCACTTGACCCGGCCTGGAGTCTTTGTACTGCTGCCACCAGTCAGCTGCTTGATCTTTCAGTTGGAAGGCTGCAAACTTCACATAATCATCTTCCTTCACGTTACTGCACTCAAAATGCTTCTTTATGTCGGTCAACCAATCCTCAGCATCAAGAGGGTCGACACAGTAACTGAAAGCTTTAGGATTGTTAGCCAGGAACTGGTTGAGGGTAGCATGGTGCTGCTGGAAGAAGTTGCCTTGGTTCCCTGGAACACCCTGATTAGCTTGCATAGCTTGCCTCTGCTGCATCATCTGCATCATCAACTGGGTGTTCTGAGCTGTAGTCTGCATAATTGCTCTCCCAGCCTCAGGCGGAGGAGGAGGGGAAGGAGGATGATCTGGGACCTCTTCCACCTCTGGGTTAGCGTTGGGAACCTTTTTCGGAGCCATCCTGTAAGAGATGACCACGAATCAGCAATTGATTGACAAAAGGAATAAGCTGAATCAATGGCATGAATTGCATCAAGTCTTCACAATAATCATTCGAACAATAAGAACGAATGAAATCATTCGAACAAGAGGAACGAAAGAAATTCTTAGTTAAATGATAACATCAATCTTCACGAGAAGCCACATAGGGGACAAAAGGATAAAATAAGAAAAACAACAAGGTACATATGGGAACAAACACAAGAGAGGAGTTTCATTCTAACATCTTTGTGCTGAAAGCATATGAACGCGTTACGAAAAGGTTTTGCAATCCCCGGATCAGCATAGCCAAGGACCCTTTAAGATGCAAATCCTGATAGTAACATCGGTCATATAACCCCTTCACTCAATGTCGAACCCCGAACTCACTAACCTGCATTCGTTGCAAGAATGCCTACGATCTACTGGATAAAACCCACCTATAGATTTCCGAAAGATTCCAGTTATGCAATCAGGTGTTGGGGATACACGGGAAGCACCGCGCAATCAACTCTAAACCTACATCCAGGTGTATCCATCCTTCAACACATAACCAGTCTTTCTCGGAAACTGTGTACCTCGGACCTTCGAAAAGCATCCACTATAACAAGCTATGGCAATACTCCCGAACTACCTCCCCAGTACTGGGTGATGTCGGGGTTATCTTGCCACTGGCCGTATAGGGGAGATTTTCGATGTCGGCCGTCTTAAGTATTTAGTACTGCCGCGATATGCTTGTGACAACAATACCCCGAAGCTCAACTCCTCGGTAACAGGAGGCATCGAGAACAATATCCTTGTCACGAGAACATCGAAACAATCCCAGAATACTCGTGGGATTCCTAAAAAAAAATTGTGCAATTTTTGAAGATAGGAGAGACAAGAGTAGTCGTCAGGAGTCCTCACCAGAGAGAAAGGGGATGAGAAGCAAAGAAATCCTACTCTCCGATATAATATAGGACTCAAAAAGTTTTCAGTGTGTGCCTAGACTCGACCGTCAACGATTCGATCAAACGGTGGGGGCTCCTAGGTCGGAGAAGGCTCTGATACCAACTTGTAATGCCCAGGATGGAGTTATACCTCCTACGTGTCGAGGCACGACTTAAAGGCATAAATCCATCCTAGAATGATCTCAAGTTTGGTAATCTTTGCACAACTCATGTAAAAGAGGGGATAGTAAACATAAATAGTTGGCTTACACTCGCCACGTCACAGAATTACAGTACAAGTCTCAATCATCATACATTAAGAACAACACAACCCTCTAAGGGCAAAAGCCAAATGCAAGATACCAAACTTAGATAAATAAACCACAGGCGGATCGAATCCTAGTAAGAGTCTCCACTACTGATCATCCGGGTATCGCACATAGTACCGACTACGCTCTTCGTTGTACTCCCAATCCAGCTCGGTGCCATCACCTGGATAGCTCACAACTGGACCTGCATCTGGTGTGTGAAGTAACTGTGACCCACAGAGGACTCAGCAATCCCGTCTCCGGGTAACAAGACTATTTAAGCCTTTGGGTGAGGATAAGGCTGAAGAAAAGAATAAGTGTCTGCAGCAGCAACTAGCAACTAGCTTACGTGAATGAGAGCGAGAAGAGAAAGCCTCGGCGAGAAGTGATCACGAAGTGATCCTAGCTACAAGCTCCACAAACATAACCCCTCCGTGTTCAACTCCAGAATCCCTGTTCGGAAATTGACAGTCACGGAACACACGCTGGTAGTGTATTAGAAACATTGTGTCAAGTTATCTACAACCGGAATTAACAAGCTCCCATATGCCACATAACCGCGGGCACGGCTTTCGAAAGTTCAAACCCTGCAGGGGTGTTCCAACTTGACCCATTACAAGCCCACGATCCGCGGAGTCGCAACTCCAAAGTGGGAAGACCCAAGTATCCTCGGAATCCCGTGCTCAAGATATACCGAACTAAGGTAAGGCTAATCCAGCAAATCCTCCCGGCGTGTCGACACCCTGATAGTAGCCGCGCGTATCTAAGTCTCAGGACACGACCGGATGGGCGAAGCTATGGGTTTTTACCAAACCTCGAGTTTCCTTGAGGTGGCCCCGCAGGCTCCCCGTTTCGGACCAACACTCATGTGGAGCACTGGCCCGGGGTTGTTGATTAAGAAAAAGGGTTTATAACTCCCTATGCAAGTTTAGTTTGTTATTAGGCAAATAGTACCAATGTTGGGACTTGCTGGAAAAGACTTAGCACTTAGCGGTTTATCGAGGGGGTCCCATACACCCCAACCGTGTTAGGAACGATTAATCAAGGAACATAACAACGGTTTATACGGTTCCTAACGGCATGAGTGGAACAAATCACCAAGCAAAAGGCTTAGCCTTCCACCATTGCCAATATATAGATGGTTTCATTTTTAAGCATTTATATAGTGTGATATAACCCAACCAAACTTCAACATGAAGCTAGCATCTTCGATCTTCACCTGCAACTAGCAATGCTATAAGAAGGGCTGAGCGAAGCGTACTTAGCCAAGCAACGGTTTGCATAGGTAGGTTGGTTAAACATGGCAATTGGTTACAAGTAGGAGGCTGACAAGAAGATCATGGGCATCGAGGCAAAACTATAGATCGAGACTACTAGCAATAGGCAAAGATAGTAATGTTATCGGGGTTCGGTCATCTTGCCTGAAGAGAAGTCGTTCGGATCGTAAGAAGGGTCCTCGTGCTCAACCTCGTTGGTAACCTCGTGCTCAACCTCGTACTCGGTCTCAGCTTCCGGCTCTAAACAAAACAATCACACCAAGCACCAATCAAAAAGATGCAATGCGCACTCGAAAAAGATGAATGCATGATGGATGCACTAAGGATGCACAAGGAGCACGTAAAACAACACTCAAGAAAAACACCTCAAAACAAGATAACAAACTGGTATTATGAATCTACACGGAAAATCAATCAAGTTTGATATAAGATTCGCTGAAATCGGAGTTACGGGCTAAAAGTTATGCCCGAAACAAGAAATGAGCGAAAGCTGAAAATTACAGCATCATAGCAACTTCGGAGCTCAAAATAATTAAGCTACAGCACTCAAATATCATGGCAAAGGATATGAACACAAACTAGATATATACTACAGCAACTAAGTCCAAAGGTGCACCCCCAACGGAGTCACGGATCAATAGCAATGATCTTGGACATATTGAACTTGACAATAAAATTCTGGCAGCAGAATTTTATTGAAACTTTGGAGCAAAAGATAAACATGCTACAGCCACTTAAATAGACATGTGAGGACATGGATGGAAAGACAACAATATATACTACAAGGAACAATCAAAATCCACTCCAAAACTATCATGCTTTGTCCTAGAACATCACACGAACATGGCATCGGAACGTTACAGGTTTCAGACTTAGTGAAAATCCACTAAGTCCTAAAACAGCAATATCATCATAGCATCTAAAAGAGCATGTTTAAGTCACCTCGAAACTAAACATGGCAAAAGGTAAGCACCTCCTCAAAGTACACATGAAGGTGATTCTGAAACACACAAGCATGCATCATAGAGGTGAACACAACGATAGCAACGAGCTCAACAAGATGGCATTTCATAACAAGTGAAATAACATCACACCCACATGGCACTTTGCAACGATGATAAAAAGGCAATAATAAATCAACCATGCAACCTATCACATACAACACGTAGATCATGGCAAGACGAACACGTGGACATGTCATTTGCATCATTCGGACAAACGAGCTAAAAGATATCACATGGCAAAGGTGACATAAAAACATCACATAGCAGCAGTTTATATCATGATGCACTCTTGCAACAGCAAAACAAACACCTAGATGATCTCTAACATGCATGACAACAACAGATAAAACGTAGAGCAAGTCTCCACGAACGTCTGGACATGCTATATGCGCGAATCGGAGCAACACACAAGGAGATTTAGCAGTTCTCATATAGCATCACAGATCAACAAAAACAGGGACTTAGGAGTGGGGAGTCAACCTCACTCAGATCTGGGGGCAAACGGGTCAACGGGCCTGGGCCCGCGGCGGATCTGCGCGCGGCCCGGCGGGATCCGGTGGCCCGGCGGCTGGCGCAGCCTGGAGGTGGACGAGGGAGGCCCGGCCGGCCTGGCTGGGGCGGCCCAGTGGCGAAGAGGCGAAGGGGCGGAGCCCAGGCGAGTGGCGGCGTGGCCTGGCGAGCGGGATGGCGGGGCGCTGGCCCGCTCGGGTGGAGCTGCTGGCCTGGGCCGGTGGAGAGGCGGCGGCCCACCGGAGACGCGGCTGGCGGCGGGCGATGCGATGAGGGCCTCGTGCCTCCTGGCACCTGGCGATCCAGCCGGCTCGCGGGTGGCGATGGAGAGGTGGGCCTTCGGGCGGTGAAGTGGTCCAAGGAGCGGTACGGGCCGATGCGGTCGACCGGGAGGCTGGCGAGGCGCGGCCTGGTCTGTTGCGGTCGGGTGCGAGGAGGATCGAACGGAGGGAGGTAAGCGGCCGGCGGGGAAGGATCGCTGCGGGGAAGTGGGGACCCTAGCGTGGCATACGGCCCGCTGGGCTGGCGCGGGATGGATCGAGGCGAAGGGATCGTTGACCTGGCTGGTCAGATCGAAGGAAGAGGGCGGCGCGGTGGCGATCTCCATCCAGTTCCCTCGGGATCTGAGAAGAGGCAGTTTGAGGATATTTGGGGATCTGATTTGATCTGGAAAAAAATAGGGAAGAAAAGGGAAGAAGCTAGGGAAGCCAAAATAGACTAGGGGAGGTCTATATATAGCAGTTTTCTAGGGTTAGGGGGGATTTAGGTGTGCTAGGAGCCCTCCGATCGCGATCCGACGGATCCGATCGCGGGGGTAGTTTAGAAAGGCCTAGGAGAGGGTAGAGACTGCAGTAGGGGTGTTTTCGGGACACAAAGTGAAGGCACTTTGGACCCACGCGAACAACGGATGGGATAGCCAACGGAGTCCAAACGAGACGAGATTTGAGAGGCGGGTTGCACACAACAAAACAACAGCACTGTCACATCCCTAGCTAGCACTTGCATTAGGACCTGACTAGAGTGTGCATCATGTTTACTTTCAAAGAAACTTGAAATGGGATTAACAGAAACCCCAGCACCCCTCCCCTAACAACTAGGGTTTGCTAAAATATTTTCCAATGTACCCAAAATGCCCTTCAAAATGTTCATCATTTCTGCCTTGGTCTTAAACCTCTGCCAAAAATGGTGCACAATTTTCTAGGACAATCTATGGTTTTGGATTAAATCATATGGTATTTGAATTTGGGCATTTAAATACTTTTAAATATTTTAAATGCTCAAATAATCATGAACTATAATGTTTCTTTCTGTTCATATTATATACAGCAGGTATGACAAGTGTCATGAGTTATAAAAATGTTTAGGCATTTTTATTAAATGAACAAAGTTGCAAAAGAAATAAAACAGAAAGAAAATAGGAAAAGAAAAATAGGAAGAATCTTACCTGAGCCCACTTACCTGCTGGCCCAGCCGGCCCAGCCCACCAGGGGCACCACCGTCTTCTTCGGCGCGCTAGCGCACGAAGCAGCTCGGTGGCGACGGGCTAGAACGACGCCACGGAGCCACCCCGACCGTTTCCCCCTCTCTCCCGTGTCTCTCCCCTCCTCTCTTCCCTCCGCCGAGCTCCCCCGAGCGAGCTCGTCGCCGACGACCGCTGAAACCGCGCCCTACGCCACCTCCTCGCCTCCCAGAAGCACCACTAGCTCCGCCTCGTCGCCCCGAAGCTCCCCACTGACGCACACGACGCCAGGAGCTCCGCAACGTCCCCCTCGCCGTTGTCTTCAACCTCCGGCACCGGAGATCGCCGCCGCCCGTACGCCGTCGTCCGATCGTCCCCGAGCTCACTTCGACGCCCTCTGCGACCGCTGTGAGCTCACGCTTCGAACCCCCCTCTCCACGGACTCATTTAGGCCTTGTAGCCGCCGCCCCCTTTGCTCACCGACGATCACCGCCGCCGGCCAACTCCCCGCCGTGGCTATAGGCACCGTACCTCACGGCCGAGCACGCCGTTAGCTTCAGTAGGTCACCAGCAAGCTAGAGCGAGCTTCAGCTCCTCCGCCCGTGCACTACAACACCATCCCGACCAACCCCGTGCGAGCACCGCCGCGGACGAGCTCGTCGCCGTCGACTCCGGCGACCCCTCGTCCAACCAGTGGCACCGCTGGATGCGGTACATCACCAGGAGCACACCGAGCCCATCCGCGCGGCAAATGGATGCCGGAATAGGGATTCCGACGAGTCACCGCCGTGCGCAATGGTCGCCGCCGGCCAACTCCGGCGGGCTGACGTGGCTCGATGATTAGGAGTTAACAGTAATTAATTTAGTCACCCCAGTCACTGACAGTGGAGCCCCGCTGTTAGTCAAACCCAGTCAACCCTGGTTGTGACCGGGATTAGCTCCTAAGACACTGACATGAGGGACCCACCAGTCAGGTTTGACCTGGACTGGCCCTGTTGACTGGCTGACGTCAGCATGATGTCATGATGATGCAGTAAAGGTTTTTCTGGGATTTTTAGATTTAATTTAATTCAGGAAATTCCAGAAAATACCCAAAACTTCTAAAAATCATATAAAATCAACCATAACTCAGATGGAAAAGATTTATATATGAAAAATGATCAGAAAAATCCAATCTATCTAATGGCACTGGTTTCATGCATGTTTGAACAAGTTAACTTGTTGTTTATGTCAAAAACATGATAATGCACTTATTTAAATAATAGTTTGAACTTCAATTTGAATCCTTGATTCAAATAGGTTCAAACCCCTCTGGTCTTAGTTGCATTAGCCAACACACATGCATCTTGCCATGTCATAAACATGCATCATATTGTTGCATTTGTTTGTTAATGATTGTATCGTCGGTATTTCCTGTGTTAGGTCCTGCTCCCGAGGATACTGCTGCGTATCCAGTTGAAGAGAAGTACCCGACAACTACCTTGTCAGGCAAGCAATCATTGATCATTCCGATACAACCCAATCTTCTCGCTCATGCTCTCTTTTACTGCATTAAGGCAACAGCGCGTGAACTGCTACTTGCTGCGGTAGTTGAACCCTATTCCTTTGCATGACCTGTCATTGCCACAGTAAATAGTTGAAACCCACTAGCATGTGTAGGAGTTGATTGAGCCATGTGATGTGTGATCCACCATGCTATTTTGTTATGTTGCCTGCTATGCTTAGAGTTGTGTCTGGTCTGATTCATCTGGGTGATGAATCAGAGTGAAACAATCTTTCGATAAAGAGAAGGAAGTGTGGAATACTTTTGGTAAAGGTATCGATGAAAGGCCATGTAGGAGTACGTGGTGGGTTGTTTCATTGGAATCGTCCATAGGACCCGAGATCTGTATGTGTGGTTCAAGTTACAGCTACTACCATGCATTGGGATCCTTAATTGACCCTCTCGGCTTATTAATTACCCTTGATCTCTGTCCAGGAGTTGCAACTAGTTTCTGGTGTTTATAGCTTACTGGAGGTCGTGCACAACGCTGACCCTCGGGGTGGGTTGTGATGCGACAGGTACGTGGCACGGTGTACCGGTTGCCCGTTTGGTGACTCGGGAACCCTGTACACATCGTTTGGGGCCGTGAGCGACACCCCGGCCGGATCTCCCCACGGATGGAACCCAAATAGGCGATAAACCTGGACGAGAGACTTGAGTAGTTAGTCAGGTCGTGGCCGACACCCTCGCTGGGCTTCCGCTTGAAGGTTGCCGAGTACACGCCGAGTAAACGGCGATAAGCGGTGGAAGCGTGTGTGAAGAAGTACACCCCTGCAGGGTTATCAAACTATTCGAATAGCCATTGTTCGCGGTACGAACTACTTGGTTACTCTTACAGTTCATAGACAAGTTGATGGATACTACTAAAAGCCTCAAGATAAGCGTGAGTGCCGTGGATGGCCCTTCCAAAGGATGACGGAAGAGGATCCTCAGTAGTGTATTGATGTGGTGATTAGTGGACTCGTGTTCGTAATAACTTCTTACAATCTGTTGAGAGTTGTAGTATAGGTTAGCCAAGGTCAAAGCTGGCATTCTGCTATAAACTCCACTACCCCCTTTGATAATGTTGCATGTATGATAGGTTCTGTGGTAAGACTTGCTAAGTACCTTTGTACTCATGTTTGCTTAATAACTGTTGCTGAGGAGAACCATGCCCCTGCTGATGGGTTTTACATAGACGTTGACGACGACGAGTAGCTTGACACCCAGACGGTGATCTGGAGCTTGTGAAGGGCCTTGTAGATAGTCAGGCTACACCAAGCCTGTTTATTTTCTAAGTTGTCTGTACTCAGACATGTAGCTTCCGCTTGTGCTTGTATGACTGTATGACTTGCGTGTTGGGTCATGTGACCCCTACCTGTATGACTATGTTATGTATGGCTCTTGGAGCCTTTTAATTAAAGTACTTTGAGTCATAGAGTTCTGTTGTGATGCAATGTTGTATTTGCACATATTGAGCATATTGCGTGTATGATTGAAATGCTTGGTATGTGTGGGATCCGACACCTAGTTGTTTTCCTTTGGTAGCTTATCTTACAGGGAAATGCCTCCTAGTGATTCCAATGGGCCTTGGTAGCTTGCTACTGCTCGGAACACGTAGGCTGGCCGGCATGTGTCCTTCTTCGTTCATGTGTCTGTCCCTTAGGGGAAATGTCACGCGTTGTTCCTTTAAGTCCATGTAGCTTGCTACGACTTGGGTTCATACGTTGATGACCGACACGTTCGTTGCTGGGTCATGGATGCCTGTCTCTGTAATTTAGTGCCACTTTTGGATTATAACTAGCCATGTCGGCCCGGGATCTCTGTCATATGGAAGCTAGCGACACTGTCATATACGTGTGCCAAAATGCGCAAACGGTCCTGGGCCAGGTAAGGTGGCACCCGTGGGGTTACCGTGCGTGAGGCCGCAAAGTGATATGACGTGTTACAGCTAGATCGGTGTGACTTAGGATCGGGGTCCTGACAGCGTTGGCATCAGAGCTGGACTGCCTGTAGGTTTCTCAAGCCAAACTGGTCGATGTTGAGTCTAGAAAAATTCTTAGTTATATGTAGGGGAATTGATTGTGGAAGGGAACGTAAGGCTCTTTTACTCCTTTACCTTATGCCCTTCTGATCTGAGTCTGTCTATTCTTTCTACGGGGATTTAGGACTAGGCCTCTTATCCTTACTAGGTTCACGTGTTACTAATTCGTAGACTCTTAGGATTGTTGGTTTCAAGCCTCAGTACAGTTTCTATCCTTTTGAGTATGATGATTATTGAACCGGAACCTTGATATGGAATTGTTGAGTGGCTATGCTATCATTTGTATGATGTCTCAAATCCTTGTTTGAGCATTTACAGTTGTTATGCTGCCCGATTTCTTCCAGAAACACTAATGCCTTTGCATTATTTGGTGTTTCAGATGTCTGGCCGCATTCCTCACCAAGTGGTTCGTTTGACTCGGTGCATTAATGTGCCCGGTCACACGGCCATGCTAGTCCGTGTGATGACTGAGACCGGTTATCGCTGGTGTCCTGAATACACTGTGGAGGAACAGTATCGGGATTTCAATCAAAGTCAGTATTTCTGCACAGTCCGGATATACCCCTCATATCCCGGAGCTAATGATCCCATCCATTGGTCTTATGGACTCGGGATTACCATCGAGATGGCAGTGCAGGATGCCGCTTATTCGATGATGACCATTCTCCATGCTAGGCATGCCCTGTTGCTGAACACTGAGTTCTGTTACATGCCAGCTTCACTCCCCGGAGAAGAAGGCTACTACACTGGTCTGTATACTGATGCTGCTCATGAAGAGCCACTGCTTCAGACTACTGTTCAGATGTTGGAGGATAGGGACCGTGAGGTCCGTGCCCTCCGAATGGAGTTGTATAACACCCGAGCCGCTCACTGGACTACTTTGACACGGCTTGCACCTGCTGTGCACGCCGGATATCAGGACATGCGGGATTTGTATCCTGTGCGGACTCGTCTACCTGATCGCATGGATTGGCGTGACGTTGGGGGTATTACACCTCCACGTGGGCGTCGGTTACCACCAGCATCGGGACCGAGACCACACCCATGCCCTTATGGTCCACAACCTTCGAGTGCTCGCGAGTTCCAAGATCCGTCTGTACCACTTCCAGGCTACGGTGGTAATCTTTACGAGGATTACTACGCGAATGTCTGAGCTAGTCCGTGGTAGTAGTAGTATTGTAGTAGTTGTATTTCCACAGTCCTGCGCGTCTTGTGGAATATGACTTAGTGTGTACTGAATTCCGGAGGTGTAGTTAAATAATGTATAGGAGCTTGGAATGCCTCTGATGGGCTGTATCGTCTTTCACCGCAGTTGTACTTTAGCCTTGGCTTGTACTAAACTTTGTATGGTGTGTATGACCACTGGTGTATATATAGCAGTTTCTATATTACCATGTCGTACGGATGAACATCTCTGCATTCTGTGTCATCCATTACATTCTGCACTTCTATGTCAAATTTTGCCATCCATGTCTAAACCGTTGTTTTGTTTTCCTAGGATGGTCAACACTCGCAACACTCCTGCTGCTCAGGAGCAGGGTGAGGCTAGTGGGGCTAGAGATGGAAATCTACCCCAGCCACCCTCCTTGGCGGAAGTTATGCTTGAAGCAGAACAGAACAAGAGAGAGACCAACCGTCTGCTGGAACGCATAGAGCAAAACACTGGGTTCCGTCAGAGGAATGACGTGGTGTCAATCCACGATTTTATCAAGATGTGTCCACCGAAGTTCCATCACTCCACTGAACCTCTGGATGCTGATGACTGGCTACGTAGTATCACCCACAAGCTACACTCTGCCCGTGTGGCCGAAGCTGACAAGGTTATCTACGCCGCCTACCATCTTGAGGGCCCTGCCAGTCTTTGGTGGGAAAACTTTGAAGCTATGCGTCCTGCTGGCCAAGTCACTACCTGGGTTGAGTTCAGTGAGGCATTCCGTGAACATCACATTCCGGAAGGTCTCATGGATCGCAAGCGGGAGGAATTCTGCAATTTCACCCAGGGCCGTCTGACTGTGGATGGCTACAGTCGTGACTTTGGTAATCTGGCACGCTATGCACCTGAGGAAGTATCCACCGATGCCAAGAAACAGGCGAGGTTCCGCAAGGGACTCAGCCCTGAACTTCGTCGTGATCTATGTCTGCACGAGTGCACCTCTTTCCAGAAGTTGGTTAACAAGGCTATCAGTGCTGAGACAGGCCAGACCGACTTCGAGGCCACCCGCAAGCATACTCGAGACCTTGGTTCCTCATCCGGCTCTGGTTCTCACAAGCGTCGTGTATGGGTTCCTAACACTGCTCTGCCACCCAAGTATACACCGAGGCCATCCTATGAGGTGCCCCGTCCAACTCAACAGTTTGCACCTGCTAAGACCTATGGAGGTCCACCCTCCAACTTTGCTCCACGCACCACCACTGTGACATGTTTCAAGTGTGGAGAACCGGGACACTACATGCGTGATTGTCCCCAGAACCAGCCAGGAAAACCCGTTGGCCGTGGTAAGCCAACCGGCAAGGTGAACTATGTCAAGCCAATCCCCACTGCACGTGGTCATGTCAACTATGTTTCTGCTGAAGAAGCCTATGAGGATCCTAACGTCGTCCTTGGTACGCTTCTCGTAAACTGCCATCCGGCATCTGTTCTTTTCGATACTGGAGCATCCCATTCGTTCATATCTGAGACCTATGCTCGATTGCACAACATGACTTTTTGTGACATGCCTACTTCCATGGTTATTCAAACTCCTGGTTCAAAGTGGCAAACCTCTAGGGTAAGACATGGAAATGAAATCCTTGTCGATAGACTTGTTTTCCTTGCATCTCTAATCGCTCTCAAGTCCTCGGACATAAACATCATCTTGGGTATGGATTGGATGACAACTCATTATGCCAAGATTGATTGCTTTACTAGGACCGTTCAACTTACACACCCATCCGGCAAGATAGTCAATGTCTTGACTCGAATGGCTGAACGTCAGCTCTATTCTCTTAATGCCAGCCCTCTACCAGAACTCGAAGATATCCCGGTAGTCCGTGACTTTCCGGATGTTTTTCCAGAAGAACTGCCAGGAGTTCCACCTGACAGAGATGTCGAGTTCGTGATAGATCTTATTCCTGGAACTGTCCCAATCTCTAGGAGACCTTATAAGATGGCACCACTAGAATTAGCTGAGCTAAAGAAACAACTCGATGAGTCCTTGCAAAAGGGTTTCATCCGTCCTAGTTCTTCCCCTTGGGCTTGCCCCGTCCTCTTCGTCAAGAAGAAGGATGGAACGGAGCGGATGGTTGTAGATTACCGACCTGTCAATCTGGTCACCATAAAGAATAAGTATCCGCTTCCCAGGATCAACGACCTGTATGATCAGCTCGCTGGATCCTCAGTCTTCTCTAAGATGGATTTGAGGTTGGGCTACCGTCAAATCAAAATCAAGAACGGGGACATTCCTAAAACGGCTTTCGTTACTCGTTATGGCCAATATGAGTACACCGTCATGTCCTTCAGATTAACCAATGCCCCAGCTACCTTTTCTCGGTTAATGAATTCTATATTCATGGAGTATTTGGATAAATTCGTCGTGGTATACCTCGATGATATACTCATTTTCTCCAAGAACAAGGAAGATCATGTCGAGCATTTAAGGCTGGTATTAACAAAACTTCGAGAGCACCGCCTTTATGCCAAATTCTCTAAATGTGAATTTTGGTTGCCAGAAGTAACCTATCTAGGTCATGTGATCTCTGGCAAGGGTATTGTTGTCAATCCCGAGCGAGTTCAAGCCGTCCTTGATTGTACTTCACCTGAATCGGTCAAGCAAGTTAGGAGTTTTCTTGGCTTAGCGAGCTATTGCCGACGTTTCGTCGAGAACTTCTCCAAGGTTGCTAAACCTCTAACCGAACTCCTCAAGAAAGATAAAAAGTTTGAGTGGACCCCACAGTGCGAGTCCAGTTTTCAGGAACTGAAAAGACGCCTGACATCTGCACCTGTACTGGTACCACCAGATTTTTCCAAGGATTTTATAATCTATTGCGACGCCTCGCGACAAGGACTAGGTTGCATTCTTATGCAAGATTGTCAAGTGATTGCATACGCATCCCGACAGGTGCGTCCACATGAGGATAACTATCCTACTCATGGTTTAGAGCTTGCAGCTGTAGTCCATGCACTCAAAACATGGCGGCATTACCTCCTTGGTAATCGCTGTGAAATCTTCACCGATCACCAAAGTTTGAAGTATATCTTCACCCAACCGGATCTAAATCTCAGACAAAGACGTTGGGTTGATTTACTCACCGACTACGACTTAGGAATCACTTACACTCCTGGAAAGGCCAATGTCATGGCTGATGCACTAAGTCGTAAGTCTTATTGTAACAATTTAATGTTACAACAAAGTCAACCACTTCTCCACGAGGAATTTCGTAAGCTTAACCTTCACATTGTTCCTCGAGTATTCCTTTCCACCTTGGTGGCGAAACCTACCCTTTTGGATCAAATCATAGTTGCCCAGCGGTATGATAAAGGCATATCTCGGATCAAGGAGAACATCGCTAGCGGACTCGCTAGAAGTTTCTCTATGGATGATCGAGGTGTAGTGTACTTTGAGAACCGCTTGGTGGTGCCCAAGAAACCACAACTACGACAACTGATTCTCAAGGAGGCTCATGAATCTCCTCTCACGATTCATCCCGGTAGTACCAAAATGTATCAAGACCTACGTCAAAGATTCTGGTGGACTAGGATGAAGAGAGAAATCGCTCAGTTCATTGCTAACTGCGACGTTTGTCGTCGAGTTAAAGCAGAGCATCAACGGCCTGCTGGCACCCTTCAACCTCTAGCTATTCCTGAATGGAAATGGGATAAAGTCGGTATGGATTTCATTACCGGGTTTCCCAGGTCCAGGAAAGGGAATAATGCTATCTTCGTCGTTATCGACCGCCTCTCTAAAGTAGCTCACTTCCTGCCTGTTCGGGAGAGTATTACCGCTAGCCAGCTAGCAGACTTATATATCTCTCGAATAGTATCACTACATGGTGTACCGTTGGAGATTAACTCAGACCGTGGAAGTCTCTTCACTTCCCGATTTTGGGAAAGTTTCCAGAACGCTATGGGAACTCATCTCTCTTTCAGTACTGCCTTCCATCCGCAGTCAAGTGGTCAAGTGGAACGAGTCAATCAAATTCTGGAAGACATGCTTCGAGCCTCTGTCATTTCTTTCGGTATGGAATGGGAAAAGTGTCTTCCATTTGCCGAATTCGCTTATAACAATAGTTATCAAGCTAGCTTGGGTAAAGCTCCCTTCGAAGTTCTATATGGACGAAGGTGTCGAACACCTCTTAACTGGTCAGAAACCGGCGAAAGACAATTCTTTGGCCCGGATATGATTCAGGAAGCAGAGGAACAAGTTCGCATCGTTCGTGAGAGATTGAAAACAGCCCAGTCTCGCCAAAAGAGCCAATATGATAGTCATCATAAGGCTGTGACTTTTGAAGTCGGCGATAAGGCTTACCTTCGGGTTACTCCTCTTAAGGGAACCCATCGCTTCGGTATCAAAGGCAAATTGGCCCCTCGTTTCATCGGTCCTTTTCGCATTCTTGCCAAACGAGGAGAAGTTGCCTACCAATTGGAACTACCTCCGCACCTCTCCAGAGTTCATGATGTTTTCCACGTTTCCCAACTCAGGCGTTGCTTCTCGGATCCTATCCGCGGAGTGGACCACGAAACGCTTGATCTCCAAGACAATCTCACATATCGAGAATACCCCATTCGTATTCTTGATCAAACTGAGCGCACCACTCGACGCCACAATATCAAGTTTCTCAAGGTTCAATGGTCACATCATTCCGAGAGTGAAGCCACTTGGGAAAGGGAGGATCGTCTTCGACTTGAGTACCCCACCCTCTTTCCGGAGGAACCCGAATCTCGGGACGCGATTCTTTTAAGTGGGGGTGAGTTGTCACATCCCTAGCAAGCACTTGCATTAGGACCTGACTAGAGTGTGCATCATGTTTACTTTCAAAGAAACTTGAAATGGGATTAACAGAAACCCCAGCACCCCTCCCCTAACAACTAGGGTTTGCTAAAATATTTTCCAATGTACCCAAAATGCCCTTCAAAATGTTCATCATTTCTGCCTTGGTCTTAAACCTCTGCCAAAAATGGTGCACAATTTTCTAGGACAATCTATGGTTTTGGATTAAATCATATGGTATTTGAATTTGGGCATTTAAATACTTTTAAATATTTTAAATGCTCAAATAATCATGAACTATAATGTTTCTTACTGTTCATATTATATACAGCAGGTATGACAAGTGTCATGAGTTATAAAAATGTTTAGGCATTTTTATTAAATGAACAAAGTTGCAAAAGAAATAAAACAGAAAGAAAAATAGGAAAAGAAAAATAGGAAGAATCTTACCTGAGCCCACTTACCTGTTGGCCCAGCCGGCCCAGCCCACCAGGGGCACCACCGTCTTCTTCGCCGCGCCAGCGCACGAAGCAGCTCGGTGGCGAGCGCCGTCGATGCGCCGGCCACCTCCTGCCTGCCTGGCTGGCCCCTCGGCCTTCTGGACGGGCTAGAACGACGCCACGGAGCCACCCCGACCGTTTCCCCCTCTCTCCCGTGTCTCTCCCCTCCTCTCTTCCCTCCGCCGAGCTCCCCCGAGCGAGCTCGTCGCCGACGACCGCTGAAACCGCGCCCTACGCCACCTCCTCGCCTCCCAGAAGCACCACTAGCTCCGCCTCGTCGCCCCGAAGCTCCCCACCGACGCACACGACGCCAGGAGCTCCGCAACGTCCCCCTCGCCGTCGTCTTCAACCTCCGGCACCGGAGATCGCCGCCGCCCGTACGCCGTCGTCCGACCGTCCCCGAGCTCACTTCGACGCCCTCTGCGACCGCTGTGAGCTCACGCTTCGAACCCCCCTCTCCACGGACTCGTTTAGGCCTTGTAGCCGCCGCCCCCTTTGCTCACCGACGATCACCGCCGCCGGCCAACTCCCCGCCGTGGCTATAGGCACCGTACCTCGCGGCCGAGCACGCCGTTAGCTTCAGTAGGTCACCAGCAAGCTAGAGCGAGCTTCAGCTCCTCCGCCCGTGCACTACAACACCATCCCGACCAACCCCGTGCGAGCACCGCCGCGGACGAGCTCGTCGCCGTCGACTCCGGCGACCCCTTGTCCAACCAGTGGCACCGCTGGATGCGGTACATCACCAGGAGCACACCGAGCCCATCCGCGCGGCAAATGGATGCCGGAATAGGGATTCCGACGAGTCACTGCCGTGCGCAATGGTCGCCGCCGGCCAACTCCGGCGGGCTGACGTGGCTCGATGATTAGGAGTTAACAGTAATTAGTTTAGTCACCCCAGTCACTGACAGTGGGGCCCCGCTGTTAGTCAAACCCAGTCAACCCTGGTTGTGACCGGGATTAGCTCCTAAGACACTGACATGAGGGACCCACCAGTCAGGTTTGACCTGGACTGGCCCTGTTGACTGGCTGACGTCAGCATGATGTCATGCTAACGCAGTAAAGGTTTTTCTGGGATTTTTAGATTTAATTTAATTCAGGAAATTCCAGAAAATACCCAAAACTTCTAAAAATCATATAAAATCAACCATAACTCAGATGGAAAAGATTTATATATGAAAAATGATCAGAAAAATCCAATCTATCTAATGGCACTGGTTTCATGCATGTTTGAACAAGTTAACTTGCTGTTTATGTCAAAAACATGATAATGCACTTATTTAAATAATAGTTTGAACTTCAATTTGAATCCTTGATTCAAATAGGTTCAAACCCCTCTGGTCTTAGTTGCATTAGCCAACACACATGCATCTTGCCATGTCATAAACATGCATCATATTGTTGCATTTGTTTGTTAATGATTGTATCGTCGGTATTTCCTGTGTTAGGTCCTGCTCCCGAGGATACTGCTGCGTATCCAGTTGAAGAGCAGTACCCGACAACTACCTTGTCAGGCAAGCAATCATTGATCATTCCGATACAACCCAATCTTCTCGCTCCTGCTCTCTTTTACTGCATTAAGGCAACAGCGCGTGAACTGCTACTTGCTGCGGTAGTTGAACCCTATTCCTTTGCATGACCTGTCATTGCCACAGTAAATAGTTGAAACCCACTAGCATGTGTAGGAGTTGATTGAGCCATGTGATGTGTGATCCACCATGCTATTTTGTTATGTTGCCTGCTATGCTTAGAGTTGTGTCTGGTCTGATTCATCTGGGTGATGAATCAGAGTGAAACAATCTTTCGATAAAGAGAAGGAAGTGTGGAATACTTTTGGTAAAGGTATCGATGAAAGGCCATGTAGGAGTACGTGGTGGGTTGTTTCATTGGAATCGTCCATAGGACCCGAGATCTGTATGTGTGGTTCAAGTTACAGCTACTACCATGCATTGGGATCCTTAATTGACCCTCTCGGCTTATTAATTACCCTTGATCTCTGTCCAGGAGTTGCAACTAGTTTCTGGTGTTTATAGCTTACTGGAGGTCGTGCACAACGCTGACCCTCGGGGTGGGTTGTGATGCGACGGGTACGTGGCACGGTGTACCGGTTGCCCGTTTGGTGACTCGGGAACCCTGTACACATCGTTTGGGGCCGTGAGCGACACCCCGGCCGGATCTCCCCACGGATGGAACCCAAATAGGCGATAAACCTGGACGAAAGACTTGAGTAGTTAGTCAGGTCGTGGCCGACACCCTCGCTGGGCTTCCGCTTGAAGGTTGCCGAGTACACGCCGAGTAAACGGCGATAAGCGGTGGAAGCGTGTGTGAAGAAGTACACCCCTGCAGGGTTATCAAACTATTCGAATAGCCGTTGTTCGCGGTACGAACTACTTGGTTACTCTTATAGTTCATAGACAAGTTGATGGATACTACTAAAAGCCTCAAGATAAGCGTGAGTGCCGTGGATGGCCCTTCCAAAGGATGACGGAAGAGGATCCTCGGTAGTGTATTGATGTGGTGATTAGTGGACTCGTGTTCGTAATAACTTCTTACAATCTGTTGAGAGTTGTAGTATAGGTTAGCCAAGGTCAAAGCTGGCATTCTGCTATAAACTCCACTACCCCCTTTGATAATGTTGCATGTATGATAGGTTCTGTGGTAAGACTTGCTGAGTACCTTTGTACTCATGTTTGCTTAATAACTGTTGCAGAGGAGAACCATGCCCCTGCTGATGGGTTTTACATAGACGTTGACGACGACGAGTAGCTTGACACCCAGACGGTGATCTGGAGCTTGTGAAGGGCCTTGTAGATAGTCAGGCTACACCAAGCCTGTTTATTTTCTAAGTTGTCTGTACTCAGACATGTAGCTTCCGCTTGTGCTTGTATGACTGTATGACTTGAGTGTTGGGTCATGTGACCCCTACCTGTATGACTATGTTATGTATGGCTCTTGGAGCCTTTTAATTAAAGTACTTTGAGTCATAGAGTTCGGTTGTGATGCAATGTTGTATTTGCACATATTGAGCATATTGCGTGTATGATTGAAATGCTTGGTATGTGTGGGATCCGACACCTAGTTGTTTTCCTTTGGTAGCTTATCTTACAGGGAAATGCCTCCTAGTGATTCCAATGGGCCTTGGTAGCTTGCTACTGCTCGGAACACGTAGGCTGGCCGGCATGTGTCCTTCTTCGTTCCTGTGTCTGTCCCTTAGGGGAAATGTCACGCGTTGTTCCTTTAAGTCCATGTAGCTTGCTACGACTTGGGTTCATACGTTGATGACCGACACGTTCGTTGCTGGGTCATGGATGCCTGTCTCTGTAATTTAGTGCCACTTTTGGATTATAACTAGCCATGTCGGCCCGGGTTCTCTGTCATATGGAAGCTAGCGACACTGTCATATACGTGTGCCAAAATGCGCAAACGGTCCCGGGCCAGGTAAGGTGGCACCCGTGGGGTTACCGTGCGTGAGGCCGCAAAGTGATATGACGTGTTACAACTAGATCGGTGTGACTTAGGATCGGGGTCCTGACAAGCACACACAACAACCTCGCGGCACACCGGTAACGTAACACGCCCGAACAACAAAGTAGGCCTACGGGACGTCACGGACACGTGAGGGAGCTCCGGAACGCGAAACGGACAACGGGAAGGAACGCGTGGAACCGGATGCAACCGACAACACAAATGCAATGCGATGCACATGTCTACATGATATGAATGAATGCCACACACTCACACAACAAAACGACGAAAACCCGAAAGACAAAGAACCCGGAATGGAAATAGATGAAGCCGGAGATATATTATATACCCAAAAGGGAAAGTATTACATCCGGGGCATTACACATAGCCCTCCAAGATGCGGTCGAGCTAGTCACCAAGTGTGAGGCCTGCCAGTTCCATTCCAAAACATCCATCTGCCTTCCCAAGCTCTTCAGACAATCCCTTTGTCATGGTCGTTTTCGTTCTGGGGGCTCGATATCCTCAGCCCTTTCCCCCGAGCTGCCGGGGGCTTTGAATTCGTGTTCGTTGCAATCGACGAGTTTACAAAGTGCCGAAAGTAGATGCCGTGAGAAAGGTGACTGCTCTTTCAGCTATCAAGTTCTTGAAAGGATTGGTGTGTGGCTTCAAAGTCCCTGCACGGATCATCACCGACAACGGCACTCAGTTCATGAGCCGCGCCTTCATGCAATATGTTCATGCCCTTGGAAGCAAGATCTCATTTGCCTCTGTTGCACATCCCAGAAGCAATGGACAAGCTGAGAGGGCGAACGCTCAAGTGATGTGGGGCCTCAAAGCAAGAACATTTGATAAGTTGCAGAAGTGCGGCACGCGATGGGTAGATGAGCTCCTGGTGGTTCTCTGGTCCCTCTGAATGACACTGAACCAAGCTACCGGGCAGACTCCTTTCTCCCTTGTCTATGGGGCAGAAGCGGTTATCCCCACGGAACTCATTTACGGGTCTCCTTGAGTGCTTGCCTACAATGAAGTAGAGCATGATCGGCACCGGCGTGATGACGTTCTGCTTCTCGAGGAGAACCATCTCTAGGCTACTACGCGTGTTGCGCGCTACCAGCAAGCCCTGCGTCGCTATCACTGCCGCAGGGTTCATGCCCGGTGTTTTGAGGAAGGCGACCTTGTCCTTAGGCGTGTTCAGTCCGCCAAGGGTACACACAAGTTATCGCCGAAGTGGGAAGGCCCTTATCGTGTGGTACGAGTTACCAGACCTGGCGCAGTCCGTCTGGAGACCGGAGATGGCATTCAATTACAAAATTCATTAAAGATTGAGCATCTCCGCAAGTACTACCCGTAAGGCACGGCTGTCGAGCCATGCCCGGCAGCCACCCTTTTGTACATGCCTTGTTGTTGTTGCATGTAACCCCTTGTATAAAGCCAAGCGCAGACCCTAAGCAATAGAGAAATACACGAAGCATTGATAGGGGGCAACAAGTTGCATGCATGCACAAGCATATCATGAGCATCTCATGTTCATGTAGATAATCATCCTCATCTGCATAAACCACAGGTTCCTTCCGTGGACTTGGGTCCCCAAGAGAAGATGAGAAGAGAAGCCAACGTTGCAATCTCCAGCAAGCCAAACAGATAAGTTCTTCCCTTTTTATCCATACATGTTCTGTAACAACTTATGCATAAGAAAACTTTGCTATCTTTTCTAAACTTAGGTGCTCCCATCCTTTGGCTCGAGCGCTGCTTCGGTCAGGATGGTCGCAGAGGCCTTTGTTGAAAAAGGGTTGGCGGGGGGCTAGTCCCTCTTCACGTCTTACGCCTGGCAAGCTTGGCTCCGCCGCAATGAGACTGAGGGTACCGGCAAGGTAGCCTGTCGGGAAAAACTTGTTTACTTGAAAGTATAGAGGCATTCCACCTCTGCATGGACCCGTTACATGCACAAGTCCCTCGCAAGATTTATCTTTTTCATTAATATGTTGATCAACAAGTAACAATCTTAGAGAACACAAACATGGATAAAGGGAGTACATTTATTTTAATTAAAATTTGGCAAGTACCTACAAGTTTAAGATTCATAAAAGATAAGTGCCCCTTTATGCCTTTTGTCGTTCCTCTCCTCCTAGGCACCACGGCAAGAGGTGAAGAAGGTGCAAAGTGAGGCCAGATAGAAGCCCAGCCTGACCCCGTCGGGCTCCAGGAGAGGTAGCCCGACCAAGGGTCGGAAGGCGCAGACAAAGGTGACGGCAAAGAGATCGGTGGAGATGGCCCGCCAAGCACCACCACCAAGGCTAGCAGGACATGGCGAGGCTGGCGGAGCTGCAGCCCGCGAGGAAGCCTGCCGGGGTCTAGCTGGAAGACTGCTGGAGGTGTAGATGGTGGCGCCGCGGCCTGACGAAGACGGCGCGACCGACACTCAGCCGGAGTCATAGTCGTCGCCCTCCCAGTCAACGCCGTCGTCATCGCTGTCACTATCCTCCTCGTCATTGTCGCTCAAGGAGGAGCTTTTGTCGTCGGTCGAGCTCTCCACGCAGCACCCTAAGCGAGCTCCCGAAGACCTTGACGGAGAGGAAACTATCCTCCATTAATTTTAAGTGGAGGACATGCCCCTCCAACAAGCTATGGGCACGGGCAAAGGTTTTCCACCCTCGGCAAAAGTACATGACATGAGGAGCCAAGAAATCGACATCCACCCGTATGTTTCTGTTTCCGCGGCCCCTCATGTGCAGCCTCAATGATCGTGATTGTTCAAGCTCCATTGCCCTCACAAACTGAGTAGGGAGGCGGAGGTGGCCGTGCGGAGGCTTGTATAGCCCGATGACAAATTCAAAAGGCTGGTCCCCAACATGCCCTTTCGTCAAGGGAGGGGCATCTGGCGGAGGCATAACCGAAGCACCGCCTCATCCTCCTCGGCCCGGAGCACCTCGACGGCCTCGACCTCACACCCTCCCGCCTCCTATACCAGTGGGCTCCACCCCTGCACCGTTAGAGGAGGGAGGGAGGTGTTGTCGAGCAGAAGTTCTCGTCGCTACTGGAGCAGGACCGGAACCACGCCCCTTTGCCATGGTAAGCAAGAACTACTGCAGGGATGATGAGAAGTGAAGGGTGTGGGCGAACACCTCACCCCTTCCCCTTTTTATAAGCGGGCGGGGCAGGGAAAGACGAAACTCCCATGCAGGGACGACCACCCCATTCGGCCAATCTGGCTTCCCTCACGCCATTAACGGCTCGGGAAATCAAGGCCGACCCACGACGCCAATCCACGGCGCCTGACTCCCTGCCACAGCACTCACTTCTACACCCTCCGCAACCGCCACCAACTGTGTGCAATGCATGCCGGCCACATGGCTGGAGTTTTCGAAGCAGGAAGGGTAGTGGGGTGGCGGTTTCCACCCCGTGAAGGTGGGGGCGGATGCTCCGCAGGTAGTGGTCCATTACCCCCCCCCCCCACCCACCAAGACTGGCGTTACGCGATGCGCGGGAGATGTGGAAATCGGCCCAGGGTCAAGATCATGAAGAAGCATAGAAGATCTCAAGAAAGGCAAGCCCTCCCTGCACCTCTGCCTGTGTACTGGTTAGAGCCTACCCCGGCGACGCCCAGCGGCACGACCGTGCTAGGCTCAGGGGCTACTGTCGGTACAATGAACCCTAGGTACATTGCCCCAGACTGTGCACAGGCCGAGGAGCAAGTTTACCACACCAGCACCAGATCGAGACTCGAAGGGGTCAGTCCTTCGAAGAACCAGAAAGCTAGTCGAAGATATCAATACAACCAAGACTAGCTGATGAGGCAAGATACCACCAGAAGAAGTCCTTGTCGGGCATGCAAACCTGGCGGCGAGGGATCACCCCGGAAACAAGCCTCCAACAGCGCCCCGGCAGGCCTGTCGGGGCCTCACAGAGGCAAACTACCACCTCACATTGACGCCTGTCGCCAATCAGTGTGGAGCCAAGCTCCTAAGTGGCTCAGTGGCAGCGCCCTGCCACATGGCAGCCACTTTTTACGGAAAGAACTTGCAAATGACACCTGTCATGCGACGTGACAAGCAAGTAGGCGCGAAGCTGGTGAAACAGCCCAGCAGGGCCTGCCGGGTGAGCTGTGATGTGACACTAAGCGGTGCATTTAATGCACCCTATCAGCGTGCAGAGTTAGGTATGATAGCACAATTTGCTATCTAATCAGCCTAGAAAGACTGATTTGCCACTGTGATGGCCCCTTAATCTATAAAAGGAGCTCCATGGCAACCGTAGAAAGGATTCGGCCATTCGAACCCCCACACTCATACGTGTGTGACCGCTCTCGCCCCGAGGCAACCCTGCCGAGCAAGAGCGCCATGCTCATTTTCCAACATTCCACCATCAATCCACCAAAGCAGGAGTAGGGTTTTACGCCTCACGGCGGCCTGAACCTGGGTAAAAACTGCCCGTGTGTTCTCTGTCATGCTGCGCCATGCTCTCCGCTCTTTATGCAACGTGTACATCCCCCTGCCGAACCAAAAAGGGACCCTTGTCCCATATGTGGTCGTGGTATTCCCGCGACATTGGCACCAACCTAGATGTATGCAAGCTAAATGTTTCCTATTCCATGTATCTGCATGCACAAGTATCTCTTTTCATGCTCAACACTCTTTTGCTTATAAGCTTTTGGTCTTTCTTTCTTTCTTAAAAGCTTTTTTTTTTACTTTTTTGTGCCCTTATCTTCCTTTCCACTTTTCTTATTGAGCCTCAACCAAATATATGGGACAAGTATTACAAGATATGCATGGGAGGAAGCAATTGCACTATATGATATATCCAATTATATAACAATATGATATCCTATCAGTAAGGTGTTCAAGTTTTCACGAAGACCAGCAATACTCGGATAGCTAGTCTCAATAGGTATGAAGGTATTCACAAAGATGGTGGGGCTATGTAGATGTAAATGGCAAGGAAGGAAAATTTTATGGCGGAATGGATACCTTCATCACACTTAACCTTTCATGAAATTGGGGTTAACCAGCCTTGCTTCCGGTTGAAGATGGTCTCAAAGGATGAATGGTCGTCTTGGATACAGAATGTCGTGGTTGATGTAGTCGATGTAACGATAAAAGTCACTAGTGGTATATGAAGATGTAACCGTCCCTAAGTAGATGAAACACCTTAGGAGTCAAATCACAACACAAACAACCACAAATGCAATGGGAACAAAAATGGGTTAGTTTACGGAATGCTACGGTGGTTATGCGGAAGATATGGTGGATGGCCTATACAAAACATGTGAAAATGCACAAAATTTGATGGAGTCAAATGGTTGTAAGACCATGATGATCCGCTTAGGCATGTCTCTAGCTTTCCAACGAGCCAAAGAACACCCAAATCGGAGTTCGGAAGTGGATGTTATGACCGAAAGCATAAAGCGGATGTTGTTGTCCTCTAGGGGGGTCATGCGCACGGGGGTCCAAGGCCTGTGGAAACGGGGTCTCGTGCGCACGGTACACATACCTAGGACACAAGGTCACCCGGAACTTCGCGGGGGGGCGTGGGCACGGGGGTGGCAGAAAATTCGAGATTTCTAGGTCTGATTCGAATGGGATAAAGAAAAATTGGGCAAGGGGATGCAATAGGAGGTGAATCTACTTGCTAAACACCAGATCCATGGATTGAAATCAACAAACACTCACTAGGAACAACAAATCACAAAAAAATGGTATGGCTCTTTTTGTGGGGAATATTTGAATTGAGACAAAAACACACAAAATTAGGCTGGAAAACAAAGAGGAAGACTCCAAATTCGTGATCAACGTGGCTATGATATCAAGATGATGTAGGGTGGAACCCTAATCGGTCGATCTTTCACATTGGAGTGTATTCCCACGAAGAACACAAGGGGAAACACGAGGAAATACATGAGGAATACTCAAGAACAAGTCCAATCACACTTCCACTAGACTCACAAACACATGAGGTTCACAAGGTACAAGAACAATCAAAGGTAAACAAGATACATGGCATAGTTCATCCAAAATACTATGAAGGAGATGAGTTATCGAGGATCTAGATAGATCCTTCCCACAAGGAGACCTTGATATCCACTTGGGGGATCCTCTCCGAAGAGGTTTTGCATCCACACTTGGATCTTCTCCTAGGAGGAATCCCACAAGGGGAAATACATGAGGTAAGCTCTAATGTCTAGATCAATTTTTAGCTAAGTCTAAATAGAGGAGGAGGTGGAGTATATATAGGCCTAGGGCATAAAAGGGTAAGGAGGGGCAAAATGGGGATACATGGGCAAAGCCCAACAACATCACACAGGGGACCCCGTGCGCATGGGGTAAGTGGAGCCCATGCGCACGGGGTCTCTTGCGACCTGGCGACTTAGCCCGTGCGCACGGGGGTCCCATGTGCATGGTACACACCCGTGCGCATGGGATCCTATAGCGGCTACAGCATAGGGGCCCATGCGCATGGGGTATCCTGAAGCCTCACGATTAGCCATCTCGTGGACTCTCGTCGGTGCTTGAGGGACTTGGCCTTCTTCTTGGTCGTTCCTTCTCTGCTTCCAGGCTTCCCTCTTGGACGGTGTAGTTGTTCTCTTGAGCTTGGACTCCTCCTCGATGAATGTGTAGCTCCGCTCACACCTATGTATGCACACGAGAGAGGGGTCAAGTAGTATACCATCCTCGATGGGGAGAAGTGGACACGTATAAAGGAGATTATTCACCTTTGTATGTATGAAGTAGATGTCACGGTGTCACTTTCCAAATGGACTCTTGACATGGTGATGTCCATACGATGCTCTGCATCAGCGTGGATGCGATCCAACGTGTTGTGTGGATCAACGTGCATTTGAATTTGAATTTACTAGCGGATATATACAAGATACAGTTGCATGAAGGCCTCCCGCAGCTGTGTCCGTGGACTGGTCCCTGTACGGGAGAAAATTTGCGGGTTGTGGTTGGACATGCCCTTAGAGCATCTTTAGCAAACCCCTTAAAACTATAAACTGTAAAACTGGGATAAGGGTCGAAAAAAGGCATTTTAAGGGCCCATTTTAGCTACGGCCAAACAAATACTGTAAAAAAACGTAAAACTGGCATAAGAGCTCCTTCCTCCAGCCGAGCCGGCGCCGCCCCACAGTCAGATGCGCTGGCCGCGCTGGTCGGGCCTTGCCCCTTTGTTGGCTGCACCAGGAGGATTCCGGGGGCCAGGTTGAGGTCACGGGAGGCCACACGCGAGGTCGAGCTTGTCCAAATCGAACCAGCGATGATCAATTCCGCTGTCCAGCGACCTTTCCAAGTGTGCGGTGAAGAATTCTGGAGAGTTTCGGGCGGATTCTGGCAAATTTTGCGGCGGCGTGTTTGCTACGACGAGGTTTGACTGGTATACAGGGCACCCTCGGTTCAGCCTTCCAACCTTCAAACATAAGAGACTCAGGTGTGGATTTTCAGTGCCCTTTATTTTTTTTACGAATTTGACCACTTTTACGATTATCATTGAGATAATGGTTGGTGGATGTAGCCACTAAGGTCTGTTGCAAAGACTGTTATCGAATGACTACCACACCAAGTAGGAACACTAAGATTGTCTATGATCTGACATAGTGGGGATCTAATCAATGTATCCAATGGTATTGGTGTTCGGATTTCTGTGAAATTGAAAAACCAGTACAAGATGTTTGATGCCTTTAGATATATCGATAGATATTCTTGAGTTCCAACCAATTGTGTTTGATGGATCCAATGGCACTATAGAACGTTGAGTCCCAATATATCATTTCCATCATCTCTTGGTATAAATGAATTTCTCCATTATATTTTGGATATAGACAACATAGTATACCATAATGTATGAACGAAGGTGATCAAGTTGTAGTAACAAGCGGTATTTTTGTTAACCCAAATCCTTCATTTTAAAATCCATCATTTAAATGACTACATGTGTCATCATTGCATACACACAAACATGGATAATCATCGTTGTAGGAGTAATCCCTGTGTATAAGGAACTCACTACGTCAGTTGTACCAACTGTACCGATGATAATAATAACTCATATGGTGACTTGTTGATTTTACACAATGTATGTTGCGTTTTGCATTTCGATTCAGAAGTTAGATTCCATAGGGAACCATCTATATCTAAATCAAGTGATCCACATGGATATGTAATCACTACATCTATCAACTACATAGATATATGCTTTTGTACTGCCAATGATATAAATTATCGGAAAGAGATTCCACCTATGGAGAATAGTTGGGTATCTGCATGAACCCTTGTGCTAAAATACTTGCTCTTTATTTCACCACCTCGTTGTTCTCAATTCTGTTTCTAGAAGAAAACTGGTGTAGGTATTGCTTATGAATATATTCCCATTATTGAGCAAGATCATTTCTACCTAGATTATACCCTTTGCTTGAGTTTAGTATGAGTGTCGTTCACACTTTGCCATGGCCATGGTCTTTGGATATAAATCATTTGAAAGGTTTTTGCAATCTAGTTGAGAAGTGTATGTCGATAATTGTAGACTTCGGTTATATGTTTCTCCCGAATCTATATATCAATATATAGTTGATGGAAATATTGTTACCCCTCGCGACTGCCCGCGATTTCCCAATGCGGTTGAGTCGGGTATTTCGACGTCCCGGTCATTGCATGCACTATGAACCGGGTTCGTGGAGGTTTTCCATCCACTGGGTGTATACTACCCATTAGATGTCTGTCAATGTGAAGTTGACATTTACTGATTTAGAGGCCTTGATATCCTTGCTTGCTAGAAGTTGAATCCTGGTGTACTTTTGACATACTCTTGCCATGAAGCTTCGATCGGGGAGTGGAGTGGTTGGTACCTTCACTCTTTCACGATTTTTTTGCAAGATTGTAGGATTGTGTGACACCTTTTTATTTAGTAAATAAATCTTGTAGGTTATTTGCAATGTGTTGCAAATCTTCTGAACGCATGGTTTAGATCTTTGAGTACGTGGAATTGAGGCAGAAATGTGTTAAACATTCCACTGATTTCCTGGCATTCTTTATGGTACTTGAATTCTCCCTCTAATGCATGGAAATATTCCTCATTGAATCAACATACTGGCCTTGAATAAGTCCCATTCGAGGGGCGTGAGGTATTAGCGAAAATACAGTTATTCGTCACATAGATCCCAACTATATGTTGAGGGGCCAATGATGTATGTCGGGTGGTGAAATCGGTATCCAATCGAATTACCACAGATGGGAAATACTTGGTAAATTTCCACATATCAAAGATAGAGGGGAATATTGTTATGCAATTTGGTAATGAGCGTGTAAAACTTCATGACTCCAACGTAAAGTTGGTAAATTGCAATTCCAAAGTGAAGATAATGCAATGAGTTTAAATTCTTTGGATAAAAGGATTCTACCAAACCATTTTGAGTCCACATATTAGGACAAATTGCTAAACTTCAATCCCAGGGCCATATGAAGGCACAAGGAGAATTTTGCGACAGTGTCCATTCGATTTTTGTTGAAATCGATGTTTAGGATAACGAGGGAATGCCAAGTTTGTCATGCAAAAGACACTCTCGAAAACTATCTCGTACGCAACATGTGCTACGGGTTTTGTAGTATGTGTAGTACAACCCAAATGATACATAAAGAATGTGTTTGCCATATTCGTTGCATATAGTAAAGAGAAGTTAGTCCTCTTTGTTGTCATCATAAGTTTCGCTATGTAAACTATTTTTACAGATACCTCTATAGTTTAGTAGGGTACAAGTTAAACCAGGAAGCAATAAAGCACCCTGACGTTACTCGAGTACCCATAGGGATAGTAAATATGACTCGAGTTGAGCCAACCAATACCTCATCACGTCTAGCGATTTTAAAATATCTCCTTTTCTCTCAAAGAGAGTGGAAAAATTTCACTTGACTGAGTATTGAGTTCTTGGTGCAGATGTCCACAACGCACAAATCATCTTTCACCAGATTGAACCCCGTAGAAATCTATATATAGACATGAAGATTCTCAAGAAAATCATTGTCAGATATATATAGAATACATACAAATGTATTTGTACAAATGTGCTGATACAATATATTATGACATACAATATATGATGACAACAATAATCATGTTCATACTAGAACATCAGAAATGGCCATAAATAAATAGATCACTAAGGAGATTGAGGGACTAAATTTAGTCTCCAAACATGTCGGTTGATACATATTCAATCATCATGTTCTCCGTGCTCATAGGGTCCCGTGACAGCTGAATAGTCATTTTATTGCTCAATTCTAGAAAAACATCATGCAAACAACTAACTTCCATGATGGTGCCAGTTTGAAGGTTTGAAGTGAGTTTCAAACCTTTACCCGTAAGGTCCTTTGCGTCTCAGTGGTGTGGCTTGGATAACACGCGCTATACCATGGGATGCAAGACTGATCTTGATGTACATGACGTCCTTAAGTAAGTTGTGGCCATTGAGGGCAAGAGCCTCAAATTACTTAGCCATCGATTACTTATAGGCGTAAAAAGAGATAATTAATTGACCATCGGTAAATTCAAAAACCATCGTGGTTAATATTGTAATGATTTCAAGAAGGTGGCTTGAAATTATTAGTGTGTATCTCAAATTGCTAAGTATGACATCTTGAAGATAATCTGTAAAAAGGGAGTAGACCTCGGAGCACTAGGGATTATAATATGATGAAACCAGTAGATACTCTCTCTCTTCATGCTTTATGTCATGACTTAGTAAAATGTATGGGAGAACACTTTGTAAAGCAATCATAATGTCGAAATGACAAAATGGAGGTTTTAAAAGTAGTCATTGATAATCTACGTAGATAGTAGATCTATATGACTACTTTGTGATCCCAAGCATTAATTTGGAGAAACTCACTTTGGATTTTGCATATTAATTCATGCTCGTATTAAGCCAAAGTGACTTAATTAAGATGAATTAATTTTATTTGCAAGAAATTGAAAAATCTCAATTGCAATTAGTGGACATATAATTTCAACATGTAGGACATGGAAATATATTACATCTCACATATGTTCTCGAATACAAGGTGCTTAACAGAAACACAATATTTGCCCCAAATACTGAAAATAATAGGGTCTAAAACAGGTTAATACTAGTAAATAGCATTGTTAACATGACCAATTTGCGAAGTCCTATAAAAATGGTACTCGGGCAAAACTGGTTTGGACCACTGTTTAGTATTGTTTTGCTAATCCCTGCAAATACAGGGACCTTTGCAAAAATGGCCAAAGGGATAAGCTTTTTCCCTTTCCTTCTTGCATGCGGTTCCTGATTTGGAGTAAATCATAACTGCCGTCGTCGGCCTGTCCGTTGGCTTCGCATGAGAAGGGCACCTCGCCGGGGCCGGGGCCGCACGTCGCACTTTGTTGATTCTCTAGGACGTCACTGCAGACCGCTGTTGTGTCGTGTGGGGACGAGCCGTCAGTCGCTGCTAGCCGCCAGGAGCAAGGCGACTAGGCAAGCGACTTTATACCCCCGATCTCCACCGGCCAAGCTGTTTGTCCCTCCTCCCTCCGACTGCTGCTCTGGCGGTAGGGGGAGGGGGGCCCGTTCCTCCACTCTGTAGTTAGCTTTTGGTTTTGTAGGTCGTGGTGCATCGTTGTGGTGGTGGGAGCGGCGCCCAGACGAATAAATCTGCCTTAGCTCCACTCCCTCACCCGCGGTGTCTTTCATGGCGGCGTCTCGGAGTTGATGGCATTATATGTTTGTCGATCCTTCAAATTGGCGGTGTTAGGGTTCGTGGGTGGTGTTGGCGAGGCGGCGACGGTGACTCCATCAATTGTGTCTCTCCTTCTGCTATGTCCCCGTTACCGCGGCGTTGTCTTCGACGCCATGATGGAGCAGGGAGAATTTATCGTCCGGGAGTACACGTAGGCGGTTGTCTGCGCATGTGACAGTTGGAAGATGGTGCATCATGTGTTGAATTTGTACTTGGAGGTTAACGGTTCTGGTTTCCTCCTCCGACGTCGTAGTTGTGTAGGGGTGTCAGTTCTGGAGTTCGATGACGTGTTCGGGGACATGTTGCCCCGGTCTGGTTCTTTCAAAGGCAATGGTTTTGCTTTCGGCAAACTACTTTGAAGGTCTGTAAAGCTGCAGATTAGCGATGGAGCCGCGTCAAGCTCGGGTGAAGAGGTGATATGTCTTCCTTCCCTTTGTGGTCGCTTCGGTGGTGTCCAAAAAGAGGGAGCTGCGTTGGTTTTTTCATAGGATTATTCTATCATTTCAGTTCTGTAATATCGGTGTTTACGTGCTTTATAATTGGATTTTTCTTTTATAAATGAGACACTTGTTACCATGTAAAAAAGAAGGGATGTTTCATGCGCATGCATGGTCTAGGGAGAGTCGCATGTGTACGCTAGTACCTTTCAGGCAGAAAAGAAAGGAGATAATTCGGATATACAGTGTCTGTACTGGTTTAAAGAAGTGGCGGTGCAGATTCTTTTTCTATTTTCTATTCTTACCTCGTAATAATAATATTAACAATACAATCAGGCTCGCCGGATCATAGGATTTCCTTTGCTTATGTGCATTACGCTGGGGCCCACCAGAAGGAGCAAGCCTACATAGAAAAGATGGGATATTGGGAATCCATCATATTTATGATTTGCGTTTATTTGTAGTTTAGATATTGGGAAACACTTATTTTAATCCGGCTAATAACGCGCGCGCATGAGCCGCCTCCACTGTGAACCACGTGTCCAAGTGAAGGGGGCCACTGTTGCCTCCGCGCACCCAGCGCTAACGCAAACATGCCGCTCGCTTCGTGTCACGCTCCACCGCGTATGCTGCATGGCACTATTGTTTTTCTTTCCGATGGAGACGCGAAATCTAGTTTGTTGACGAATTGCTGCCAGGTAGTACTAATCACACTAGCTAGTACTACACTTACTCATCTGCTTCTTTTTCCAACAAAAAAATCATAATAAATATATTTTCAAGGTAATGTATCTTGAGGCCCCTTATGGTTGCTTGGATATAGTGCTAGCACATTTTGTCGCAATTTGTTGGCTGCATTTCTTTTGCCTATGACCGGTCGGGCGTGACCGCTGCATACAAAACACTCCCTTTAGCAATGCATACTTTGAGCAGCGTCTTTAACGCCTCAATCGTCGCCGCCGTCAACGCATTTCATCGCAACATCATATGAGTAGCCGGACTGCTATTGTAGCACAGTCAAAGCACTTGTGTCACAACACTACCGCAACCGGCAAACATGCCATTGCAGCATCGACAAAGCACCCGGGCCTCCGACGCAGCATCGTCGCGGGCATCGAAGCAAACGGTCGCAACATCGTCGTGACCGTTCGAAGCACGCCACAACCGCGGTTGTCGAAGCAACCGCCTCGACCGTCGAAGCACGTCATCGCAACATCATCAAAGCAACCAGGCTGCCATTGTAGTGTCGTCACTGTCGTAAACACAAGTTGTCGAAGCACCGTGGCCTTTCAAAGATCGCCATCCCGACATTGACGGGGCCATCGAAACACGTCGTCGCAACATCATCGAAGCAACCAGGCTGTCATTGTAGCATCGTCGCGGTCGTCAATGCATGCGCGAAGCACACCATGGCCGTCCAAAGAACGTCGGCGTGACATTGTCGCGGCTGTCGAAGCATGTCGTCGCAACATGATCGAAGCAGCAAGGCTGCCATTGTAGCATTGTCATGGTCATCGGCGCATGTTGTTGAATCACGCCGTGTTCGTTGAAGTACGTTGTCACAACCACCGTTGTCGTCGAAGCAGTCGCAGCACGCCTCGTAGCATCACTTTGGTCGTCGAACCACCTGGGTCACCGTCACAGGGCCACC
Source organism: Secale cereale (assembly GCA_902687465.1). Taxonomy (NCBI): domain Eukaryota; kingdom Viridiplantae; phylum Streptophyta; class Magnoliopsida; order Poales; family Poaceae; genus Secale; species Secale cereale. Next base: position 298,190,192 of record LR738714.1, read on the forward strand.
AACGCCGGGTGAAGGTTTTATTTTTCTTGAATGGAACGCCGGCCGGTGGTTGGATGTTCCAAGTTGCCGATCATGTGTATGTGTCGGGAATTTGCTAGTGGTACATTGCAGTGAGATTTTTTTTCTTTTTGTTTTTGACGACAAGAAGCAACAGGGAGCTTGCACGGGATATTTAGCGTGGAGCTTGACGGAATCTCAACGGCCGATCCAACGTGCATGTGCGTCAGGATCGTACGGCTCCGGAGGAGGCTGATTTTTTCCAAGTTTTCATCCGGTTGATCCGTAGTGTGGCCACTTAGATATTTGCCAAGATGTAAAAGGCTATATCGATCAGATAGAGTCCAAATTAGTTTCTTTCCGTCTATTTAGCAAAACACGTTGCTTGATTTCCAAGATAGGCTAGGGTGTACGGCCATATATAAGGCCAAATCAATATGTCATGAAGGGCATGTTATGTTATGATGAATTAGACACCACATGAGTTTTGGTTGTCGGTCATTATTGAGTTTAGAGTAATTGTGTCAAAAATCTCTACTGGCGTGTGAGTTCCTACAACGTGACGTGTAGGATATTACAAGCTGAGCCTATACGGTTCATCCATGTTATTCCTTCGGATCGAGGAGTTGGCTTGTTGTTTGCGCGAGATTTGCGAACATCTTCGTAAACCTGCTATGACTATTTGTTGCGATGGAGTTTTGTGCCGTGAAAGATCGGGTCAACTATGGATCGACCCTCATCTCGAGGTTCGCTTCTCATCAGGGTGTTGCCTGGCAGAGAGCCAACCTTAATGAGGTCAATGCTGCCACAAAAGGGGGCATGGTCGCGGGAGGTATGGTACACCTCCGTCGCCGGCCGTGGGTGGCCACAGCCCACAGGTGCCATTAAGGTGCGTCGAGCGCTGGGTCGAGCCTGCCGTGAGATGTGCCTCCTCAGGTCGAAGTCGCGTCCCCGCGCATCAACCTCACCACAAATCTGCGTCGGCGTCGCCACGCCGTTGCAGCCGAGGTTGCGGGCAGGAGCCGTAGTAGAGGGCGATACTAGGAGTGCACCACTCGCTTGAGGGCGCTACCACGCGCGGAGATGGTAAGTCGTCACCCGCCTTGTGTGCTCACATGGAGCACTTCACGGCGCATCGGCCGTTGCCCTGGCCGAGGGCCTAGGTTGCGCCCGTCGCCGCCTTAGGTTCGACGGGACCACGCCGTGGGCCATGGAAGACCGCGTGAGACCGCATCCTTGAATGGCTTGCCCGACATAGTCGGAACGCCATGGGCTGGGCGCGGCCGCCGAACGGAGCGCGTTGTGTCGCCGTCCTGGTCGAGCGATGTTGAGTTCAAACAATCAGTGCATTAATTAAAGGGATGCATATACAAACCGGATGATGGTGGATGCATGTTGATCAATTTCTCCTGTACATGAGCATGCATCACATGCTTGGATGAAGTGGTCGCTCTATTCAATGTTGATGATGGCCAGGAGCAGTTTCCGCACCCTTGCCGGTGGGAAGGCCGAGAGCCTCGAGCCGCGAGGAGCCTCAATGGCAGGAGCGACGTTGAGGCCGACATCCTCCAACACGCCGGAGAGCGTCACAGCCATGGCCATGCTTGACGGCCTTGTCGTCGTCTAAGGCCATGCATGACGGCCTTGTCATCGTCTAAGCGTAACTACTGTGTGTTGTGATTCAAAAATCTCCCTCTATATCGTTCTCGGTAGAGCATGCTGATAACGTATTACAAATTAGAACGAGGGAGACTAGAAACAAAGATGTAAAGTGAATAATTGTTCTCATTGATGATGGGATCATATATATATATATATATATATATATATATGGTGGGTCTATTCTCATAACATCCCTTAAGACCTTATTCTCTTAACAAAAAAGCTTATTCTCCTAACAACCAACTCGTCCACTCCCCGCCTCCTAGCGCCCGACGCCGGCATCCTCCCCAACCCCTCCCCGCCTCCTAGCGCGGGAGCGCCCAGGCGGCCGACGGCCAGCGTCCTCCCCAACCCCTCCCCCGCCTTCTAGCGCGGGAGCGCACGGCGGTCGGCGGGCAGCGTCCTCCCCCACCCCTCCCCCGCCTCCTAGCGCGGGGGCGCACGGCGGACGGCGGCCGGCGTCCTCCCCCACCCCTCCCCCCGCCTCCTAGCGCCGGAGCGCACGGCGGTCGGCGTCCTGCACCTCACCTCCACCCCTCCCCCCGCCTCGTAGCGGCAGCGGAGCGCGCGCCAAAGCCGCCGGCGATGGAGTCCGTCGGGGACGAAATTTCCGCGGCGGCGTTTAGGAAGCGACGTCGCACCTCACCTTCGCCCCAACAACACCTGGAGGATCCGCCCCTGAAGCATCCAGCCTCAGCCATGCATGACAGGGGGAAGCGAACTACAACGTTGACTACTACATCGCATTCGTCGTGGATGCGAACTGCAATGGTGCACGTCCAGCCTTCTCCCGCAACAATGGCGAAGGTGGAAAAAGCGCATGAGTTCCTGCAGCGGAGGTGGACTGCACGACAACAGCAGCAAGAGCTGCATCTGCAGAAGGAGGGAACTGCATATAAGGTAAGAAAATCAACATACCAACCCCCAAATTTAGTTTGCAGTGCCGTTTTTATACACATGCAGTCCCCCATCTTGCGTCGACTGCAGTCACATGTGTCTCCAAAGTAGAAAATCAGAAAAGGATAGTTCAAAAAATAAAAAACGCTGTATGGATCAAAATTGCAGTCCACATTGACTAAAAAAGTAGAGCGCTGTTCCTAGAGCTGAAGTGCATTGTTTCTTCACGTTAACTAACAGTGCCCCTGCTGTAGAATGACAAATTGAAAGTGCAAATTCTTACCGTTTGCAAAAATATAATAATATATAAAACGAAAGATGCAGTTCATTTCATTGTTGACGTGCATAAAAAAAAGATTTGGCTTAATAACTTGCAGGAATTCACTATGCCTCGAAAACAGAAGATGCCTCGAATCATTTACGACCCTGAGCCCCTGAACTGCATTGGAAGAGAAGAGTGGGAGATGCCTGGATGGATAACACCTGAATTACCTAGGGGGTTCTTTAACACAACAAACAGAACTGCCTACTCCGTGGAGGAAGATGTAGAGGATAAAGATGAAAACAATGAACCAAACATCATTCGAGATGGAGAAGGCAGTGAAACAAAAAACCCGCAGGATGACGAGGAGGAGGACGACGATCTGGTCTTCATGGGGAAACACGCGCAGAAAAATGATGAGGAGGAGGATGATGACGAAGAGCAAATCATAACAGTTATGCAGCCAAGGTACACGCGTGTCTTTGAAACATTTGGTCAGCAGATCAGAACGGATGATATAGCACCTCCAGAAGCCGATGTTGAAACCCAGCAAGTTCGGCAGGTCCATGTGCAAACGATTCGTCGACAAAGGGACAGTGGAATTCCACCAAGGCCTCCTACTGCCCAACAAAAGAATCGGAAACAGAATCAAGGAGGGCCACAAGCAACGAAAAAAGTAAAGTTCTCCACACTCTTGCCTCCTCGCGATCCTCAATTACACAGGTCTATTGTCACCCCTCCATGCCCAATAAATATCGGTGAGCTGCAAACACCGTTAGAAGAAAAACAGTACACGCACGTAAGCATCCTTGCCTGACTACTGCAGTTCAGTTATTACGCATAGTTTCAACTTGTGCATTCTCATTAACCAAAAAAAACATTCCATGTTGTGTGTGTGCAGGATGAGAACATGCTCCAAGAACTTGTGCCTGTGAAAGGTATGCAGTTCACATCAGAAGATGCGGCGCGAGAATTCTACAACACGTATGCGAGGCATGCAGGCTTCGGCACACGCAAAAACGGCGGATACAGAACAAACAGATACATCGTGTGCTCAAAGGAAGGCAGAAGCAAACAAACTGTCACTGATTATGACAGAAAGCGAGAAAAGACATCAAAGAGGACTGGCTGCAAGGCGGGGATGAGATTGAAAAAAATAAAGGATGTGTTTGTGATAGCAGAGATTGAGCTCAATCACAACCACAGGATGATTGATAGCCCGGCTATGCTTCTGCACATGCACTCGCATAAGACGGATGACCCGTTGCTCGATAAACTAGTGAAGGACATGCAGAGCGACAACCTCACGCACACGTAGATGATGTCAACCCTGTCTAGGATGTCAGGAGGACTGCACTTTATGGGGCGCACCAGCCGTGACTGGGTGAACAGGTACGTTTGCTAAAAACAAAAAAAAACGATATATCGTCTATTTCATGCAGTCCGCTTTATGCATTTTCTGTAAGTCCATAATGCTGAAAGTATATTGTTAATTCGAACTGCAGGAAGCATCAATTCGCGAGGGAGGAAACAGAGGACGATGTGAAGAAACTCCTGGCTTTCTTTGAGAAGATGCAGCAAATAAACCCGGAGTTCTTCTATGATTACGACAAAGATGTCGATAACCATGTGCGCAACATATTCTGGGCGAACGCCAGCTGCAGGGGATCGTACGAAGATTTTGGAGATTGTGTCACATTTGACACGACCTACAAGACCAACAAGTTCCACATGCCTCTGGGCGTCTTCGTTGGAGTCAACCACCACCTCCAAAGTACAATATTCGCTGTGGCTCTCATCAGAGACGAAACAATACCGACTTTCGAGTGGGTGTTCCGGACGTTCTTGCGTTGCATGAACAACAAGCGGCCAATCTGCATACTCACAGGTATGCTGAAAAAAAAGAGTGAACTTAAATAACAATGCAGTTCACTGCCAAGTTTTGTAGTACATTTCTTACATCCAATGAAAAAAAAGGAAAAAAGCAAAAAAAGGATATGCAGTTCTCTCAATAACTCGATGCTTGTTTTTTTCTTTAAAAAACATGCAGATCAATGCCCCTCCATGGATGCCGCGATAAAAAGTACGCTCGTAGGCACGCTGCACAAGTTATGCCGTTGGCATATACTGAAAAAATACAAGGATCACCTGTCCTTGCTGTACAAAGCCTATGAGAAATTCAAGGATGAGCTGACCTCCGTTCTCAACCACCCACTGATGCCATCAGAGTTTGAACGCGCTTGGCGTGAGCTCATGGAAAAGTATAACCTGCAAAATGATGAGATTATGAAGGCGCTGTGGGCAAACAGAAAAGAATGGATATCGGCTTACTACAAGGAGGTGTTCTGTGAACGGATGACGTCGACACAGAGAAGTGAAAGCATGAACCGGATCTTGAAGAGGAACTTTGTCAAGGAAAGACACGACCTACACATCTTTGCGTCCCAGGTGGACAGGTGCATCCAGACAATGAAGTGCGTCGAGCACGCGGAGACCATAGCTAACGAGGTATATAAAACAGAACAAATTTTTTAGAGATGGATCAGCAATTAATAAAAACAAATACTCGCTTTCTTGATTTTTGCTGCAAAAAAGACAACTACTTAACTGGTTTTCTTTGTTTCACAGACGGAGATAAAGAATACTACTCAGTTTGGATTCGAGGTTCAGCTCTCCAAGATTTACACCAGGGCGGTCTTTGCTGACTTCAAGCAAACGCACTACCGCAGCACAGCCTTCAGATCAGAGCAGTCCACTGACAACCCAACGAAATATTTGGTGCGCCACTACAACCGGTCTGATGATTTTGATTGGGCAAGACACGAGTTCCAGGTGGTTGCCGATGTGACGAACGGTATCTACGAATGCGAATGCAAGCTGTGGACACACACAGGTAAGTGATACAGGAAAACAAAAAAAATAAGCACACGTAAAACAAAATGAAGTTCACTTATTGCTCGTACCAAAAAAAAGAGATTAAAAACAAAAAAATATATAGTGAGGTTCACTATAGCAGCAGACACATGACCTATTTAAAATGCAGTTCACAAAACCAAAAAAGTTAAAAAATGTTGCCTATTTATGTGAAGTTTGCTGGCACGAGTAACCCAAAAAATTTCTTTTGCTGCAGGCCTGTTCTGCGTGCACATCATTTGCATGTTGGATCAACTGCGGGTGGACAAGATACCTGAACAGTACATATTGAAGAGATACACACGGAACGCACGCCAAAATCCAACTTTTGACCGTAGAGACTATGATCAAACTGCTCTGGATGGGAGTTCGATGTTCTGTCGTAGGAGACTACTTGCAGAAACTGCAATGGACCTGGCGAACAGAGGTGTCAAATTGGATAGAGGGTACAACAGAGCTTTAGCTGGGATGAGAAAACTCATACAAGAAGTGAACGTAATAAATGAAGAAGAAGAAGAGGCAGAGAAGATAATGGATGCGCGGGGTGAAGTCCAAGGAAAGGAGCACGAACATGCTGCTGATGGTGCAGTTCATAATATGGATGACACAATTCTTCCCCCGCCTATTTCAAACACAAAAGGGAGAAAGAAAGAGAGCAAGTCAGCCAATAAAAAAGCTGCAGCAAATGAAAAAAGCCCTAGAAAAAATAGCAGGCCTGAGCCAGAACTGGACAGCGAAGGAAGACCACTGGGGGTAAGGATGTGTAAATCATGCAATAAGATTGCGGGACACAACTCAAGAACATGTGAGGAGAGGCTGAAACAAATCCAGGCTGAAAATGCCACCACAAATCACCAAGCTGACCAACAAGATGATACGCCAAAGAGAAGACTATGTAGCGTCTGCAACAAGAGAGAGAAGCATAACGCGAGAACTTGTCCAAATAGAACAGAGGAAAAAGATGAAGAAGATGACGAAGAAGATGACGAAGAAGATGCTGACAGAGAAGAGAGTGAGGAAGCGATCGAAGCTGATGAAACCGAGGAGGAAGATGAGGAAGAAGAAGAAGAAGACGAGGAAGAAGAAGAAGCAGATGAAGAAATCGAAGAACCATCATCAAAAACGAGGGGGAGAGACAGAACGCATAATCTAGCGCGTAGGCAAGCATCGCGGTCGCACGGTCCCGTTACGAGGGGTAACGCGAACAACAAGAGCAAGATAGAAGAAGCAACAACCGTTGAAACAAATGCAATGCACAATCTGCGAAGAAGCACCAGGAAAAGGACGTAGATCAAACACATATGCAGTCTTGCATTTTAAAAAAACATATTAACTTCATCATTTATATATATCGTATCGTGTAATAATATGCAGTTCTCTTCTATATGAAAAAAGAAAATAAGATGAGAATTCCACTCTCAGAATGCGGTTCTCTTCTGTATGAAAAACCTGACATCGGAATGTCATTTTGAGAATGCAGTTCTCTTGCTCGTATAGAATCTGACCATGAACGTGAATCAGTACAGAAAAGCAGATAGAAAAGAAAAAAATGTAGAGTCAGACTAGGATTCACATACACTGCAGTGCGTGCGTGGTGCGTTTAAAAGCTTGCAGTGCAGTAACCTTCGAGTACACAGTGCAGTGCGCTTAGTGCAAAAAAATGTAAACAAAAACGATTCCGCTTCTGAAGCGATGCAGTTCGCTTACGGGAAACGATTCCGCTTCTGAAGCGATGCAGTTCGCTTACGGTGGACGATTTGGTTCGCCTGCCCTAAAATAAATGTGCCCACTATCGCCCGAAGCGCCCGCGCCCCGCCCCTCCTCTATCCCGACGGTTGCACGCCGCACGAACGCCACGATCATCACGAACCCACGATCGCCTACACGGTTGGGAGAAGAGATCGTGTCCTCGGCAGAAGTTGCTACCGCTCCCATTTAAATCCCGCGCTCCATCGAACAGGCCATCCGCACAAAACACACGACGTTGCGCCTTCCTCCTCCTCTACCTCCCCTTTGCAGCAATGGGGTTCAGCAGAACCTACGACGCCGTGCATGCACACGGGAACACGAAGCTGAAGGTGATCTACACCACCGACGTCGCCGCCATGGCGACGTACGTCGAAGAGTTCAAGACAGTTCTCCAGCGGTGCCGCCAGAAGATCGTCGGCATCGACGTGGAGTACACACCCGACCACGACAGGGCGGCCCTGGTTCAACTATCCATCGGCAAGTATCACCCAGTGCTTCTTTTCCAGGTATGTGGTACATTGGGCAAGAGATGCAACACCTTCGACAGGTTCCTCGGCGACCCAAGGTAAGCAATTCTCTCTGCCGAGTACGCGTTGCAGTTCTATATGCCCGTGTATGCAGTTCCGAAAAGTATAACTTGCGGTTCACTTTCCTTAGGTTCGAGTTCGCTGGCTTCGCCATCGAGCAGGACAAGCAGAAGCTCGCAGCCTGCGACCTCCACGTCCCCAACTTCGTCGACATCCAGACGAACTGGAGGGTGCCTGATGGAACGAAGCCACTGGACTCGCTGGGCGATGTAGCTGCTGCCATCACCGACGACGAGTACGCAGACATGAAAATGAAGATGACAGACCACGACCACAGCCTGTGGACTTCCATTCTCAGCACCAAGCACGTTGAGTATGCTGCCAAGGACGCCTACGCTGCGTTCGAGATATGGAACCGAATCAGCACCATGAAGAAAGGCCTCGCGCGCGCTGAAACAGAGAAGACCAGGAAGCGCCCGAGGTCATCCAAGAGGGGGTGGGTCAAGGGGGCATCAACTTCCACCTCCAACTCCAACGGGTGGAATTGGTGAAGCAGGACAGATGCTGAAACCCAAGGATTCCTGTCGCAAGTGCTCGATTTAGTTTCCCTCTGCGTGTGTAGATTAGTTTGCTTTCGTTCTAGTTTGCTTTCGGACAATGTTTGCTTATGTTGCGTTAGTTTGCTTGATGATGTACTATGTTAATTATGACCGCAGAACCGTGGTTTCTATCTATCAAATATATGCAGTTCTCCGTAGTCTGTTTTCAGTATGTATATTGCTTCAAAACTGCTGATGTAGCTAGGATACACATAAAAAATAAAACTATCAGAGCAGTTCACATAGAGAATTCTTTCACAAAACTGCTCCTGTTAAAGAAGGTTGATGCAGTGCTCTTTTATTAAAAAAACTCTAGTTCCGTGTGTGGGTTAAAAAAAAGAAAAAGCTCGGTGGGGGTTTCCAGAATGCATGTTCTTCAACTGCTGCTGCTGATAGGATGCACATGAAAGACTATATGTAAAAAAGCAGTTCACTTATACTCAGAATTCTCATAAGAAAAAACACTAGAAGCCACGCAAAAAATGTCAGATTATTACAACAAAAATGTCTCATGCTGCTGCTGCTCAAGCGAGACTGATCTAAAGCAAATTTAACTTGATTTCCAAACACTTTGCATGCCTAAAAAACATAGCCATCACAACATCCCCTGCCTGAAGACCAGCTTCCTCCACAAATTCCTTCCAGCCATCTTTGAGAACCAAACAATCATCAGAGCCAACAGAATACATAACATCAACATCATGATATCCATTCTTGCTGACCAACACCAAATTAACACAACTTTCTGTTACCCTGACTAGACCAGAAGGGAATTTCTGCAAAGAAAAACAACAAGAACAGAAAAAAAAATAAGAACAACTAAGAAAAAGATTACAATCTTTCAAAAAAAAATATTGATATCAACACGTAATAATATTGACTAGACAACATTGCTGCTGCTCCTACAATGTTCATAAAAAAACTACTATGGGAAAAGCAGTTCGCTTATACTTGGTAGCAAAAAAATTTCTTCAGAAAACTAATACTCCTACAAAAATTCAGGTAGCGTTAACTACAAACAACACATGAAAAAGAATAACCGAGAAATACATACCCATGAAACACTGACATCATCGTCAGTCAACTGATGGACGAATGGAGCCCGAAATCCAATACCAGAAGAATATAGAATAGAACAGATCTGGTTCAGAACCAAACCTTCAGAAAAAACGCATGTCTCCAGCATCGGCTCCACCCTTGCCAGGCAGCCGCACACGCAATCCATTGCCAGGCGAAAAACAGATCTGGTTGGGAGAAAAAACAGATCGAGCAGGAGTGGCGCCGCCACGGATAAGATGGGATGGGAGCCGCCAGGGATAAGGTGGGAGGGGAGCCAATTGACCCACCAGTATATATATATGTAAAACAAACAACATAAAAAAATGACAAATAAAGCAGTGTGGTTACATAACAAAATGCATTCTGCATTGCATATTGCTGCAGTCCACCGCGCTTGACCAAAGCAAAAAAAACTAATCAAACTAGTCCCCCGACACCCCCGTGGCTGTAATGCAGTTCATACAGGCTCGCATTGCATATTAATGCAGTTCGCCGCACTACAAAAAATTCAACGCGCATTTGCATATTACTGCAGTCCACCGCTCTTGACCACGATTCACAGACGAAAAACACAGCCTGCAATGCAGTTCTAACAACTATATAATGCAAAAAAACTCAAGGAACATCTTTGAGAAACGACCAGAGCCAGTCGCGCCGCGAAAAAACATGGACAAAAAACTTAAAATTCTTCCAAAATAACAACTTAATCCGCTCCAATTCATACGGATAGATCAAAAGCAGCCCGTAATTGCCGAAAACAACAGAGTATTACATACAAAACGCATCAATTTAGATCCGCACGGGGAAGAACAGAGAACAGAGAAACAGAGAAAAGCGGACGAACGGACGCAGATCCGCCAAATCGAAGGATTTTCGTGGTTTTCTCGCAGAATTCAGTGCTTAACCACATATTAAATCAGCGCACGCACGAATAAACCAGTAGAAATCAGACAAACTAGCCAGAAACGATGCTAAATGAATGTTTCCTGCTGCACCTCTATGTGGTGCACAGCAGAAGAAGGAAGCAGTGCGCATAGCTCTCCAATGCAATTTTGCAATGCAGTTCGGAAGTGTTATGAGAATATTATTCTCATAATGTTATGAGAATATTATTCTCGTAATGTTATGAGAATATATATAAACAAACATTAAAATGGGGCTAGCTACGCCACCTCTTAGCGTTTTGACGCTGTCATCCGTCCGATCGTGCTCGCAGATGGATGAGATCTCCTGGTCGTCCCCCACAATATCGACTCTGCACAAACTGGGCAGGCCGACTTGAAAGGGCTGCTCCTCCGCAGGCCAATCTCGGTATTCTCTCATTGATCGGGACTTCACGTCGTGGCGTGTGTATGCGAAACTGGCCCAACATCATTACGCCCTCCTTTTCCCATCGGCATCGACGATGGCGATGCCTCTATTCCGCTCGCCCCAACGCCTCCTCTTCCTCTCACGTGACATTATGCCCTCACCGCGGCCTGCTTCTCAACCCCTTTCGAGCGTCGCCATTCTGTACAGTCCCTTTGCCCCCTCCATCCTTCGTTTGCCTTTCACGTAGGGGCGTTGGTCGGGGCTCTTCTGCCCTGAACTAACCCTAGCTATGCATCACCACCTCCGCCGCATCTTCCGGGAAGTGGCACCTCCCTCCGTTTATGGAATCATCTCCTTCGCCTCGACGCATCTCCCAATCGTCGTGGATTGCTTGTGACTTCGCGAGCAGAGACAGCTGGAAGCCCGTCGCTGTCCATGAGAATGGATCTCATCCGCTAGCACCTCCTAATGGTGCGCAAACCTCATCAATCTCATCAAAAAGCATGAGTGTAGAATCTCCTTCCACAAGGTACACATCATGCAGGACGCCCAGGGTTTAGCACAAACTATTTTGTACTGGTGTGAAGTGGGGATTGTATGCGGACATCGAGTCTGCTCCTGGGATTTGGTAGGAAGCACATGACCTGTAACTTCAAGAAGACGAACAATGACGAGACGATCGCCCGCTGAATGTGTCGGTAAAGAAGGGCATTATACAGGTCAATGATAAGGTAGGCTTATTGCTCAGTACATCTGTGTTTACTACTGTTACATCATACACAATTCTTGTATAGCATGTGGCTTGTGTGAATGACATGCTTCATCTTTACAATGCAATCGCCTCTATTAGGCATTGCTTAATGTGGTTCTGGTTATTCCACATTTGTGATTTAGATCAATTACGAAAATTTCCAAACAAAATCTTTGATTGACAGGAGGGCCTGGTGTTTTTACTTATCAAGATTCTGATTATGGGCCTCTTGCAACTGATATCTTCCCTAAATTTATATTTATCATGTAATTGTTAGTTCACATGATATATAAGGTAAAGTCTGAGTTCCATTTGTAAAACTGTAGCAATTATATGTCCACCTATTAGTTATGCCGTACTATAAATCTGCAGGTCAGGCTAGGAAGCAATAAAGTTATACTTGTTGAAAGTGATGATAGGAGGCAACAAATGGCTACTTGGGTTGGATAAATGTCATTGGAGTCGGAGAAGCTTCGACAAACACAGAAACCATATTATAAGCAGGTTAGCATAAAAATCAATGAAAAAACAGCATGCTATAGTAAAATAGCACCGACCTCAAAATATGCTATTAGTGTGCCATATCGTGCTATAGCATGCTATTAGCGAGATGTTGTACACCTATATATTTAGCGAGGCAATTCTCGGTACGCTATAGCGCGCTATTTTTTCAATGATAAAAATTGCATTTCCATGAAGTTAAATAAAATTGACATCATATATCCTAACTTGGTTTTGTTACTATATGCAGGTCATTCAGAAGGCATTGGTTGTTGCCTCTGGCGTATCAATAACACCCTGACCATGTTGGGCAGATAAATAAGATATTATCAGATGTGATGGTTCATTATAGTTCTTGGTTTATACCAAAATCTAACAAGCTAATTATTTTTTGCAGATCTCAATATCTTCCACTCTTTAGATTGTGTTTCATATGTATTGGCTATCAATATATTGCTTCATATCCATTATAATTTATTTATCAACTATTTCACTTAATAAAGTTTAGAGGGGTCACTTTTGGCTAACTATGATTTCTCTACTTTATTCTCAACTTGTTTTTATAGTGCTTGATTCAATTTCAAGGCCTCATGGGTATTTGTTACAGGGCCTCACAAATGATGTGCTAATATTTTTGTTAATAGATTCTCCCATGTTTATGTATCATCAAGTTGATGTGTTGCAAATTGTTCTACTGAATGAGATGAGAAGTACTGACATGATCCGTCTTGGGAGAATTATTCTCTTAACGATGTGTTCATATGCAAATAAGTTTTCCCTACTTCATTTCCACGCATGTTGCATATAAGCTCCTTGCGTTATTTCACTGAATACTCATATAAATCTTGCTCTTTCTTTTTGAACTGGAACACCTGGCATTCCATAGATTACGGTGGACCGACTAAATCAGTGGCCACATCAGCGTTTGTAGAGTTAGGGAGATTTGATAGCTAGACATGCTAAACTCCATAGTTACTAGACCTTCCTAAAGCAGCCAGCTCATGGGATGGAACGTTATAATAACGGGGAGTATGAATGACATTCCAACGACTGAAACCCAGATCTAGCAAGAACTTTGTCTCCCGAAAGATAGTGTCGAGCGACGATCGATCGAGCATGCCGGTATTCAGAGCTTGAGACAGCCCCAAGGAGTCAGTTTCAAAGATAACTCTTCCCATCCCATGGGTCTCTGCCAACTGTATTGCTTTGAGCATGGCGCATGCCTCAGTTGAAGTGCCTCGCTAATATGCACAAGCTTGCCTACTATAGCAAAAATGACATCTCCCATATGATCAGACGCAATACAAGCCCACCCGGCAAGCTGAGTAGCTGGATCATAAGCACCATCGACGTTGATTTTCACCTGCTCCTCGTCTGGCCCTATCCATCTGGTAGCATTCTAAAGGAATGCAAAAGTTTATGTGTGCATACTTCACTAAATAGATAACCACCAAATATAGGTTGAACATGCTTCACTGTGATAAGCGGTACCCAACTGATTGTCGCATCCCTAGCTTCCATCATGGATGACCGGGGTGGCGAACCATGCCACTCAAGGCATCACTTTTTAGTTGATTGCCTTAGTCATGTTTGAAGATATGGCAGTTATGTGTTTGTATAATGTTGTGAAACTAACACAGATGATGACATATTGTAGGGTGATATACTTAATTTACCTATAATATACTAATATTTAGTTGAAATTGTGATTAGCTCTGATTCCAAATATATGAATCACATCTAATAATTTTCTTAGTATTTATTACCATGTCCAATTGGGAATGCTAATAATAGTTTTTAATTTGTTTACCATGCTGTCTAATTGTGTATATTCTTTATATGAGTAAACCATTAGTCTCATAAAAATGTGTATGCTATTGAATTACTCGCTTGCTGAATGTTACCCCGAAACACACGCTCTATGGTCTATATTTTTTTGGCATATTATCTTTCATTTAGTGTTAAAATAATTCGTATATTTCTATAGTTTCGTGCATTTTTACATATCTATATAGTTCTTTCCTTAACATGGACGGACGCAACAACGCGCGTATTTATGATCTAGTATATGTAAAACTGTGTCTATCATAGCTGCCACAGAACTAGTTAAGACTTGCTAAACATTTAACAGTTTAAAAATTATTTTAAAACATGAAATAAATAGGGGAGCCTACTCTAATATAATAAGATGATCCAACGGTGTGGTTATGAAAATATGCATTTATGTGTCCTCGACGAAAAAACAAGCATTTCAACTCACTGCGGGATCAATACATACTAAAACATTTGTTCTTTTTGTCCAGGATACATCCAGTCATATTTTTTCAATCACTCCATTAAATCATATTATATTATAGGTGTGTTGGTTCAGTATTTTTTTCAGGATTTTTGAGAACTTTTACACCGTCTAAAACCATAACTAGTTCTATGGTAGGCTACTGTAAAAAATCCTACTTATATATATATATATATATATATATATATATATATATATATATATATATATATATATATATATATATATATATATATGGCCATTTGGGACACCTAGGTGCCTGGGCACCTTACCTCCTAGCTGCTACCGTTGGTTCAAGTACTAGTGGGTAAACCCGTTATGAATAAGCAACATTAATGACAAGCATGCGTGCATGCATGGAAACTATTTTTGGTTTGAATACTAATGGATACTCATTAATGAATAAAAGTTACCAAATTATAGTGCATGTACATGTACTACGGGATAGGGAAAACGCTTCAAAATTAGAATGGTAAAAATTGATAGAGGTATGTGATAATCATACATGTTATTATATTACTCGAGTATCCATACCTCGAATACATCTCTATCGGGTAATATTTTATAGTTCTTCATATTTATTGTAATGTACATATCATCTCATCCAACTATCAAAAGGTAGTTTCATTTATGGCTATATATGGATAAATTTCACATCGAGGTATGTGCATACACATAAATATTTTGAGTGTGCATTTTTTCAGGGACTTCAATATGCACAAACAGATATCACGGTTGGGTGTCCAACCTTCGTTTCGTTTAGAATAACTGAGATATATCCAATTTTTTATTAGTTATAATGCCTCGGCTATGTTTACATTTTCAGTACATATAATACCTCGGGTATATGTATATTTTCATCAGGTATAATACTTCTAGTATATGTGTTATTTTATTCGATATAATGGCCCCGGGTATGTGTATACTTTCATTAGGTACAATACATTAGTTCTTTATATTTTTATTGGGTATAATACCAACATGTATATATTTTTATCACGGTCTAATAATATGTACACATGGGTATCTGTTATTAGACCGTAATTAACTAACAGTATAACTAAGCAAGCAACGTGTGACGCCCGAAGACCGACGTCCCAGAAGATTCCAGAAGATTCCAGATGTTCCGGGTTGCCCGTGTGTTCTTTTGTGCTTGTGTTATTTATTTTTGCATTGCATCATGTCATCATGCCATCATGTCATTTTTTATTTTGCATCTCAACCTTAATAAATCGTGTGGACCTTCGGTCCATTTAAATCGAGGGAAGGTGACTTCTCTTTATAACATATAAAAGCCTCTCAATATATTTAGGGAGCTATATTTATAAATATTCCATTTGTTGGAATTCACCGTAACACACTTGCACAATTTCTCCATGCCTTCTCTTTCGCATCCCTTGCCTCAAACCTTGTCAATATTTATTTTCCGTCGTATCGGGGTTCTTCCAAAAACCCTCCTTCTATTTTAATTAAATTCCTAACATTTTTGTGAGCCTAGGGAATTTTACCCTATGCCCATATTCCACCTCCCTCCTCATTCTTTCTCCTCTCTATTTAATTTTTCTGCTAAGAGATATCAGCACCAAAGAGAGCCCAGCAGCCCATTCCCTCCCCGCGGCCCATCTAGTCCCCAAGGCCCATTGGCCAATTCCTAACCCTAGGCCCGACCGGCAGGTCGCCCGCATCGCTCCTCTCCCTCCGTTTTCCCTTCCTCGCGCCGCCAGGCATCTCGCCCGAGTCCCTCGCTCGCTCTCATCCATCGCCCCTCCCCCTCTTCCTCCCGATGCGCGCCAGAGACCGAAGCCCCGCGTGGCGACCCTCCTCTCCAAGCGGCAGCGCCCCGCGCCCCGCTCCCTTCTTCCGCGAGGCCGCCCCGAGGCCCCCCTCCATCGCCAAGGTAGGGCGCCGCCCTTCGCCCCGCGGGCCACCATCGGTCGCCTCGCCCCCTGGCGCCCCACAAGATGGCCGAAGCCGACGCGGCCCTCTGGCCTCGTCCTCCCCGCCCGGCCACCAGCGCCCCTGCGCCGTGCCCTTCTCCTGCACCAGGCCGACGCGCCAGCCAGGACGAGCCCCGTCCGTGTCCTCCGCCTCGCCGGCCAGAGCGCCCTCGCCCTCTCCCTCCGGTCCCGATGGCCACTGCCAGCCACCCCGACGCGCCCGGCCTCCTCCTCCAGTGGCCAGGAGCCCCACCTCCCTCCTTCCTCAGGCCGAGACCGCGCTCCTCCACCAGCGCCTGGAGCTGCGGCCTCCTCTCCAGCAAAGCACGAGCGCCTCCTACTGTTGTGCTTCTTCTTTTTTCGGCTTTGCGTTTTGTTTTGTCCAGCAATTGAACATGGAGCAGCAAGTGCCGCGACGACGAGAACGTCTAAGAACCGTGTACGAGACCGACGCCGAGTACCCCTCCGTGACAAGTACAACTACGGACGAGATCGACTACACATCCGGCGATGCGACAAGTACCCCACGCACAAGTACCACGACGCCCGGAAACACCAAGTACCCCTCCGACGCAAGTACGTCTACGAACCGTGAACGACTACGTCGCCGAAGACCCTCAAGTACAACTACGGAACGAGTACCCCTACCGATGACCGTGAACAACTACCGCCGTCGTGGAACCGCCAAGACAAATGGAACAACTACTTCCCACTACGAACGTGTTCCTCGACTCACGAGAATGTCTACTTCCACTACTTCCTCTCCGACCGCGAGTACCACTACTTCCTCTACGATCTCGAACCGTCCCGAAACGAGTGTTTCGAAGGTATAACGAGACGACCCCGTGGATGACCCGTGAATGCATGCTTGTGTTGTACGAAATGTTTCCCGTGTGTGCATCGTGCTGTTTTATCTTTTGCCATGTTCCTCGGTTGCCTCGTCGCCGACTCGTGGGAACCCGGCAACGGGATCGCCCCACCTTTCATCTCATTTGACTCGCTCACACCATCTTACCTTTTGCACCGGACTCAACGAGTTACCGGAACCGAGATGTTGCGTTGCATCATTTTCGGATCGTTGCCGTGGCACCTTTTTCTTTCCACCACGGTGACAAAAACCGCATATCCTCTTATGTCAACCTTTTAATAAAATTGCATAAACTGGTTCATGTCATCCGCATCATGTTAACAACATTATATATGTGTGAATTGTTGTTGCTTTAATAATTATTAAACATGCTCATGGGGATTTTTCGGACATGTTGTTGTTCTTTTCCGGCCTCATTTAAAATGTCTTAATAGTATAGTTTTATTATTGTTTCACCTCTTGCCATGTTAAAAACATTTAATCTTGTCTTGTAGATAATGAGAGTCAATTAAATAAATAAATGTGGTGTTTCGTCAATATGCAACTCGTTGCATATTGAGCTCCACTTAACTTGTAGTTTTGTTTGTGCACTTTGCCATGCCATGCATATTTAACCGGACATGCATCATACTTGGATGTGCATCGCATGCCATGTTTAAGCTGGTGTGTTTACCGTGTTGTTTCTTTCTTTCCGGTTGCTTCTCTTGTTAGCTTCGGTTTCGTTCCGGAGTTGTGAGGATTCTCTCGACTGTGTTGCTCCGTCTACTTCATGGATCCGTTCTTCTCCTTTGTGGAATCCCAGGCAAGATGACCGAACCCGGATACCATTACTATCTTTGCCTATTGCTAGAGTATCGTTCTTTAGTTTTGCCTCGATGCCCATGTTCTTCTTGTCAGCCTCCTACTTGTAACCACTACCATGTTTAACCACCCTACCTATGCAAACCGTTGCTTGGCTAAGTACGCTTCGCTCAGCCCCTCTTATAGCATTGCTAGTTGCAGGTGAAGATTGAAGATGCTTGCTTCATGTTGAAGTTTGGTTGGGTTATATCACACTATATAAATGCTTAAAATGAAATCATCTATATATTGGCAAGGGTGGAAGGCTAAGCCTTTTGCTTGGTGATTTGTTCCACTCATGCCGTTAGGAACCGTATGAACCGGTGCTATGTTCCTTGATTATGCGTTCCTAACACGGTTGGGGTGTATGGGACCCCCTTGATAAACCGCTAAGTGCTAAGTCTTTTCCAGCAAGTCCCAACATTGGTACTATTTACCTAATAACTAATAAAACTTGCATGTGGACTAGCTATCCCTTTTTTTTAATTCAACCCCCCGGGCCAGTGCTCCACATGAGTGTTGGTCCGAAACGAGCAGACTGCGGGGCCACCTCAAGGAAACTTGAGGTTTGGTAAAAACCTGTAGGATGACTCATCCGGTCGTGTCCTGAGACTTAGATACGCGCGGCTACTATCAGGGTGTCGACACGCCGGGAGGATTTGCTCGATTAGCCTTACCTTAGTTCGGTTTAACTTGAGCACGGGATTCCGAGAATACTCGGGTCTTCCCACTTTGGAGTTGCGACTCCGCGGATCGTGGGCTTGTAATGGGTCAAGTTGGAACACCCCTGCAGGGTTTTGAACTTTCGAAAGCCGTGCCCGCGGTTATGTGGCAGATGGGAGCTTGTTAATATCCGGTTGTAGATAACTTGACACAATGTTTCAATACACTACCAGCGTGTGTACCGTGACTGTCAATTTCCGAATAGGGATTCGGGAGTTGAACACGGTGGGGTTATGTTTGTTGAGCTGTAGCTAGGATCACTTCGTGATCATCTCTCGATCGAGGCACTTCTCTTCTCGCTCTCTTTTACGTAAGCTAGTGCTAGTTGCTGCTGCAGACTCTTGTTGTTCCTTCACCTCTTATTCTTTCTTCAGCCTTGTCCTTACCCAAGGCTTAAATAGTCATGTTACCCGGGAACGGGATTGCTGAGTCATCTGTGGCTCACAGTTACTTCACCACACCATATGAAGGTTCAGCCGAGTTTGAAGCAGGTGATGGATCAGTGCTTCACCAGGAGCTCGTTGAAGAGTTTGGCCGTATGCTTGTGTCGTTTCGACGATCAGTAGTGGTTTCTACTAGGATTCGATCCGGACCTGTGGCTTTATGTTGTTTTGGTATCTTTCTTTTGGATTTTACCTTTAGATGGGATGTGATGTTTTGAATGATGTATTGCTTATGTAATGAATTGTGTGAAGTGGCGAGTGTAAGCCAACTATCTCCTTTTGTAATTTAATCCCTCTTTTACATGAGTCGTGCAAATATACCAAACTTGAGATCATTCTAGGATGGGCTTATACCTTTAAGTCGTGCCTCGACACGTAGGAGGTATAGTCCCATCCTGGGCATTACAAGTTGGTATTCAGAGCCTTCTCCGACCTAGAAGCCCCCACTGATTGATCGAATCGTTGACGGTTGAGTCTAGGCACACACTGAAAATGTTTTGAGTCCTATATATATCGGAGAGTAGGATTTCTTTTGCTCATCATCTCTTTTCATTCTGGTGAGGACTCCTGACGACTACTCTTGCCTCTTCTACTTTCAAAAATTGCACCAAATTTTTTTTTAGGATCTCGCGAGTATTGTTTGGATTGTTTCGATGTCTTTGTGATGAGAACATTGTTCTCGATGCCTCCTGTCATTAGGGGTTGTGGCAGTGTCCCGGGGAGTTGAGCTCCGAGGTGTTGTCGTCACAAATCCATCGCGGCAGTACTAGAATACTTAAGACGGCCGACATCGAAAATCTCTCCTATACGGTTAGTGGCAAGATAACCCCGACATCACCCAGTACTGGGGAGGTAGTTCGAGAGTATTGCCATAGCTTGTATAGTGGATGCGTTTCGAAGGTCCGAGGTAAACGGTTTCCGAGAACAACTGGTTATGTGTTGAAGGATGGATACACCTGGATGTAGGTTTAGAGTTGATTGCGCGGTGCTTCCCGTGTATCCCCAACACCTGATTGCATAACTGGAAACTTTCGGAAATTAATAGGTGGGTTCATCTAGTAGTTCTAGGCATTCTTCCAACGGATGCACGATATGAAGTTAGGGGTTCTACATTGAGTGAAGTGGTTTTATGGACTTGTTCTGATCGGGAGTTGCATCTTAAAGGGTCCTTGGCTATGCTGATCCGGGGATTGCAAAACCCTTTTGTAACACGTTCCATGAGCTTTCAGCATGAATATGTCGAACGAAGTTTCTATCTTGTATTTGTTCTATCTGATCCTTGTTCCTTTTTATTTACCTTTTCCTTCTCCCATGTGGCTTCTCGACTAGTTGATGTACCTGCGGAATTCATTCGTTCAATCCTTTGTTTTTGTTTTGATTCTGGTATTCGAGTTGCTTCGATGTCAAATGTATATTCCATACCTTTCTTAATCAGTATTCTCATATTTCTATGGGAGTGCTAATTCTTCTTGACCATCAAGATCTTCGTGTTAATCCTTTTCAACCGGTGTGCCTTCTTTTCAAGTTATTCCATACGGACACCGTTGAGAAATCTGACGGTGTATGTTTCAATCATCCCAAGTTGTCTTTGTTTTTCCCCACCCTCCCACCCTTCTCTTTATGGAGCCAGCAATTCTCAAATGGAGTTTCCATTTTATTCATGTGATATTTCTTCATTCATTTCCTTCAATGTTCTTATCCGGTGATTTGTCGTGAAGATGCTCAAGAGCTTCAAGCTCATCATTTTTTTCTTCTCAATTCTGCCGGTGGATGTAATTCAAGATTTCGGTGTTGATCTTATCCTTTTTCCTCATTTCATAATGCTTTCTTATTCCGGTGCACCAATTAATCATTCTCCTCTTGCTATTCATATCCGGAGTGCTGAAGATTCATAATTCCATCTTAATCCGTTCAAATTATTTTTGAGGATTGTTATCTTATTCAAGCCATTTAATTCAACCGGTGCAATATCTCTTCAGCAATCTTTTCAACGGTGATTTCTTTGAGTGGGCCCTAACCCACAGGTATTTTCCCAGGATCTTACCTGACTCTTCTATTATTCCGGAGTTATTCTCAAATTCTTTTCAAAGTGTGACGTAAGTATGATTCCATCAGTCACATGCCTTTCCAAGATCGCTTTCAATTCTTGTTCATCATTGGTTCAACCTTTTAATTCTTCATTCCGGAGTGCTCAACAATTCTTATGTCATTTCTCGTCTTCATTCTCAACATTTGGAGACCAGAGAAGTGTTTCTCTTAAATCTTGGCCCGTTCTCTCAAGATTTTTCATGAATTCTTTTCCATTGTGATCCTCCGAAGGCCATCATTTCAGAATATTTCTTCGTTCTCAGTTTCCAACTTCGTCCTCCAAATATTCTTCATTGATGTCTCTTCGTTCGTCTCCATATTTTTACGGTGGTTCTTTCAAGTTTACTCTTCCGTTGTTATCGTTTTAATTCACTTGTTCTTTTCATAATCCTACCGGTGGTTCGTTGAAGAATTATCCAAGCTTGTGCGAGATCTCTCTTTAATCCTTTCCAACGAGAATAAGTAGTATGCCAAATCCTTTGGTTATCATCAATTTAAATTGGTGAAGGAGATGCATGACATAATTCTTATTCTTATTCCTTCAAGGTGATTTAATTCTTTTGTCTGGAGTTTGTTCATCATATCATATTCTCGGTTCCAAGCTGTTCATCTTGTTTTTCCGGAGCTCCAAGTTATTTCAATTATATCATTTCAAAGCTCCATCTAATTCATCGCAGGCCTTGAATCTTATTCTTTTCTTTTTGTCACTTCTCATGCTTTCTTTACCGGAGTTCTTCATGGTGGTTCATCATCATTTAATTCATCCTCGAAGTCTTCATCAAGATTTTTGTTGGAGCTCAAATATTTCTTCTTCTTGCATTTTGAAGTGCAATTCTTTCTACCTTAAATTTTCAGATGGTGTTATGTCATTTTGACAATTTCCTTCATGTTTCATGATTCACAAGTTGTCAGGAATGAGATATTTAAAACCATCATTTTTCCTTGTTCAGGAGATCTTTTCAACCATTCAATTATTCGTTGGAGTTATCTTGGGTTGTATTTCACCTAAAAGCTTTCCCTAAGGATTGTCGTATTGTGGTGCTTATAAATGACCCAAGTTCTTCATTTATCCTCCCGGTGTAATAAGTTTTTTGCCTGCTTGTTGATCTCAATCCATTCAAATGTTTTCGTTAGTGGCTGGTTGTCACCTCTTAATTTTAAGATGTTTTCCATAAGCCCACATCAAGCTTATTCTTTCGTTGTTGAATTCCAACAGCTCTGTTCAACCCATCTTGGTAAAGATGCTCTTTCAAACTCATTCGTGGGAGAAGTTGTCATTTTTCTTCTCCGTTCTTTTCTTTCCAACGATCTATATTCTATTCTTTCAGTCCGGAGGCTTTGTGATATTGCTCTCTTTGACCATCATCTCGTTTTTATCAAGATCATATTCTTCCCTTGCTTGTCTATTTTACCGGAGTGTTGTATTCTTCATTCTAATTTCCTCATCTTATCTAGTTTTGCCTCTCTTTTACCGGAGTGCTGTCTGAATCTTTCTTACCCTTTGTGCCATTCTTTCAATCTTCCGGAGGCTGTATGCTGTTGTTTTCATCATGTATCATCCCATCTTCTCTAGTTCTTGTTCAATTCCTTCCATTTTCAGTCGGAGTGTTGTCCAAATTCTGTCATTCTTATTCCTTGGCTATACCATTGCGGTTCCGTATTCTTTTGCTTCGTAAGCTCTTGTTTCATGTCTTTCAACCTTCAAGGTTCTTATAATGCTCCTTGTCCCTTTTTTCCAACGGATTGTTTCATCTTCGTTCATCTCCATTCTATTCTTTCCTTCAAGATTGTTCAACCTCTCAAGGTTCTTTGGTTTCACTCGTCTGTCAAAGAAGCAACTTTGTATTACCTCTTCCTCTTCCGTTTTTACCCGGTGATATCTCAAGGATCTCGGGTCGAGATCCTCTGTTAGTGTGGGAGAGTTGTGACACCCGAAGACCGATGTCCCAGAAGATTCCAGAAGATTCCAGATGTTCCGGGTTGCCCGTGTGTTCTTTTGTGCTTGTGTTATTTATTTTTGCATTGCATCATGTCATCATGCCATCATGTCATTTTTTTATTTTGCATCTCAACCTCCATAAATCGTGTGGACCTTCGGTCCATTTAAATCGAGGGAAGGTGACTTCTCTTTATAACATATAAAAGCCTCTCAATATATTTAGGGAGCTATATTTATAAATATTCCATTTGTTGGAATTCACCGTAACACACTTGCACAATTTCCCCATGCCTTCTCTTTCGCATCCCTTGCCTCAAACCTTGTCAATATTTATTTTCCGTCGTATCGGGGTTCTTCCAAAAACCCTCCTTCTATTTTAATTAAATTCCTCACATTTTTGTGAGCCTAGGGAATTTTACCCTATGCCCATATTCCACCTCCCTCCTCATTCTTTCTCCTCTCTATTTAATTTTTCTGCTAAGAGATATCAGCAGCAAAGAGAGCCCAGCAGCCCATTCCCTCCCCGCGGCCCATCTAGTCCCCAAGGCCCATTGGCCAATTCCTAACCCTAGGCCCGACCGGCAGGTCGCCCGCATCGCTCCTCTCCCTCCGTTTTCCCTTCCTCGCGCCGCCAGGCATCTCGCCCGAGTCCCTTGCTCGCTCTCATCCATCGCCCCTCCCCCTCTTCCTCCCGATGCACGCCAGAGACCGAAGCCCCGCGTGGCGACCCTCCTCTCCAAGCGGCAGCGCCCCGCGCCCCGCTCCCTTCTTCCGCGAGGCCGCCCCGAGGACCCCCTCCATCGCCAAGGTAGGGCGCCGCCCTTCGCCCCGCGGGCCACCATCGGTCGCCTCGCCCCCTGGCGCCCCGCAAGATGGCCGAAGCCGACGCGGCCCTCTGGCCTCGTCCTCCCCGCCCGGCCACCAGCGCCCCTGCGCCGTGCCCTTCTCCTGCACCAGGCCGACGCGCCAGCCAGGACGAGCCCCGTGCGTGTCCTCCGCCTCGCCGGCCAAAGCGCCCTCGCCCTCTCCCTCCGGTCCCGATGGCCACTGCCAGCCACCCCGACGCGCCCGGCCTCCTCCTCCAGTGGCCAGGAGCCCCGCCTCCCTCCGTCCTCAGGCCGAGACCGCGCTCCTCCACCAGCGCCTGGAGCTGCGGCCTCCTCTCCAGCAAAGCACGAGCGCCTCCATCCCGCGCCACAGCGCCCCGGCCCTGTCCAGCGCCCTCCGGTCGAACTCCTCGCCGCGGTCATCCATGGCCTCCAGCAAGACCGCAAGTCCCATCGCCAAGAGTCGCCCGAGCATCCTCCGTGCCGTGGTTGTTTTGCTGCTGCTGCTATGCTTCTTTTTTTTCGGCTTTGCGTTTTGTTTTGTCCAGCAATTGAACATGGAGCAGCAAGTGCCGCGACGACGAGAACGTCTAAGAACCGTGTACGAGACCGACGCCGAGTACCCCTCCGTGACAAGTACAACTACGGACGAGATCGACTACACATCCGGTGACGCGACAAGTACCCCACGCACAAGTACCACGACGCCCGGAAACACCAAGTACCCCTCCGACGCAAGTACGTCTACGAACCGTGAACGACTACGTCACCGAAGACCCTCAAGTACAACTACGGAACGAGTACCCCTACCGATGACTGTGAACAACTACCGCCGTCGTGGAACCGCCAAGACGAACGGAACAACTACTTCCCACTACGAACGTGTTCCTCGACTCACGAGAACGTCTACTTCCACTACTTCCTCTCCGACCGCGAGTACCACTACTTCCTCTACGATCTCGAACCGTCCCGAAACGAGTGTTTCGAAGGTATAACGAGACGACCCCGTGGATGACCCGTGAATGCATGCTTGTGTTGTATGAAATGTTTCCCGTGTGTGCACCGTGCCGTTTCATCTTTTGCCATGTTCCTCGGTTGCCTCGTCGCCGACTCGTGGGAACCCTGCAACGGGATCGCCCCACCTTTCATCTCGTTTGACTCGCTCACTCCATCTTACCTTTTGCACCGGACTCTCAACGAGTTACCGGAACCGAGATGTTGCGTTGCATCATTTTCGGATCGTTGCCGTGGCACCTTTTTCTTTCCACCACGGTGACAAATACCTCATATCCTCTTATGTCAACCTTTTAATAAAATTGCATAAACTTGTTCATGTCATCCGCATCATGTTAACAACATTATATATGTGTGAATTGTTGTTGCTTTAATAATTATTAAACATGCTCATGGGGATTTTTCGGACATGTTGTTGTTCTTTTCCGGCCTCATTTAAAATGTCTTAATAGTGTAGTTTTATTATTGTTTCACCTCTTGCCATGTTAAAAACATTTAATCTTGTCTTGCAGATAATGAGAGTCAATTAAATAAATAAATGTGGTGTTTCATCAATATGCAACTCGTTGCATATTGAGCTCCACTTAACTTGTAGTTTTGTTTGTGCACTTTGCCATGCCATGCATATTTAACCGGACATGCATCATACTTGGATGTGCATCGCATGCCATGTTTAAGCTGGTGTGTTTACCGTGTTGTTTCTTTCTTTCCGGTTGCTTCTCTTGTTAGCTTCGGTTTCGTTCCGGAGTTGTGAGGATTCTCTCGACTGTGTTGCTCCGTCTACTTCATGGATCCGTTCTTCTCCTTTGTTGAATCCCAGGCAAGATGACCGAACCCGGATACCATTACTATCTTTGCCTATTGCTAGAGTATCGTTCTTTAGTTTTGCCTCGATGCCCATGTTCTTCTTGTCAGCCTCCTACTTGTAACCACTACCATGTTTAACCACCCTACCTATGCAAACCGTTGCTTGGCTAAGTACGCTTCGCTCAGCCCCTCTTATAGCATTGCTAGTTGCAGGTGAAGATTGAAGATGCTTGCTTCATGTTGAAGTTTGGTTGGGTTATATCACACTATATAAATGCTTAAAATGAAATCATCTATATATTGGCAAGGGTGGAAGGCTAAGCCTTTTGCTTGGTGATTTGTTCCATTCACACCGTTAGGAACCGTATAAACCGGTGTTATGTTCCTTGATTATGCGTTCCTAACACGGTTGGGGTGTATGGGACCCCCTTGATAAACCGCTAAGTGCTAAGTCTTTTTCAGCAAGTCCCAACATTGGTACTATTTGCCTAATAACTAATAAAACTTGCATGTGGACTAGCTATCCCTCTTTTTAATTCAACCCCCCGGGCCAGTGCTCCACATGAGTGTTGGTCCGAAACGAGCAGACTGCGGGGCCACCTCAAGGAAACTTGAGGTTTGGTAAAAACCTTTAGGATGACTCATCCGGTCGTGTCCTGAGACTTAGATACGCGCGGCTACTATCAGGGTGTCGACACGCCGGGAGGATTTGCTGGATTAGCCTTACCTTAGTTCGGTTTAACTTGAGCACGGGATTCCGAGAATACTCGGGTCTTCCCACTTTGGAGTTGCGACTCCGCGGATCGTGGGCTTGTAATGGGTCAAGTTGGAACACCCCTGTAGGGTTTTGAACTTTCGAAAGCCGTGCCCGCGGTTATGTGGCAGATGGGAGCTTGTTAATATCCGATTGTAGATAACTTGACACATTGTTTCAATACACTACCAGCGTGTGTACCGTGACTGTCAATTTCCGAATAGGGATTCGGGAGTTGAACACGGTGGGGTTATGTTTGTTGAGCTGTAGCTAGGATCACTTCGTGATCATCTCTCGACCGAGGCACTTCTCTTCTCGCTCTCTTTTACGTAAGCTAGTGCTAGTTGCTGCTGCAGACTCTTGTTGTTCCTTCACCTCTTATTCTTTCTTCAGCCTTGTCCTCACCCAAGGCTTAAATAGTCATGTTACCCGGGAACGGGATTGCTGAGTCCTCTGTGGCTCACAGTTACTTCACCACACCAGATGCAGGTTCAGCCGAGTTTGAAGCAGGTGATGGATCAGTGCTTCACCAGGAGCTCGTTGAAGAGTTTGGCCGTATGCTTGTGTCGTTTGACGATCAGTAGTGGTTTCTACTAGGATTCGATCCTGACCTGTGGCTTTATGTTGTTTTGGTATCTTTCTTTTGGATCTTACCCTTAGATGGGCTGTGATGTTTTGAATGATGTATTGCTTATGTAATGAATTGTGTGAAGTGGCGAGTGTAAGCCAACTATCTCCTTTTGCAATTTAATCCCTCTTTTACATGAGTCGTGCAAAGATACCAAACTTGAGATCATTCTAGGATGGGCTTATACCTTTAAGTCGTGCCTCGACACGTAGGAGGTATAGTCCCATCCTGGGCATTACACAACGAGCCACCACGACTTTCCTTTGTCAGCCGGTGGATTGTTTAACGAGCGGTACAGATCTTTCGCACAGTCGTCGCCGCATGCCAATCATCTATTGGGCCGCTGCCCCGAAGACTGGTTTAGGAGAGTTGTGGTTAAGTGGGCTTATGTGGGCTGGTAACATTATTTGGCCCGTTCAGCTCGCACGCCGAAGGTGGGCGTGAGGTGAGGGCGGTGACTCCCGCGTGAGGAGCTCATCGACGACCCCGCCGTGCGCCAGTTCGATGCCCCCTCTAGCAACAACAACGGTGCTACGACAACAAACGGGCCTCATGCTAATCTTTCTTCCGCCACTATTTTAAAGCCTACATCTTCCTGAAGCCTAAATGAGGGACCAATTGTGGCAGATGTCGCCCACACAAAAACATCCGTAGGGGATGTACAGACGACGCCAAATAGCTTGGCATCAGAGAAGCAAGGTGCGGGAAGGAGCGCGTGTGTACAAGGGTGAGAAGGGTAACGCCTGCTTCTCTCGTTGTGCCCCGTTTCGCAGCTCGCCGATGACGCCACCCATCCACTGTTGTTCTCCGTATCTCCTCACTCATCACCCCCTGAATCCCTGATAGACACCACTCACACGAAGCAGACTGCAATTTCTGTCTTGTTCTCCGTGACCCACCTCCTCATCAGCCTAAGAGCATCTCCAGCCGCGCCCCAAACAAGCCCTCCCCAAGTGATTTTTTCACGCCGAAGCTCAAAAATCGGCCCAGCCGCGCCCCTAGAAGCCCAATTTTCGCCGGCTTGGACCGAATTTGGCGACGACGAACCCAAGCCGAACCCGGCGCGCTGGGGGAGGGCTAAGGGTTGTACTCAGAGCCGCGGGCCCGCCGATCAGCGACACTCGCCTCGTCGTCCTCAGAACTCCTTGGTTTACCGCGGGGAATCAATGCCAAGGCTGTCGCCGGTCAGCCTTCCATTGATTCCTCACCATGGGGCGCTTCTTCACGGGCAGCGCGGCTACACACGTCCCCGCGGTGGGTATAAATAGCGGCTCCCCACCCCCGCCGCTGGCCACACACGCCGTGCTCTCTACATCTCTCTCTCTCTCTCTCTCTCTCTCTCTCTCTCTCTCTCTCTCCCTCTCTCTCTCTCCGCCGACGTACCTCCCCTCTCCTCTATCTAGGCACCGCGACGATGTGCGAGCGGTTCCCCGGTGACGGAGCGGCGGCCAACGGCTTCGGCCGCCGCTCGCTGCACGCGTGGGAGGCGCACTAATAACCCACAAGTGTAGGGGATCAGTTGTAGCCTCTTTCGATAAGTAAGAGCATCGAACCCAACGAGGAGCTAAAGGCAGAACACATATTTCCTCAAGTTCTATCGACCACCGATACAACTCTATGCACGCTTGACGTTTACTTTACCTAAAACAAGTATGAAACTAGAAGTACTTTGTGGTTTTTGTGGGATAGGTTTGCAAGATAATAAAGAGCGCATAAATAAGAAGTAGGGCTGTTAAGATAAGGACACAACTAAATTAGTTTTAGTAGAGAGCTTTTTGTCACGAGAAAGTTATTTGTCCCTAGGCAATCGATAACTAGACCGGTAATCGCTATTGCAATTTTATTTGAGGGAGAGGCATAAGCTAACATACTTTCTTTTCTTGGATCATATGCACTTATGATTGGAACTCTAGCAAGCATCCGCAACTACTAAAGATCATTAAGGTAAAACCCAACCATAGCATTAAAGTATCAAGTCCTCTTATTCCCATACGCAAACAACCTACTTACTCGGGTCTGTCATTCTGTCACTCACGCCACCCACCATAAGCAAATCATGAACATATTGCAAACCCTACAGCGGGGATCCCTCTCGCTTGCGTGACATGGAGAGCGCCATAGGACAGCACCAATAATAAAACATGCAACTCAAACCAATCACGATCATCAATTAACCCATAGGACAAAACGGATCTACTCAAACATCATAGGATAGCCATACATCATTGGGAAATAATATATAGCATTGAGCACCATGTTTAAGTAGAGATTACAGCGGGTAGAAGAGGGGTTACACCGCTGCATAGAGGAGGGAAGAGTTGGTGATGAGGGTGGTGAAGTTGTTGGTGTAGATTGCGGTGACGATGATGGCCCCGGCGACACTCTGGTGCCACCGGAAGCGAGGGGGGAGAGCCCCCCTCCTTCTTCTTCTTCCTTGACCTTCTCCCTAGATGGGAGAAGGGTTTCCCCTCTAGTCCATGGCCTCCATGGCGTGGGAGGGGCGAGAGCCCCTCCGAGACTGGATCTGTCTCTCTGTCTCTCTCTGTTTCTGCGTTCCCAGATTCTGGCCTTCCACTGTTTCTTAAATTCCCGGAGATCCGTAACACTGATTGGGCTAAATTTTGGACACGATTTTTATCGGGATATTAGCTTTCTTGCGGCGAAAGAAGTGCATCAACCGCCTTAGGAGTGGCTACGAGGGCCCAGGGGCCCTCCACCCTCGTGGGTCACTCGGGCATCGTCTCGTGTTGGTTCCGCTTCCCAAAATTCACATATATTCCGAAAAAAATCTCCGTCTATTTTTATCCCATTTGGACTCCGTTTGATATGGATATTCTGCGAAACAAAAAACATGCAACAAACAGGAACTGTGTAAGGGCATATTTATCCCTACAGTGTTTTGGTGATTGATGACAATGCTTTTGCGGACTAATCGTGTGCACTAAGTTTTTCATAGATTCATTCTTCGGCACGAGACGATTATCTCCCCTCGGTGTTCGATTCAAGATGGTGTAGCTCATTTTTCGTTTCTTTGTTGGTGGACTAGTTTTGTAGGAGTCACCGTACTATCAAGAGGGGATCCGCTTTGGTAAGGTTAGGGTGGAATCAACACGTACACTTCCTTATCGCACCCACCTTACCTTTCCGCCTCAATGGAGATTTCCTTCCCTCCCATCTCTGCCTTTTCCTGGTCCCAGCGGTAGTACCGCGGGCCACAGCGGTAGTACCGCCAAAGTGCATCAAGCGGCAGTACCGCTCCATAGAGCGGTAGTACCGCTTGGAGCACTCAGCCGTAGTACCGCTGTGGTTCCGTGTTCCTACCGCCTCGACTCGAATGTGCACTTTCTCGTGTCGAGTTTTGCGGCACTGGCTGCGGTAGTAGTGGCGGTAGTACCGCTTCCCAGCGGTAGTACCGCCCTGCTTCCACGGTAGTACCGCTCTGGGTCTCAGACCTCTTGCGCGGCAGTACCGCTAGGGTGGAACGGTAGTACCGCTTGCTCAGCGGCAGTACCGCCCACCCAAGCGGTAGTACCGCTCTTTGCGGGGCTGAGTGGGGGGTAACGGTTGGATTGTTCCCCCCACTATATAAAGGTGTCTTCTTCCCCAATGTTGACTCACCTCTTCC
Organism: Secale cereale; assembly: GCA_902687465.1. Classification (NCBI taxonomy): domain Eukaryota; kingdom Viridiplantae; phylum Streptophyta; class Magnoliopsida; order Poales; family Poaceae; genus Secale; species Secale cereale. The sequence continues at coordinate 298,221,209 of LR738714.1, forward strand.
CCCAAATACTCCATTGTTGCTCCAAGCTCCATTTTCGCCCGATCTCTCTCCCTAGCCTATCAAACTTGTTGATTTTCTCGGGATTAGTTGAGAAGGCCTCGATCTACACTTCCACCAAGATAAATTTGATTCCCCTCACTAATCCCTAGCGGATCTTGTTACTCTTGGGTGTTTGAGCACCCTAGACGGTTGAGGTCACCGTGAAGCCATAGTCCATTGTGGTGAAGCTTCGTGGTGTCGTTGGGAGCCTCCAATTAAGTTGTGGAGATTGCCCCAATCTTGTTTGTAAAGGTTCGGTAGCTGCCTTCAAGGGCACCACCAGTGGAATCACGGTACCTTGCATTGTGTGAGGGCGTGAGGAGAATACGGTGGCCCTAGTGGATTCTTGGGGAGCATTGTGCCTCCACACCGCTCCAACAGAGACGTACTTCCCCTCAAAGGGAAGGAACTTCGGTAACACATCATCGTCTTCACCGGCTCCACTTCTGGTTATTTCTTCCCTTTACTTGTGCAAGCTTTCCCTGTTTATCTTATATAGCTTGCTTGTGAGGTCGTTATCTTTGCTTCCTATAAGTTGTCATCATAGTAGCATATCTAGAAAACTTACTTTGTTGCTTAATTTAAATTGGTTAAGAAAAGCTAAAAATTGTTAGTTGCATATTCACCCCCCCTCTAGTCAACCATATCGATCCTTTCAATTGGTATCAGAGCCTAGTCTCTTTTTAAGGACTTTATCGTCCAAAGAGTATGTGTGACAACGTAGTCGAGATGTAGGAACATTCCGGTGGAACTCCGTCCTTGCCTACGTCCGATGGGGGAGCCTCGGTCTCTCGTGAGGAGTTCAATGTGGCGATGACAACATTGAAAGAATCACTAGTGACCGAGGTCAAAGGCATGTTTAAAGATTTGCTAGAGGGACTCAAATTATCCACCTCACCGTTGGAAGTGGGTCGTCCCACTACCAACGTGTTGGAGGCTATTCCCGACAAGGGAGAAGCTAGTAGTGAGCAAGTCCCGGTTACTAAGAATGGGAGTGGGATTTTTGCCCACTCCGCTCCTCCTATCAACTATGGAGGACCCGTTCCTACTCCGCATTTAAATTTCGTTGGTCCTCCTCCTAAGTTTATAAAAAATTCTGATTTTGCTACTTGGATGTCTCGCTTTAAACGTCATTTAAATCATTGCTCTACGAATCTTTGGAGAATCATTGAGCAAGGTTTTTATCCACGTGATCCCGACAACTTAACTCCAAGAGAAGCTGCGGATCATCAATTCAACGAGTCCGTTCTTTGCATACTTGAAGATGCTATCCCTCCCAAAGACATTGCACATCTTCGACCCTTCACCATGGCAAGGAAGCTTGGGAGCATGTTGGCACCATGTACAAGGGGAGCGCAAGCATTCAACGCTCTAACTATGAAGTTGTGCAAGATGAAGCCGACGAGTTTGCTATGATCGAAGATGAAGATCCTCGTGAACTTTATCGGAGATTAACCACTCTCCCGGTTTCTCTTCGAGATCATGGGAGCAAGGACACAGATGACAATTGGATCAAGCGCAAGTTTCTCAAGGCCATGATGCCTTACCACAAGGCCATGTCTTCCGTCATTCGCCAAAGACCGGACTTCCACACTTTGTCATCACATGAAGTGTTGGATGAGTTCGTTGCCATGAGGATCTTGGACAAGACCGCCGACAATGCGGTTTTAAGAGCTCAACGATCAAAGAAGCCTAACCTGGACTTGAAGGCCAAGGCTTGTGTGGAAGAAGAGGAGGAGGAGGATGACGATGAGTGTTGCCCCGAGGACACCAAATATGCCTATCATGAGCACATGGCTCTTGCTTCGCGGCAATTTTGGGGCAACAAGAAGAACTCAAGGCCCAACTTCAACAAGAACAACTCAAGTGGCAACAAGGGCAAGCAACTAGTGAGGACATGCTTCAACTATGGAAATGTAAGCCACTTCGTTGCAGATTGCCCATATGAGAAAAGAGAAGACTTTGGAGGCAAGCTTATCCGGAAGGACAAGGCCAAGTCTTATCCCAACAAGAACAACTTCAACAAGAAGACTCCTCCTAAAGGGTTGGTGGCCCAAGAAGAATATGTTGAGGATGATGATAATGATGAAGATGATGAGATGGTCACCATGGCCACAATTGCTATTGCTACTACTCCACACACATCTCTCTTCGACTCTCCAAATGAGAACATCACCGCCAAGTGTCTCATGGCTAAGACCACCAACAAGGTAACTCCAAACATCAACACTACCATCATCTCTAATCCTTCTTTGACGGATTGTATTGATGAGAGTGAGGGAGCTAAGGAGGAAGAGAATGAGTTTGAGTTGTTTATGAGCAAACTCAAGGGCAAACCCAAGAAGCACTTTGTTGCTCTCTTGGAACAACTCGGTGAGGCCAATGACATGATCGAGGCTCACGAGGAGACCATTGCTAAAATGGAAGGATATAGTCGAGTCTACGCCGATGAGATATCAGATCTCTCTAATGCTCTAGAGGAAGAGCGTGGTCTTCGTTTGGCTCTTGAGGAGTCACACAACGATGACCATGCTAAATTAAAGAAAGATCTCGATCACGCTTTAGTTGTCTCTCGTATGCTTAATTCCGAGAAGGCAAAACTTGGGGTTGACCATGCTAGACTCAAGGAGGAGTTTGTTATACTTGACAAGGCTCACAAGGCCTTGAAAGGTATGCATGCTTCCCTCAAGGAGTCTCATGATCAACTCCAAGTTTCGCTAACCAAGGAAAAGGCTATATTTCCTCGCATGGTGTTGATTGATAATGCAAATGCTACTAACCCATGTTGCGAGCATGTGCATCTTGTTGAAGAAAATGCCAAGTTGAAGAAGCAACTTGAGAAAGACCTTGTGACATGTATACAAGGTGAGAAGAACCTCAACGATCTCTTGAGTAATCAAAAGGAGGTTGTGGCAAAGGAAGGAATCGGGTTTGCTCCCAAGCCCAAGAAGAAGAAGAATGACAAGACCAAGCTACCTCCCCCTCTTCGACAAACCTTTGTGAAAGAGGGAGAGGGTGCGCCTAAGAAGAAGAAAAATGTGAAGGGTGGCGGAGTCAAGAAAAACCCCACCATACCATCAAACATAGCCGGCGACTTTAATCCTTCTTATGTTTTATGTCGTGCTAGTGATGGTCATGTCTTTGCAAAATTTGTTGGTTCTTCTTATGAGTACATTGAATGGTCTATTTGGGTTCCTAAGACCCTTGTTACTAACCTCAAAGGACCTATTACCAAATGGGTACCTAAATCCAAGCATTGATCTATTTGTAGGAGTTTGCTTCTGGTGGGGGATCATTGTTGCTCGATAGTGGAGCCACAAATCATATGACCGGAAGCAAAGACTTGGTGGTGGGCGTGCATCTAGGTTCATCCATGGCCACCAACGTCGAATGGGGTGATGCTTCATCTTCTAAGGTATTGGGGCTCGGCAAGGTTGTAGTTTCTCATGATCTCACGATCGAGAAAGTCATGCTTGTTGAGTCCCTTGCATATAACTTACTTTCTGTTCGTCAAATTGCACTCATGGGCTTTGCTACATTCTTTGATATTGATACCGTGGCCCTCTTGTGGAGCAAGACTCTTAAAGTAGCCTATGTTGGACATGTCGAGAACGGTCTCTATGTGGTGAACTTCTCGGAGCAACCCACTAAGACCGCGACATGCCTAATGGCTAAAGTTGATGTGGGATGGCTTTGGCATCGCCGGTTAGCCCATGTCAATATGAGATCTTTGCAAAGTCTTCTCAAGGGGGACCATGTCCGTGGACTAAAAAATGTTAGTTTCGCCAAAGAACGTGCTTGCAGTGCTTGTATTGAAGGAAAGCAACATGAGACGGCTCACCCTCCCACTACTATCATCTACTCAAAAAGACCCCTAGAGCTCCTTCACATGGATCTCTTTGGGCCTCCATCTTTTGATAGTCTTGGGGGTAGAAAGTATTGCTTGGTGATTGTGGATGATTATTCAAGATACACCTGGGTATACTTCTTCAAAAAGAAGAGTGAGACCCAACAAACCGTCATCAACTTTGCAAATGAAGCTCAACGACAACATGAAGCAAAGATTTTGATGATCCGAAGTGACAACGGCACCGAGTTCAAGAACTACACCTTAGATGAGTTTTTTAGTGATGAGGTGTAACGCCCAGATAATTAAGCTACAGTAATCCTCTGCTAATGATGCCACGTCATCGTTTTTACTATTGCTAAAAATCACTTAGGTCCAAACCGGTTCACATTCAAATTTAAAATAAAGTCAAAATAAAAGTTTTCAAATGTCAATACTAAAAAGTACAAACTATGATAAATAATTCATAGGTAATATTGGTGAAGAAAACCATATTTTTATAAAGGGCTTGTTTGCCCTAAAATAAATAAAACATGCCAAAATAACAATATTTATCCCATTTATAATTAATACAAAGTCCAAACGAAATCACCTTGCCATCATACCTTTTTCTGGCAGTGCTAAATATTGCATGTAAATTATTGAGCCAAGTCTCATATTTTACAAATGTGAATGGGTTGTCTAACATTTTACAAGTCAGAGAAGAAATAAAAGAAGCAGAAAAGGAAATATAAAAGAAGACCTAAAACTAATTGGGCCACTTGCCCCCTTTAGCCAGCAAGGACAACCCCAGGTTGGGCCCCGGCCCATTTCCCCTCTCAAGCCTCTCCCTCCTCTCCTTCCTGTTCACAGAGGAGGTGGACACCCCCGATGACCGCCACGGGCATGGCCATCGTCGTGGCGGTCATCCGCCGACTCCCCCCGACCTATAAGGCCAACGCCCCTCTTCCCGTCGAACCCTAGCTACCCCTCTTTCTCTCGCGCCCCGCTTCCCGATCTGGACGACCGCGGCCCCGCGGCCGACGCCCGACGCCCGACCGCCGTCACCTCGCTCGCCGTCCATCTCCACCGCCGTCCTCACCTCCTCCTCAACTCGGCCTCGTCGAGCCTCACCGCCCCTGTTCCCCTGCTCACTGGTGAGCGCCTCCCCTTCTTCCTCTCTCTGCTCCCGTAGGATAGCCGGCCACCGCGCGCTCACCACACTGTCGTCTCTGGCCACGCCCGCTTGTGATGCGCTGCTGCTGATGCTCGTTGACGCTGCTGCCACAGCTGCCCTGCTGCTTGCTGCTGCATCCGCTCCGCGCTGCAGCTCCACGCGCACCGGCCACTGCTGCCGCCGACCCGCGCGACGACCGCGCGCCCAGGGCCTCCCATGGCCGCGCCTTCTGACGCCAGCCCCTCCCGCGCCGCGGAGCCCGCGCCCCGCCGTGGCCTGGACACCGCCGCAGCCGCGGCTCCGACCGGCCGGCCTCGCCCCCCCTATCTCGCCGGCCGGCGCCCCGGTCCGGCGCCCCGCCCGCGGCTCCCTTCAATCACCGCCCCCAAGCCGCTGCGCGGCGCCCCGTCCTCCCCGGCCCGGCCGCATCCGACGCGGCCTCCGGCCCAGCCCTGCCGTGCTGCCCGCCGGCTGGGCGCCATGGCCGCCGGCGCACTCAGGCGCCCGTACGCCCCAGCGCGCCCGGGTGCGCCCCCTCGTGCGGGCGCCCAAGCCCCAGCCCCCGTTAAGCCACCCGCCCCGCGTGGCCTAATGGGCCACTGAGCAGTGGGGCCCAGCCCCCCTTTTTTTTAAAAAAGAGAAGAATTAAAAAAATGTTATAAAAAATATATTATTTAATTAATTAATTGTTTAATTAACTTAATTAATTAGGTTTAACTAAACTAATTAATTAGATTAGTTAACTAAACTGTAGTTAGTTAAAATGTGCCTATGACAGGGGGCCCCACCCCCTGTTGACCAGTCAAACGTTGACTGGTCAACTAGGACCCCGTGGCCCACATGTCAGCCTCTGGTACACTTCTGTGTACACAGAGCTGAGTACCCGTAGCAATTTATTATTTAATTTAGAATTAATAATAATTTCAGAATATTAATAAAACTTTGAAAAATCATATCAAATAATCCGTAACTCGGATGAAAAAGATTTATATATGAAAGTCGCTCAGAATTTCGAGACGAATCCGAATACGTGGTCTGTTCATCCACCACACATCCCTAGCACACCGAACATGGAACTTTTCCCCTCCAGTTCGCCTGTCCGAAAATGCCTAACTCCGGGAAAACATTCCCGGATGTTATCCCCCTCCGCCGGTACTGTGTAGTACTGCGTTAGAACACCCCTAGCATCGCTTATTGTCATGTCGTGCATCTGTATTGCATCTGTGTGCTATGTATTTATTGTTTCTTCCCCCTTCTTTTCTCCGGTAGACCTCGAGACTCCTGTTGATGCCCTGGTGATCGACTACGTCGACAACGACATTCCTTCCGTTTCAGCAGAGCTTCCAAGCAAGCCCCCCCCCTTTGATCATCCCGATATCACCCATTCCATTCTCTCTTATGTTTGCATTAGAATTTTGCTACTGTTATTGTTTGATCCTATTCTGATGCATAGCCTGCTTTTGTACCTGCTATTGTTACCTACATGCTATGCTAAACTGCTTAGTATAGGTTGGCCAGTGATCCATCAGTGACCCCACCTTGTCCTTGTTGCCCCTGCTTCATCATCGACTACTCGAGCAACGTGATCAAAGACCGAAGCCCGACTGTCCTTGTTACCCCTGCTTCATCATCGACGACTCGAGCAACGTGATCGAAGACCGGAGCCCGACACTTCACATCACATCACACCCCTTTGTTTCTCGACTCTGCAGAGGTACTATCGGGTGCCGAGGGTGAAGCCTCGTAACGCACTCATGATGATAACTCTGTAGTGTAGCTATTCAGCCGTGGTCATCGAGGGTGATTCCTCTTTCTCCATTCCCGATACGACTCTGTCGTGCAACCCCTCAAGTGTGAACCTCGGGGGTGATTCCTCATAGTTCGCCTTGACGGACACATCGAGTGGAATTCGTCGGGGGTGATTCCTCGGGTTTTCCACCTTGATGTTTTGGACACACAGTTACATGGACTTTACTTGATACCTTTGTGAAAGGCGGGCGGGCCCGGAGAGCACCCGCGGGAGTTGTTACGGTGGCGGCTGGCTGTTTAGCGGTATCACCCAGGAGAGGTGATAGCTCCGGACTTGTCCCGACAGCCGTCACTTCTGTCAATAATGCACTAACAGATTTGGGTATTTGTTCTGAGTTGGCCTCTGGCCTTTACGCACTAACCGCCACGCGAGAATAGTTATGGGCCTCGGCGTCGTACTATCAGCCGAAGCTTTGTCAGACGTCCAGTTCAGCATTGCGGCACGGTCGGATTGTGCTGGCCATCCGAGGCGGTACTGGTATTCACCCTGCGCGCAACGACCCGGAGTGCAACGGGCGAGGGCCCATGACCCCGGAGCGCTTAGGATGTAGACCGGCGGGGACCTCTCTGCTGAGCCTAGGTAGGGCTATGACGTGTTGATCTTCCGAGGCCGGGCATTGACTCCGAAAAGTGTGTCCGGCCAGAGATGATCGAGCATGAGGGTAACGTGGTGCACCCCTGCAGGGAAGTTATCTATTCGAATAGCCGTGTCCACGGTAACGGACGTTAAGTCTTATATCCTGATCTATTATAACTAGAAATGGATACTTGAGATATGTGATGGATGTGGCTGCGAGATTACTTTCTCGCAGGGAGTCGAGGAAGGATCTCTAGGCCGATAATACTACAACATGCTTGTTAATTATAAACTGCTATTCTGTATTTCCCTCTACTGCTGCAAGATGGTGTTTCCAGAAGATGCTTGAAGATGCTAGTCTTCGATAGGCTAGGCTTTTCCCCTCCTCTTCTGGCATTCTGCAGTTCAGTCCACATATACAGCTTTTCCTTTCATACTGATGCATACTTAGTATAGATCTGATGCTTGCGAGTACTTTGGATGAGTACTCACGGTTGCTTTGCTCCCCCTTTTCCATCTTCTTCTTCTTTCTGGTTGTTGCAACCAGATGGCGGATCCCAGGAGCCAGATGCCACCCCAGTCGACTACTACTACTACCCCGACGGAGCCTACTACTACGTGGAGACAGCTGACGACCAGGAGTAGTTAGGAGGTCCCAGGAAGGAGGCCTTGCCTTTTCGATCATTGATGTTTGTGCTAGCCTTCTTAAGGCAAAACTTGTTTAACTTATGTCTGTACTCAGATATTGTTGCTTCCGCTAACTCTGTTGCTTTCGAGCTTCTGTATTCGAGCCCTCGAGGCCCCTGGCTTGTAATATGAAGCTTGTATTATTTTAATTTGTGTCTAGAGTTGTGTTGTGATATCTTCCCGTGAGTCCCTGATCTTGGTCGTACACATTTGCGTGCATGATTAGTGTACGGACAAATCGGGGGCGTCACAAGTTGGTATCAGAGCCGGCTGCCTGTAGGATCCCCCTTTCCAACTCCTTGGCCGAAGTTGAGTCTAGTATTTGAAAAATTGTTTTACTAACATGGCTGTGTGGCTTACGAGCCCACGTCGCCAATTGGGTGGTATTAGGATCTTTTACTCCTCGATCTTTACTCCCGGGCTCTGAACTCCATATATTCGGGTTAAACAAATTTACTAACTCAAACATTAGGATCCCGTGACCACATTCACCCCAAATATGGATAGAGCCATAATTTTTCGTTAGAATAGTATTTTGAATAGTACACACTCTATCATGTTGACTACTATGTGGTACTCGTCATACCTCGTTCATTCTACAAGATAGATAGTGAATAATTCTTGTCTTTGCAAATTTCTCAAATGCTGAACTACCCCTGTTATATGTTAGCATGATGGTTAGACCCGCTGGTCGTGGTCGTGGTGGCAATGCCCCGCCACCGCCTGAGTACATGGCTGGTATGATCCAACAGCTTGAGCTGAACCGCCAGTTCATGGAAGGAATGATGGCTCAGTTTCCTCGCCCCAACTTGAACCAGCAGCCAGCAATTGTGACCCTGAACGACTTTGCACATCTCAACCCAAGCATCTACCGCAGCTCAACTCAGCCACTTGATGCTGATGACTGGCTCCGTGATATCACTTTCGAGCTAGAGTCTGCTGGTGTAGCCCCTGCCAGCTATGTCGCCTTCGCGGCATATTACCTGAAAGGTCCCGCTGCTCAATGGTGGGACAGCCACAGGCGTTCACTACCTGCTGGGACAATCATCACTTGGCCGGATTTCCAAGCTGCCTTCCGTGCCCGCTTCATTCCTCAGGGAATTATGGACAGGAAGAAGTGCGAGTTCTGTAACCTCACCCAAGGCAACAAGGCTGTAGATGCTTATCAGCGGGAGTTCCTTGACTTGTCCCGCTATGCTGAAGAAGACATTGCCACTGATGCACGTAGACAGGAAAAGTTCCGTGATGGACTTCAAGCCGATATCAAGCTCGCACTCCTTGCACATGACTTTGCCGACTTCGCCACCTTGGTGAACAAGGCCATTCATGTCGAAACTGGTCTGAAGGAACACCAGGGATCTCTCAGGCGCAACCGTGACACCGGTTCAACTTCAGGACCTTCATCACAGAAGCGTAGGATCTGGATGCCCAACAGCATGTACCACCCAACCGCAACTGCACCAAGGCAGTCCCATGCTGCACCTCACCTGCTACCTCCACCACCTGGGCAGCCGAGACTTCAAGATGCACCACCCCAAGCTCCTGCTCCTCATCCAAATGATGGGCTATGCTTCAAGTGTGGCCAACCAGGACACCGTGCTAGAGATTGCTACCAGAATCAGAACCAGCTTGCACTTCCTCCAACTGGCCGTGTTGACAATCATCCCCGCAACAACAGTGCCATGCCTTATGGTCGTGGTCAGGCTAACCACATTGATCTGAATGAAGCTCAAGGCCAGCCTGCTACCGTGTTGGGTACTCTTCTTGTTCACTCAATACCAGCTTCTGTTTTATTCGATTCAGGAGCATCGCATTCTTTCATATCAGAAGATTTTGCATTCATGCATGGCATTAAGTTCGAAGAGATGGACAATCCGCTAGTGGTACACACCCCTGCGGGCCAATGTCGAACCACCATGGTTAGTCGCAACATCATCGTTGAAATTGAAGAGTTGGAATTCCATGTTTCTCCCATTGTCTTGAAGTCATCCAATATTGACCTCATTCTAGGAATGGAATGGTTGAAAACACATACTGCTACTATCATTTGCGCCACTAAGACCGTCCATCTGCTGCATCCTTCAAATGAGATAGTAAGCTACCATGCTCATCTTGTTCAAAATGCCGAAGCACGGATTTAACCCTTGAAGGCGTGCAACGCTTCTCCTTTTGTAAGAATTGAAAACGCTACCTCAAACTCCGAAGAATCTGTCCGGTCAGCGTTTTTGATCAAGCAGAACGTCACATCGACACAGAACTATCAAATTTCAAAAAAAATTGTGGTCAAATCCTTATGAAGATGAAGCCACTTGGGAACTCGAGGATCGTCTTCGTGATGAATACCCCGTTTTGTTTCCTTCTACCTCCTAAAATCTCGGGACGAGATTTCTTGTAGTGGAGGAGTATTGTAACGCCCGGATAATTAAGCTACAGTAATCCTCTGCTAATGATGCCACGTCATCGTTTTTACTGTTGCTAAAAATCACTTTGATCCATACGGGTTCACATTCAAATTTAAAATAAAGTCAAAATAAAAGTTTTCAAATGTCAATACTAAAAAGTACAAACTGTGATAAATAATTCATAGGTAATATTGGTGAAGAAAACCATATTTTTATAAAGGGCTTATTTGCCCTAAAATAAATAAAACATGCCAAAATAACAATATTTATCCCATTTATAATTAATACAAAGTCCAAACGAAATCACCTTGCCATCATACCTTTTTCTGGCAGTGCTAAATATTGTATGTAAATTATTGAGCCAAGTCTCATATTTTACAAATGTGAATGGGTTGTCTAACATTTTACAAGTCAGAGAAGAAATAAAAGAAGCAGAAAAGGAAATATAAAAGAAGACCTAAAACTAATTGGGCCACTTGGCCCCTTTAGCCAGCAAGGGCAACCCCAGGTTGGGCCCCGGCCCATTTCCCCTCGCAAGCCTCTCCCTCCTCTCCTTCCTGTTCACAGAGGAGGTGGACACCCCCGATGACCGCCACGGGCATGGCCATCGCCGTGGCGGCCATCCGCCGACTCCCCCCCGACCTATAAGGCCAAGGCCCCTCTTCTCGTCGAACCCTAGCTACCCCTCTTTCTCTCGCGCCCCGCTTTCCGATCTGGACGACCGCGGCCCCGCGGCCGACGACCGACGCCCGACCGCCGTCACCTCGCTCGCCGTCCGTCTCCGCCGCCGTCCTCACCTCCTCCTCAACTCGGCCTCGTCGAGCCTCACCGCCCCTGTTCCCCTGCTCGCTGGTGAGCGCCTCCCCTTCTTCCTCTCTCTGCTCCCGTAGGATAGCCGGCCACCGCGCGCTCACCACACTGTCGTCTCTGGCCACGCCCGCTTGTGCTGTGCTGCTGCTGATGCTCGTTGACGCTGCTGCCACAGCTGCCCTGCTGCTTGCTGCTGCATCCGCTCCGCGCTGCAGCTCCACGCGCACCGGCCACTGCTGCCGCCGACCCGCGCGATGGCCGCGCGCCCAGGGCCTCCCATGGCCGCGCCTTCCGACGCCAGCCCCTCCCGCGCCGTGGAGCCCACGCCCCGCCGTGGCCTGGACACCGCCGCAGCCGCGGCTCCGACCGGCCGGCCTCGCCCCCCTACCTCGCCGGCCGGCGCCCCGGTCCGGCGCCCCGCCGTGGCCACTGGCCCGCCCGCGGCTCCCTTCAATCACCGCCCCCAAGCCGCTGCGCGGCGCCCCGTCCTCCCCGGCCCGGTCGCATCCGACGCGGCCTCCGGCCCAGCCCTGCCGTGCTGCCCGCCGGCTGGGCGCCATGGCCGCCGGCGCACTCAGGCGCTCGTACGCCCCAGCGCGCCCGGGTGCGCCCCCTCGTGCGGGCGCCCAAGCCCCAGCCCCCGTTAAGCCACCGGCCCCGCGTGGCCTAATGGGCCACTAAGCAGTGGGGCCCAGCCCCCCTTTTCTTTTTTTAAAAAAGAGAAGAACTAAAAAAAATGTTATAAAAAATATATTAATTAATTAATTAATTGTTTAATTAACTTAATTAATTAGGTTTAACTAAACTAATTAATTAGATTAGTTAACTAAACTGTAGTTAGTTAAAATGTGCCTATGACAGGGGGCCCCACCCCCTGTTGACCAGTCAAACGTTGACTGGTCAACTGGGACCCCCTGGCCCACATGTCAGCCTCTGGTACACTTCTGTGTACACAGAGCTGAGTACCCGTAGCAATTTATTATTGAATTTAGAATTAACAATAATTTCAGAATATTAATAAAACTTTGAAAAATCATATAAAATAATCCGTAACTCGGATGAAAAAGATTTATATATGAAAGTCGCTCAGAATTTCGAGACGAATCCGAATACGTGGTCTGTTCATCCACCACACATCCCTAGCATACCGAACATGGAACTTTTCCGCTCCGGTTCGCCTGTCCGAAAATGCCTAACTCCGGGAAAACATTCCCGGATGTTATCCCCCTCCACCGGTACCGTGTAGTACTGCGTTAGAACACCCCTAGCATCGCTTATTGTCATGTCGTGCATCTGTATTGCATCTGTGTGCTATGTATTTATTGTTTCTTCCCCCTTCTTCTCTCCGGTAGACCCCAAGACTCCTGTTGATGCCCTGGTGATCGACTACGTCGACAACGACATTCCTTCCGTTTCAGCAGAGCTTCCAGGCAAGCCCCCCCCCTTTGATCATCCCGATATCACCCATTCCATTCTCTCTTATGCTTGCGTTAGAATTTTGCTACTGTTATTGTTTGATCCTATTCTGATGCATAGCCTGCTTTTGTACCTGCTATTGTTACCTACATGCTATGCTAAACTGCTTAGTATAGGTTGGCTAGTGATCCATCAGTGACCCCACCTTGTCCTTGTTGCCCCTGCTTCATCATCGACTACTCGAGCAACGTGATCTAAGACCGAATCCCGACTGTCCTTGTTACCCCTGCTTCATCATCGATGACTCGAGCAACGTGATCGAAGACCGGAGCCCGACACTTCACATCACATCACACCCCTTTGTTGCTCGACTCTGCAGAGGTACTATCGGGTGCCGAGGGTGAAGCCTCGTAACGCACTCATGATGATAACTCTGTAGTGTAGCTATTCGGTCGTGGTCATCGAGGGTGATTCCTCTTTCTCCATTCCCGATACGACTCTGTCGTGCAACCCCTCAAGTGTGAACCTCGGGGGTGATTCCTCATAGTTCGCCTTGACGGACACATCGAGTGGAATTCGTCGGGGGTGATTCCTCGGGTTTTCCACCTTGATGTTTTGGACACACAGTTACATGGACTTTACTTGATACCTTTGTGAAAGGTGGGCGGGCCCGGAGAGCACCCGCGGGAGTTGTTACGGTGGCGGCTGGCTGTTTAGCGGTATCACCCAGGAGAGGTGATAGCTCTGGACTTGTCCCGACAGCCGTCACTTCTGTCAATAATGAACTAACAGATTTGGGTATTTGTTCTGAGTTGGCCTCTGGCCTTTATGCACTAACCGCCACGCGAGAATAGTTATGGGCCTCGGCGTCGTAGTATCAGCCGAAGCTTTGTCAGACGTCCAGTTCAGCATTGCGGCACGATCGGATCGTGCTGGCCATCCGAGGCGGTACTGGTATTCACCCTGCGCGCAACGACCCGGAGTGCAACGGGCGGTGGCCCATGACCCCGGAGCGCTTAGGATGTAGACCGGCGGGGACCTCTCTGCTGAGCCTAGGTAGGGCTATGACGTGTTGATCTTCCGAGGCCGGGCATTGACTCCGAAAAGTGTGTCCGGCCAGAGATGATCGAGCGTGAGGGTAACGTGGTGCACCCCTGCAGGGAAGTTATCTATTCGAATAGCCGTGTCCACGGTAACGGACGTTCAGTCTTATATCCTGATCTATTATAACTAGAAATGGATACTTGAGATATGTGATGGATATGTGGTTGCGAGATTACTTTCTCGCAGGGAGTCGATGAAGGATCTCTAGGCCGATAATACTACAACATGCTTGTTAATTATAAACTGCTATTCTGTATTTCCCTCTACTGCTGCAAGATGGTGTTTCCAGAAGATGCTTGAAGATGCTAGTCTTCGATAGGCTAGGCTTTTCCCCTCCTCTTCTGGCATTCTGCAGTTCAGTCCACATATACAGCTTTTCCTTTCATACTGATGCATACTTAGTATAGATCTGATGCTTGCGAGTACTTTGGATGAGTACTCACGGTTGCTTTGCTCCCCCTTTTCCCTCTTCTTCTTCTTTCTGGTTGTTGCAACCAGATGGCGGATCCCATGAGCCAGATGCCACCCCAGTCGACTACTACTACTACCCCGACGGAGCCTACTACTACGTGGAGACAGCTGACGACCAGGAGTAGTTAGGAGGTCCCAGGCAGGAGGCCTTGCCTTTTCGATCGTTGATGTTTGTGCTAGCCTTCTTAAGGCAAAACTTGTTTAACTTATGTCTGTACTCAGATATTGTTGCTTCCGCTAACTCTGTTGCTTTCGAGCTTCTGTATTCGAGCCCTCGAGGCCCCTGGCTTGTAATATGAAGCTTGTATTATTTTAATTTGTGTCTAGAGTTGTGTTGTGATATCTTCCCGTGAGTCCCTGATCTTGGTCGTACACATTTGCGTGCATGATTAGTGTACGGACAAATCGGGGGCGTCACATGAGGGGATCAAACATCAATATGCCGCACCTTATACCCCTTAACAAAATGGTGTAGCGGAGAGAAAGAACCGGACATTGATGGATGCGGCAAGGACCATGATGGCGGAATTCAAATCTCCATACAACTTTTTGGCCGAAGCCATCAACACCGCATGTCATGCATCCAACCGGCTCTATCTCCGCAAAGGTCTGAACAAAACTCCATATGAGATTCTTACCGGTAACAAGCCCAATCTCAAGTACTTCCGGGTGTTCGGGTGTAAGTGTTTCATCCTCAAGAAAGGTGCTCGTTTGTCTAAATTCGAGTCTAGAGCTCATGAGGGCATATTTGTTGGTTATGCTACAAACTCGCATGCTTACCGTGTCCTCAACAAGTCCAATGGACTCATTGAGGAGACGTGTAACATAGACTTTGATGAAAATAACAGCTCCCAAGTGGAGCAAAGTGGTACTTGTGATGTAGGTGATGAAATTCCTCCTCAAGCCATAAGAAGAATGGGTGTTGGATATATCCTACCCATTGAGGAACCCCTTGTGGCCGAAGGAGAAGGATAATGTTCCACTCAAGTGGAACCATCATCAACCCAAGACCCACACGCTTCCGAAGAACAAAGTGACGGCCCTCAACCGGATGAACAAGGCCAAGTGCAAGATCAATCACAAGATGGTGGGGAGCCACCAAATGATGCACAAGGCCAAGTTCTCTCCCCTGAGCAAGATCAAGATCAAGAGGAAGCTCAAGATCAAGATCAAGCTCCTGACGCCGCTCAAGATGATCAACTCAGTGCTCCTCAATTATCTCTTGAAGAGCAATTGGAGCGTCGTGCTGCACAAATTGCCTCCAAGCTTGCTTCCAGAGAACATAACATGGAGAATATTCTTGGAAGCATCAAAAGGGGGTAAGCACTCGTAGACAATTAGCAAACTATTGTGCTCATCAAGCTTTTGTCTCCTGTGTTGAACCTCAAAAGGTCTATGAGGCGCTCGAAGACCCTGATTGGCTTAATGCCATGCATGAAGAACTCCACAACTTCGAGCGCAACAAAGTGTGGCGTCTGCTGCCAAGGCCAAAGGAGAACCATAATGTCATTGGAACCAAGTGGATCTTTAAGAACAAGCAAGATGCTCATGGCATAGTCATCCGCAACAAGGTGCGTCTGGTGGCTCAAGGCTACTCCCAAGTCGAGGGTATCGACTACGGTGAAACATTTGCCCCCATTACTCGCCTTGAATCTATTCGTTTGTTGCTTGCCTATGCTTCTCATCATAATTTTAAGTTACAACAAATGGATGTGAAAAGTGCATTTCTTAATGGTCCTATTAATGAGTTGGTGTATGTCAAACAACCCCCGGGGTTTGAGGATCCCAAGTTCCCCAATCATGTGTATCAACTCGATAAGGCACTCTATGGCCTTAAACAAGCCCCACGTGCGTGGTATGAGCATCTTACCGAGTTGTTACAAGATCCTGGGTTTGAAATTGGGAAAATCGACCCCACTCTTTTACTAAGAAGGTCAAAGGGGAGTTGTTTGTCTACCAACTATATGTTGATGACATTATCTTTGGTTCTCCTAACAAAGCTTTCAATGATGAGTTTGCCGCACTCATGACCACACATTTTGAGATGTCCATGATGGGAGAGTTGAAGTACTTCCTTGGGTTTGAGATCAAGCAAAGAAGAGAAGGAATCTTTATCAAACAATCCAAGTATACTCAAGACATGCTCAAGAGGTTTAATCTAAGTGATGCCAAGCCGGCCACTACTCCAATGCCAACCAAGTGCCAACTTGATATTGATCCCAATGGTAAAGCGGTGGATCAAAAGGTATATCGTTCTATGATTGGTTCCTTGCTTTACCTTTGTGCATCTAGACCAGATATTATGTTGAGTGTGGGAATCTGTGCACGGTTTCAAGCCTCACCTAAGGAAAGTCACTTTGTGGCAGTCAAGCGAATCTTTCAATATTTGGCTCATGCCCCAAACTTGGGCTTATGGTACCCAAGAGGAGCAAACTTCAACCTTGTAGGTTTCTCTAATTCAGACTGGGCAGGAGACAAGGTGGATAGGAAGTCCACTTCAGGAGGGTGCCAATTCCTTGGTTGCTCTCTGGTAAGTTGGTCTTCGAAAAAGCAAAGTTGTGTGTCTCTCTCGTCCACCGAAGCAGAGTATGTGGCAGCTGGCAGTTGTTATGCTCAACTCCTATGGATGAGGCAAACTTTAAAGGATTACGGTGTCACTTGTGACAAAGTGCCTCTTTGGTGTGACAATGAAAGTGCCATCAAGATTTCTCTTAACCCGGTGCAACATTTCAAGACGAAGCATATTGAGATTCGGTATCACTTCATCTGGGATCATATTCGGCAAGGAGAAATCGAGCTTCACTATGTCAACACTCATGATAACCTTGCAGATATCTTCAGGAAGCCTTTGGATGAAGCAAGAATTCACGAGTTAAGGCATGAGCTAAATATCATTGATTTGAGCAATGTGGCTTGAGCACGTGCACACCCCACCATACTCTTCATATTGTCTAATCTAGGTGTAGGCATGGACATAGGGGGAGTGTTGTTCTCTCAATGAACTCTCCCTCCCCCCATTATGCATAAATTGATCAAGTCTTTCACATTAACCATCTTTGATGGTACTTGTGCTTCAAGGACGAGTTTTGGTCATGGGCCCAAGGTTAAAATCTTCGCGGCGCCATACCTCTTGACTCAAACATAGGTGGCTTCGGCCACCGCCCTCTCCTGAAGAGGGGTTTCTTGGCCTCTTGCTGGTGTGTTCGTTTTGTCTTTCTTTTTCTTGCCTTTGTGCCTTCCTTTTGAGCTAAGCCATGTGGTCTAGTTGCCGTGGCGTGCTGGGCGGTACTACCGCTGGTGGTGCGTGGTACTACTGCTCATAAGCGGTACTACCGCCTGATGGCTTCTCGCCCCTCGTTGGTTACCCCAAGTGGAAGGTTTGAGATGCAGTGTAGCAGAAGTTTTCCCTTGGCAAAGATACCAAGGATCGATTTCCCTGAGACTCCCAGTTTCAACAAGAAGGTGTCAACTGCTAACGGCGCCAGATATTAGCAATCAACGTGGACCTGCACACAGATACAAATAACTTTGCTCCCAACGAGTACAGAGAGGTTGTCAATCCCTCCGGCCTTGTCCTTTACAAAGGATCAAACGCAAGTGATAATAGTGATAGGTTTTGCTGCAATAGTAAGTAAAAAGCGGAAAGTAAATAGCGGATGTGATCGATGATGGTAATATGGACCGGGGTCCCACGATGTTCACTAGTGATGTCTCTCTCCCAAAAGACGATAAAACAGCTATGTGAGGTAAACGAATTACAGCTGGGCAATTGACAGAATTATGTGCGCAAACCAATGCTAACTATGTTACAAGAAAGGTAGAGGTTCAAAGCATGGGCGGTACGCCAAGGCAAGTAGACCGAAATCCATCTGCATCTACTACTAATCATCCACCTTGAGATATCTATCCAGAACATCTCGCTGGTATTAAGTTGCGAGTCCCACCCATAGTGTAAACTCAAAGCAACAGACAACTGCATTAAAAGAACTTTGCGTAAAGTAAACAATCCTTGCACCCGCGGGCACAAGCACCGTTGTTTTCCCCCTTGTGGCAACAACACATCCCCTAGACTCATGTTTCTGTCACTCAAGCTAGTCATCGAGGGGCATGAACCCACAATCAAGCATAACGTTCCCTCTTGGAGTCACTACCTACTACTTGGCCAAAGCAATAAATAACAACGGAGAACATGCAAGAATTACTTACGAACATAAATATAAAAGAGGTAGATCAAATATATTACTCAAACACACTCTGAACATAATCTCACAATCCATCGGATCCCAGCAAACTCATCATAGCAACAGCATAAGGATTACATATGTGCCTCAATCATGTAGGGCAGCTCACGAGGACTAATTAGTGAAGCACAAGAACGGGAGGAGAACATCACATAGCTACTGGTCATGGACCCATGGTCCAAGGGAGACTACTCACAACTCATCCGGGAGGCGTCCATGGTGGTGAGAGGCTCCCGGTGGTGATCCTCCCCTCCGGCAGGGTGCCGGGAAGAGTTCTCCTGGTGCTCCCGATCTTGGAAGCGCGGCGGCGGCGGAACAGAGATGAGATCGCGAAAAAGGGTTCCCGTCTCGAGGGTTTCGGGACACGATATAAATATATGCCAAAGGGGAGCATCAGCGGAGGCCTGGGGGGCCCAGGCGCCCCCCCCCGGCGCGGCCAGGAGGGGGGCCGCGCCACCAGGGCGCCTGGAGCCCTGGTGGCCCCCCTCTGACTGTATTTTGGCAGCCGGGAAGCTTCTGGAACGCTGATTTTTTATATAATTTTTCCGGTATTTTTCTGGCAGTTCTCGTAATGGGAAAACCTTAAATACATAAACAGCAGAAAACAAAAACTGGCACTGGGGTGCACTGAGTTAATAGGTTAGTCCAAATATGATCAAAAGTGTATGGAAGTGTATAAATATCATAGCAATATCACCCAAAAGAGGCATGGAGCAAGCAGAAATTATAGATACGTTTTGGACGTATCAACATCCCCAAGCTTAATTCCTGCTCGTCCTCGAGTAGGTAAATGATAACAAGAATAATTTCTGTGGTGACATGCTATTAACCATATAAGGATTCTTCATAGTCATATGACAAAAGCTTACTGAGACAATGAATCTGTAGTAATTAAGTTGCGTCATGAGAAAATCACAAAGAACTGAAAGTTTTACAATATGATACTGAAACATCAAATAGATTTGTAATGAGCATGGTGTGCAAATATGACAAAGTGATATCTCGCTTGCCCCCTTTAGTGAAGCAAAACATAAATGCAGGGGCACCTCCAAGGTTTAAGTGATGACTAGATACAATGATTTCAAAATAAACGATATCACAATCATGCAAAAGACAATGCTACTTTGGGACAATGCACATTACACTCAGAATGACAATCATGCTCTCAGTAGTTGGTGCTTTAAAAGAAGGTGGAGACTCTCGAACCGTGGCTTTTGTTGGCAAGGTTGAAAACCCGTAGTCGGAAACAAAGACAAAACATGTACCAGAGCTCTTGGTTTTAAAAACAGAGGTAATAATTTTTTTTGATCATGCATGTTTCGTCAACAAATGCTAGCAGATAACTCAATTACTTCTTGAGATGGACAAGTTTCGAGGAACGGCTCCCGAATGAGGACGATCACATCCTCTTAATCTCCTTTGTTTATCACTGCCAAAGTTTTCTGATTTCTCATGAACAAAGCGTGAAGGAGGGTTTGTTTGTTATATTAATTTTGAGCTGGGCGCACTCAATGCCAGTTCCTTCTCGTGTTATGGGTTTGCACATTAGACATGCAATCCCGGGGTGAAGCTTGTCCAACTTAAAAAGATCATGAATTAACTACTACTTCCTCATGGACTTAAAACAAAGGCACAAAATAGGAATGCATTTTTTTTCTTTTTGAATAATTTCGAGATGGTACATGCAAGTCTCCGTTAGGAATGGCAGGTAAATACCATGTAGGAAGGTATGGTGGACTCATATGGCATAACTGGTTTAAGAGAATTTGGATGCACAAGCAGTCAGTCCGCTTAGTACAGGTGGAGGTTAGCAAAAGACTGGGAGCGACCAACTAAGAGAGCAATGACGGTCATAATCATGCAGAGCGACAAAGCAACATTGAATCAGGCATGGAAGTTATATCGCTACTTAGAAACAAAAGATCAACAAGGCTTGACAGACTTTCTTTACAGTCTTAAATATGCGTGAGCATACGCCAAGTCAATCAAAATAAATTCTTGAAGGAAGATATTACTAAACCATACCACATCATAAGCAAACAAATCATGTTGGTACTCCAATAACATATTGGGAACCCCCCCAGCTATTTGAGACTAACCATAAGAAAACATGAACTACTAAGCGCCATTATGCACGTAGCATCTTTATCATAGACATATTAACCATGCAACAGAAGCAAACTCTCTTAATAAGATAATCATGATAATTAAAGAAAGTTCAAGCAACCAACTAATCAAAAGCTCTTTAAAAAGATAAGTATGAAAACTAAAAGCTAAGCATGATAGTAGCTATTGAAAGACAAAGAACACACACAACAAAGATAGACATGAAAATTCTATGTTGTGTTCTAGGTAGATGTGGAGCGTGTTTCTCTCCCACATAAAGAAAGCTGAGTTCCGACTCGTTATTTAAAGCTAAGGAAAACTAAAAAGGAAAACTAGAAGCAAGACGCTCCAAGCATAGCACATAACACATGAAGTGATAAAAATATAGTGGAACGAAAGACGAACTGATAATGTTGATGGAGAAGGGGATGCACGGGGGCATCCCCAAGCTTAGACGCTTGAGTCTCCTTGAATATTTCTTGGGGGTGCATGGGGGCATCCCCAAGCTTGAGCGTTTGACACTCCTGAATCTTTTTATCATCTTCCCTCGCACACTTGAAAACTCCCTTCATACATAACTCATCATAATCTGATTAGCGAGGTTAGTACCCTTAATAAAATAATTGTTCCTTGCTGGAAATAAGGATATTCTTGAAGATCTACTGTTTCTCAAGATTGCCAAAAGGTTTTTGCAAAGAAAAAGCAAGCTCAAGGTTTGCAAAATAAAGGAAAGGCAAAACAGGACAGAATCTGTGAAAAACAGAACAGCAGGTAGTAAATTATTTTTTCGGGGCACTTCTGCAACTCTAATCAAAAAACTCAAAACAGATGCACGAAAGACAATTGTATAGAGCACGCTGAAGAAAAAATTCAGACCAAAAAGATGATCTGGTGATTTTATACGAATTTTTCTATCCAAGGACAGAATCTGTTTCCTGGACAGCACGTCACAACTTTTGAACTTTCTTGCAATCAGAGGTTACACTTGGCACAAAAATTGAAAAGCAAAGATACAATGATGATGCTACTGTAGTAACAACATCAAGACACAACAAAAGCAAAAATAAAATTTTTATTCATGTGGGCTGCCTCCCAAAAGCGCTTTCTTTTATGCCTTTAAGCTAGGCATAATGCATAAAGATCAAGTTTTATCAAGAGTAAAAGAATAGCTAGCCCGTATAACGGACTCAAAAGGTAACTTAATCTTCTTTCGAGGGAAGTGTTCCATCCCTTTCTTGAGAGGAAATTGGAACTTTATATTCCCCTCTTTCATGTCAATGATAGCACCAACGGTGCGTAGAAAAGGACGTCCCAAAATAATTGGACACGAAGGTTCACATTCAATATCCATAATAGTAAAATCAACAGGAACGTAGTTGTCATTGACAATGATAAGAACATCGTCGATCCTCCCCAAAGGTTTCTTTATGGAAGAATCAACAAGACGAACACCAAAAGAACAAGAATCAAAAGGTTTCAATTTAAGCATATCATATATTCTTTTGGGCATAACAGAGGTACTAGCTCCAACATCACATAAAGCATAGCAAGAGAAGTTATTCAACTTAATTTTAATCATAGGATCCCAACCATCTTCTAGCTTTCTAGGTATGGAGGCTTCTACTCTAAGTTTCTCCTCCCTAGCTTTGATGAGAGCATTAGTGATATGCTCTGTGAAGGCAAGGTTAAGAGTGCAATTGTCAAAATCAAGGTCACTACTATCAAGTAAGGTGGTAGTGGTGTCCTTTAGGTTCACTTGTTTGGTAGTTTCTATAGTCATAGCATCACCATTAATAGGTCCAATGGGACCAGGAGTGCATTGGGTGCTAAGAGTTTGGATATCCTCAACAACTTGGATAGTAGCAACAGTGTGGTGGGTAGGAAGGCTCTTAATTCTATCTTCTTCCTCCCTTTCTCTAGCCCATCTCTCTTTAAGTTTAGCCAACATCCTAATGTTTTCATTAATTTGCACTTGAATATCATTCATAGGAGTGACCTTCCTCTCCTCAAGAGGAGAAGTTCTAATTTTAAGCAATTCTACCTCATTGGCTAAATTGTCTACCTTCGAAGAGAGATCATCTAGTTTGTTTAGTTTTTCTTCTACACTCTTATTAAAGGCTTTTTGAGAAGTGATGAAATCTTTAAGCATAATCTCTAGTTCAGTAGTGGAGTTCTTGGTGATAGGATAAGCATTGTTGTTCCCATAAGAATTTGAGGGGAACGGTCTAGGATTGCTACCAAAATTACTCCTATAAGCATTGTTGTTAAAATTGTTTCTAGAGATAAAGTTCACATCTACTTGTTCTTGAGCAATCAAAGAATTTAAAGGAACATCACGAGGATCAACAGAAGATTGCTTCGAAAGTAGAGACATGATCAAGTCAACTTTTTCATTTAGGGAGGAAATCTCCTCGACAGAGTTTACCTTCCTACCTGTTGGAGCGCGCTCGGTGTGCCATTGGGAATAGTTGGTCATCATCTCATCGAGAGGTTTTGTGGCAACACCAAGTGTAGTTGACATAAAGGTTCCTCCCGCGGCCGAATCTAACAAGTTCCGCGAGGTAAAGTTCAAGCCTGCATAAAAAGTTTGGATAACCATCCAAGTAGTCAAACCATGAGTAGGGCAGTTCTTGATAAGAGATTTCATACGTTCCCAAGCTTGGGCAACGTGTTCATTATCCAATTATTTAAAATTCATTATGTTACTTCTTAGTTGGATAATTTTAGCAGGTGGATAGTACTTTCCAATAAAAGCATCTTTGCACTTGTCCCATGAATCTATGCTATTTCTAGGCAAAGACTGAAACCAAATTTTAGCTCCTCCTCTCAAGGAGAAAGGAAAAAGCTTAAGCTTAACAATATTACCATCTATTTCTTGGTACTTTTGCATATCACAAAGTTCAACAAAGGTGTTCAAGTGTAAAGCAGCATCCTCTCCAGCACCGGAGAATTGATCTTTCATAACTAGGTTCAGTAAAGCAGGTTTAATTTCATACAAAGGTGCTGAAGTGGCAGGTGTAGTGATAGGTGTGCACATAAAGTCATCGTTGTTGTGACTAGTGAAGTCACACAACTTGGTGTTCTCGGTGGAACCCATAGCAGCAAGCAAGCAAGATAACTATTTTTGTGATTTTCGATAAAAGATACTAAAGCAAAAAACTGAAAGGTAAACTAACAAGACTAAAAAGCAAAGGTAAAAGATAGCGTGCAACTCCCCTATCCTGAAGAGTGGAGTCCCCGGCAACGGCGCCAGAAAACTTTGCTTGATGGCTTCTCGCCCCTCGTTGGTTACCCCAAATGGAAGGTTTGAGATGCAGTGTAGCGGAAGTTTTCCCTTGGCAAAGATACCAAGGATCGATTTCCCTGAGACTCCCAGTTTCAACAAGAAGGTGTCAACTGCTAACGGCGCCAGATATTAGCAATCAACATGGACCTGCACACAGATACAAATAACTTTGATCCCAACTAGTACAGAGAGGTTGTCAATCCCTCCGGCCTTGTCGTTTACAAAGGATCAAACGCAAGTGATAATAGTGATAGGTTTTGCTGCAATAGTAAGTAAAAAGCGGAAAGTAAATAGCGGATGTGATCGATGATGGTAATATGGACTGGGGTCCCATGATGTTCACTAGTGATGTCTCTCTCCCAAAAGCCGATAAAACAGCTATGTGAAGTAAACGAATTACAGCTGGGCAATTGACAGAATTATGTGTGCAAACCAATGCTAACTATGTTACAAGAAAGGTAGAGGTTCAAAGCATGGGCGGTACGCCAAGGCAAGTAGACCGAAATCCTTCTGCATCTACTACTAATCATCCACCTTGAGATATCTATCTAGAACATCTCGCTGGTATTAAGTTGTGAGTCCCACCCATAGTGTAAACTCAAAGCAACAGACAACTGCATTAAAAGAACTTTGCATAAACTAAACAATCCTTGCACCCGCGGGCACAAGCACCGTTGTTTTCCCCCTTGTGGCAACAACACATCCCCTAGACTCATGTTTCTGTCACTCAAGCTAGTCATCGAGGGGCATGAACCCACAATCAAGCATAACGTTCCCTCTTGGAGTCACTACCTACTACTTGGCCAAAGCAATAAATAACAACGGAGAACATGCAAGAATTACTTACGAACATAAATATAAAAGAGGTAGATCAAATATATTACTCAAACACAATCTAAACATAATCTCACAATCCATCGGATCCCAGCAAACTCATCATAGCAACAGCATAAGGATTACATATGTGCCTCGATCATGTAGGGCAGCTCACGAGGACTAATTAGTGAAGCACAAGAACGGGAGGAGAACATCACATAGCTACTGGTCATGGACCCATGGTCCAAGGGAGACTACTCACAACTCATCCAGGAGGCGTCCATGGTGGTGGAGAGGCTCCCGGTGGTGATCCTCCCCTCCGGCAGGGTGCCGGGAAGAGTCCTCCTGGTGCTCCCGATCTTGGAAGCGCGGCGGCGGCGGAACAGAGATGAGATCGCGAAAAAGGGTTCCTGTCTCGAGGGTTTCGGGACACGATATAAATATATGCCAAAGGGGGGCATCAGCGGAGGCCTGGGGGGCCCAGGCACCCCCCCCGGCGTGGCCAGGAGGGGGGCCGCGCCACCAAGGCGCCTGGAGCCCTGGTGGCCCCCCTCCGACTGTATTTTGGCAGCCGGGAAGCTTCTGGAACGCTGAACTTTTATATAATTTTTTCGGGATTTTTCTGGCAGTTCTCGTAATGGGAAAACCTGAAATAAAAAAACAGCAGAAAACAGAAACTGGCACTGGGGTGCACTGAGTTAATAGGTTAGTCCAAATATGATCAAAAGTGTATGGAAGTGTATAAATATCATAGCAATATCATCCAAAAGAGGCATGGAGCAAGCAGAAATTATAGATACGTTTTGGACGTATCACCGCCCCCCAGCGCGGTACTACCGCTGCGGGGCAGGACCAGGGGGTTATATCGGGGCAGGGGGAGGTTTCTCTCCCCCATACCCATTCGCTTCGCCCCCTCGTTGCTCTTCCTCTCTCCAGCAATGCTTCACCGCAGGAGGGCTCCGACGGATCTCCTCCTCCGGGGCGTTCCTCTCCATTTCCTTCGGTGGAGTCGATCCCCACCTCGTTCTCTTGACATGGATACCGGTATTGCCCCCGTTCCTTCTCTCCTTTTGTCTCTTTTTCAGATCTTATGTTTTAGGGGCAATAGTGGTTGCATCTCTAGGTTTTTGGCTAAATCTAGGCTTGAGTAGGTTGGAGAAGGCAACTAGACTGTCTTGATTAGAGTTTGGTAGGAATATTTTTGAATTTGACAGGCCGGTAATGTCGGATCTGACCACGGTAGTAGGGAACTGATGTTCCCCCGCCTCGAGCGGTACTACCGCTCTCTTGTAGCGGTACTACCACTTGGGTGGTACTACCGCTTGCAGGTCACGGTACTACCGCTGCCTGCCAAGTTCAATCTTTTTCCTGTCATTCCTTGATCCTTTTTTTGTGCTTGTTGCCTTATGCTCGTTCTTTCTGGTTGTTTCGCGTGTTTCTGTGTTTGGTTCTAGGTGATGAACATCCTAAGCCTCAAGCTCGCCGTATCAACCCCAATTGTGCCACCTCGAAGCGCTACCGCACGTCTGAGTCAGCAAGAGGTTCATCTAGTGCTCCACCTCCACCTCAACTCAAGAAGAAGCCTTCGTCGAAGCCAAAGGGAAAAACTGTGCCCCAAATGAGTGCCAAGGAGTTCTGGGCAAGGCGTCGCCGCAATCCCTATGAAGAAGATCAAGAACCCAATTTGGTCAACCGTCCGTTCTGGAACCGCTTTCAGTTTGCCATCTTCTTTGATGTGCTCAAGGCCATGAAGAATCTCTATGTTAGTGTGTGCTCCATCGACACGGATTACATGGAGAAGGATCCTGTGTACTTTGGCGAGGCTCTTCAGATGTGCTCTCAGCTCAACATTCTCCAGATCATCCAGTTCAACAAGGACTTTGATGCAGATATTGTGGCTCAATTCTATGCCACTGTCCATCTAGGGACTGATGAGGATAGGACTCTGACATGGATGACCAATGGCAAGTTGCTTTCTGTCAAGTGGAAGGCTTTCATGGAGTTACTTGGGGTGGAAGATCATGGGCTTGAGAATCCTGATGGCTTTCGTCCTCATCGCAACTCTACCTCCACCCACAAGCAAGCTCTCTGGCCCTACTGCACTGTGAAGGTCAACCCTGAAACTAAGAAGGAAACATATGAGCTGTCTGCCTATCTGGATATCCTTCACCGCATCTTCCGTGAGACCCTCTTCCCTCGAGTTGGGAATCTGGATATGGTTCACTCCTATCTTGTGGACATGCTTCTCTTCTGCCAGCATGAGTAGGAAAAGAACACTGGCGAGTCCCTGGATATTTCTCATGTGATGTGGTCTGAACTCTTATCTGCTATCTCTGAGCGCAAGTGCCCGATCTATGGACCATTCATCATGCTGCTAATTGAGAAGGCTTGGGATCATGTCTATCCCAACGTTATGCTTGAGAATGGAGAGTTGGTGTCTCATGAGATCAAGCGTCTGAGGAGGAAGGACAACTAGGGCACTCAGGAACCCAAATCTGGGGGTACATCCTCTGCTGTTGCTATGGAGACTGAGGAGGCTGAGGCTGAGGCTGATGATGACGATGACTATGAGCCATCTGGTGCAGAGCCCTCGTGGGCAAAGAAGCTCAAGCTGAAGATGAAGAAGCTATTTTGCATGGAGTAGCACGGTCAGTACATGACTCATGTGGCAGAGAAAAAGGCCAGGGGACGTCACAAGATGCTCATGCGCCAGTTGGGTGCGACTGTGGCCAGTGGTTCTAAGGGACAGATCACCGAGGAGGAGGAGTGGATTCAGCAGCACTGCCTGTGGACAGATTCCGACGCCGAGCAGTTTCCGACTGACGACAACAGTGCAGATGACCCCGCTGGGGTTTGATGTTCGAGTCCCTCACTTGCTCTCACCTGGAGCCTAGCTTAGCTCTCTGCCCTTTTAGGTGTCTCGATGCCAAAGGGGGAGAGAGTTTAGGGATTTGTGTCGTTGTCTTTGTGCTTTCGTCGGTGTGCTTTCTCGTCTTTTGCTTTGTTTGGTTTTGTGCCAGTGAGACCTAAGTTCCTGACATATGGTGTGAGACATATGCTGCATTACCTTTATGTGTGCCGTGCATGCTTATCCTGTTATATACTTTGGCACCCTATAGCTTGCATGCTTATCCTGTTATGTACTATGCTCTCATATATCTTGCTTAGGTTGTTGGTCTCTAAAATGTAGGGGGAGCGTTGATCCTAGTATGTGTTCCGTGCAGTCCAAAACACTTATCTAGATAGCACACATCTAGGGGGAGACCGTCTATATTTTAGAGGTGTGGGTTTTGCGCTTATTCTTTGTGATTACTCGCTTGGTGCAAATCCTGTATTGTCATCAATCCACCAAAAAGGGGGAGATTGTAAGGGCATATTTATCCCTACAGTGTTTTGGTGATTGATGACAATGCTTTTGCGGGCTAATCGTGTGCACTAAGTTTTTCAGAGATTCATTCTTCGGCACGAGACGATTATCTCCCCTCGGTGTTCAATTCAAGACGGTGTAGCTCCTTTTTTGTTTCTTTGTTGGTGGACTAGTTTCGTAGGAGTCACCATACTATCAAGAGGGGATCCGCTTTGCTAAGGTTAGGGTGGAATCAACACGTACACTTCCTTATCGCACCCACCTTACCTTTCCGCCTCAATGGAGACTTCCGTCCCTCCCATCTCTGGCTTTTCCTGGTCCCAGCGGTAGTACCGCGGGCCATAGAGGTAGTGCCGCCGAAGTGCATCAAGCGGCAGTACCGCTCCACAGAGCGGTAGTACCGCTTGGAGCACTCAGCCGTAGTACCGCTGCGGTTCCGTGTTCCTACCGCCTCGACTCGAATGCGCACTTTCTCGTGTCGAGTTTTGCGGCACTGGCTGCGGTAGTAGTGGCGGTAGTACCGCTTCCCAGCAGTAGTACCGCCCTGCTTCCACGGTAGTACCGCTCTGGGTCTTAGACCTCTTGCGGGGCAGTATCGCTAGGGTGGAACGGCAATACCGCTTGCTCAGCGGCAGTACCGCCCACCTAAGCGGTAGTACCGCTCTCTGCGGGGCTGAGTGGGGGGTAACAGTTGGATTGTTCCCCCCACTATATAAAGGTGTCTTCTTCCCCAATGTTGACTCACCTCTTCCCCCAAATACTCCATTGTTGCTCCAAGCTCCATTTTCACCCGATCTCTCTCCCTAGCCTATCAAACTTGTTGATTTGCTCGGGATTGGTTGAGAAGGCCTCGATCTACACTTCCACCAAGAGAAATTTGATCCGCCCCCCCCCCACTAATCCCTAACGGATCTTGTTACTCTTGGGTGTTTTTGCACCCTAGACGGTTGAGGTCACCGTGAAGCCATAGTCTATGGTGAAGCTTCGTGGTGTCGTTGGGAGCCTCCAATTAAGTTGTGGAGATTGCCCTAATCTTGTTTGTAAAGGTTCGGTTGCCGCCTTCAAGGGCACCACTAGTGGAATCACGATACCTTGCATTGTGTGAGGGCGTGAGGAGAATACGTGGCTCTAGTGGCTTCTTGGGGAGCATTGTGCCTCCACACCGCTCCAACGGAGACGTACTTCCCCTCAAAGGGAAGGAACTTCGGTAACACATCCTCGTCCTCACCGGCTCCACTTGTGGTTATTTCTTCCCTTTACTTGTGCAAGCTTTCCTTGTTTATCTTATATAGCTTGCTTGTGTGGTTGTTATCTTTGCTTCCTATAAGTTGTCATCATAGTAGCATATCTAGACAACTTACTTTGTTGCTTAATTTAAATTGGTTAAGAAAAGCTAAAAATTGTTAGTTGCCTATTCACCCCCCCCTCTAGTCAACCATATCGATCCTTTAAAACTGGCACTGGGCACTGGATGAATATGTTAGTCCCAAAAATAGTATAAAAAGTTGCCAAAAGAATATGAAAGCTGTAGAATATTGGCATGGAACAATCAAAAATTATAGATACGACGGAGACGTATCAGCATCCTCGAGCTTAATTCCTGCTCGTCCTTGAGTAGGTAAATGACAAAAAAGATAATTTTTGATGTGGAATGCTACCTAGCATAATCTTGATCATGTAATCTAATCATGGCATGAATATTAAGACATGAGTGATTCAAAGCAATAATCTATCATTTGACATTAAGACAATAATACTTCAAGCATACTAATAAAGCAATCATGTCTTTTCAAAATAACATGGCCAAAGAAAGTTATCCCTACAAAATCATATGGTCTGGCTATGCTCCATCTTCACCACACAAAGTATTTAAATCATGCACAACCCTAGTTTTAGCCAAGCAATTGTTTCATACTTTAGTATTCTGAAACTTTTTCAACTTTCACGCAATACATGAGCGTGAGCCATGGACATAGCACTATGGGTGGAATAGAAGGTGGTGATAGACAAAAAGAGGGAGAAAGCCTCACATCAACTAGGCAAATCAATGGACTATGGAGATGTCCATCAATCGATATCAATGTGAGTGAGTAGGGATTGCCATGTAACAGATGCACTAGAGCTATAAGTGTATGAAATCTCAAAAAGAGAACTAGTGGGTGTGCATCAACTTGCTTGCTCATGAAGACCTTGGGCATTTGAGGAAGCCCATCGTTGAAATATACAAGCCAAGTTCTATAATGAAACTTCCCACTAGTATATGAAAGTGACAACATAGGAGACTCTCTATCATGAAGAACATGGTGCTATGATGAAGCACAAGTGTGGTAAAAGGATAGTAACATTGTCCCTTCGCTCTTTTTATCTCATTTTTTTGGAGGGGCTTTTCATTTTCTTTTTTTAGCCCCCCCCCCCCTCTATTTTGGGGCCATCTTTTCTTTGCCTTTCTCTCTTTCTTTTTGTTTCCTCACACGAGACAATGCTCTAATAATGAAGATCATCACACTTTTATTGACTTACAACTCAAATATTACAACTCGAAGCTAGAACAAAATATGACTCTATGTGAATGCCTCTGGCGGTGTACCAGGATGTGCAATGATCTAGCGTAGGAATGACATCAAAAAATGGACAAGCCATGGAAACATCATGCTAGCTACCTTACGATCACGCAAGGCAATATGTCAATGATGGTGCGTATCATAATAAATGGAACGGTGGAGTTACATGGCAATATATCTCGGAATGGCTATGGAAATGCCATGATAGGTAGGTATGGTGGCTGTTTTGAGGAAGGTATATGGTGGGTGTATGGTATAGGCGAAAGTTGCGCGGTACAAGAGAGGCTAGCAATGGTGGAAGGGTGAGAGTGCGTACAACATTAGTCATAAAGAACTCACATACTTATTGCAAAAATTTATTAGCCATCAAAACAAAGTACTACACGCATGCTCCTAGGGGAAGGGTTGGTAGGAGTTAAACATCGCGTGATCCCGACCTCCACACAAAGGATGACAATCAAAAAATAAATCATGCTCCGACTTCATCACATAACGGCTCACCTTACGTGCATGCTTCGGGAATCACAAACCTCAACACATGTATTTCTACAATCCACAACTACCCACTAGCATGACTCTAATATCACCATATTTATATCGCAAAACTATTGCAAGGAATCAAACATATCATATTTAGCGATCTACAAGTTTTATGTAGGATTTTATGACTAACCATGTGAATGACCAATTCCTGTCAACTCTCTAAATAGATATAAGTGAAGCAAGAGAGTTTAAATTCTTTCTACAAAAGATATGCCCACACTCTAACAAATATAAGTGAAGCAAAAGAGCATTCTACAAATGGCGGTTTTCTATGTGAAGAGAAACAGGCAATCCAAACTTCAAATGATATAAGTGAAGCACATGAAGCATTCTATAAAGCCACACTCAAAAGATATAAGTGAAGTGCAAAGAGCATTCTATGAATCAACCAAGGACTATCTCATACCAACATGGTGCATTTATTAAAAGGAAAAATAAAAAGCACACGACGCTCCAAGAGTTTACGCATAACATGTGAACGAAACGAATCCGAAAACATACCGATACTTGTTGAAGAAAGATGGAATGTCTTCCCGGGCATCCCGAAGCTTAGACGCTTGAGTCTCCTTGAATATTTACTTGGGGTGCCTCGGGCATCCCCGAGCTTGAGCTCTTACCTCTCCTCCTTCTCCTCATATCGATACCTCCTCGATCTTCGAACACTTCATCCACACAAAACTTAACCGAACTTTTAGTGGCGGGGTTAGTGCATATGATCAATAAAATCCCATCATGTACTGCTCTAACATTATTGTATAATTATAAACAAACATTACCTACTATATGATATCACAATTCTATGGCCCCAAGTCAAGGAGGCTTCAACAAGAATTCAAACATATATGCAAATAATGAAGCTATAACAGCAACCTGTGAAAACAGGATAGTCTGTAGTAATCTGAACATTAACAATACTTCTATAACTCTAACAATTCTAGAAAAATTAGGAAAAATCAACAATTTGTATAGCAAGACTTTGCAAAAAGTTTCAGATCCTTTTGATGTTCCATTAAAAATGTAAAATCGCGCACTACAGCCAAAGTTTCTGTTTTTGCACCGCACAAACCAACAAGGAGTTGAATCATCCTAAAGGGAAACTCTTGGCACATTATTTTTATAATACAATAGAATTGTACAATGGTATAATTATTTTTATTGAAAAGTTTCTGTAATTAAGATTTGCAAAGTTTCCATGGGCATGACCAAAGTTCAAGGAGCTCCCCCATTTCAATGGTGCTCGTCCTTCTTACTTTCACTTTTCTTTTTGAAAAAGTTTTAGGTTCCACTCTTTATTTTTTGTTTTTAAACTTTATAAAAGCACACAACAGAAATAAATGACTCTCTAAAACTCTCGGGTTGTCTCCCTGGCAGCGCTTTCTTTAAATCCATTAAGCTAGGCATATAGTGCTCAAGTAATGGATCCACCCGGATCCCATGGTATATCGAAGCCAATTTTAATTAATAATGATTTGGCATTTAGTAGTGAGAAAAAAGTGATATGTGTCATGCAAAAATGAAGTCTAACTCTCTTCCTATGCATAGGCATGTCATACAAGAACAATTCATGCACATCAAGTAAAGGCCAATGCATAGTATAAGCAGTTTCTTGCAATTTTATCGTGTTGGAAACATAGAGAGGCGGAGATGTAGTTCCTCTCTCATAATAATTGCAAGTAGGAGAATCAAGCACATGCATATTATACTAATCAAAATCATCATGTGTAATGGAAAAAGGCAACCCATCAATATAATCCTTAATAAGTGCAAACTTCTCCAATATAGTGTAGTTTGGAGAATTCACAAAGATAATAGGACTATCATGTGTGGGTGCAATAGCAACTATCTCATGTTTAACATAAGGAACTATAGCAAGTTCATCTCCATAGGCATAATTCATATTGGCATCTTGGCCACAAGCATAGCAAGCATCATCAAAAAGGGATATTTCAAAAGAATCAACGGGATCATAACAATCATCATAGCATTCATCCTTCGGTAAGCACGAAGGGAAATTAAACAATATATGAGTTAAAGAGTTACTCTCATTAGAAGGTGGGCACGGGTGATCAATCCGCTCTTCCTCCTTTTGTTCTTCCCTCTCCTCCTCATCTTCTTCATCCAATGAGCTCAGTCATTAATTTCTTCTTCCATAGACTCATGCAAAATATTAGTCTCTTCTTGGACAGCGGAGACATTCTCAATAAACGCATCAATATCGGAGTTATATTCATAATTCAAATAGCAATATTTCAATATAGCAAGATTTTCAGGCCTATAAACATCATCATCAAAAGCATCATTCTTTTTAAACAGAGATTCAATTTCATAAGCACCCTTAAAAGCAACGAATTCTTCTATTTGTTCCACATCATAATATTCATATATACCATTAGCATAAGAAGCTAAGGTTTCATTATCATTAAATTTGCATGAAAAGGGAAGGTGTGGAGCCTTCATCCTAGAGCAACAAGTATAATCATAGCCCAAGCACAGTTGTTGGGCATACCTATGCAACATATCAATTTGATACCATAATAGTTTCCCATTTTGTGTCAAGCGATAATCCCTAAAGTATTCACGCTGATCCAACGTTACTCCCATTATATAGTTGAATGGGGTTTTCTCAGGATTATCAAGGTAGTACATAATATCTTTCACATAATGAGCATCGAGGGTTTTAGGAGGTTCCCCATCTCCATGAGTAGCAAGTACACCTAATGTTTTTGGTATTTCGTGTTCCATATCCATAAGTATAGATAGAAAACAACTTAGAACAGTAGATAAAATCTACTTACTGATAAAGCAAACAAGCACACACGAGAATATTTACCCCACGCTATTGCTCCCCGGCAACGGCGCCAGAAAAAGGTCTTGATAACCCACAAGTGTAGGGGATCAGTTGTAGCCTCTTTCGATAAGTAAGAGTGTCGAACCCAACGAGGAGCTAAAGGCAGAACACATATTCCCTCAAGTTCTATCGACCACCGATACAACTCTACGCACGCTTGACGTTTACTTTACCTAGAACAAGTATGAAACTAGAAGTACTTTGTGGTTTTTGTGGGATAGGTTTGCAAGATAATAAAGAGCGCGTAAACGAAAAGTAGGGGCTGTTAAGATAAGGACACAACTAAATTAGTTTTAGTAGAGAGCTTTTTGTCACGAGAAAGTTATTTGTCCCTAGGCAATCGATAACTGGACCGGTAATTACTATTGCAATTTTATTTGAGGGAGAGGCATAAGCTAACATACTTTCTCTTCTTGGATCATATGCACTTATGATTAGAACTCTAGCAAGCATCCGCAACTACTAAAGATCATTAAGGTAAAACCCAACCATAGCATTAAAGTATCAAGTCCTCTTATTCCCATACGCAAACAACCTACTTACTCGGGTTTGTGCTTCTGTCACTCACGCCATCCACCATAAGCAAATCATGAACATACTGCAAACCCTACAGCGGGGATCCCTCACGCTTTTGCGACACGGAGAGCACCATAGGACAGCACCAATAATAAAACATGCAACTCAAACCAATCATGATCATCAATTAACCCATAGGACAGAACGGATCTACTCAAACATCATAGGATAGCCATACATCATTGGGAAATAATATATAGCATTGAGCACCATGTTTAAGTAGAGAATACAGCGGGTAGAAGAGGGGTTACACCGCTGCATAGAGGGGGGCAGAGTTGGTGATGACGGCGGCGAAGTTGTTGGTGTAGATTGTGGTGACGATGATGGCCCCGGCGGCACTCCGGTGCTATCGGAAGCGATGGGGAGAGAGCCCCCCTCCTTCTTCATCTTCCTTGACCTTCTCCCTAGATGGGAGAAGGGTTTCCCCTCTGGTCCATGGTCTCCATGGCGTGGGAGGGGCGAGAGCCCCTCCGAGATTGGATATGTCTCTGTCTCTCTCTGTTTTTCCATTCCCAGATTCTAGCCTTCCACCGTTTATTAAATTCCCGGAGATCCGTAACTCCGATTGAGCTACATTTTGGACACGATTTTTATCCGGATATTAGCTTTCCTGCGGCGAAAGAAGGGCATCAACCGCCTTATGGAGTGGCCACGAGGGCCCAGGGAGCGCCTGGCCCCCTAGGCGCACCCCACCCTCGTGGGCCACTCGGGTATAATCTCATGTCGGTTCTGCTTCCAAAATTCACATAAATTCCGGAAAAAATCTCCGTCTGTTTTTATCCCGTTTGGACTCCGTTTGATATGGATATTTTGCGAAACAAAAAACATGCAACAAACAGGAACTGGCACTGGGCACTGGATCAATATGTTAGTCCTAAAAATAGTATAAAAAGTTGCCAACAGTATATGAAAGTTGTAGAATATTGGAATGGAACAATAAAAATTTATAGATACGACGGAGACGTATCACGCACCTACTTTCCGAAGCGAACATCTCGGCGCCTCCAGACATGCGTGCTAGGACGTCAGGATGGAGGCTAAGCGCCGGAGGCGTCCCCTGCCCCCCAATGCCGGACGCTGACGCGCATCCCGATTACTTCGCCGGCGAGGTCGACCGTGTCCGATCAACGCTGACTGATACGTCTCCAACGTCTCTATAATTTTTTATTGTTCCATGCTATTATACATTTTGTTTTGGATGTTTAATGGGCTTTATTATACAATTTTATATTATTTTTGGGACTAACCTACTAACCCAAGGCCCGGTGCAAATTGCTGTTTTTTTTCCTATTTCAGTGTTTTGTAGAAAAGGAATATCAAACGGAGTCCAAGCGGAATGAAACATTCGGGAGACTTATTTTTGGAACGATATCAACACAGAAGACTTGGAGTACACGCCAGGAAGCGAGAGAGACGGCCACGAGGGCAGGGGGCGCGCCCCCCGTCCTCGTGGGCCCCCCCTGTGGCTCCCCTGACGTGCCTCTTGAGCCTATATATACTCCCATACCCTGAAAACATCGAGGAGGACCACGAAACCCTAATTCCACGGCTGCAACCTTCTGTACAAGTGAGATCCCATCTTGGGGCCTGTTCCGGAGCTCCATCGGAGGGGCCATCGATCAGGAGGGCTTCTACATCAACACCATAGCCTCTCCGATGAGTTGTGAGTAGTTTACCACAGACCTTTGGCTCCATAGTTATTAGTTAGATGGCTTCTTCTCTCTCTTTGGATCTCAATACAAAGTTCTCCTCGATCTTCGAGGAGATCTATTCGATGTATCTTCTTGCGGTGTGTTTGTCGAGATCTGATGAATTGTGGGTTTATGATCAAGATTATCTATGAACAATATTGGATTCTTTTATGAAATCTTTTATGCATGATTTAAATATCCTTGCAAGTCTCTTCGAATTATTGGTTTGGTTTGGCCTACTAGATCTATAGTTGTTGCAATGGGAGAAGTGCTTGGCTTTGGGTTCAATCTTATGGTGTCCTTTCCTAGTGACAGCAGGGGCAGCAAGGCACGTATTTTATTGTTGCCATCGAGTTTTAAAATATGGGGTTTATATCATATTGCTGAGTTTATCCCTCTACATCATGTCATCTTACTTAAGGCGTTACTCTGTTCTTATGAACTTAATACTCTAGATGCATGTTGGATAGCGGTCGATGTGTGGAGTAACAGTAATAGATGCAGAATCGTTTCGGTCTACTTGTCACCGACGTGATGCCTATATACAATGATCATGCCTAGATATTCTCATAACTATGCGCTTTTCTATCAATTGCTCAATAGTAATTTGTTCACCCATCGTAGAATTCTGCTATCATGAGAGAAGCCACTAGTGAAACCTATGGCCCCCGGGTCTATTCTCATCATATTGATCTTCCATCAACTATTTACTTTACTTTGCATTATTTACTTTCAATCTCTATACCAAAAATACCAAAAATATTATCTTATCATATCTATCAGATCTCACTTTTGTAAGTGACCAAGAAAGGATTGACAACCCCTTTTATCGCGTTGGCTGCAAGGTTCTTATTTATTTGTGTAGGTACGAGGGACTCGCGCGTGGTCTCCTACTGGATTGTTACCTTGGTTCTCAAAAACTGAGGGAAATACTTACTCTACTGTGGTGCATCACCCTTTCCACTTCGAGGGAATACAACTCAAGCTCGAGAAGTAGCAACAAGAATTTCTGGCGCCGTTGCAGGGGAGACTCACGCAAAGTCAAGTCAAGATTTGATCTCCCATCAACTAGCCAATTTCTGGCGCCGTTGACAGGGAGATCTACGCAAAAGTCATATACCAAGTACCTATCACAAACCCTTATCCCTCACATTACATTATTTGCCTCTCGTTTTCCTCTCCCCCACTTCACCCTTGTCGTTTTATTCGCCCTTCTTTTTCCGTGTGTTTTACCGTTCGCTTGTCTCTTGTTTGCTTGTGTGTTGGATTGTGTAAGGGCATATTTCTCCCTAATAGTTTTGGTGATTGATGACAATACTCTTGCGGACTGATCGTGTGCTGTAAGCTCTTACAGGTATATCTCCCTTATGGCACAAGACGATTGCTTGCCCCTCGGATTCTATGAAGGACGGTGTTTTCTTTTTGCTCCCTGTAGGTGGCATTGAGTAATAGGAAAGCCGTACTATTAAGAGGGGGTCCGCATCGGAAAGGTTTGGGTAGAATCAACACGTACACATCTTTCTCCCACACTTCCTTTCCTTGCTTCTCTGGAGGTCCAAACGGTTTTCTTTCGTTGAGGCAATTCTGTGGCTTCTATACTGATCATCTGCCAAGCATGCGGTAGTACCGCTCTGCCAAGC
This sequence comes from Secale cereale, assembly GCA_902687465.1. Lineage (NCBI taxonomy): Eukaryota > Viridiplantae > Streptophyta > Magnoliopsida > Poales > Poaceae > Secale > Secale cereale. The sequence goes on from LR738714.1 coordinate 298,259,202, forward strand.
GGTAGTACCGCGCAGGTACACGGTAGTACCGCTTGCCGACACGGTAGTACCGCTCCCGCGGTAGTACCGCGTCCCCATGCGGTAGTACCGCGTCCCCATGCGGTAGTACCGTGTATCTGGCCCAGGCGCTGAGTCTAAGTATAAGAAGTGGATGCGGAAGTAATTTTTTACTTCCGCATACCACGCGGTAGTACCGCTTAGCTTAAGCGGTAGTACCGTGTCGCGTTTTGCTACTTCCGTTTTCCCCTGCGGATGTAGCCACGGATGTAATTTATTTCATCCGTGGCTGTATCAGGTCTCAAACTTTTGCCTTTGCGGTAGTACCGCTTCCCAAGCGGTAGTACCGCTCAGCCAGCGGTAGTACCGCGCATGAGTTGCGGTACTACCGCTCTCTGCGGGCTGAAACCTCAAATAACGGTTGGATTTGTCCCCCCACTATATATAGGGGGTCTTCTTCTCCAAGAAGACTTATCTCTTCCCCCACTACTCCATTGTTGCTCCAAAAGCTCCATTTCCGCCCGATCTCTCTCCCTAGCCAATCAAACTTGTTGATTTGCTCGGGATTGCTGGAGAAGGTATCGATCTACACTTCCACCAAGAGATATTTGATTCTCCCCACTAATCCCTTGCGGATCTTGTTACTCTTGGGTGTTTGAGCACCCTAGACGGTTGAGGTCACCTCGAAGCCATATTCCATTGTGGTGAAGCTTCTTGGTTTGTTGGGAGCCTCCAAGTTGTGGAGATTGCCCCAACCTTGTTTGTAAAGGTTCGGTTGCCGCCTTCAAGGGCACCACTAGTGGAATCACGGCACCTTGCATCGTGTGAGGGCGTGAGGAGAATACGGTGGCCCTAGTGGCTTCTTGGGGAGCATTGTGCCTCCACACCGCTCCAACGGAGACGTACTTCCCCTCAAAGGGAAGGAACTTCGGAAACACATCCTCGTCTCCTTCGGTTCTACTTGTGGTTATTTCTTACCTTTACTCTTGCATGCTTTACTTGTTTAATTCCTATAGCATGCTTGTGTAGTTGGTGTGCTTATTTCCATTAGTTGTCTTCTTAGTAGTTTATCTAGACAACTTATTTTGTCGCCTAATTTTAAGTGGTTAAGAAAAGCTAAAAATTGTTAGTTGCCTATTCACCCCCCCCCCTCTAGTCAACCATATCGATCCTTTCAATTGGTATCAGAGCCTCGTCTCTTTTTAAGGACTTTACCGTCCAAAGAGTATGGGTGACAACGTAGTCGAGACGGAGGACCATTCCGATGGAAATCCGTCCTTGCCTACGGTAGATGGGGGAGCCTCGGTCACTCGTGAGGAGTTCAATGTGGCCTTGACCACATTGAAAGAATCACTAGCAAGCGAGGTCAAGGGCATGTTTAAAGAAATGTTTGAGGGGCTTAAATTATCCACCTCACCGTTGGAAGTGGGTCATCCCGCTACCAACGTGTCAGAGGCTAATCCCGACAAGAGAGAAGCTAGTAGTGAGCAAGCCCCGGTCACTAAGCATGGTAGTGGGAAATTTGCCCAATCTCCTCCGCCTACTCACTATGGAGGACCCGTCCCCACACCGCATTTAAATTCCGTCGGGCCCCCTCCGAAGTTCGTTAAAAATACTGATTTTGCTACTTGGGTGTTTCGTTTCAAACGTCATATTAATCATTGTTCCACTAACCTCTGGAGAATCATTGAGCAAGGTTTTTATCCGTATGATCCCGACAACATGACTCCAAGAGAAACTGCCGATCATCAGTTCAACGAGTCCGCACTTTGCATTCTTCAAGACTCAATCCCTCCTGAAGACATTGCTCATCTTCGTCCATTCACTGTGGCCAAGGAAGCATGGGAGCATGTTGGCACAATGTACAAGGGAAGCACAAGCATTCAACGCTCCAACTATGAAGTGGTGCAAGATGAAGCTGATGAGTTTGCAATGATCGAGGATGAAGATCCTCGTGAACTTTATCGAAGATTAACTATTCTTGCAGTGTCTCTTCGAGACCATGGCAGTAAGGATACGGATGACAATTGGATCAAGCGCAAGTTCCTCAAGGCCATGATGCCCTATCACAAGGCCATGTCCTCTGTGATTCGTCAGAGACCGGACTTCCACACTTTATCCTCAAAGGAAGTGTTGGATGAATTTGTTGCCATGAGGATCCTTGACGTTACCGTTGACAATGCGGTCCTAAGAGCTCAACGATCCAAGAAGCCTAATCTTGCTCTGAAGGCCAAGGCTTGTGTGGAAGAGGAGGAAGTTGAATATGATGATGAGTGCTGCCCCGAGGACACCAAATATGCCTATCACGAGCACATGGCTCTTGCTTCTAGGCAATTCTGGGGCAAGAAGAACTCAAGGTCCAACTTCAACAGGAACAACTCCAGTGGGAACAAAGGGAAGCAACGAGTAAGGACATGCTTCAACTGTGGAAATGTAAGCCACTTCGTTGCGGATTGCCCATATGAGAAGAGAGAAGACTTTGGAGGCAAGCTTATTCGAAAGGACAAGTCAAAGTCCTATCCCAACAAGAACAACTTCATCAAGAAGACTCCTCCGAAAGTGTTGGTGGCTCAAGAAGAATATGTGGAGGATGATGACAATGATGAAGAGGATGAGGTGACCACTATGGCCACAATTGCAATTGCTACCACTCCGCACTCATCTCTCTTCAACTCACCCAACGAGAACATCATCGCCAAGTGTCTTATGGCCAAGGCCACCAAGAAGGTAACCCCGATCATCAATTCTACTATCTCTTCTAACCCCTCATTAACTAATTGTATTGATGAGGGTGAGGGTACTAAGGAAGGAGAAAATGAATTTGATGTGTTCATAAAAAATCTCAAGGGCAAATCCAAGAAGCATGTGGTTGCTCTCTTGGAACAACTCGGTGAGGCCAATGACATTATTGAGGCTCACGAGGAAACCATCACTAAAATGGAAGGGCATAGTCGAGACTATGTCGATGAGATATCAGATCTCTCTAACGCCCTAGAGGAGGAGCGTGGTCTTCGTTTGGCTCTTGAGGAGTCACACAACGATGATCATGCTAAATTAAAGAAAGATCTTGATCATGCTCTAGTTGTCTCTCGTGTCCTTAACTCTGAGAAGGCAAAACTTGCGGTTGACCATGCTAAACTCAAAGAGGAGTTTGACATACTTGACAAGGCTCACAAGGCCTTAAAAGGAATGCATGCTACTCTCAAGGAGTCTCATGATCAACTCCAAGTTTCGCTAACCAAGGAAAAGGCTATCTTTCCTCGCATGGTTTTAATTGATAATGCAAATGCTACTAACCCATGTTGTGAGCATGTGCATCTTGTTGAAGAGAATGCCGAATTAAAGAAGCAACTTGAGAAAGGCCTTGTGACTTGCATACAAGGTGAGAAGAACCTCAACGCCCTTTTGAGCAATCAAAAGGAAGTTGTGGCAAAGGAAGGAATTGGGTTTGCTCCTAAGCCCAAGAAGAAGAAGAATGACAAGACAAAGCAACCACCCCCTCTCCGACAATCCTTTGTGAAAGAAGGAGAGGGCACGTCAACCAAGAAGAAAAGTGGTGGGGTCAAGAAAAACTCCACCACACCCTCAAACATGGCCGGCGATTTTAATCCGTCATATGTTTTATGCCGTGCTAGTGATGGCCATGTGTTTGCTAAATTTGTTGGTTCTTCTTATGAGTACATTGAATGGTCCATTTGGGTTCCTAAGACCCTTGTCACTAACCTTAAAGGACCCATTACCAAATGGGTACCTAAATCCAAGCATTGATCTATTGTAGGGGTTTGCTTCCGGTGGGGGATCATGGTTGCTCGATAGCGGAGCCACAAATCATATGACCGGAAGCAAAGACTTGGTGGTGGACGTGCATCTCGGTTCATCTATGGCCACCAACGTCGAATGGGGTGATGCTTCATCTTCTAAGGTATTGGGACTTGGCAAGGTGGTTGTCTCTCATGATCTCACGGTCGAGAAAGTCATGCTTGTTGAGTCCCTTGCATATAATTTACTTTCTGTTCGCCAACTTGCACTCATGGGCTTTGCTACATTCTTTGATATTGATTCTGTGGCCCTCTTGTGGAGCAAGACTCTTAAAGTAGCCTACGTTGGGCATGTCGAGAACGGTCTTTATGTGGTTAACTTCTCGAAGCAACCCACTAAGGTCGCGACATGCCTAATGGCTAAAGTTGATGTGGGATGGCTTTGGCATCGCCGTTTGGCCCACGTCAATATGAGATCTTTGCAAAGTCTTCTCAAGGGGTACCATGTCCGAGGACTAACAAATGTTAGCTTTGCCAAAGATCGTGCTTGCAGGGCGTGCATTGAAGGAAAATTACATGAGAAGGCTCACCCTCCCACGACTATCATCTATTCAAAGAGACCTCTAGAGCTCCTCCACATGGATCTCTTTGGGCCTCCCACTTTTGATAGTCTTGGGGGTAGAAAATATTGCTTGGTGATTGTGGATGATTACTCAAGATATACCTGGGTATACTTCTTCAAGAAGAAGAGTGAGACCCAACAAACCGTCATCAACTTTGCAAATGAAGCACAACGACAACATGAAGCAAAGATTTTGATGATCAGAAGTGACAATGGCACCGAGTTCAAGAACTACACCTTGGATGAGTTTCTTGGTGATGAGGGGATCAAACATCAATATGCCGCCCCGTATACCCCTCAGCAAAACGGTGTTGCGGAGAGAAAGAACCGAACCTTAATAGATGCTGCAAGAACCATGATGGCTGAATTCAACTCTCCATACAACTTTTGGGCCGAAGCCATCAACACCGCTTGCCATGCATCAAATCGTCTCTATCTTCACAAAGGCTTGAACAAAACTCCGTATGAGATTCTTACCGGTAACAAGCCCAATCTCAAGTACTTCCGGGTGTTCGGGTGTAAGTGTTTCATTCTTAAGAAAGGTGTTCGGTTGTCTAAATTTGAATCTAGAGCTCATGAGGGCATATTTGTTGGTTATGCTACAAACTCTCATGCTTACCGTGTCCTCAACAAGTCCACCGGACTCATAGAGGAGACGAGTAACGTAGAGTTTGATGAAAATAACGGCTCCCAAGTGGAGCAAAGTGGTACTTGTGATACAGGTGATGAAATTCCTCCTCAAGCCATAAGAAGAATGGGCATTGGATATATCCTACCCGTTGAGGAACCCCTTGTGGCCGAAGGAGAAGGACAATGTTCCACTCAAGTGGAACCATCACCAACCCAAGACCCACAAGCTTCCAAAGAACAAAGTGAAGGCCCTCAGCCTGATGAACAAGGCCAAGTGCAAGATCAATCTCAAGTCGGTGAAGAACCACCAATTGATGCACAAGGCCAAGTCCAGTCCCCCGAGCAAGATCAAGGTCAAGAGGAAGCTCAAGATCAAGATCTTGCTCATGATGACGCTCAAGATGATCAACTCAATGCTCCTCAGTTATCACTTGAAGAGCAATTAGAGCGTCGTGCTGCAAAAGTTGCCTCCAGGCTTGCTTCCAACTAGCATCACATCGAGAACATTTTAGGAAGCATCAAAAGGGGGGTAAGCACTCGTAGACAATTAGCAAACTATTGTGCTCATCAAGCTTTTGTCTCCTTTGTTGAACCTAAGAAGGTTTATGAGGCGCTCGAAGACCCCGACTGGCTCAATGCCATGCATGAAGAACTCAATAACTTCGAGCGCAACAAAGTGTGGCGTCTGGTGCCAAGACCAAAGGAGAACCATAATGTCATTGGAACCAAATGGATCTTTAAGAACAAGCAAGATGCCCATGGCATTGTCATCCGCAACAAGGCACGTCTGGTGGCTCAAGGCTACTCTCAAGTCGAGGGTATCGACTACGGTGAAACCTTTGCCCCTGTTGCTCGCCTTGAATCTATTCGTTTGTTGCTTGCCTATGCTTCCCATCATAATTTTAAATTGCAACAAATGGATGTGAAAAGTGCATTTCTTAATGGTCCCATTAACGAGTTGGTATATGTTAAACAACCCCCGGGGTTCGAGGATCCTAAGTTCCCCAATCATGTGTATCAACTTGATAAGGCACTCTATGGCCTTAAACAAGCCCCACGAGCGTGGTATGAGCACCTTACCGAGTTGTTACAAGATCGTGGGTTTGAAATTGGGAAAATCGACCCCACTCTTTTTACTAAGAAGGTCAAAGGGGAGTTGTTTGTATGCCAATTATATGTTGATGATATTATCTTTGGTTCTCCTAACAAAGCTTTCAATGATGAGTTCGCCGCACTCATGACCACACACTTTGAGATGTCCATGATGGGAGAGTTGAAGTACTTCCTTGGATTTGAGATCAAACAACGAAGAGAAGGCATCTTCATCAAACAATCCAAGTATACTCAAGACATGCTCAAGAGGTTCAACCTTAGTGATGTCAAGCCGTCTACTACTCCGATGCCAACCAAATGCCAACTTGACATTGATCCCAATGGTAAAGCGGTGGATCAAAAGGTATATCGCTCTATGATCGGATCCTTGCTTTACCTTTGTGCATCTAGACCGGATATTATGTTGAGTGTGGGAATTTGTGCACGGTTTCAAGCCTCACCTAAGGAAAGTCACTTTGTGGCTGTCAAGCGAATCTTTCGATATTTGGCTCATACCCCAAACTTTGGCTTATGGTACCCAAGAGGAGCGAATTTCAACCTTGTTGGTTTCTCTGATTCTGACTGGGCGGGAGACAAAGTGGATAGGAAGTCCACCTCGGGAGGGTGCCAATTTCTTGGTTTCTCTCTTGTTAGTTGGTCTTCCAAAAAGCAAAGTTGTGTATCTCTCTCGTCCACTGAAGCAGAATATGTGTGGGGAAACAAAGGTGTCCCGTCTAAAAAGTAGTACTAAAAAGCAGTTTAGTCCCCAACTTAGCCCATAAACATCTCCAAAAGTGGCTAAGAAATTTAGTATCACGATCTGAAACAATAGTATTTGGCACACCATGCAAGCGAATAATTTCACGAAAGAACAAATCAGCAACATTAGCAGCATCATCGCTTTTATGACATGGTATAAAGTGTGCCATTTTCGAGAACCTATCCACGACAACAAATATGCTATCCCTCCCCTTCTTTGTTCGAGGTAAACCCAAAACAAAGTCCATAGATATATCTTCCCAAGGAACACTAGGGACAGGCAAAGGCATATATAAACCATGAGGATTGAGTCGTGACTTAGTTTTTTGACATGTAGTGCAGCGAGCAACAAAACGCTCAACATCCCGTCGCATCTTTGGCCAAAAGAAATGTGTAGCAAGTACGTCCTCCGTCTTCTTCACGCCAAAGTGTCCCATTAATCCTCCTCCATGCGCCTCCTGCAACAACAAAAGACGAACAGAGCTAGCTGGAATGCATAGCTTGTTAGCTCGAAACACAAATCCATCACTAACGACGAACTTGTTCCATGTTCTCCCTTCTTTACAATTCTGCAATACATCTTTAAATTCAGCATCATGCACATATTGATCTTTGATGGTCTCCAAACCAAATATTTTAAAGTCAAGTTGTGAAAGCATAGTATAACGACGAGATAATGCATCAGCAATAACATTTTCTTTTCCCTTCTTGTGTTTAATTACATAAGGGAAAGTCTCTATGAATTCAACCCATTTAGCATGTCTACGGTGCAATTTTGCTTGACTTTTAATGTGCTTCAAAGATTCATGATCAGAATGTATAACAAATTCTTTGGGCCATAAATAATGTTGCCATGTCTCCAAAGTCCGAACAAGAGCATATAATTCCTTATCATAAGTAGAATAATTCAGACTAGGCCCACTCAATTTTTCAGAAAAATATGCAACAGGTTTACCATCTTGTAATAACACACCTCCTAACCCAATTCCACTAGCATCACATTCAAGCTCAAAAGTCTTATTAAAATCAGGAAGTTGGAGTAAAGGAGCATGTGTCAACTTATCTTTCAATACCGTGAATGCTTCTTCCTGTGCAGTACCCCAAACAAAAGGCACATCCTTCTTTGTAAGCTCATTGAGAGGTGCAGCAATGGTGCTGAAATCTCTCACAAAACGCCGATAGAATCCAGCGAGGCCAAGGAAACTCCTCACGTGTGTGACCGTTTTGGGCTGCGGCCAACTCGCAATAGCTTCAATCTTGGCTTTATCAACCTCAATTCCCTGTGGAGTAACAACATAGCCAAGAAAAGATACTCGGTCGGTGCAAAAGGTGCACTTTCCAAGGTTACCAAATAAACGTGCATCACGTAGAGCAATAAAAACAGCACGTAAATGTTCCAAATGTTCCTCCAAAGATCTGCTAAAAATCAATATATCATCAAAGTATACTACCACAAATCGTCCAATGAAAGCACGTAAAACTTCATTCATTAATCTCATGAAAGTACTAGGTGCATTAGTTAACCCAAAAGGCATGACTAACCACTCATATAATCCAAACTTAGTTTTAAATGCTGTTTTCCATTCATCTCCCAATTTCATACGAATTTGATGGTATCCACTACGCAAATCAACTTTGGAGAATATTGTAGAGCCACTCAATTCATCAAGCATATAATCTAGCCTAGGAATAGGATGACGATAACGAATAGTAATATTATTAATGGCTCTACAATCAACACACATACGCGATGTACCATCCTTTTTCGGCACTAGAATAATAGGAACAGCACAAGGACTAAGGGATTCGCGTATATAACCTTTGTCGAGTAGCTCCTGTACTTGACGCATAATCTCCTTCGTCTCTTCTGGATTGGTACGGTATGGTGCGCGGTTGGGTAGCGATGCACCGGGAATTAAGTCAATCTGATGCTCAATCCCTCGAATAGGTGGTAATCCCGGTGGCACGTCTTGTGGAAAGACGTCGGCGAACTCCTGCAAAATGTTAGTGACAGCAGGAGGCAAAGAGGAAGGCACGTCCTCGAATGAAAATAATGCCTCTTTGCATACAACAGCATAGCAAACAGATTTGCTAAAATCTAGCGCATCAATATCAGATTTGGTGGCAAATAAACATGCACTTTTCAATTTAATTTCAGAAGCAACAGTAGATGGTTTACTATTAGGCTTCATTTGTTGCTCAAATTCTTTTGCCACAATCTGATTTTCACTCTTATTTTTCTCCTGTTTTGCTTTATTAGCTCTATTAATATCATCTTTTAAAATGGAATCAGGAGTCATAGGAAGCAAAGTAATATTTTTATCCTTATGAACAAGAGTATACTGATTGTTTCTACCATGGTGTACAGAATTTTTATCAAATTGCCATGGTGTACCAAGTAATAAGGAACATGCTTGCATAGGTACCACATCACAATCAACATAATCAGCATATGTAGAGATACTAAAATGCACACGAACAGTACGTGTTACCTTAACCTTGCCGCTGTTGTTGAACCATTGGATGTAGTAAGGATGTGGATGTGGTCTTGTGGTGAGAGATAGCTTCTCCACCATCTCCATGCTAGCCAAGTTGTTGCAACTCCCTCCATCTATGATCACGCGAACAGAACGTTCCTTCACAACTCCCTTTGTATGGAACAAATTATGCCTCTGATTTTGCTCAGCTTGTGTAACCTGCACACTCAAAACACGTTGAGCAACTAAACATTCATACCTGTCAGCATCTTCAGGAGCCATGTATTGCGTCTCATGATCAGAATCATCTTCGCCGTGTTCTTCACGTGTAATAAGAGCCAAAGTCTCCTCATCATAGTCACTAGCGGATTCATATCCACCATCCTCAGTAGCAATCATCACACGCTGAGATTTGCAATCTCTCGCAAAATGTCCTCTTCCCTTACAACGACGACAAATAATATCACTGGTGTGCCCTGTTGATGCCATGGAAGAAGAAGAACTCTGTGCAGGCCCAATAGGTGTGCTCTTGGCAGATAATGGTGGTTCTGCCTGCTTCCTTGTATCATGGCTGGAGGTAACAGCTGATGGAGTTGTCGGTGCAGTAGAATGTGAGGAAGTAGAGGATGCACGCGGTGTCCATGATGAAGGTCGTCCTGCAGAAAAGTTAGTCCGCGCCAATGCCTGTCGATCCTGCACTTCACGTTCAGCTTTACAAGCAAGATGGAATAAACGAGTGATAGTAGTATAATCTTTATACTCTAGAATGGTCTGAATCTCTCTATTTAATCCACCCATAAAACGTGCAAGCATAGCTTCATTCTCCTCAACAATACCACATCTAATCAGGCCAGTTTGTAATTGCTGATAATATTCTTCTACAGAATTTTTTCCTTGTCTTAAGCGCTGCAGTTTTTGAAGTAATTCACGTTGATAATATGGTGGAACCCAACGAGTACGCATAGCAGTTTTCAAAGCAGTCCAAGTAGCTGGAATAGGATATAATCTACAATGTTCAGACCACCAAACACATGCAAAGCCAATGAAAGCACAAACAGCAGCAGGAACACGTCTCTCCTCGGGATAGTTTAAACATGTAAAACGTTGTTCAGTTTGTAACTCCCAAGTAAGATATATATCAGGAACATATCTACCCTCAAATGGTGGAATATTCAATTTCAGTTTAGGAAGATGGTCATGTACCTCAGGTTGTGGTGCAGCCCTACCGTTGCGATGATATGCATGAGGACGACCTGGTGGTGGTGGTGCTGGTTGTTGCACGTAGTTCTGATTTTGGTCAACCTCATCCTCGTAATGGTCCTCCACCTCTGCAGTAGCAGCAGGAGCTACAGAAACATCAACAGCAGCAACAGAAGCTTGACCAGTCTCAAGGGGAACGCGCTGTGCTCGTCCCACTTGATTCGGAAGTCGGCGTTGTTGTTGTTGTTGTTGTTGTTGTTGAAGAGGTGGGACAGCTGCAGCAGCCGGTGGTGGTGGCAAACGCGCAAGCAATTCAGCAAACTTGTTATCCAGCTTTGTTTCAAACGTCTTCTCCATGCCATCTATCTTCTCCATGGCCTCGTCCAATGTGTTTAGCACATCTTGCACCTGTACACTCATCATTTCCTGAAACTTATCATGAAGCTCCTTGTTCGTCAAGTTCTCCCAGTCAGTCTCGTCAACTTGTGATCCTGGCATGGTTAGCAGCAATAGAAACTGATACAGGGTGGAACCCTAATCAGCAGATCTTTCACGAAATGGAGGGGATCCCACGATGAGCACGAAGAACACGAGAGGGAACACGAGGGAAAACACGAGAGAATCACTCAAACCAACAAGAACAAGTCACACATATGCTAGATCCTCGAAACACAAAGAGATACAAGATCCATGATCAACAAGGGACGATACAAAGGGTAACCGGTTCTTCTCCGTGAGGAGGTCTTGGGGTATCCCGCGGGATCTTCTCCGTGAAGGAGGTCTTGAATCCGTGTGGATCTTCTCCGTGGAGGGGCCGCAGTCACTCACAAGGAGATGAACCACTAGATGAGCAAAGCTCTAGGTATCAAATGAGCTATCACTAAGCTAACCCTCAAATGGAGGAGGGGGAGGAGTATATATAGTCTAGGTCCACGAAGGGGTAAGTGGGAGAGGGATACATGGGCCTCAGGCCCGATACACTGTGCGCAGACAGGGGCCGGATGTCCGGGCGGGGGCCGGATGTCCGGGCCTTCCCGAGACGCCGGATGTCCGGGCCGAGGGGCCGGATGTCCGGGCTGGAGGGGTTGAGCCACGGGTGTCTTCTGGACAGTGGCGCCGGCTTTCCGGCCAGGGCCCGGATGTCCGGGGCGCCGGATGTCCGGGCCTGGGGGCCGGATGTCCGGGGCCTGTAGGTGCTGGCCCTTCTTCCTTCTCTTCCGCGCGCACTTGGCCTTGGTTCTTGGGTTCTCCATGGTCTCCTTGGGTGTTCCTGAACATGCATAGCACATATATTTGAGGTAGTAGGCATGTCTCACATGTAGAAAGTGGAGGTTCAGAGAGGAGCGAGTGAACCTTGTGTCCAATTGTGTGTAGTTGAGGTCTCGTCGAGTGAACATGGGGATGATCATGGGATACTCCGTATCACACGTTGAGCAACTAAACATTCATACCTGTCAGCATCTTCAGGAGCCATGTATTGCGTCTCATGATCAGAATCGTCTCCGCCGTGTTCTTCACGTGTAATAAGAGCCAAAGTCTCCTCATCATAGTCACTAGCGGATTCATATCCACCATCCTCAGTAGCAATCATCACACGCTGAGATTTGCAATCTCTCGCAAAATGTCCTCTTCCCTTACAACGACGACAAATAATATCACTGGTGTGCCCTGTCGATGCCATGGAAGAAGAAGAACTCTGTGCAGGCCCAATAGGTGTGCTCTTGGCAGATAATGGTGGTTGTGCCTGCTTCCTTGTATCATGGCTGGAGGTAACAGCTGATGGAGGTGTCGGTGCAGTAGAATGTGAGGAAGTAGAGGATGCACGCGGTGTCCATGATGAAGGTCGTCCTGCAGAAAAGTTAGTCCGCGCCAATGCCTGTCGATCCTGCACTTCACGTTCAGCTTTACAAGCAAGATGGAATAAACGAGTGATAGTAGTATAATCCTTATACTCTAGAATGGTCTGAATCTCTCTATTTAATCCACCCATAAAACGTGCAAGCATAGCTTCATTCTCCTCCACAATACCACATCTAATCAGGCCAGTTTGTAATTGCTGATAATATTCTTCTACAGAATTTTTTCCTTGTCTTAAGCGCTGCAGTTTTTGAAGTAATTCACGTTGATAATATGGTGGAACCCAACGAGTACGCATAGCAGTTTTCAAAGCAGTCCAAGTCGCTGGAATAGGATATAATCTACAATGTTCAGACCACCAAACACATGCAAACCCAGTGAAAGCACAAACAGCAGCAGGAACACGTCTCTCCTCGGGATAGTTTAAACATGTAAAACGTTGTTCAGTTTGTAACTCCCAAGTAAGATATATATCAGGAACATATCTACCCTCAAATGGTGGAATATTCAATTTCAGTTTAGGAAGATGGTCATGTACCTCAGGTGGTGGTGCAGCCCTACCGTTGCGATGATATGCATGAGGACGACCTGGTGGTGGTGGTGCTGGTTGTTGGACGTGGTTCTGATTTTGGTCAACCTCATCCTCGTAATGGTCCTCCACCTCTGTAGTAGCAGCAGGAGCGATGGTGGGATATGGCAGCAGTGGTGGTATGGCAGCGGCGATGAATATGGTGCGGCGGCGACGTGACAACTTATGACCAGAACTCGAAACTCTAAAAGACTAGACGCTTAGACCAGCAACTTGACACGACGATGCAACCGCAAATTCAACAAAGCAAATACAGAAAAGATTATGCAAAGGCTCAGATTGGTTCGGATGGGATGAACTAACCCTAAATTTTTTTTTGGCTTTTTCGTGGACTGTAGGTATGAAGAACAGACTCGATCTAATCTACGAAAAACTGTAAAATCTCACCGAGCAACCTGGAAATCTGATACCACTTGATAGAGGCAAAGGTGTCCCGTCTTTCGATGAGATGGTGGTTATCGTTTTGGAGGAAGTCGACTTTGACGATCCGACTACGAACGTGCGAGGACGTCGCGCCTTAGCAATCGCTAAACCAACTCCGAGAGGTTGTTGACCACGCCGGAGCACGATCAACCTGACCACGAAGGTCTGTTTCCTGCAGGCAAACGAAGAACAAGCAAGAAACTAAGGTTGCAATCTGGATATTGCGAATATAAGAGGAAAGCTTTATTGATCAAGGTGGGGTTCTGTGACGTCTTGGTCTGGTCGTTGAACACAAACGAAGTACGCGAAGTTGCAGCTATGGCGAACTTTTAATCTAAACAAAACCCAAAGTCTAAACGACGCCCTAAGGGCTGTATATATGAGGGAAAGAGGGGGGAATTTCGTGGCCCTTGGTGGAGGGGTCCGAAACCAACCCTAACTCTTGTTTCCCCACACATACGGACTCTAAAAACAGCCTATACTCAAGTATTTCGAAATTACATGGGCCTGGCCCAATAATAAGGTGACGCAACACCTAAAATAGCCTCTAGACGAAATTTATGAAGTGGCATCTTGTATATTTCGTCCAAGGCTTCTCGCACTCATTATGGTGGCTTCAAAGTCCTGAAATCATCCATTGTAACTCCATTCTTGTCCCCCTTGCGCATGCCATCATCTCCATGCTTGATCTTGCTCCAATGTTCATCCTTCTTGTCCAAGCTAGGCCCTTCATTTGTAAGCAAGACAAATGTATCCAATTTAGGCAGCATCATATTCTCATGAACATTAGATTCATTACCAAGAAACGAAAGTACCTGGTAATTTAATTGGCGTGCGCGAGCTCTAGTAATTGGTCCTGTATATGTGTCAGTTGGAGCTGTGGGTGTAACCTTGTTAGTGATGTCCTCATCACTTCCAAAAAGCAAAGTTGTGTATCTCTCTCGTCCACTGAAGCAGAATATGTGGCCGCTGGCAGTTGCTGTGCTCAACTCTTATGGATGAGGCAAACTTTGAAGGATTACGGTGTCACTTGTGACAAAGTGTCTCTTTGGTGTGACAATGAGAGTGCCATCAAGATTTCTCTCAACCCGGTGCTTCACTTCAAGACAAAGCATATTGAGATTCGGTATCACTTCATCCGGGATCACATAAGGCAAGGAGAGATCGAGCTTCACTACGTCAACACTCATGATAACCTTGCAGATAGCTTCACGAAGCCATTGGATGAAGCTAGATTTCGCGAGTTAAGGCATGAGCTAAATATCATCGATTTGAGCAATGTGGTTTGAGTCTGTGCACACACACCCCTCACACTCAATATAGCTATCTTGTCTAGATGTAGGCATGGACATAGGGGGAGTATTGTTCTCTCAATGAACTGTTCCTCCCCCCATTCTGCATAAACTGACCAAGTCTTTATCATTTGCCATACATAGTTGGTTTAAATGCTTCAAGTCGAGTATTGATCATGGGACCAAGGATAATTCTTCGCGGTGCCATATCTATAAACTCAAACATAGGTGGCCTCGGCCACCGCCCTCCTCTGAGGAGTTGTGTTGTTCTCATTGCTTGTGCGTGCATTTGTTTTTCTCTCTTCTTTTGCTTAAAGCCTCTTGTCAAATGTGCAAGTTCTTGGAGGAGCGGTACTACCGTGATAGTTTATGGTACTACCGCAGATGGGGTTACGGTACTACCGCTTGGCCGGCACGGCAGTAATTTTTTACTGCCGCTGGTAGAGCGGTACTACCGCTTGACGAGCGGTACTACCGCGCAAGCGGTACTACCGCGATGACCGCGGTACTACCGCACTTATCAGAACGCGTGGGGGTTATAAGCAGGCAGGGGGAGTTCCATCTCCCCCATACCCATTCACTCCTAACCCCCACGTCGTCCCTGTCTCTCTCTCTCTCAAGAACGCCGCCGGAGGACCTCGCCGGATCTCCTCCCTCGGCCACTCGTTTCACTTTCCGACCGGTGGGATTGTTCCCCACCACGTCCTCTTGCCATGGATGCAGGTTTTTCCCCTTTTTCCATCTTCTTTTTGCCTTGCCTAAGTTTTTAGGGTTAGGGGAGATGCTTAGTGCTTTCTTGTGTTCTTCGTGATCTTATCCATGGATGCTTAGGTTGTGGGAGAGTGTTTGTGATCCGGAAATATGCTTAGAGTTGTTGCTACGAAGTTACTGATCAGCCGTATGTAGGATCGAAAGTAGGTCTAGAGGGGGGGTGATTAGACTACTTGACAATATAAAAAATCTGCCTTTAGATCATGCAATGTTTTTGGCAGTTTTGCAATTAAGAACAATTCAAGTATCACCCTACACATGCAATTCTAGAGTATATGCAGCGGAAAGTAAATTGCACATGTAAAAGAGAGGTGGAGAAGATCAAACGCAGTTTGGTGACACGAAGATTTTTGTCGTGGTTCCGATAGGTGGTGCTATCGTACATCCACGTTGATGGAGACTTCAACCCACGGAGGGTAACGGCTGCGCGAGTCCACGAAGGGCTCCACCCACGAAGGGTCCACGAAGAAGCAACCTTGTCTATTCCATCACGGCCTACGCCCACGGAGGACTAGCCTTACTCGGGGTAGATCTTCACGAAGTAGGCGATCTCCTTGCCCTTACAAACTTCTTGGTTCAACTCCACATCTCAAGACGGAGGCTCCCAAGCGACACCTAACCAATCTAGGAGGCACCAGCCCCCAAAAGGTAATAGACGGTGTTGATGATGATGAACTCCTTGCTCTTGTGCTTCAAATGATAATCTCCCCAACACTCAACTCTCTTCACTGATATGGCTGTGGTGGAAGAAGGGTTTGAGTGGAAAGCAACTTGGGAAGACTAGAGATCAAGTTTCATATGGTAGGAATGGAATGGCTTGATCTCAACACAAGGGTAGGTGGTTCACTTCTCAGAAAGTGTATGGTAGAAGTGGTGGTACTTTCTGATGGCTCTCCTCACGAATGAGGAGGGGGTGGAGGGGTATATATAGCCTCCACACAAAATCCAACCGTTACACACACATTTGACCAATCTCGGTGAGACCGAAGTGAAAACTCGGTCAGACCGAAAGTTCAAATATAGTGAACGTTGGGATTTTCGGTGGGACCGAAAATACCATCTCGGTGTGTCCGAAGAGAGTCAAAGGTTAGGGTTTGCCATCTCGGTGTGACCGAAAACAACAACTCGGATATTCCGAAATGCTGTCATTGGTTACAGAAGGTTGGCAGAACATTTTCGGTGAGACCGAAACTCAGAATCGGATGGACCGAGAAATTAGGGTTTGGGGAAATAACTGAAGTGGTTCATCTCGGTGGGACTGAGTTTGCAGAATCGGTTTGTCCGAGATTACTTATGAGTGTGTTGATAGTGAAGAGTGCTGATAGTTGAGGGAGCTAGATCAACAAGCACTTGAGCAACAAGAACATTAACACAACCTCATCCCCTTTTAATAGTATTGGCTTTTCCTATGGACTCAATGTGATCTTTGATCACTAAACCAAAAATAGAGTCTTGAGCTTTTGCCAATGCTTGTCTTAGCATTTTGAGGGGTCCACTTCTTCAGACATTTCCATACCCATATCATCGAACTTTTCTGAAATGATTCTCAAGTGAATATTAGTTCAATGATATATATGTTGTTATTAATTACCAAAACCACCCGGGGATTAGTTGCACTTTCAATCTCCCCCTTTTTGGTAATTGATGACAACATATAGATCAAAGCTTCGACAAAAGATATAATCAAAGAATAACATCGTCGCTTTGAGAAGTATGTGATAAACAAGAGCTCCCCCTAAATTTGTGCATTATTTAAAATTTGCGTTTGAATGCAAATGCACAATCGATTAGGATTATGGGTCACTCTTCCATGTCACATACATCTTGGTGGAGCGCACAAAATGATAAGAATGAATAACATGCACTCAATCACCAAGACAAGAGTAAATAGCCATACAATAATGAATAGCATATGATAAGCAATAAGCACACATTAAAGCATAGTATGACTAAGCACTCATTAAGGTAGCATCAAACGTAGTAGCAAGCACACATAAAGTATCTGGAACCAAAAGAAACCAATGTATCTCAACGAAAAACCGGCAAAAGAACGAAAGACGAAAGAGCACTCTCTCTCTCGAAGCCCTATGATCTATAACAATTTCTCCCCCTTTGGCAACAAGTTACCAAAAAGTTCGAAAAGGTATAGAGCTAAACGTCACTGCGGGCTCTGCTGGCGGCTCCCGTCTGGGTAGATGTCGGTGTAGAGATAGCTGCATCTGCGAAGACTTCTGCTGATGTCTGCGGTGGAGGAGTGGATGCTGGAGCTGGAGGAACTGCTGGAGCTGTAGCTGGTGCTGAAGTGGTAGCCCTGGAGTCTGTCATTGGGATAGCTGTAGATCTGGATCCTCTGGGAACCTGAGCAGTCTGGCGATGAGAGTCCTGGACTAGATCATCCTGCATAAGCTCTGCTCTCTCCTGCCTAGTCTCCTCCATGTCTGCCTCAAGCTTGTTGACAGACACCTGAATCTCAGTCAGCTTCACGTCCAGAGCGTGGATCTTGTCCTCGACAATCCTCTCAAGGCTCTCCTGAGATTGCTCAATGTTGGCCAGGCGTTGTTCAATCCTTTGGGTAGCTTCAAGAATTTGTTCTCCAAAGCTCTTTGGCTTAGCTGCTGCTGCTGCTGCTGCCTCTTTGTCAGCTTTAGCCTTCTTTGCAGCTTCAATTTTGGCTTGTCCTTCAACTGAGGTAGGATCCTCTTCATCCATCACAACTACGTTGTCCTCATGCTCTGGCTGCAGTGGCAAGTGCTTCCTATCCAACATGAATTTGCCCGTGCCAAACTTGGCGTTGATGAGCATCTGTATCTGCGGTGCAAACCCACACGACCTCTTCTGGTCAGCTGCAGTCCTCTTAATGGTCTCTACCATCAAGTCCATCACCTTAAAAGGTGCCTTCTCATCGAGAATGTGCAGCATGTTGATAGAATAGCCTCGTATCATCCGGTGGTCTCCTGACTTGGGCATCAAAGTATGCCTCAGAATAGTGTTAGTGGTGGTCAGACCTGCCTGGAGATAATACACTGAGCCAAGCTTCCATCCTTCCAAATCAGCAGCTGGGATCTCCTTGTACATATTCTTCATGGAATCATGACTCTTCTTAGGAATCCCATAGACATCAATGTCGTCCTCTCTCTGCACTGGAGCGTTCAGAAGTTCTGCCCATTCTTCAACAGTCGAAGAAAACCTTTGACCTTCAGTCATCCAGGTGATCTTGCCATCAGGGTAGAAGTGGGCTGTGGCATAGAACTGCATGATCATCTCGTCATTCCAGGCTGTCAGCTCTTGACCCACAAAGTCAGCAACTCCACATGCAGTAAAGCTCTCATGCACATGGGGAAAGAAGTCCCGGTGCTCTTCACTGTCAATGTACTTCCAGTCAACATACCTGGTGTCAGCAACAATGGGCTTCTTATCCATTAGCACGGTCTCATAGAAATCCTGCTGCTCTCTGGTGTGGAATCTGGGGTCCACAGCATTCCTTCTCCTTACGGCATATGGATCAGACTGTCTCCATAGCCTGAGACCTTTGTCCTTCCTTGCCTTCATGTCCTCAGCTTGAGGATGAGCATCATTGTGGAGTGGCAACTTGGGACGGAGCTTAAGCAACACATGCTCTTCATCTGATTCAGACGGTGGCATCTCACCTTTGTTCTTCTCAGAAGCTGGAATGCTTCTGGTTGTTCTCTTGGGCTTGGCTGGAGCTGCCTTGACTGGAGCAGGCTTCTTGGGCTTAGAAGAGGCTTGAGCCCGAATAGCATCACCCATGAACTTAGCTTTCTGAGGAGGAGGCTGGGGTGCTTCTTCTTCTTCTTCTTCAGCATCCTCAACTTGAGGTTCAGCATAAACTACCCTTTTCCTTTTGGAAGTCTTCTTCACCTTGCTTGGAGCAGGCTCTTCCAAGTTGAGCTTCTTAGCAACTGCTGACTGCTTCACTTTGCTTGTGCCTTTCCTTGGCTGCTGCCCTTGGTGCTCTTTGGCAACCACATTCCTCTTGGGCTTGGAGGTAACTTCCTCAGCAACAAAGTCGGAATCCTCATCATCAGAAGTTCTCTTCTTCCTGGTTCTAGTGGCAGCAGGAGGCAAACCACTAGGGGTGCTCCTCTCACCATCATCACTGGAGCTGCTTGCAGGACTTGTATCTGCCTCTGGAATTTCAGCAAACGGTGATTCAGACCTGTTCTGGCTGTCACTGACATCTGACATGGCTGAAAAACCTGTGAAAAGATAAGGTATAGGCAGAGTAGAAGAGTTATCACAACTGCAGAAGTTTTTGCAAAAAAAAATGAGTTCAAAACTTAGTTTTGAGTTTTCACAGAATGTATTTCGGTCAAACCGATTTCAGGTTTCGGTGCAACCGAAGTGCTCAACAGAAACCTACACACCACTTTCGGTCAGACCGAAATGGGTTTCGGTCCTACCGAAAACTTAGGGTTTCACTGAAACTACTTTTCGGTCGTTCCGATTGGCACAACTCGGTAAAACCGAACTATGCAGTGCAATGGCCAGAGGCCAAATCGGTCATTCCGATTTTCAAAATCGGCTTCACCGAGATGCATTCCGTGGAAACCTAAACCTAAGAATTTTCCTCGAAACTAGAAGATCTGAACTATTGTATGGGGAACATATCAAACGTGGATTGAATCATGGCAACCTATCGTGCAAGAATCAGAAGTGGAGCACGAAAAGGGATCGGGACACACCCTAACTTGGTGGTGTCCCTCTACGGCGGCAACGGTGGAGATGATTACCGTTGACGGCGGCGGAGACCTGCGGCGAGGGCACACAGGCGACGAAGGCGACGATCCGTAGACCAGGGCGGCGGCAGCAGGGGTCTTGGGGGCGAACGGTTTGAAGAAAGAAATCGCGCGCTGCCCCTCAGGTATATATAACCCCGTGCTGTCGGTGGGACCGAGTTGAAAAACTCGGTGTCACCGAGATGTATAACTGCTGTGCGGTTACACATATCGGTCAGACCGAGAGTTTGAACTCGGTTTCACCGAGATGAAACCTAGATCAGTGTGACGCCCCCGATTTGACCGTACACTAATCATGCACGCAAATGTGTACGACCAAGATCAAGGACTCACTGGAAGATATCACAACACAACTCTAGACACAATTTAAAATAATACAAGCTTTATATTACAAGCCAGGGGCCTCGAGGGCTCGAATACAAAAGCTCGAATACACAAGAGTTAGCGGAAGCAATAATATCTGACTACAGACATAAGTTAAACAAGTTTGCCTTAAGAAGGCTAGCACAAAAGTAACAACGATCGAAAAGGCAAGGCCTCCTGCCTGGGACCTCCTAACTACTCCTCGAAGCCGAACTCCACGTAGAAACATCATCGGGATCTTCTGGCTCCTGGGCTCCACCACCTGGTTGCATCATCCGAGGAGAAAGGAAGAAAGGGGGAAAAGGGGGAGCAAAGCAACCGTGAGTACTCATCCAAAGTACTCGCAAGCAAGGATCTACACTACATATGCAATGATATCTGTGTAAGGGGGTAATATCTGTGGGCTAAACTACAGAATGCCGGAATAAGAGGGGGATAGCTAATCCAAACGAAGACTACGCTTCTGGCCACCTCCATCTTGCAGCAGTAGAAGAGAGTAGATGGAATAGTCACAAGTGTCAAAGCTTCTGGCAGCCTCCGTCTTGAGTAGCAGAAGAGTTCACCAAGTAACATCGTAAAGCATAATCCTACCCGGCGATCCTCCCGCACATCACCCTGTGAGAGAGCAACCACCGAGTTATATCTGGAACTTGTCTGGGTGTGTTTTATTAAGTATCAAGTTCTAGTTGTCATGAGGTCCGAGTACAACTCCGGGTCGTCCTTTTACCGAGGGACACGGCTATTCGAATAGATTAACTTCCCTGCAGGGGTGCACCACATATCCCAGCACGCTCGATCCCATTTGGCCGGACACACTTTCCAGGGTCATGCCCGGCCTCGGAAGATCAACACGTCGCAGCCCTACCTAAGCACAGCAGAGAGGTCAGCACGTCGGTCTAAGTCCTAAGCACACAGGGGTCTGGGCCCATCGCCCAATGCACACCTGCACGTTGCGAGGGCGGCCGGTAAGCAGACCTAGCCTCTCCTAATACCAGAGCAGGCTTCCAGTCCAATCCGGCGCGCGCCGCTAAACCGCTGACGTCAAGAAGGCTTCGGCTGATACCACAACGTCGAGTACCCATAACTATTCCCACGTAGCTGGTTAGTGCGTATAGACCAAATGGCCAGACTCAGATCAAATACCAAGATCCCGTTAAACGTGTTATTATGAAATAACCGCGGACAACGACCAGGGCCAGGCCCACCTGTCTCCTAGGTGGTCGCAACCTGCCCTGTCGCTCCGCCACAAAGTAACCATCAGGGGACTGTCGGGAACCCAGGCCCACCACTACCTGTGTGGAACCACCTGCCCCTTCAGCCCCCATCTCCGAATCATCATCATGTGTATGTTAAATGTATGTAGTATATACCCGTGATCACACCCAAGTGATCACGGCCCGATAGAATAGCAGGGCAGACGGACAAGGGTGTAGGGCCACTGATGGAATACTAGCATCCTATACTAAGCATTTAGGATTGCAGATAAAGTATCAACAGTGGTAGCAACAATGACAGGCTATGCAGCAGAATAGGATTATCGAAAGCAGTAACATGCTACACTACTCTAATGCAAGCAGTAGAGAGAAGAGTAGGCGATATCTGGTGATCAAAGGGGGGGCTTGCCTGGAAGCTCTGCAGACGAAAGGAATCTTCGGAAGCGTAGCCGTAGTCGAACACCGAAGCATCAACGGTCTCAGGGACTAACACAGTACCGGAGTCTACCGAAAATAAGCAACGAAGGGGGAAACAAATAAAGAACAGAGCAAACAATATTATCACAAAGCATAACATGGAAATACGCGGTGCTACGTGTGACCTAACGCAGTAGGAGGTGATACTGGCAAGGATGAAAAACATCCGGGAAAGTATTCCCGGTGTTTCGTGTTTTCGGGCGGATGAAACGGAGGGGGAATGTTGCACGTTCGGTATGATAGAGATGTGTGGCGGACGAACGGAGCACGTATTCGGGTTCGTCTCGTCGTTCTGAGCAACTTTCATATATAAAACTTTTTCATCCGAGTTACGGTTTAAAAGATATGATTTTCTAAAGTTTATATTAATTCCTGGAATTTGATTAATTAATTTAATATAACATTATCCAGAATAGTGCATGCTGACATCATCATGACGTCGGCATGACATCAGCAGTCAACAGAGGGTTGACTAGGTCAAATTGACGTGTGGGTCCCGCATGTCATACTCTGTTTAGTCTCACTAGGATTTAGCTAACCTAATTACTGTTTAATTAAACTAACTAGTTAATTAGATTAGTTAAACATGATTAATTAAATTAATTAATTCACTAATTAATTAATTAATTATATTTTAATTATTATTATTGATATATATATTTTTTTAAATCTCTTTTTTTTATATAACGTTCTGGGGCCTGGGGCCCACTTGTCATAGGCCCACAGGGGCCAAGCGGGCGACGGGTTCTTGGGCACAGGGCAGAGCCTGACTGGGCACGGGCGCTGGGCGTCGGGCCTTCGCCCGAGAGGGACGAAGCCACCGGGCGCCACCGGCGGGCAGCCGCGATGCGGCAGCGTCGGCCCCGGGCGGTGCATCAGCTTCAAGCGGCGGGGGGGCAGGCGGCGCTGGGAAGTAAAGGGGGAGGGCGCCGCGGAGCAACGCAGTAGGGAGGGGCCGCGACGGTGCAGGACGCGCAGGCGGCCGGA
>LR738714.1:298290198-298357275 GCA_902687465.1 Secale cereale
TTTTTTTTCTTTTATGCTTTCTTTTCTTTTGTTTGTTTTAGTTCCCCATTTATTTTAGTTTTGTGAATTATAAAGGCAGTTCCAATTCTAGTGTTAATAAGTATGCCACTCCCACATAAGTTTGGGCAACAAAATAAAATAGTTTAATATTTTATAAAATACCAAAGGCATTTACTTAATTGTTTTGTCTGTTGTTTCAATCATTTTGGTGCATTTAAATATGTTATAAAAATAAGGATCCTCCACCATAATTCCTTATGATTTATTTGATACGTCCCGAACATTTTAGTTTTAATGTTTGAAAACTTTTATGTTTTCTTTTAATTCAAATTTTAATTTGGATCGTCTTCGAACTAACATGAGATTATCAACAGTAATTGTGGTGACGTGTCGTCATTAGTAGAGGTTTACTGTAGCTTAACTATCCGGGTGTCACAATCAGTCTAAGCGTTTCGGTTGGACCGAGATTGAGAAACCGGTCAGACCGAAATGGACTTAGAAGGTTTTGGAAGTCAGCCTTAGACGAATCGGTGGTTCCGAGTGCTCCTCACTCGGACTGTCCGAAAAAGACTTGTTCAAAGTTGTGATATGAGCATGAATAGAATTTTGAGACAAGAAAGCATAGATAGCTAGGGAAGGTGCTTAGGCATTCTTGTCCATCCATTTGGCCAGAAAAAGAACCAAAACAATCAAAACAACAAATGGATGTCCTTGAATGGATGAAATCATGCATTCAACATGCTCACACAATAAGATAGCAACTGAAATATGTGTCAAACATGCACAACCAATCACTCTAGCTACTAGAACACAATTTGTCGATGACTAGGTCATCTATATATGAGTATATTGACTTAGGAGTCAAATGAGAACATTTGATCATAGGTCATACTCATCGTTTAAGCACAAGTGGGGTTACCACTTTTACATAAAGCATTTATGTGTTCACATCACTTGGAGATGCTTTAACTCAATTTTTTAGAGCAAAGCTCTCCCTAGATGTGAGAACCCCTTTTAAAGGGTCAAACTAACCTTGGGTTGTCGTAGAAGACTTCATGTAGATGTTGAAGATGTGGATGCTCAATGTTGATGTAGATCATCAAGAGTTGGGAGCAATCCTTTGAATTAGGGCACTTTCAATACCTACATGGGTTAGTCCCACAAGGAACAAACAAGAATATCCATAGACATAGAGTGAAGTTCACAAAAGATGATGTCCATGAAAGCAATGATTACCTTGTCCCTTGACTTACCAACAAGAGGGTTTGTGACTCCATGAACAAGTGCATGATGTGGAAGTTGATTGCACATGTTCTTGCCAAAATGAATATGAGTGAAGTTTGTTGGCGGAGTCACCCTCAAGAACCTACTAGTTCTTCTTCTTTGGGATCCACATCATCTTGATGGGAATCCTTGGGGTTGTAGTTGAGCTTGACGAAGTAGAACTTGATGTGTCCTTGGGAACCCACTTGACCATGGCTTGAGGTGCTTCAATGAATGCATCAATCTCCTCTTGAAGCTTGTCCTTGGCCTTTAGCTTGTGGTCTTGTGGTGGAAGGTCATCTTGAGCTTGTTCCACATTGGAAGAAGTAGGATCATACCTCTCCTTTTGTGAGACAAACTGTGGAGTAGGGTATTGACCTTCTTCCCACTCAACACCTTCGGCGTTGAACTTTCGCTCAAAACCAATCCCTTGATTCTTCCGGTGTCTTCCTTGTTTGCGAACAATCTCCTCAAAGTTCTTGCTTCCGGCAAGACTCTTGTAGACACCTTTCTCTATGATTTCCTTCAATAAGCTATTTTCTTGCTCAAGTGTAACTTGGCTTGAAACATTGTTAGTGGAATCAAGAGAACTACTAGAAGCAACAATATTGGATTTAACATTGTTATTGTTACTACTAGAGGAAGAATTCTTCTTATGCTTGTCATGCTTAGTCTTAATAGGTGGTAAGAAATTAGACAAGAGAAGTCGTTTGGCAAGGTATGAAGAACTCTTCTTTCGAAGATCGTCATTGATCGCTTTTAGAAACTCATGTTCTTGCTCTAGAGTGAGCTTCTCGAAGCGTAGCTTCTCATGAGATCTTAGGAGCTCTCTATGATCTTCTTGAGTTGTTTCATGAGCTAACTTAAGAGTGTTTAGTTCTTTAGTTAGACGCTCAATCTCCTTCATAGCATTGTCATTCGACTCTTCTCGACTATAAAGACTACTAGCATTTTCATCATTACTAAGCTCACTAGATTTATCATGCAAGAGCTCATCTTCACCAAGCAAGTCATCCTCATCACTATCAAAGTCAATGAATTCAGGGTGAGTTACCTTGGGGCCTTTAGCCATGAAGCATCTTCCAATTCCCTCATTTGGTGAATCAAATAAGTCGTAGGAGTTGGAGTTGGAGGATACTAGTGCAAGTCCGGCAACACCTTCATCTTGACTATAGTCGGAGTCGGAGTGATAGCTTCCATCGGATTGATTGTCAGAGTCGGAGCCGGAGACCCATTCACCAACATGAGCTTGATGTCTTCTTCTTGTGTAGCTCCTTGATGACTTGTCTTTCCTCTCCGAATCCTTGCTTCTCCGAGAGGGTCTTCGTTCATAACGATCATCTCTACTCCTTCTCTCTCTCCGAGGTGACTCATCTCTTGCTCTTCTTCTTGGAGATTCTTCTCTTCTCTTGTGGGGAGCCGTACACTCATTTGAGAAGTGTCCGGGTCTTCCACAATTGTAGCAGTTTCGATCACGGCTAGAAGATCTCTTTTCATCATATGATCTAGACTTTGAGCTTCTTTCTTTACCTCTATTCTTGTAGAACTTGTTGAAGTTCTTGACCATTAGGCTTATCTCTTCATTGGAAACTAGCTTGTCACTTGAGGTAGTAGGAGCATCACTTGTAGCTTTGTAAGCACCACTTGACTTGTTGTGAAGCTCTTCCTTATCCTTAAGTGTCATCTCATGAGCAACAATTCTTCCAATGACTTCAGTTGGCTTGAGAGTCTTGTAGTTTGGCATCATTTGGATCAAAGTGCACACGGTGTCATACTTTCCATCCAAAGCTCTGAGAATCTTCTTGATGATGAATCGGTCGGTCATTTCTTCGCTTCCTAAGCCGGCAATCTCATTTGTGATGAGAGCAAGCCTAGAGTACATTTCAGCGACTCCTTCACCATCCTTCATCTTGAACTTGTCAAGTTGACCTTGAAGAATATCTAGCTTTGATTCCTTCACAGATTCAGTACATTCGTGCATTTCAACCAAAGTATCCCAAATCTCTTTAGCATTCTCAAGACGGCTGATTTTGTTGAACTCTTCGGGACACAAAGCATTGAAGAGAATGTCACAAGCTTGAGCATTGTTTTGCAACATCCGCAACTCTTCGGGTGTAGCTTCGCGATCCGGAACTTTTCCTTCTTCAAAGAAATCACCTTGCATACCAACACAGATAATGCCCCATGCGGCTGGGTTATGACCAAGAATATGCATTTTCATTTTATGCTTCCAACTAGCAAAATTTGTACCATCAAAGTAAGGACCTCTACGATAATTACCCTCACTAGACGCCATACTCTCCTAGGTTGTGAAACCAAGCTTATGGAGTCCAATGCAATGGAAACCAAGGCAATGGAGACCAAAGCTCTGATACCACTTGTAGGATCGAAAGTAGGTCTAGAGGGGGGGTGATTAGACTACTTGACAATATAAAAAATCTGCCTTTAGATCATGCAATGTTTTTGGCAGTTTTGCAATTAAGAACAATTCAAGTATCACCCTACACATGCAATTCTAGAGTATATGCAGCGGAAAGTAAATTGCACATGTAAAAGAGAGGTGGAGAAGATCAAACGCAGTTTGGTGACACGAAGATTTTTGTCGTGGTTCCGATAGGTGGTGCTATCGTACATCCACGTTGATGGAGACTTCAACCCACGGAGGGTAACGGCTGCGCGAGTCCACGAAGGGCTCCACCCACGAAGGGTCCACGAAGAAGCAACCTTGTCTATTCCATCACGGCCTACGCCCACGGAGGACTAGCCTTACTCGGGGTAGATCTTCACGAAGTAGGCGATCTCCTTGCCCTTACAAACTTCTTGGTTCAACTCCACATCTCAAGACGGAGGCTCCCAAGCGACACCTAACCAATCTAGGAGGCACCACCCCCCAAAAGGTAATAGACGGTGTTGATGATGATGAACTCCTTGCTCTTGTGCTTCAAATGATAATCTCCCCAACACTCAACTCTCTTCACTGATATGGCTGTGGTGGAAGAAGGGTTTGAGTGGAAAGCAACTTGGGAAGACTAGAGATCAAGTTTCATATGGTAGGAATGGAATGGCTTGATCTCAACACAAGGGTAGGTGGTTCACTTCTCAGAAAGTGTATGGTAGAAGTGGTGGTACTTTCTGATGGCTCTCCTCACGAATGAGGAGGGGGTGGAGGGGTATATATAGCCTCCACACAAAATCCAACCGTTACACACACATTTGACCAATCTCGGTGAGACCGAAGTGAAAACTCGGTCAGACCGAAAGTTCAAATATAGTGAACGTTGGGATTTTCGGTGGGACCGAAAATACCATCTCGGTGTGTCCGAAGAGAGTCAAAGGTTAGGGTTTGCCATCTCGGTGTGACCGAAAACAACAACTCGGATATTCCGAAATGCTGTCATTGGTTACAGAAGGTTGGCAGAACATTTTCGGTGAGACCGAAACTCAGAATCGGATGGACCGAGAAATTAGGGTTTGGGGAAATAACTGAAGTGGTTCATCTCGGTGGGACTGAGTTTGCAGAATCGGTTTGTCCGAGATTACTTATGAGTGTGTTGATAGTGAAGAGTGCTGATAGTTGAGGGAGCTAGATCAACAAGCACTTGAGCAACAAGAACATTAACACAACCTCATCCCCTTTTAATAGTATTGGCTTTTCCTATGGACTCAATGTGATCTTTGATCACTAAACCAAAAATAGAGTCTTGAGCTTTTGCCAATGCTTGTCTTAGCATTTTGAGGGGTCCACTTCTTCAGACATTTCCATACCCATATCATCGAACTTTTCTGAAATGATTCTCAAGTGAATATTAGTTCAATGATATATATGTTGTTATTAATTACCAAAACCACCCGGGGATTAGTTGCACTTTCACCGTAGTACCGTGTGAAGATCTTGTTGGTCGTTTCTAGATCTTTTCTCCTCAGATCTGTTTCGTGCGGTACTACCGCTAGAGAACCGCGGTACTACCGCACGGTGTAATCCAGATCCGATCTGACCTGAGCGGTACTACCGCTGTCCCCAGCGGTACTACCGCTCGAGCGGAAGTAAAATTTTAGTACTGCTTGCCGAGCGGTACTACCGCGTCCCGATGCGGTACTACCGCTCCGCATGCAGTACTAATATTTTAGTTCCGCCCCCTCGGGCGGAAGTAAAATTTTAGTACTGCTTGCCGAGCGGTACTACCGCGTCACGATGCGGTACTACCGCTCCGCATGCAGCACTAATATTTTAGTTCCGCCCCCTCGGGCGGAAGTAAATTTTTAGTACTGCTTGCCGAGCGGTACTACCGCGTCCCTATGCGGTACTACCGCTCCGCATGCAGTACTAATATTTTAGTTCCGCTCCCTCGGGCGGAAGTAAAAGTTTAGTACTGCTTGCCGAGCGGTACTACCGCGTCCCGATGCGGTACTACCGCTCCGCATGCAGTACTAATTTTTTAGTTCCGCCCCTTCTCGCGGAAGTAAATTTTTACTACCGTAAGGTATGCGGTACTACCGCATGTGACATGCGGTACTACCGCTTACCCTACGGTACTAATTTTTTACTTCCGCAAGGGTCAGCAGTACTACCGCTTGGCTCACACTAGCTTCGTGGCATGTTCTCTTTTCTATTTCCCTTGGTTTCTTGTGTCTTTCGAGGCTTTGGCATTGATTCTTCTTGCGTTTGTGTTGCTGTGGTCTTGTGTTTGTGTTTTTAGGTGGTGGCTCAGGCTTTGCGGGTCGTCGTACCAACCCAGTTCGTGACACCGGTTCCAAGCGCATGCGTACCCCGAGCGATGTGCCAGAGGGCTCCAACCCCAATCCCCAGCGCCGGTACAAGACCTCAGCCAACAAGCGCAAGGAATCATCCATGTCTTTGGAGGAAATGCCTGCTGGTGAGTTCATGGCTAGACGGAAGATCAACCCATATGGGGAACCTCGTGAGCACTTTCCTGGTGATGATGTCTTCTAGACCAAGCAACAGTATCGCATCTATCATGAGGTGCTCAAGACCAAGGCCAATATGTATGTGGATGCTCACTGGATCGATGTGGAGCACATGAGGAAGGATCAGAACAGGGCATATTTTGCAGAAGCCCTTGACTTGATCGAGCAGCTGGGTCTGGAGCATATCATGACTTTCCAGAACGATTTTGATCCTGAGCTCATTGCGCAGTTCTATGCCTCTGTCAACTTTCAGGCCAAGGAAGATCGTCCCATGACTTGGATGACTCATGGTCACAAGATGACCGCCACTTGGAAGGAGTTCATGGATCTTCTTCAGCTTCCCGATGAGGGTCTCCATAACCCTATTGGTTTTCGGCCTCACGCCAATCCTGAAGCAGCTAACAAGGACAAACTTCTTCCATTCTATGAGGCAAAGACCCTTGCTAGTGGCAAAACAACTTACGTGCTGAATCCCTTCCTGGACATTATGTATCGGATTTTTCGCAACACGCTGTTCCCTCATGTTGGCGACAAGGACAAGGTTCATGCCTATCTGGTGGATATGCTTCTGATGTGTCAAGAGGCTCTCTCCGCTCAGGCTGTTCCACTTGACATTTCCCACATCATGTGGAATGAGCTCCGGTTTGCTATCTACACTCGCAAGGTACCTATCTATGGTCCTTTCTTATATCTGCTCATCTCCAAGACTTGGGCGAAATTGTATCCAGAGGAGGAGTTGGAGGCCGACTGCTACCGCCATGATCCTATCAAGCTTCGCGTCAAGACTCGTTGGGCAAACACCACTACTCGTGCTCAGGCTGCTACTGCCCAGATGGGCACTGAGTATGAGCCTATGGAGGAGCCTGCCGATGTCCGCTCAGGCAGATTTGCCCCCTCTTCTTCCTCTACCGTGGAGAAGCCGTCGTGGGCTAAGAAGCTCCAGCAGAAGATGAAGGCTCTCTTCTGCATGCAGGCTCAGGGGCAATACCGTGCCCATGTGACTGACAAGAAGACGCGTCAGCGGGACAAGAAGATTTTGTCCTTGTATGGTGAAGAGGTTTCAAATGGATCGGAGGACATCATCACTCCAGAGGCTACCTGGATGGCTCGCCAGGGATACTAGTGGACAAATTCTGATGAGGAGTATCAGCCAGAGCAACAGGGATCTGATGAGGACTATCAGGAGGAGCAGCAGCAGGGATTTGATGACGAGTATGACGACTGAGCTTCTCCCGGGCTGCCACCCATCTTCGTTTACTCTTTTCCCCTTTGTGGTGTCTCGATGACAAAGGGGGAGAGTGATTTGCATTTGCCGTCTTGTGCTTGTTTGTGTGTTTCCTTTCGTTGAACTTGGTTTATTGTGCGTGTTTATGTGAGACAATCATATGGTGTAAGACATATGCCCCGGTATCGTTAAACCTATTATTATGTCCTTGTGTTTATCCTATGCAGTCAAATGTTATATAGAGTATCGCGTGTGTAGATTATAGGGGAGCGCTATACCTAGTATGTGTGCAGTGCAGTCCAAAGCACAATCATATGAAGGCACACATACAGGGGGAGCTCACCTATACTCTAGGGCTTATATTGCTTACTCTATTATTTCTTCTCTGTGCAAATCTCGTGTTGTCATCAATACACCAAAAAGGGGGAGATTGTAAGGGCATATTTCTCCCTAATAGTTTTGGTGATTGATGACAATACTCTTGCAGACTGATCGTGTGCTGTAAGCTCTTACAGGTATATCTCCCTTATGGCACAAGACGATTGCTTGCCCCTCGGATTCTATGAAGGACGGTGTTTTCTTTTTGCTCCCTGTAGGTGGCATTGAGTAATAGGAAAGCCGTACTATTAAGAGGGGGTCCGCATCGGAAAGGTTTGGGTAGAATCAACACGTACACATCTTTCTCCCACACTTCCTTTCCTTGCTTCTCTGGAGGTCCAACCGGTTTTCTTTCGTTGAGGCAATTCTGTGGCTTCTATACTGATCATCTGCCAAGCATGCGGTAGTACCGCTCTGCCAAGCGGTAGTACCGCGCAGGTACACGGTAGTACCGCTTGCCGACACGGTAGTACCGCTCCCGCGGTAGTACCGCGTCCCCATGCGGTAGTACCGTGTATCTGGCCCAGGCGCTGAGTCTAAGTATAAGAAGTGGATGCGGAAGTAATTTTTTACTTCCGCATACCACGCGGTAGTACCGCTTAGCTTAAGCGGTAGTACCGTGTCGCGTTTTGCTACTTCTGTTTTCCCCTGCGGATGTAGCCACGGATGTAATTTATTTCATCCGTGGCTGTATCAGGTCTCAAACTTTTGCCTTTGCGGTAGTACCGCTTCCCAAGCGGTAGTACCGCTCAGCCAGCGGTAGTACCGCGCATGAGTTGCGGTACTACCGCTCTCTGCGGGCTGAAACCTCAAATAACGGTTGGATTTGTCCCCCCACTATATATAGGGGGTCTTCTTCTCCAAGAAGACTTACCTCTTCCCCCACTACTCCATTGTTGCTCCAAAAGCTCCATTTCCGCCCGATCTCTCTCCCTAGCCAATCAAACTTGTTGATTTGCTTGGGATTGCTTGAGGATGCATCGATCTACACTTCCACCAAGAGATATTTGATTCTCCCCACTAATCCCTTGCGGATCTTGTTACTCTTGGGTGTTTGAGCACCCTAGACGGTTGAGGTCACCTCGAAGCCATATTCCATTGTGGTGAAGCTTCATGGTTTGTTGGGAGCCTCCAAGTTGTGGAGATTGCCCCAACCTTGTTTGTAAAGGTTCGGTTGCCGCCTTCAAGGGCACCACTAGTGGAATCACGGCACCTTGCATCGTGTGAGGGCGTGAGGAGAATACGGTGGCCCTAGTGGCTTCTTGGGGAGCATTGTGCCTCCACACCGCTCCAACGGAGACGTACTTCCCCTCAAAGGGAAGGAACTTCGGAAACACATCCTCGTCTCCTTCGGTTCTACTTGTGGTTATTTCTTACCTTTACTCTTGCATGCTTTACTTGTTTAATTCCTATAGCATGCTTGTGTAGTTGTTGTGCTTATTTACATTAGTTGTCTTCTTAGTAGTTTATCTAGACAACTTATTTTGTCGCCTAATTTTAAGTGGTTAAGAAAAGCTAAAAATTGTTAGTTGCCTATTCACCCCCCCCCCCTCTAGTCAACCATATCGATCCTTTCAGATTGCTTGCTTGTCACTATGGCTCAAGACAATACCAAATTGTGTGACTTCTCCAATACCAACAATAATGATTTTATTAGCACGCCGACTGCTCCTATTACTCATGCTGAATCTTGTGAAATTAATGCTGCTCTGTTGAATCTTGTCATGAAAGATCAATTTTCTGGCCTTCCTAGTGAAGATGCCATTACCCATCTAAACAACTTTGTTGATTTGTGCGGTATGCAAAAGAAGAGGCATACGGATAATGATATTGTTAAATTGATGCTATTTCCGTTCTCGCTTAGAGATCGTGCTAAAACTTGGTTCTCTTCTTTGCCTAGAAATAGTATTGATTAATGGAATAAGTGCAAAGATGCCTTTATCTCTAAGTATTTTCCTCCCGCTAAGATTATCTCTCTTAGAAACGATATCATGATTTTTAAGCAACTAGATCATGAGCATGTTGCACAAGCTTGGGAGAGGATGAAATTAATATTACGTAATTGCCCTACACATGGTTTGAACTTATGGATGATTATACAAAAAATATGCTGGCTTGAATTTTGCTTCTAGAAATCTTTTAGATTCAGCCGCGGGGGGCACTTTCATGGAAATCACTTTAGGAGAAGCTACCAAACTCCTAGATAATATTATAGTTAACTACTTTCAATGGCACACCGAAAGATCTACTAGTAAAAAAGTACATGCTATTGAAAAGATTAGTGTTTTGAGTGGAAAGATGGATGAACTTATGAAATTATTTGCTACTAAGAGTGCTTCTTCTGATCCTAATGATATGCCTTTGTCCATGTTGATTAAGAATAATAATGAATCTTTGGATGTGAATTTTGTTGGTAGGACTAATTTTGGTAACAATGCTTATAGAGGAAACTTTAATTCTAGGCCTTTTCCTAGTAATTCCTCTAATAATTATGGTAGTTCCTACAACAACTCTTATGGAAATTTTAGTAAGATGTCCTCTGATTTTGAGACTAGTGTTAAAGAGTTTATGAATTCGCAAAAGAATTTCAATGCTTTGCTTGAAGAAAAATTGCTTAAGATTGATGAGTTGGCTAGAAACGTGGATAGAATTTCTCTTGATGTTGGTTCTTTGAAACTTAGATCTATTCCACCTAAGCATGATATCAATGAGTCTCTCAAAGCCATGAGAATTTCCATTGATGAATGCAGAAAGAACCGCTAAGATGCGTGCTAAAAGAGATTGCTTTATGAAAGCATGTTCTTCTAGTTTTCATGATAATAAAGATGAAGATCTAAAAGTAATTGATGTGTCTCCTACGGAATCCTTGTTTTCTAGTATGAATCTTGATAAAGATGGGACTGATGAGTCTACATTAGTTAAAAGGTGTCCCAATGATTCGGAGTTTTTAGATCTTGATGCTAAAAGTGTTAAAAGTGGGATTGAAGAGGTCAAAACTTTACATAGCAATGAAACCACTATCTTGGATTTCAAGGGATTTAATTATGATAATTTCTCTTTAATAGATTGTATTTCCTTGTTGCAATCCGTGCTAAATTCCCGCTTATAGTCAAAATAAAGCTTTTACCAAACACATAGTTGATGCTTTAATGCAATCTTATGAAGAAAAACTTGAATTTGAAGTTTATATCCCTAGAAAGCTTTATGATGAGTGGGATCCTATTACTAAAATTAAGATTAAGATCATGAATGCTTTTCTTTGTGTGATTTGGGTGCAAGTGTTTCCACAATTCCAAAAGCTTGGTGTGGTATGTTAGGTTTCCATGAACTTGATGATTGTTCTTTAAATTTGCATCTTGCGGATTCTACCATTAATAAACCTATGGGAAGGATTAATGATGTTCTTATTATTGTAAATATGAATTATGTGCCCGTGGATTTCATTGTTCTTAATATAGATTGCAATCCTACATGTCCTATTATTCTTGGTAGACCTTTCCTTAGGACGATTGGTGCAATTATTGATATGAAGGAAGGAAATATTATATTCCAATTTCCGTTAAGGAACGGCATGGAACACTTTCCTAGGAAGAAAATCAAGTTACCTTATGAATCTATTATGAGAGCCACTTATGGATTGCCTACCAAAGATGGCAATACCTATATCTATTCTTGTATCGTGCCTAGCTAGGGGCGTTAAGAGCGCTTGGTGGGAGGCAACCCAATTTTTTTTCTTTTTTTTTTCTGTTTAGGAATAAGTATTGCATCTAGCTTCTTTTTATATGTGGTTTTGTGTTTTAATTAGTGTTTGTGCCAAGTAGAACCTTTGGGAAGACTTGTGTGAAGTTTATGCGATCATGCTGTAAAAAACAGAAACTTTAGCGCTCACGAGATTAGCTACCATTTTTTACTGGAGAGTGCTTTTTATTTGATTCTTTTTGTAGATGATTAATAGACAAATTCCTCACTTCCACCAATTTATTTCAAATTTTGTTGAGTTACAGAAGTATTCGAAAGTTACAAATTGCTACAGACTGTTCTGTTTTTGACAGATTCTGTTTTTCGTGTGTTGTTTGTTTATTTCGATGAATCTATGAGTAGTATCGGGGGGTATGAATCATAGAGAAGTTGGAATACAGTAGGTTCAACACCAATATAAACAAAGAATGAGTTCATTACAGTACCTTTGAGTAGTGGTTTGTGTTCTTATACTAACAGAGTTCATGAGATTTTTGGCTAAGTTTTGTGTTGTGAAGTTTTCAAGTTTTGGGTAAGGATTTGATGGACTATGGAACAAATGAAGGAAATATGCCCTAGAGGCAATAATAAAAATTTTATTTGTATTTCCTTATATCATGATAAATGTCTTTTATTCATGCTAGAATTGTATTAACCGGAAACTTAGTACATGTGTGGATACATAGACAAAACAGTATGTCCCTAGTATGCCTCTACTAGACTAGCTCATTGATCAAAGATGGTTATGTTTCCTAGCCATAGACATGAGTTGTCATTTGATCAACGGGATCACATCATTAGGAGAAT
This sequence comes from Secale cereale, assembly GCA_902687465.1. Lineage (NCBI taxonomy): Eukaryota > Viridiplantae > Streptophyta > Magnoliopsida > Poales > Poaceae > Secale > Secale cereale. Next base: position 298,302,536 of record LR738714.1, read on the forward strand.
GATGTGATGGACAAGACCCATCCGTTAGCATAACACTATGATCGTTTAGTTTAACTGCTATTGCTTTCTTCATGACTTATACATGTTCCTATGACTATGAGATTATGCAACTCCCGAATACCGTAGGAACACCTTGTGTGCTATCAAACGTCACAACGTAACTGGGTGATCATAAAGATGCTCTACAGGTGTCTCCAAAAGTATTCGTGGTGTTGGCATAGATTAAGATTAGGATTTGTCACTCCGAGTGTCGGAGAGGTATCTCTGGGCCCTCTCGGTAACACACATCACAATAAGCCTTGCAAGCAAAAGACTAATGAGTTAGTCACGAGATGATGTGTTACGGAACGAGTAAAGAGACTTGCCGGTAACGAGATTGAACTAGGTATAGAGATACCGACGATCGAATCTCGGGCAAGTAACATACCGTTTGACAAAAGGAACAACGTATGTAGTTGTGCGGTTCTGACCGATAAAAGATCTTCGTAGAATATGTAGGAGCCAATATGAACATCCAGGTTCCGCTATTGATTATTGACCGGAGATGAGTCTCGGTCATGTCTACATAGTTCTCGAACCCGTAGGGTCCGCACGCTTAACGTTTGATGACGATCGGTATTATGAGTTTATGTGTATTGATGTACCGAAGGTAGTTCGGAGTCCCGGATGAGATCACGGACATGACGAGGAGTCTCGAAATGTCCGAGACATAAAGATTGATATATTGGACGGCTATATTCGGACACCGGAAGTATACCGGAAAAGTTTCGGATTTATCGGGAATGCCGGAGGGGGTTACCGAAACCCCCTACGAGAGGGGATGGTCCATAGTGGGCCTAAAGGGAAAGAGAGAGGCAGCCCATAGGGCTGGCCGGCGCCCCCACCTAGGGTTCCTAGTTGGACTAGGATTGGGGGGGGGGGCGCCACCTCTCCTATTCCTTTCCCCCTTCTTCTTTTTGGTGAATCCTACTAGGAATAGGATTGCAATCCTATTCCTAGTAGGACTCCTGCCCTAGCCGCACCAGGAAGGGCCGGCCGGCCTCCCTCCCCTGCTCCTTTATATACGGGGGCAGGGGGGCACCCAAAGACACACAAGTTGAATTGTTTTAGCCGTGTGCGGTGCCCCCCTCCACAGAATCACACCTCGGTCATACCGTCGCGGAGCTTAGGCGAAGCCCTGCGCCGGTGAACACACCATATCCGTCACCACGCCGTCGTGCTGACGAAACTCTCCCGTGAAGCTCAACTGGATCAAGAGCTCGTGGGACGTCATCAAGCTGAACGTGTGCTGAACGCGGAGGTGCCGTACGTTCGGTGCTTGATCGGTTGGATCGTGAAGAAGTTCGACAACATCAACCGCGTCACTTGACGCTTCCGCTCCCGGTCTACGAGGGTACGTAGACACACTCTTCCCTCTCGTTGCTATGCATCTGGTAGATAGATCTTGCGTGATCGTAGGAAAATTTTAAAATACTACGTTCCCCAACAGTGGCATCATGAGCCAGGTCTATGCGTAGATGATATGCACGAGTAGAACACAATGAGATTGTGGACGATACTAGTCATACTGCTTACCAGCATGTCATACTTTGCTTCGGCGGTATTGTGAGATGAAGCGGCCCGGACCGACATTACGCGTACGCTTACGCGAGACTGGTTTCACCGTTACAAGCATTCATTGCTTAAAGGTGACTGGCGGGTGTCTGTCTCTCTCACTTTAGCTGAATCAAGTGTGGCTACGCCCGGTCCTTGTGAAGGTTAAAACAGCACATACTTGACGAAACATCGTTGTGGTTTTGTATGCGTAGGTAAGAACGGTTCTTGCTAAGCCCGTAGCAGCCACGTAAAACTTGCAACAAACAAAGTAGAGGACGTCTAACTTGTTTTTGCAGGGCATGTTGTGATGTGATATGGTCAAGACATGATGAGTTATACGGTTTTGTATGAGATGATCATGTTTTGTAAAGTTATCGGCAACTGGCAGGAGCCATATGGTTGTCGCTTTATTGTATGAAATGCAATCGCCATGTAATTGCTTTACTTTATCACTAAGCGGTAGCGATAGTCGTGGAAGCAATAGTTGGCGAGACGACAACGATGCTACGATGAAGATCAAGGTGTCAAGCCGGTGACGAAGGTGATCATGACGGTGCTTTGAAGATGGAGATCAAAAGCACAAGATGATGATGGCCATATCATGTCACATATTTTGATTGCATGTGATGTTTATCTTATTATGCTTCTTATTTTGCTTACAACGACGGTAGCATTATAAGATGATCCCTTACTAAATTTCAAGGTATAAGTGTTCTCCCTGAGTATGCACCGTTGCGAAAGTTCGTCGTGCCGAGACACCACGTGATGATCGGGTGTGATAAGCTCTACGTTCAAATACAACGGGTGTAAGCCAGTTTTGCACACGCAGAATACTCGGGTTAAACTTGACGAGCCTAGCATATACAGATATGGCCTCGGAACACTGGAGACCGAAAGGTCTAGCGTGAATCATATAGTAGATATGATCAACATAAGATGTTCACCATTGAAAACTACTCCATCTCACGTGATGATCAGACATGGTTTAGTTGATTTGGATCACGTGATCATTTAGATGACCAGAGGGATGTCTATCTAAGTGGGAGTTCTTTAAATTAATATGATTAAATTGAACTTTAATTTATCATGAACTTAGTCCTGATAGTTTTGCATATCTATGTCGTTGTAGATCAATGGCCCGTGCTACCGTTCCTTTGATTTTTAATGCATTCCTAGAGAAAGCTAAGTTGAAAGATGATGGTAGCAATTACACGGACTGGGTCCGTAACCTGAGGATTATCCTCATTGCTGCACAGAAGAATTATGTCCTTGAAGCACCGCTAGGTGACAAGCCCCCTTCCGCTAATGCAGACGCTTTGAACGTCTGGCAGTCGCGGTCTGATGACTACACGATAGTTCAGTGTGCCATGCTTTACGGCTTAGAACCGGGACTTCAACGACGTTTTGAACGTCATGGACCATATGAGATGTTCCAAGAGTTGAAGTTAATATTTCAAGCAAATGCCCGAATTGAGAAATATGAGATTTCCAATAAGTTCTACAGCTGCAAAATGGAGGAGAATAGTTCTATCAGTGAACACTTGCTCAGAATGTCTGGGTACTACAATCATATGACTCAACTTGGTTGCAAAGTTGACGAGGATAGTGTTATTGATAGAGTTCTACAATCACTGCCACCAAGCTATAAAGGCTTCGTGATGAACTATAACATGCAAGGGATGCAAAAGACAATTCCCGAGCTCTTCGCTATGCTCAAAGCTGCGGAGGTAGAAATCAAAAAGGAGCATCAAGTGTTGATGGTTAACAAGACCACTAGTTTCAAGAAAAAGGGCAAGGGAAAGAAAGGGAACTTCAAAAAGAATAGCAAATCAGTTGCTACTTCCACGAAGAAACCCAAATCTGGAGCCAAGCCTGAAACTGAGTGCTTCTACTGCAAGGGGACTCGACACTGGAAGCGGAACTGCCCCAAGTATTTGGCGGATAAGAAGGATGGCAAGATGAACAAAGGTATATGTGATATACATGTTATTGATGTGTACCTTACTAATGCTCGTAGTAGTACCTGGGTATTTGATACCGGTTCGGTTGCTAATATTTGTAACTCGAAACAGGGACTACGGATTAAACGAAGATTAGCTAAGGACGAGGTGACGATGCGCGTGGGAAACGGTTCCAAAGTCGATGTGATCGCCGTCGGCACGCTACCTCTACATCTACCTTCGGGATTAGTTTTAGACCTAAATAATTGTTATTTGGTGCCAGCGTTAAGCATGAACATTATATATGGATCTTGTTTATTGCGAGACGGTTATTCATTTAAATCAGAGAATAATGGTTGTTCCATTTTAATGAATAATATCTTTTATGGTCATGCACCCTTGAAGAGTGGTCTATTCTTATTGGATCTCGATTGTAGTGATACACATATTCATAGTATTGAAACCAAAAGATGCAAGGTTAATAATGATAGTGCAACTTATTTGTGGCACTGCCGTTTAGGTCATATTGGTGTAAAACGCATGAAGAAACTCCATAAAGATGGACTTTTGGAATCACTTGATTATGAATCACTTGGTGCTTGCGAACCATGCCTCATGGGCAAGATGACTAAAACTCCGTTCTCCGGAACTATGGAGCGAGCAACAGATTTGTTGGAAATCATACATACTGATGTATGTGGACCAATGAGTGTTGATGCTCGCGGCGGGTATCGTTATTTTCTGACCTTCACTGATGATTTGAGCAGATATGGGTATATCTACTTAATGAAGCACAAGTCTGAAACATTTGAAAAGTTCAAAGAATTTCAAAGTGAAGTAGAGAATCATCGTAACAAGAAAATAAAGTTCCTACGATCTGATCGTGGAGGAGAATATTTGAGTTATGAGTTTGGTCTTCATTTGAAACAATGTGGAATAGTTTCACAACTCACGCCACCTGGAACACCACAGCGTAATGGTGTGTCCGAACGTCGTAACCGTACTTTATTGGATATGGTGCGATCTATGATGTCTCTTACCGATTTACCACTATCGTTTTGGGGTTATGCTTTAGAGACAGCTGCATTCACGTTAAATAGGGCACCATCTAAATCCGTTGATACGACACCTTATGAACTATGGTTTGGCAAGAAACCAAAGTTGTCGTTTCTTAAAATTTGGGGCTGCGATGCTTATGTGAAAACACTTCAACCTGATAAGCTCGATCCCAAGTCGGAAAAATGTGTCTTCATAGGATACCCAAAAGAGACTGTTGGGTACACCTTCTATCACAGATCCGAAGGCAAAATATTCGTTGCTAAGAACGGATCCTTTCTAGAAAAAGAGTTTCTCTCGAAAGAAGTGAGTGGGAGGAAAGTAGAACTTGATGAGGTAATTGTACCTTCTCCCGGATTGGAAAATAATACATCACAGGAAATTGTTCCAGTGATTCCTACACCAATTAGTGAGGAAGTTAATGATAATGATCATGACACTTCGGATCAAGTTTCTACTGAACGTCGTAGATCAACCAGAGTACGTTCCGCACCAGAGTGGTACGGCAACCCAGTTCTGGAAATCATGTTACTAGACCATGATGAACCTACAAACTATGAGGAAGCGATGATGAGCCCAGATTCCGCAAAATGGCTTGAAGCCATGAAATCTGAGATGGGATCCATGTATGAGAACAAAGTATGGACTTTGGTTGACTTGCCCGATGATCGGCAAGCCATCGAAAATAAATGGATCTTCAAGAGGAAGACCGACGCAGACGGTAATATTACTGTTTACAAAGCTCGACTTGTTGCGAAAGGTTTTCGACAAGTTCAAGGAGTTGACTACGATGAGACTTTCTCACCTGTAGCGATGCTTAAGTCTGTCCGAATCATGTTAGCAATTGCCGCATTTTATGATTATGAAATCTGGCAAATGGATGTCAAAACTGCATTCCTAAATGGATATCTCAAAGAAGAGTTGTATATGATGCAACCAGAAGGTTTTGTCGATCCAAAAGGTGCTAACAAAGTATGCAAACTCCAGCGATCCATCTATGGACTGGTGCAAGCATCTCGGAGTTGGAATATACGCTTTGATGAGGTGATCAAAGCATATGGTTTTATACAGACTTTTGGAGAAGCCTGTATTTACAAGAAAGTGAGTGGGTGCTCTGTAGCATTTCTAATATTATATGTAGATGACATATTGTTGATTGGAAATGATATAGAATTTCTGGATAACATAAAAGGATACTTGAATAAAAGTTTTTCAATGAAAGACCTCGGTGAAGCTGCTTATATATTAGGTATCAAGATCTATAGAGATAGATCAAGACGCTTAATTGGACTTTCACAAAGCACATACCTTGATAAGATTTTGAAGAAGTTCAAAATGGATCAGTCAAAGAAAGGGTTCTTGCCTGTTTTACAAGGTATGAAGTTGAGTAAGACTCAATGCCCGACCACTGCAGAAGATAGAGAGAAAATGAAAGTCATTCCCTATGCCTCAGCCATAGGATCTATCATGTATGCAATGCTGTGTACCAGACCTGATGTGTGCCTTGCTATAAGTCTAGCAGGGAGGTACCAAAGTAATCCAGGAGTGGATCACTGGACAGCGGTCAAAAACATCCTAAAGTATCTGAAAAGAACAAAGGATATGTTTCTCGTATATGGAGGTGACAAAGAGCTCGTCGTAAACGGTTACGTCGATTCTAGCTTTGACACTGATCCGGATGACTCAAAGTCACAAACCGGATATGTATTTTTATTGAACGGTGGAGCTGTCAGCTGGTGCAGTTTCAAGCAGAGCGTCGTGGCGGGATCTACGTGTGAAGCGGAATACATAGCTGCTTCGGAAGCAGCAAATGAAGGAGTCTGGATGAAGGAGTTCATATCCGATCTAGGTGTAGTACCTAGTGCATCGGGTCCAATGAAAATCTTTTGTGACAACACTGGAGCCATAGCCTTGGCGAAGGAATCCAGGTTTCACAAGAGAACAAAGCACATCAAAAGACGCTTCAATTCCATCCGCGATCTAGTCAAGGAGGGAGACATAGAGATTTGCAAAATACATACGGATCTGAATGTTGCAGACCTGTTGACTAAGCCTCTTCCACGGGCAAAACATGATCAGCACCAAGACTCCATGGGTGTGAGGATCATCACTTTGTAATCTAGATTATTGACTCTAGTTCAAGTGGGAGACTGAAGGAAATATGCCCTAGAGGCAATAATAAAAATGTTATTTGTATTTCCTTATATCATGATAAATGTCTTTTATTCATGCTAGAATTGTATTAACCGGAAACTTAGTACATGTGTGGATACATAGACAAAACAGTATGTCCCTAGTATGCCTCTACTAGACTAGCTCATTGATCAAAGATGGTTATGTTTCCTAGCCATAGACATGAGTTGTCATTTGATCAACGGGATCACATCATTAGGAGAATGATGTGATGGACAAGACCCATCCGTTAGCATAGCACTATGATCGTTTAGTTTAACTGCTATTGCTTTCTTCATGACTTATACATGTTCCTATGACTATGAGATTATGCAACTCCCGAATACCATAGGAACACCTTGTGTGCTATCAAACGTCACAACGTAACTGGGTGATCATAAAGATGCTCTACAGGTGTCTCCAAAAGTATTCGTGGTGTTGGCATAGATCAAGATTAGGATTTGTCACTACGAGTGTCGGAGAGGTATCTCTGGGCCCTCTCGGTAACACACATCACAATAAGCCTTGCAAGCAAAAGACTAATGAGTTAGTCACGAGATGATGTGTTACAGAACGAGTAAAGAGACTTGCCGGTAACGAGATTGAACTAGGTATAGAGATACCGACGATCGAATCTCGGGCAAGTAACATACCGTTTGACAAAAGGAACAACATATGTAGTTGTGCGGTTCTGACCGATAAAAGATCTTCGTAGAATATGTAGGAGCCAATATGAACATCCAGGTTCCGCTATTGGTTATTGACCGGAGATGAGTCTCGGTCATGTCTACATAGTTCTCGAACCCGTAGGGTCCGCACGCTTAACGTTTGATGACGATCGGTATTATGAGTTTATGTGTATTGATGTACCGAAGGTAGTTCGGAGTCCCAGATGAGATCACGGACATGACGAGGAGTCTCGGAATGTCCGAGACATAAAGATTGATATATTGGACGGCTATATTCGGACACCGGAAGTATACCGGAAAAGTTTCGGATTTATCGGGAATGCCGGAGGGGGTTACCGGAACCCCCTACGAGAGGGGATGGTCCATAGTGGGCCTAAAGGGAAAGAGAGAGGCAGCCCATAGGGCTGGCCGGCGCCCCCACCTAGGGTTCCTAGTTGGACTAGGATTGGGGGGGGGCGCCACCTCTCCTATTCCTTTCCCCCTTCTTCTTTTTGGTGAATCCTACTAGGAATAGGATTGCAATCCTATTCCTAGTAGGACTCCTTCTCTAGCCGCACCAGGAAGGGCCGGCCGGCCTCCCTCCCTTGCTCCTTTATATACGGGGGCAGGGGGGCACCCAAAGACACACAAGTTGAATTGTTTTAGCCGTGTGCGGTGCCCCCCTCCACAGAATCACACCTCGGTCATACCGTCGCGGAGCTTAGGCGAAGCCCTGCGCCGGTGAACACACCATATCCGTCACCACGCTGTCGTGCTGACGAAACTCTCCCGTGAAGTTCAACTGGATCAAGAGCTCGTGGGACGTCATCAAGCTGAACGTGTGCTGAACGCGGAGGTGTCGTACGTTCGGTGCTTGATCGGTTGGATCGTGAAGAAGTTCGACAACATCAACCGCGTCACTTGACGCTTCCGCTCCCGGTCTACGAGGGTACGTAGACACACTCTTCCCTCTCGTTGCTATGCATCTGGTAGATAGATCTTGCGTGATCGTAGGAAAATTTTAAAATACTACGTTCCCCAACAACAAAGAGTGGAAATAGCCTAATCTTGGGGATGCCCAAGGCACCCCAAGGTAAAATTCAAGGACAACCAAAAGCCTAAGCTTGGGGATGCCCCGGGAAGGCATCCCCTCTTTCGTCTTCATCTATCGGTAACTTTACTTGAGACTATATTTTTATTCACCATATGATATGTGTTTTTCTTGGAGCGTCATGTATGATTTGAGTCTTTGCTTTTTAGTTTACCACAATCATCCTTGCTGGACACTCCTTTTGAGAGAGATACACATGAATCGGAATTTATTAGAATACTCTATGTGCTTCACTTATACCTTTTGAGCTAGATAGTTTTGCTCTAGTGCTTCACTTATATCTTTTAGAGCATGGTGGTGGTTTTATTTTGTAGAAATTATTGATCTCTCATGCTTCACTTATATCTTTTTTAGAGTCTCTTAGAAAAGCATGGTAATGTGCTTTGTTTATAAAATTGGTCCTAATATGATAGACATCCAAGTTGGGAATAGTAAAAACCTTCATATAAAAGTGTATTGAATATTATGAGAAGTTTGATACTTGATGATTGTTTTGAGATATGAGGATGGTGATATTAGAGTCATGCTAGTGGAGTAACTGTAAATTTGAGAAACACTTGTGTTAAAGTTTGTGATTCCCGTAGCATGCACATATGGTGAACCGTTATGTGATGAAGTTGGAGCATGATTTATTTATTGAGTGTCATCCTTTGTGTGGAGGTCGGGATCGCACGATGGTTAACTCCTACCAATCATTCCCCTAGGAGCATGCGTTGAATAATATGTTTTTATGACTCGTAGATTTTTTCAATAAGTATATGAGTTCTTTATGACTAATGTTGAGTCCATGGATTATACACACTCTCACCCTTCCACCATTGCTAGCCTCTCTTGTACCGCGCAACTTTTGCCGGTACCACACACCCACCATATACCTTCCTCAAAACAGACATCGTACCTACCTATCATGGCATTTCCATAGCCATTCCGAGATATATTGCCATGCAACTTTCCACCGTTCCGTTCATATGACACGCTTCATCATTGTCATTCACATAGAGTCATATTTTGTTCTAGCTTTGAGTTGTAAGTAAATAAAAGTGTGATGATCTTCATTACTAGAGCATTGTCCCAGTGAGGAAAGGGTGATGGAGACTATGATTCCCCCACAAATCCGGATGAGACTTCGTACGTAAGAAAAGAAAAAAAAAAGAAAAAAGAGGCCATAAAAAAAGAAAAAAGAAAGAGAAAAGGCCTATTTCAGTGTTTCGCAGAAAAGGAATATCAAGCGGAGTCCAAACGGAATGAAACCTTCTGGAGAGTTATTTTTGGAACGGTATCAACACAGAAGACTTGGAGTACACGCCAGGAAGCGAGAGAGGCAGCCACGAGGGCAGGGGCGCGCCCCCCACCCTCGTGGGCCCCCTGCGGCTCCCCTGACGTGCCTCTTGAGCCTATATATACTCCCATACCCTCAAAACATCGAGGAGGACCACGAAACCCTAATTCCACCGCCGCAACCTTCTCTACCCGTGAGATCCCATCTTGGGGCCTGTTCCGGAGCTCCACCGGAGGGGCCATCGATCACGGAGGGCTTCTAAATCAACACCACAGCCTCTCCGATGAGTTGTGAGTAGTTTACCACAGACCTTCGGGTCCATAGTTATTAGCTTGATGGCTACTTCTCTCTCTTTGGATCTCAATACAAAGTTCTCCTCGATCTTCGAGGAGATCTGTTCGATGTAATGTTTTTGCGGTGTGTTTGTCGAGATCCGATGAATTGTGGGTTTATGATCAAGATTATCTATGAACAATATTGGATTCTTTTCTGAAATCTTTTATGCATGATTTAAATATCCTTGTAAGTCTCTTCGAATTATCGGTTTGGTTTGGCCTACTAGATCTATAGTTCTTGCAATGGGAGAAGTGCTTGGCTTTGGGTTCAATCTTGCGGTGTCCTTTCCCAGTGACAGCAGGGGCAGCAAGGCACGTATTGTATTGTTGCCATTGAGGATAAAAATATGGGGTTTATATCATATTGCTTGAGTTTATCCCTCTACATCATGTCATCTTGCTTAAGGTGTTACTTTGTTCTTATGAACTTAATACTCTAGATGCATGCTGGATAGCGGTCGATGTGTGGAGTAATAGTAGTAGATGCAAAATCGTTTCGGTCTACTTGTCACGGACGTGATGCCTATATACAATGATCATGCCTAGATATTATCATAACTATGCGCTTTTTTATCAATTGCTCCACAGTAATTTGTTCACCCACTGTAGAATTCTGCTATCATGAGAGAAGCCACTAGTGAAACCTATGGCCCCCGGATCTATTCTCATCATATTAATATTCTATCAACTATTTACTTTACTTTGCATTATTTACTTTCAATCTCTATACCAAAAATACCAAAAATATTATCTTATCATATCTATTAGATCTCAATTTTGTAAGTGGCCGGGAAGGGATTGACACCCCCTTTTATCGTGTTGGCTGCAAGGTTCTTATTTGTTTGTGCAGGTACGAGGGACTCGTGCGTGGTCTCCTACCGGATTGATACCTTGGTTCTCAAAAACTGAGGGAAATACTTACGCTACTGTGCTGCATCACCCTTTCCTCTTCGAGGGAATACAACGCAAGCTCGAGAAGTAGCACTGGCCGAGGAGCAGCGCGCCTCCCTGCAGTACACCGCCGACAACCACGGGGCATGGGCGGCGTACTTCCAGCACCGGCAGGAGCAGCGCCTCGCCTCCACCAACGGGGCACCAGTGGTGGGGGGCCGGTGGAACAGCGACCGGCGACGCCTCTGGTGGTCCGCCCTCGGCCGGACGCTCCACGAGGTGCTCGCGTAGCTCGAGGGCGGCAACGACCCGCCGCTCACTTACCCGGCCGCCACCCCGGTCCCCCACTGCGGCGCCGAGTAGTGGATGCCCCAGAGGTTCATCTCCAGCTCGTCCTCCTCCTCCCGCTCTTCCTCCCGCTCCTCCTCGCACTCCTCCGGCTCATCGGCGGTGTTCGGCGTCAAGGTCGAGCCCGCGACGGAGACCGGTCGGCGCACACGCTCGGCCGACATCGTCATCAACGAAGGCGGGCGCGCTTCCTCCTCGGCTCCTCCCCGCTTCATCAGGCCGAAGAAGGAGCCGGGACTCGCCGCGGTGAAGAAGGAACCTGGGCTCGCTCTCGTGAAGACGGAGCCCGGGCTCGCCGGCGGCAACAAGGAGACGGTCGACGACGCGGCGGCGTTGAAGTGGGTGCGGGATGACTGGGCGCAGACGGAGATGGAGCACCAGCGTCGCACCTATGAAGAGCTCACCGCACAGCACCGGAACCGGTGATGCCGCGACGAGGGAGGCGTCGTCGTCCTCGACGGCGACAGCGATGACGGCGCACCATCGGCACCGGTCCGTCAAGGCGACGCCGGCCAGGGGTCCAGCAGGAGCGGCATCCGCGTCAAGGAGGAGAAGGCCGACGACGGCGGCGGCTTCGTCGCGCTCACCGCGTTCTTCGCGCCGTAGAACGGCGTTAATAAAATGTTTATTTAATAAAACTATGCTATAAAATGTTTTTTTCATCGTACTTTAGATGCATTTCTATTTTGTATTAAAAAATATTGCACTTCCTGGGGGCGACCCTGGGCCGGCGGCTGGAGACCCGAAAACCCCCACGTCGATTTTAGCGCCGATACGTCCCCAGGCGGTAATTTTAATCGCCTCCTTGAGGCAACGGCTGGAGATGCTCTAACCATGCAGCCGATTAATGGAACACTTTCTGAGTACGTTTTGTAGTGAAGCATGAAGGCGCACCACAACAGAGTAGAAAACTATTGGCATAAGATTTGAACCTTCCATTGTTTTTTTAGGACTTGGGAAACAAAAACCTGTCAGGTCACTTTTGTTCTAAAGATAGCTCTCAAGTAAAGAAAGAACATGTATCTATCTTCCTGAATGAAAATTGTACCGATCACTTAGAAATATTTGTGTGTCCTTTTCATTATAATATTCTGATTACCAAGTAAGGCTCCGTACGACGGTATGATACTTCTCACATTATTGAAAGTTTTACTCACATTATTCAAAGCTTTATCACGATGCTCTGGCAACAGTTCAACTGTCAAATTTTCTCCTCTTTTTACGATTGTACATACGTTTATATTTTTTCAACCTCATATGTAAGACATGAATGAATGTTGGACTTCCATAAAGAAAAATATCGGTCCACATTTCTCATATATTTCTAGGGTTCGTCCATGAAGATGGATGAGCGTGGCAAGACTATGTGAGCCCAGTTTTCCCTTCGACGGTACTTCACCGCAAACTGATTTAATTTCTCCTATTCGATAATTTTCCAATATATGAGTAAAGTTGTGCAAATTTAACAGCCATGTTTGATACCTTTATGTATTTCTGGATATTTTTGTTAATACTACAAAAAATTGACGGGCGCAGCAACCCGCGCAGACATGGTCTAGTATTAGGTATAACTAGTTGTCAACACGTGCAACTGCACGGGCTAGCACTCTTTAGTTCTTAGTATGTTAATTTTTTTTGCAATATCAAATGTCTGACAATTATAAAATCTTTTCATGAATAGTTATTAAACACGCCATGCACTATTTTTATTATTTATACATAGGGAAAAAGGAGTTATGAACCTTGAACCAATGTCTCATCGTGAATTTTGAATGCTAAATGTGTCACCATGATACAGAAATATTGTTCTCATGTCATTGCAAAAGACCTCAAATTTATAGGTATTGTAAAATTATGAACCTATAAGTTTATTAAGATATGCATTTGTGGATAATATATACAGTTGCAAAACATGGTACAATTCACATGATGGTACTGGGAACAGAGGAAAGAAAGTTAAAAGTTGGTTACAAATAGCAAACCGGAAAGATTTAACATAAATGTTAACGAACATAAGAAATAAGTACATGTTCCCTTCAACTATAACCTATAAGTTCTGCAAATTGAATGCCCTATAGTAGCATATGGTGTCCTTTTGCCACGAAGGAAGACATAGTTTGAACTTACAATTTACTGAGATCAAGAACCCATAAGGGAACATTTAAGAAGTTCGACGATAAACACACTCTTAAAATAAATGTTTTTTTCTATAATGGGTATATGTGCAATAATTTATTTAGATAGTTGGTGAAAAAAACAGTATGTTCTGGGCAAAAAGTGATATTCCTAAAGGACTTTTTAAAAAGCATTATGAAGCATTGGTTTTTTTAAGACCTAAGCGAATATTGTTCCATAATGCAAATTTGCATGTAGGTAAAAAAAACAAGCAATGTTTATTGTAAAAACAATTCATTTTTTTAATTTGTTTGCTAGTTTCTCTGGATTTATATTCCAATGTAGGAGCATTTGAGATAGATATTAGAATGACACTTTCAAGACACTTTCACTCACAAAAGAATGTGTGTTCTATTTAATGTTTATTACGATGAATTAAAGATATGTCTCTATATATGTGACACTGTAGATTCTATTTCATGGAGTAGAATATTTCACCCACGTACAACCATTTTTTACATTGTTTCAAGAGGAAAATGATCACAATTTTTGAGAAAATATCCTAACCAAAATTTACACCGAAACATTCAAAATTTAATATCAACTATCACTTAACAAAGAGTAATATTACTTTCGGGAAGAAAATATGGACTCATTGATGTAAAGGCGGAATCACAAATTTGATCAAGTCTACACCTATACACACTATGTATGCACATAATAATCGGATAGTCATTTTGTCTCTTGACAATGTATCGCACTTGCATCAATTAGATGAACTCATGGTCACGGAAGAAATATAATACCAAATTTTGGACCGTACATGAATCATGCCAGAGTAGTAATAAATAAACTAAAGACAAAATCAACACTATATATACATAACCTTCCGGCGAGTTAAGCCATACTGCATGACGTTGTCACTTAGCATGGAGACATCGAATGTAGCCTGCACCAGGTGATGTAGAGGAGTTGTTAACTACTCAATGGCGTCTTAGAACTTTGCTTTTTGTCTCAATACGCCGAGCATATTTCCTATGCATGGTCGCAATAAATATATTACGTAGAAGCACGATGCATGTAGGAGTACGTATGTTGATATCACCTAGGAAGCTATAAGAAATTCTACAGCTTACGTGATTCACATAGACATATATCATTAGGACCGTTTCTGAAGAAAATAACCATATATCATTAAGATCTACACCTCATTAAGATCATTTGGACTCTTCCCAGAAAAAAACAATATATCAATAGGACTAAAGAGTCCAGGTCTGAACCGTCTTCTTCCTTTATGTGCACGTACATGCATGCGTTGGAAAAAAAAATAGACCATATAGATTTGCATCAGAACTTGGGATGGTTAGGAGGAGACCAGGCCCAGATTTTCTTTTTGTGAGGAAACACGGAGAGACCCAGGTGAGAACGTCTCCTATGTTTCTTTATTATCAGGAGGAAACGTGGAGAGACCAGGTGAGGACGTCTCCTTTTTTCACGTAGCAGGCTTCATCCTAGGGCTAAGAATACATTATGTGCTAATCAGATGGATGTAATTTCTTAACTTTAGAATCAACGTGGTGCCTCGTATGATGCTTCTAATTAGTAATAAATAAATAAATAAGATAAGATATAAGATACCAGGAAATTGATAGGCGCCGACGAGCGCGCACGCTCTCAGTGTCGCTACCCATTCAACTCGTTTTGGGATATGGGCTGTACGTTGTATCGTAGGCTTGCATGGTATCTGTACGTCATAGAGAGCTACTTCCTCCGTTTCATAATGTAAGACGTTTTTTGATACTACACTAGAGTCGGAAAACGTCTTATATTATGAGATGAAGGGAGTAGTTATATACCGAACTTTGTCTTGGATGGCCGTTGGTTTCTCACGGCGCGTCATCGCCCCTGCCGTTTACGACCAGCCGCGCCGTCACACATGATGGGAAGCGGTGCTTGTTCGGTCCACCGTTGTCACGACCTACCGAACTTTATGTCCACGTTCAAGACCCGGCTGGCGCAATTATATTGCAGCCCACTTTTGGTCCACGTTTAGGCTTGAGGGAGCCACACGTGAGGGGGGGTGTTGACGTATAATGTGTTGCCTAGTCTCTTCCATCAGATCGGTCCGATGGATGAACTGGTTAGGTGCATAAGCTTACAACCAAGAGGTCTAGGGTTCAAAATCCGGTAAACGTAATAAATAATTGCGGCCCGCCCCCGCTTCCGCTGCCCACGTCATATAGCTCTAAAGGAGCATAGACGTGAGGGGGAGTGCTGGAGTATAATGTCCGGCCCTCTCTCTCAGATCGGTCTTTTGGTTGGATTGGCTAGAGCATGCACTTCTACAGCACATTATACGTCAACAATGTACGTGGGCCTCGGGGGCGCGCTAGATACGCAAGCACGTCATGTGTTTGCTGGGATGATTTGAAAATAGCACATGTAGGTAGCAGTGGCAGGTATGGGCTGGTGCGCCATTAATCCTGGGCCCAACTGGCGATGCAGGTAGCTTAACACCCGAAGCGATGCCTCTTCTTACCTCGTTAGGGCACTCACCCCCTTCCAGTTCGTGGCTGTGCGGAGCGGCGTTTCGCCATGGATGGCCTCCGGGCCTCGAGTTCTTCTTTGAGGAAGCAGAGTCAGGGTAAAGACCCAATCTCACGTCCCTATCCCTCGTTCCGTTGCTTGCCCCGGGGAAGGGAATATTAATTTGATTTAGTGTTCTGCTACTTGAATCCACCCATGTTCGTTCTTGAGTTATTCTTTGTCCCTAGTGTTGGCTGGATCTGACTAGATGAGAAGTGTGTATGTGGTGCAGATTGGTTCCTAAGGCTGATGCCGGTGATATTTTGGGTGGCGGAATCGATGTTGTGGAGTTTGTGGTTGCTTCCATTCATGAAGAGCGCGGGCGCTCCTCTAATGTGATTTCGTCTGAGCCGATGGACGACGGCAGCGGTAAAGAGCAGTTCGGGGTGGTGGACGCAAATCTCGGCTCATACAAAAACGGTGGGAGTGAGGTCATTGGTGACTCGAATGATATGGCGGCTCAGAAAACGTCCACTGCATCTATGGGAGAGGAGGGAGATGCAGAGGGGGTCGTCGTGAACAAATCAAAGGCCTCCTATTGGACTCGACGGTAAGAAACAGACACTCATCTGTCGGTTACTTTGCTGCTATGCCAGAGATTGTACCTCCATGAAATCATTTTTCTGTAAGACCAGATATTGAATCTCCCTGTACTTGCATGTAACCAGAAAAAATGCATATACACCCCATGTAGAAACAATTCCTTTTTGTCTACCTCTTATAAGCATTCTTGCTAGCTTAGAATCATAATTTTTGTTGATTCTGTATCAAAAGATGAACATTATTTTTTCAGAAAAACCTCTGTTTATGACGCTTTGTACAAGTAGAGAGTACATTTACCACCATTTTTGTGTGTGTGGGGGGGGGGGGGTGCAGTGTTAGAATTGGCAACGCGCTAGAAGAGAGGAATGCCAACCCAAGCAGAGTCCGTGCCCTCGAGGCTTCAATGAGAGCTTATGCAGATAACAAGGTTGGCACTGTTGTTAACTCGGCCCTCTGAACTAGCTTTGACACAGTTGAAGAAGCATATGAGTTTTACAACCTATACTCCTGGAGACGGGGTTTGGCGTTAGGTATGCCAAAAGCAGGCTGAACGTCCATCGGAAAAAATGCATGCAGGAGTTTGTATCCGCGTGTGCGGTGATCATGATTCATTAATTCCAAGAAGAGAAATGTTTTCCCGCATCTATTTTTTTTATGCTCTCATACCTTACGAAAAAACTATGCAGGCAAGCCATTGCAATCGAACAGCCGCTCAATGAGGTGTGGATGCCCCGCTTTGATGTGGGTGCTTAGATCGGATGATAAAGGGTGATACATATGTGAACACAAAGTAGAGCACAACCACGCAGTCTCAGTTAACTGCATGGAGAAGCTGCACTGGAAATGTCACCGGCACATAGATCGATACACCAGAGACTTGGTGAAACAACTAAGAGAAAACAATATAAGCCTGAGCAAGGTTTACAGTGTGGTTGGCAATTTTTTTGGATCTATGAAGGAGGTGCCATTCACAAAGAGATTTCTCAAAACTCTTTGTGGAAAACTTAACAAAGAGTAGTTTGAAAATGATGCTACAAAAACAATAGAGGTGTTCAACGCAATGCGGGCTGAAGATCCTGAGTTCAAATAGAGTGTACAGGTTGATGGTGATGGTCGAGTCAAGACTTTGATGTGGACAACAGGGAGAAGCATTGAGCAGTTTAAGTGTTTTGGCGATGTTGTGGCGTTTGATACGACATACAAAACTAATCTATACGACATGCCATTTGGCCTCTTCGTTGGTGTCAATAATCACTTCCAAAGCATTATTTTTGGAGGGGTGTTGATGAGCGATGAGAAAATCGACACTTTCAAGTGGATATTCACAAAGTTCTTTCACATGATAGGAGCGCCACAACCACGCACAATCCTCATAGGTGAATAAAAAAATGTTCTCAATTTTTTTAGGAATGTTGATCTTCCTTTTAGGCTTGCTGTGAAAATGTTTTCCTCCTTTAATGTGCTGACATAAAACTGTTGTTTTCAGACCAAGCTCGTGCAATGGAGGTTGCCATAGAAGATGTCATGCCACATACAACACATCGGTGGAGTGAAAGTGCAAAACATTTGCTAAAAGGACATGTGCCACCAGGATCCCCGATGCACCTTTTCGTCAGGCAATATGAGAAGATGCAATTTGACAGAGATTCAGAGGAGAGTTATCAAGAGAATAGAACCAAACTGGGATAGCGAGGCATGTAAAGAAGGATTCAAGGGACAAATGGTGTAAAAATGAATTCCGCGTCCAGGTCAACGAGCGTGCTGGCGAATTCAAATGTGAATGTGGAATGTTTGAACATTTTGGCATGGTGTGCAGCCATGCACTGAAGGTGCTTTTCTCTCGTTGGTCCTCTGTTCTACGTACAAGACAAATTATGCCCGAGAGCAAACAAAAAGTGTAGATTTTGACACTTATCTTTTTCTTTTGTTCTCGGGTAATGATACAACTTGGTCTGTAGGGGGTTCCAGACGGGCACATAGTGAACCGTTGTACAAGGGATGCAAGGGATATACTCCCTCCAGAGTTTTTGCATTACTAAAAGGACCAGGGTCCTCTCAAGTACTCTTCGCGGCGACATAATAATCTGCATCTGCTTTGCCTTGAAATTGTTAGACTCGGTGACAGCAATGTGGATGCATATACTCTTGCGATGGAGCAACTAAGAAATGTGAAAACATTACTGGAGCCGGTGGCTGCTATACGTGATGGCATGGGGTTATTAGACGAGAGCTGGCAGGTGATTTTGCAGGTTCAGCTACAACACACAAGCAGCATTTCGGTCCAACAAATCAGGTGCAAAGTGCCTCACAATGTTCAGATAGCTTTGAGGCACCATCAAGGAAGAGACCAGCTGGGCGCCCCACGACAAGCCGCGACAAAGCACCATACGAATAGCCAGCTAAGAGAACTAGGTTATGTTCCATTTGTCGGGGCCAAGGGCACAAGAGAACAACATGTCCGCAGCACGGTGATCTTCCAAAGGCGCCAAGGAAGTCACCTCGCTGCTCCAGGTGCAGCCTGACAAGCCACAAAAGGAACACCTGCACCAACACGCCCAAGGCAGACTTCTATGGTTGATTTTATCTGTTTTCTATTCTTGAAGTGTGACAGTTTCATGTAACCATGCATGTGTGGATGTCGGACTGCTAGTGACCACTCCACATATTACTGAACCTCTATGGAGACCTCTATGTCTATAGTATTGTTTGCTGTCAGATAATTGGTTGGGGCTGATGTGTTTTTCAGTGTGGAATATCACTTGCTTGGATCTTTTTCATTCTGTCAGTGATCAAACTGTGTTGCTTTGATTGGTGTACCACTTGCATGCCGAATTGTGTGGTTTTCCTTTTTGAGTAAAATTCAACTAATTTGTGATACTTTTCTGTTTTCAGCCAAAACCTCTATGTATGTAGTATCGTTTGATGATGAAGATGAAGCCATGTCGATCTTGTTTGAGCTGGGTGTGGCTGGTATGCAGAGCCATCTCTCCTATAAATAGCTGGCGAGACCAAGGCAACGGCAGGATCCTCAAATTTCGACTCAAAACGGCTCCCTGCATCGCACATGTAGACCAAGTCAAATCCGGTGCCGTGTACATGAGTGTCTGATCATTTATGAGGCAATCAATCGCATGCATTTGTTTTGTAAACCAATATGCAATCAATGGTTATGATTACTAGTGCATGCAAGCATAAAATGGAAAGTAAATTATTTGGAAGGCACTAATGATTATTTATATGTAGGAAATGCGTTAACGGGTTGGACCTGATCAAGGTGCCCAGGCACCTAGGTGCCCCACAATTTACCTATATATATAGTCCTATGAAGGGATGCGACCGAAGGAATGCGAGGCAACCGCCTCGGTCAGGAAAAGCAGGGATTAAATCCTACTCTATCCGTTCCTAAATATAAGTTTTTGTAGACATTTCAAATGGACTACAACATACGGATGTATGTGGACATATTTTAGAGTGCAGATTCACTCGTTTTACTCTATATGTAGTCACTTGTTGAAATCTCTATAAAGACTTATATTTAAGAATAGAGAGAGTAACAATTTTCAATTTGTTTTCCTTTTTCTTTTCAAGAGTACGCAAATTGCGTAACATATTTTTATAGAAGAGAGAAACATCGATTTACAAGTGGTCCAACGAGTTGTGAACAACCCGAGACCAGAACCCACACTCACGCGAACTAAAATAAAAATCTACTATCTCACAAAACGACGTAGTCCTCTAGCCATTCTAAGTGCTAACTTCCACTTCAATCTGAAAACACAAAAAATATAAGGTTCTGCTAGATGCTCTTAGAGCAACTCTAGCAGACCCCGCATCTGGCCGCCCCGCAAAACTTGTTTGCAGTTCGCCAAAAAATGACTTTGCGGGCCAGCGGGACGGCCGCAGATGCAGACCCCTCATAACGGACCCGTAAAAAGGATATTTGCAGAATATGCTCTTTTATGGGTCGGCTTTGCGGGGTCTGATCTGGCGCAGCTCCTCCCGGCCCGGAAAACCTAAATTTGCACCTCAATTTGATCCAATAGAATGCATTTTTTTTTTTGCTTTTTCAACAACATTGGATACATAAGATATCACCAAATCTTTGCTAGATAGCAAGACCAAAGAAAACAAGAACCACGAGGATGCATTTTAGAAGATTTCCAACTTCCATAACTGCTCTCACTAGTTGAAGCTGTTAGAAGGGAGAGAGAGGATTGGTGAAATAGTTGTTGTTTTGCTTGAGCCTCATGGTTCTTGTTTATCTTATGTTTCCTAATTAATCTATATACTTAACATCCCCCCGCATTCACAATGGTAGACTAGAGAAGAATCCGAAGGCAAACCGACGGACACCCCCCCATAGTCGTAACGGTCGACGCATCACGGAAGTTGTGGCTGGAGTGGCAACCGACGAGGTTGCTCAAGCAAGGCGGTAGCCCTTTGTGCCATTTGTCGAGGTAGCCGAGAGCATAGGTGGTGTAGCCGTGGACGAGGTAGTTGTGCGAAGAATGTCGTGGTCGATATCGAGTCGGGGTAGCCGGTGTCGATGAAGTCGCCGTGGAGCCGCGAGTGCAAGGAGTCCGAGTTAGTATGGGTGTAGTGGTGTCGAAGTAGTGGTGCGCCGGGAGGAAGACGGTGTTGATGGCGCGTCGCGACGGGTTTGCCAAGCCCGGGGACACATCGTGGACGAAGGCACAAGTCGGTGTCGCCAGCACCGGGCATGCGTAGACGGACGAAAATGAAGTTGACGAAGCACCGCACCAGGCTTGTCAGGCCCGGGGACACGTCATGGACGAAGGCACGCGGCGGTGTTGCCAGCACCGGGCATGCATAGACTTGGACCTGCACGAGCTGTACGCCATGTCGAAGAAGTCGAAGAGGCCAACAGAGAAGGACTCGACGACAGTTGCAGCGTCAATCGGCGATGGGCCAATGTCACCCGCGGTTGTCAGAGTAGATAAAGCGGAAGGGGTAGATGACGGCGACGCTGGCGACGGGCTGGTGCTGGACGAAGACGAAGAGGTGGACGGGCGGCTGCGGCGACTACGAGGGTAGTCGCGGCGGTGACCGAAGAAGAGTGGCGGCAGCGGCGGCTAGGTTAGGAGCGTGGCACCGATGCTCGAAGTAGGTGAAGAACCCTGACAACGTGACAAAGACCGGCGCAGACAGTGGCGTTCTGGCGCCCAGGGAGACAGCGCGGCGCATACCACGGGAAGTCGACGCGCGGGGACGACGAAGTGGACCGCGGGCCGCGGTGCTACGGCCCGAAGGGGCGACGCAGCGGCGGCTGGTAGGTCGGGGCGACGGCGAAGACCTCGGGGCGGCGGCAGGGACCGCGGGCCGCGGTGCTACGACCCGAAGGGGCGGCGCAGTGGCGGAGCGTGGGTCGGTGCAACTGCGAGGACGACCTCGGGACAGCGGCTTGGACCACGTGCCATGCTCGCTATGGCCCGACGGGGCGACGCACGATGGCGCGAGGGTCGATGCAGCCACCGATGGCATGGAGCGGATGGCCTCGCGGTGGCAGGGGACCGCGGGCCGCGGCACTATGGCTCGAAAGGGCGGTGTAGTGGTGACGCAGGTCGGTGCAACCGGGAGAAGAACCACAGGGCGGCGGCGCAGCGGCACCCTGTTGCTCGTTCGATAGAGGGGCATGCTGTACTCGGGACGGTCTTCTCAGGGCCTATGGAGGCGCGTGCAACCGACGGGCCAGGGCCGTCGCACGGCGTAGATGAGGCGGATCGCGGTTGTGGACGGGTGATCAATCCGATCACGCGCGAGGTCGGGGACGCCGCTCGGTGGAGGTGGGGTGCCGGTGGAGTCCAAGATGACGCCGACGATGACGGACGGCGTGGGACGTCGTGCGGACGAGCGCGTCAGCGCCGGCGCCCGGGCAGTGAGGCCCGAGCGACCAGCGTAGCGGCGGTGCCCGAGCTGAGGCAGCCGACGAGCCTAACGCAGCCGGGCCGACACAACCGAGGACGAGGCCGACGAGGCAACCCACATGGCCGTCGTGTAGGCGCGGCGAAGGCAGGTGGCGTGGACCGTTTGGCGTGCCGGCGCGCGAGCGGCGGCTATGATTAGCCGCCGCATAGCGCGCGACCGCCGGCTGGGGGCGATGCAGATGTCCCGGTCGGAGCAGGGCGGTGACACCTGGCGTAGGGCGACGGGCGTGCCGGCGTGCGAACGACGGCCTTGAGGGACCGCTTGTCGCGCGATGCCGCCGGGTTGGTGAAGTAACCGACCAGTTGCGCCGGTGTCGGAGCAGAGGCGCGCGGATGTCGACGGCGGTGGTGGGCGACGCAAACCGATCTTAGATCAGAAAACCAAAAAGTAAACGCCGATCAAAGCAACCGGCGAGGGAGAGAGAAAAACTCGGAGCAAGGGCTAGGGAAAAGACTCTCTAGGGCAGCCGGTCAACACGACTGGCCGACGAACCCTAGGTACGTGCGGCACGGCCCCCGGTGGCGGTCATGGAGGCCGACCGCCCCGGGGGCGGCGCGGAGCGGAAGCAACGACGGCGGCTAGGGTTTGGATCGGTTAGGCTGATGCCATGTTAGAAGGGAGAGAGAGGAATGGCGGAATATTTGTTATTTTGCTTGAGCCTCGTGGGCATATATATAGGAGTACAATGTTCAACTTGGAGTACAAGACAAGGCAGGACAAATCCTAGTCTATCTTATGTTTCCTAATTAATCTATATACTCAACAAAAGCAATATCTTCTCCATGCACTCATTGTTGATCTGCGGATTCTTGATCTAGCATTCTTCATTATTCTTTGGTTCTAAAGAAGTAAACGTTGATTCACCTCTAGTTGCACATGCAGTTGCTTTATTGCCTTCTATTGTACTAAGAAGTGCACGAACGTCTATTAACTTTCTTTCTATCAATAAATCAATGTATTCGCCTTCCCAAAACCAAAATGAGCATCCATCTTTCCACACATATGAATGAGCTGAAGGAAATTCCCTAGAGGCAATAATAAAGTTGTTATTTATATTTCTTTATATCATGATAAATGTTTATTATTCATGCTAGAATTGTATTAACCGGAAACATAGTACATGTGTGAATATATAGACAAACAAAGTGTCACTAGTATGCCTCTATTTGACTAGCTCGTTGAATCAAAGATGGTTATGTTTCCTAGCCATAGACATGTGTTGTCATTTGATTAACGGGATCACATCATTGGTGAATGATGTGATTGACTTGACCCATTCCGTTAGCTTAGCACTTGATCATTTAGTTTTACTGATATTGATTTCATCATGACTTATACTTGTTCCTATGACTATGAGATTATGCAACTACCGAATAACCGGAGGAACACCTTGTGTGCTATCAAACGTCACAACGCAACTGGGTGATTATAAAGATGCTCTACAGGTCTCTGAAGGTGTTTGTGGTGTTGGCATAGATCGAGAATAGGATTTGTCACTCCAAGTGTCGGAGAGGTATCTCTGGGCCCTCTCGGTAATGCACTTCACTATAAGCCTTACAAGCAAATGACTAATGAGTTAGTCACGAGATGATGCATTACAGAACGAGTAAAGAGACTTGCCAGTAACGAGATTGAACTAGGTATTGAGATACCGACGATCGAATCTCGGGCAAGTAACATACCGATGTCAAAGGGAACAACGTATATTGTTATGCAGTTTGACTGATAAAGATCTTCGTAGAATATGTAGGAACCAATATGAGCATCCAGGTTCCGCTGTTGGTTATTGACCGGAGATGAGTCTCAGTCATGTCTACATAGTTCTCGAACCTGTAGGGTCCGCACGCTTAACGTTTGGTGACGATCGGTATTATGAGTTTATGGGACGTCACCGAGCTGAACGTGTGCAGATCGCGGAGGTACCGTACGTCCGGTACTAGGATCGGTCGACCGTGAAGACGTACGACTACATCAACCGCGTTGTCATAACGCTTCCGCTTACGGTCTACGAGGGTATGTGGACGACACTCTCCCCTCTCGTTGCTATACATCACCATGATTTTTCGTGTGCGTAGGGATTTTTTTTGAAATACTACGTTCCCCAACTGTGGCATCATGAGCCAGCTTTATGCGTAGATGTTATATGCATGAGTAGAACACAAGTGAGTCATGGATGGTACTAGTCATACTGCTTACCAGCATGTCATACTTTGATTCCACGGTATTGTTGGATGAAACGGCCCGGACCGACATTACGTGTACGCTTACGCGAGACTGGTTCTACCGACGTGCTTCACACACAGGTGGCTGGCGAGTGTCAGTTTCTCCAACTTTAGTTGAATCAAATGTGGCTACGTCCGGTTCTTGTGAAGGCTCAAACAGCACATACTTGACAAAATATCGTTGTGATTTTGATGCGTAGGTAAGAACAGTTCTTGCTAAGCCCGTAGCAGCCACGTAAAACTTGCAACAACAAAGTAGAGGACGTCTAACTTGTTTTTGCAGGGCATGTTGTGATGTGATATGGTCAAGACATGATGCTAAATTTTATTGTATGAGATGATCATGTTTTGTAAGAGAGTTATCGGCAACTGGCAGGAGCCATATGGATGTCGCTTTATTGTATGAAATGCAATCGCCATGTAATTATTTACTTAATCACTAAGCGGTAGCGATAGTCATAGACGCAATAGTTGGCGAGACGACAACGATGCTACGATGGAGATCAAGGTGTTGCGCCGGTGACGATGGTGATCATGACGGTGCCTTGGAGATGAAGATCAAAGGCACAAGATGATGATGGCCATATCATATCACTTATATTGATTGCATGTGATGTTTATCTTTTATGCATCTTATTTCGCTTAGATCGATGGTAGCATTATAAGACGATCTCTCACTAAATTTCAAGGTATAAGTGTTCTCCGTGAGTATGCACCGTTGCGAAAGTTCATCCTGTCGAGACACCACGTGATGATCGGGTGTGATAAGCTCTGCGTTCACATACAACGGGTGCGAGCCAGTTTTGCACATGCAGAATACTCGGGTTAAATTTGACGAGCCTAGCATATACAGATATGGCCTTGGAACACTGGAGACCGAAAGGTCGAGCGTGAATCATAGTAGATATGATCAACATAAGATGTTCACCATTGAAAACTACTCCATCTCACGTGATGATCGGACATGGTTTAGTTGATATGGATCACGTGATCATTTAGATGATTAGAGAGATGTATGTCTAAGTGGGAGTTCTTAAGTAATTTGATTAATTGAACTTTAATTTATCATGAACTTAGTACCTGATAGTTTTTTGCATGTCTATGTTGTTGTAGGTAGATGACCCGTGCTGTTGTTTCGTTGAATTTTAATGCGTTCCTAGAGAAAGCTAAGTTGAAAGATGATGGTAGCAACTACACGAACTGGGTCCTTAACTTGAGGATTATCCTCAGTGCTGCACAGAAGAATTATGTCCTTGAAGCACTGCTAGGTGACAAGCCTGCTGCAGGAGCAACTCCGGACGTTATGAATGCCTGGCAAGCTCGTTCTGATGACTACATGATAGTTCAGTGTGCCATGATTTACGACTTAGAATCGGGACTTCAATGATGTTTTGAACGTCATGGAGCATATGAGATGTTTCAGGAGCTGAAGTTAATATTTCAAGAAAATGTCCGGTTTGAGAAATATGAGATTTCCAATAAGTTATACGGCTATAAGATGGAGGAGAACAATTATATCAGTGAACACTTGCTCAGAATGTATGGGTACTACAACCATATGACTCAACTTGGTTGCAAATTTGACGAAGATAGTGTTATTGATAGAGTTCTTTAATCACTGCCGCCAAGCTATAAAGGCTTCGTGATGAACTATAACATGCAAGGGATGCAGAAGACAATTCCCGAGCTCTTCGCTATGCTCAAAGCTGCGGAGGTAGAAATAAAAAAGGAGCATCAAGTGTTGATGGTTAACAAGACCACTAGTTTCAAGAAAAAAGGGTAAGCGAAAGAAGGGGAACTTCAAGAAGAATAGCAAGACAGTTGCTACTCCCACGAAGAAACCCAAGTCTGGAGCCAAGCCTGAATCTGAGTGCTTCTACTGCAAAGGGACTAGACACTTGAAGCAGAACTGTGCTACCTCTTGAGCTTGCGTTGTATTCCCTCGAAGAGGAAAGGGAGATGCAGCACAGTAGCGTAAGTATTTCCCTCAGTTTTTGAGAACCAAGATATCAATCCAGTAGGAGACCACGCACGAGTCCCTCGCACCTGCACAAACAAATAAGAACTTCGCAACCAACGCGATAAGGGGTTGTCAATCCCTTTACGGCCACTTACGAGAGTGAGATCTGATAGAGATGATAGTTTATATTTTTCGTATTTTTGGTTTAATAAAACAGCAAATAAAAGCAAGAAAAGTAAAGTAGATGTAGATCCATATGTTGAGAATAGACCTGGGGGCCATAGTTTTCTCTAGTGGCTTCTCTCATGATAGCGGTATTCTACGGGGGGTAAACAAATTACTATCGAGCAATTGATAGAAAAGCGAATAATTAGGAGACTATCTAGGCATGATCATTGTATATAGGCATCACGTCCGAGACAAGTAGAACGAAACGATTCTACATCTACTACTATTACTCCACACATCGACCGCTATCCAGCATGCAACTAGTGTACTGAGTTCATACGAACAGAGTAACGCCTTAAGCAAGATGACATGATGTAGAGGGATAAACTCAAGCAATATGATGAAAACCCCATCTTTTTATCCTCGATGGCAACAATACAATACGTGCCTTGTTGCCAATACTGTCACTGGGAAAGGACACCGCAAGATTGAACCCAAAGCCAAGCACTTCTCCCATTGCAAGAACTATAGATCTATTAGGCCAAACCAAACCAATAATTCGAAGAGACTTGCAAGGATATTATGAGCACACATAAAAAGTTCAGAGAAGAACCAAATATCTTTCATAGATAACTTTGATCATAAACTCACAATTCATCGGATCTCGACAAACACACCGCAAAAAGAGATTACATCGAATAGAACTCCTCGAAGACCGAGGAGAACTTTGTATTGAGATCTAGAGAGAGAAGAAGCAATCTAGATACTAGCTATGGACCCGAAGGTCTGTGGTAAACTACTCACAACTCATGGTGAGGGCGATGATGATGATGATGTAGGCCTCCATGATGGATCCCCCTCCCGGAACAGGCTCCAAGATGGGATCTCCAAGGGAACAGAAACTACGACGGTGGAATTAGGGTTTTCTCTCTGCGTATGGAGTTTTTGGGGTACATAGGTATATATAGGAAGAAGGAGGGCACCGGGGGCGTGTGGGCCAGCCTCGAGGCAGAGGGCGCGCCCTGGGAAGGGGGGCGCACCCCCACCCTCGACGACTGGCCCTCCGTCCCCTGACTTGGTCCCGAAGATTCCCGAGCGTGATTTCCTCCAAAAATATCTCTCGCGAAGGTTTCATTCCGTTTGGACTCCGTTTGATATTCCTTTTCTGCAAAACCCTGAAATAGGCAAAAAAAAACATCAATCTGGACTGGGCCTTTGGGTTAGTAGGTTAGTCCCAAAAATGAAATAAAATGAATGATAAAGCCCATTAAACATCCAAGACTTCATAAATAATAGCATGGAACAATAAAAAATTATAGATACGTTGGAGACGTATCAAGCATCCCCAAGCTTAATTCATGCTCGTCCTCGAGTAGGTAAATGATAAAGAAATAATTTTTGATGTGGAATGCTAACCAATATAGTTTTTCAATGTAATTCTCTTAATTGTGGCATGAATGTTCAGATCTGAAGTATTCAAGATAAAAGTCTATATTGACATAGGAAATAACAATACTTCAAGCAATACTAATAAAGCAATCATGTCTTCTCAAAATACTATGGCTAAAGGAAGTTATCCCTACAAAATCATATGGTCTGGCTATGCTCCCTCTTCATCACACAAAATATTCATATCATGCACAACCCCGATTTCAGCCAAGCACTTGTTTTCATACTCTATTCTTTTCAAACCTTTCAACTTTCACGCAATACATGAGCGTGAGCCATGGATATAGCACTATGGGTGGAATAAAAGTGGTTGTGGAGAAGACAAAAAAGAGGAAGATAGTCTCACATCGACTAGGCGTATCAACGGGCTATGGAGATGCCCATCAATAGATATCAATGTGAGTGAGTAGGGATTGCCATGCAACGGATGCACTAGAGCTAAATATGAATGAAAGCTCAACAAAAGAAACTAGTGGGTGTGCATCCAACTTGCTTGCTCACGAAGACCTAGGGCATTTGAGGAAGCCCATAGTTGGAATATACAAGCGAAGTTCTATAATGAAAATTCCCACTAGTATATGAAAGTGACTCTACATGAATGCCTCCGGCGGTGTACCGGCATAAGCAATGAATCAAGAGCGACATATATGAAAAATTATGCATGATGGCTTTGCCACAACTACTATGTCAACTACATGATCATGCGTGTCACTATGACAATATGATGCGTGTCTTATGAACGGAACGGTGGAAAGTTGCATGGCAATATATCTCGGAATGGCTATGGAAATGCCATGATAGGTTGGTATGGTGGCTGTTTTGAGGAACAATATGGTGGCTGTTTTGAGGAAGGATATATAATGGGTTTATGGTACCTGCGAAAGTTGCGCGGTACAAGAGAGGCTAGCAATGGTGGAAAGGTGAGAGTGCATATAATCCATGGACTCAACATTAGTCATAAGAACTCATATACTTATTGCAAAAATCTATGAGTCATCAAAAACAAAGTAATCAATGCATGCTCCTAGGGGGTAGGTTGGTAGGAGTTAACCATCGCGCGCCCCCGACCTCCACACAAAGGTTGGCACTCTACAAATACCTCATGCTCTAACTTCGTCACATAGCGGTTCACCATACGTGCATGATATGGGAATCACTAACCTTAACACAAGTATTCTTCAATTTCATAATAAATCCACTAGCATGACTCTAATATCACTATCCTCATGTCTCAAAACAATAATCGAGCATCCAACATCTCATTCTATTCAATGCACTTGGTCTCAAAATTTTACTACATTAACATTGGATGTTTATCATGTGAAGAGTAGTTTCTTTAGACTAAACACATTACCATGTTGTTTTAATAGACTCTCGAATAGATATAAGTGAAGCATGAGAGTTCAACGACTTCTACAAAATATTACCACCACCGTGCTCTAAAAGATATAAGTGAAGCACTAGAGCAAAAACTATTCAACTCAAAAGATGTAAGTGAAGCACATAGAGTGTTCTAATAATTTCTAGGACATATTTAACTCTCTCAAACAGGTGTGTCCAGCAAGGATGATTGTGGGACACTAAAAAGCAAAGACTCAAATTATACAAGATGCTCCAAGCAAAACACATAGCATGTTGCGAATAAAAATATAGCTCCAAGTATAGTTACCGATGGATGAAGACGAAAGAGGGGATGCCTTCCCGGGGCATCCCCAAGCTTAGGCTTTTGATTATCTTGATTTTACTTGGGGTGACATGGGCATCCCCAATCTTGGGCCTTTGCTACTCCTTGTTCCATAGTCCATCAAAGCAATACTCAAAACTTGAAAACTTCACACCACAAAACTTAGACAAAAAATTCTCGTGAGCTCCGTTAGTAAGAGAAAGCAAACCACCACTCAAAGGTACAGCAAGGAACTCATTCATTGTTTATATTGGTGTTAAATCTACTGTACTCCAAGTTCTCTATGATTCATATCCTCCAATATTACTCATAGATGCATCGGAATAAGCAAACAACACACGAAAAACAGAATCTGTCAAAAACAGAACAGTCTGTAGTAATCTGCTGGGTTCGCCAACTTCTGGAACTCCAAAAAATTCGAACTAAATTGGTAAATATGCGCAATTTGTCTACCAATCAGCATAAAAAAGAATCAACTAAAAATCACGCTCCAGTAAAATATGAAGAGTACTTTAGCGAGCGCTAATGATTCTGTTTTTCACAGCAAGATCAAATAAACTTCACACAAGTCCTACCAAAGGTTCTACTTGGCACAAACACTAAACAAAACATGAAAACACATCTAATCAGAGGCTATATGCAACATTTATTCCCTAACAGCAACAAAATAAAAAAACATAAAATTGGGTTGCCTCCCAACAAGCGCTAACGCCCCTAGCTAGGCACGATACAAGATAGATCTAGGTATTGCCATCCTTGGAAGGCAATCCATAAGTGGCTCTCATGATAGATTCATATGCTAATTTGATTTTCTTTCTAGGAAAGTGTTCCATGCCTTTCCTTAACGGAAATTGGAATCTAATATTTCCTTCCTTCATATCAATAATTGCACCAATCGTTCTAAGGAAAGGTCTACCAAGAATAATAGGACATGAAGGATTGCAATCTATATCAAGAACAAAGAAATCTACCGGCACATAATTCGTATTGGCAACAATAAGAATATCATTAATTCTTCCCATAGGTTTCTTAATAGTGGAATCCGCAAGATGCAAATTTAAAGAACAATCATCAAGCTCATGGAACCCTAGCAAATCACACAAAGTTTTTGGGATAGTGGAGACACTTGCTCCCAAATCACATAAAGCATAGCATTCATGATCTTTTATTTTTATTTTTATAGTAGGTTCCCATTCATCGTAAAGCTTTCTAGGTATAGAAACTTCCAACTCAAGTTTTTCTTCATAAGATTGCATCAAAGCATCAACTATATGTTTAGTGAAAGCTTTGTTTTGACTATAAGCATGCGGGGGATTTAGCACGGATTGCAACAAGGAAATACAATCAATCAAAGAGCAGTTATCATAATTGAATCCCTTGAAATCCAAAGTAGTGGGTTCATCACTATGCAAAGTTTTATTCTGTTCAATCCCACTTTTAACAATTTTAGCATCAAGATCTAAAAACTCTGAATCATTGGGACACCTTAAAGCAGAATCATCTCCAATCCTGTTCTCGTCAAGATTAATACTAGCAAACAAGGATCTAATAGGAGACACATCAATAACTTTCAGATCTTCATCTTTATTTTCACGATAACTAGAAGAACATGATTTAATATAATCTTCTCTTTTAGCACGCATTCTAGCGGTTCTTTCTTTGCATTCATCAATGGAAATTCTCATGGCTTTGAGAGACTCATTGATATCATGCTTAGGTGGGATAGATCTAAGTTTCAGAGAATCAACATCAAGAGTAATTCTATCCACACTTCTAGCCAATTCATCAACTTTAAGCAATTTCTCTTCAAGCATAGCATTGAAATTCTTTTGCGAGATCATAAACTCCTTAACACTAGTTTCAAATTCAGAGGGCATTTTTCCATAAGAGTTTTTGTAGGAATTACCAAAATTATTAGAGGAATTACTAGGAAAATACCTAGGATTAAAATTACCTCTATAAGCATTGTTACCAAAATTATTCCTACCAACAAAATTCACATGCAAAGATTCATTGTTATTCTCAATCAAAGTGGACAAAGGCATATCATTAGGATCAGAAGAAGCACTCTTAGCAGCAAACAATTTCATAAGTTCATCCATCTTTCCACTCAAAACACTAATTTCTTCGATAGCATGCACTTTTTTACTAGTAGATCTTTCGGTGTGCCATTGAGAATAATTAACCATAATATTATCTAGGAGTTTGGTAGCTTCTCCTAAGGTAGTTTCCATGAAAGTGCCTCCGGTGGCCGAATCTAAAAGTTTCTAGAAGCAAAATTCAAGCCAGCATAAAAGTTCTGAATAATCATCCATAGATTCAAACCATGTATAGGGCAATTACATATCATTAATTTCATTCTCTCCCAAGCTTGTGCAACATGCTCATGATCTAGTTGCTTAAAATTCATAATATCGTTTCTAAGAGAGATGATCTTAGTAGGAGGGAAATACTTAGAGATAAAAGCATCTTTGCACTTATTCCATGAATCAATACTATTTCTAGGCAAAGAGGAAAACCAAGTTTTAGCACGATCTCTAAGCGAAAACGGAAATAACTTCAATTTAACAATATCGTTATCTGTATCCCTTTTCTTTTGCATATCACACAAATCAACAAAGTTGTTTAGATGGGTAGCGGCATCTTCACTAGGAAGGCCGGAGAATTGATCTTTCATGACAAGATTCAATAAAGCAGCATTGATCTCGCAACATTCAACATCGGTAATAGGAGCAATCGGAGTGCTAATACAATCATTGTTGTTGGTATTGGAAAAGTCACACAATTTGGTATTGTTCTCAGCCGTAGTGACAAGCAAGCAATCCAACACACAAGCAAACAAGAGGCAAGCGAACGAAAAACACACGTCGGAAGAAGGGCGAATAAAACGGCAAAGGTGAAGTGGGGGAGAGGAAAACGAGAGGCAAATAAATGTAATGCGAAGGATAAGGGTTTGTGATAGGTACTTGGTATATGACTTTTGTGTAAGCCTCCCCGGCAACGGCGCCAGAAAAGAGCTTGATGTCTACTACGCACCCTTCGTCTTGTAGACGTTGTTGGGCCTCCAAGTGTAGAGGTTTGTAGGACAGTAGCAAATTTCCCTCTAGTGGATGACCTAAGGTTTATCAATCCGTGGGAGGCGTAGGATGAAGATGGTCTCTCTCAAGCAACCCTGCAACCAAATAACAAAGAGTCTCTTGTGTCCCCAACACACCCAATACAATGATAAATTGTATAGGTGCACTAGTTCGGCGAAGAGATGGTGATACAAGTGCAATATGGATGGTAGATATAGGTTTTTGTAGTAAGTAAATATAAAAACAGCAAGGTAGCAAGTGGTAAACGTGAGCATAAACGGTATTGCAATGATAGTAGAGAAGGCCTAGGGTTCATACTTTCACTAGTGCAAGTTCTCTCAACAAGGATAACATAATTGGATCATATTACTAGCCCTCAACATGCAACAAAGAGTCACTCCAAAGTCACTAATAGCGGAGAACAAACAAAGAGACTATGGTAGGGTACGAAACCACCTCAAAGCTATTCTTTCTGATCGATCTATTCAAGAGTCTGTAGTAACGTTCAATCTATCATGGAGTTCGTACTAGAATAACACCTTAAGACACAAATCAATCAAAACCCTAATGTCACCTAGATACTCCATCGTCACCTCAAGTATCCGTGGGCATGATTGTACGATATGCATCACACAATCTCAGAAACATCTATTCAACCAACACAAAGAACTTCAAAGAGTGCCCCAAAGTTTCTATCGGAAAGTCAAGATGAAAACGTGTGCCAACCCCTATGCATAGGTTCCCAAGGTCACGGAACCCGCAAGTTGATCACCAAAACATACATCAAGTGGATCACATGATATCCCATTGTCACCACAGATAAACACGCGCAGGACATACATCAAGTGTTCTCAAATCCTTAAAGACTCAATCCGATAAGATAACTTCAAAGGGAAAACTCAATCCATTACAAGAGAGTAGAGGGGGAGAAGAAGATCCAACTAGAATAGCAAAGCTCGCGATACATCAAGATCGTTCCATCTCAAGAACACGAGAGAGAGATCAAACACATAGCTACTGATACATACCCTCAGCCCCGAGGGTGGACTACTCCCTCCTCGTCATGGAGAGCACCGGGATGATGAAGATAGCCACCGGAGAGGCATTCCCCCCTCCGGCAGGGTGCCAGTTTCCGAAGGTTTCAATTTTAATAGGAATTTTTGGAGTCGGGGCCAAGTAAAGGGGAGCTACGGGCCGTCCTCGAGATAGGGGGGCGCGCCCCCCTGCCTAGGGCGTGGCCCCCACCCTAGAGGGCAGCCCGTGGCTCTCCTGGGCCAACTCTTTTGCTTCGGGGGCTTCTTTTGATCCAGAAAAAATTGCCAAAAATTGGCTCATCAATTGGACTCCGTTTGATATTCCTTTTCTGTAAAACCCTAAAACAGGAGAAAAACATAAACTGGCACTGGGCTCTGGGTTAATAGGTTAGTCCCAAAAATCATATAAGAGTGTATAATAAAGCCCATAAGACATCCTAGAAGGATAATATAATAGCATGGAACAATCAAAAATTATATATACGTTGGAGACGTATCAAACTGCCCCAAGTATTTGGCAGATAAGAAGGATGGCAAAGTGAACAAATGTATATATGATATACATGTTATTGATGTGTACCTTACCAATGCTCGTAGTAGCACCTGGGTATTTGAT
This sequence comes from Secale cereale, assembly GCA_902687465.1. Taxonomy (NCBI): domain Eukaryota; kingdom Viridiplantae; phylum Streptophyta; class Magnoliopsida; order Poales; family Poaceae; genus Secale; species Secale cereale. Next base: position 298,337,332 of record LR738714.1, read on the forward strand.
ACTGGTTCGATTGCTAATATTTGTAACTCGAAACAGGGGCTACGGATTAAACAAAGATTAGCCAAGGACAAGCTCACGATGCGCGTGGGAAATGGTTCCAAAGTCGATGTGATCTCCGTCGGCACGCTACCTCTACATCTACCTTCGGGATTAGTTTTAGACCTGAATAATTGTTATTTGGTGCCAGCGTTAAGCATGAACATTATATCTGGATCTTGTTTATTGCGAGACGGTTATTCATTTAAATATGAGAATAATGACTGTTCTATTTATATGAGTAATATCTTTTATGGTCGTGCACCCTTGAAGAGTGGTCTATTCTTGTTGGATCTCGATTGTAGTGATACACATATTCATAATATTGAAGCCAAAAGAGGCAAGGTTAATAATGATAGTGCAACTTATTTGTGGCACTGCCGTTTAGGTCATATTGGTGTAAAGCGCATGAAGAAACTCCATACTGATGGACTTTTGGAATCACTTGGTGATTGCAAACCATGCCTCATGGGCAATATGACTAAAACTCCGTTCTGCGGAACAATGTAGCGAGCAACTGATTTGTTGGAAATCATACATACTGATGTATGTGGACCAATGAGTATTGAGGCTTGCGGCGGGTATCGTTATTTTCTGACCTTCACTGATGATTTGAGCAGATATGGGTATATCTACTTAATGAAACACAAGTCTGAAACATTTGAAAAATTCAAAACTTTCAGAGTGAAGTAGAGAATCATCGTAACAAGAAAATAAAGTTTCTACGATCTGATCGTGGAGGCGAATATTTGAGTTATGAGTTTGGTCTTCATTTGAAACAACGTGGAATAGTTTCACAACTCACGCCACCCGGAACACCACAGCGTAATGGTGTGTCCGAACGTCGTAACCACACTTTATTAGATATGGTTGATACGTCCATTTTGCATCATGCTTACAAGTTGATATTTATTGCATTATGGGTTGTTCATACATGTTTTGTCACAATACTTATGCCTTTTCCCTCTTATTTTGCAAGGTTTACATGAAGAAGGGGGAATGCCGGCAGCTGGAAAAGGAGCAAACTCTGGAAACCTATTCTACACAACTCCAAAAGCCCCGAAACTCCACAGAACATTTTTTCGGCAAATATAAAAATTATTTGGCGGAAGAAATCCACAAGAGGTCCCACTGGCTAGCCTCGAGGGTGGGGGCGCCCCCTGCCTCGAGGGCCAGCCGGTGAGCCCCAGGTGCCCATCTTGTCCTATATGAAGCGTTTTGACCTGGAAAAAAAATCAGGAGGAGGCTTTCGGGACCAGACGCCGCCGTCTCGAGGCGGAACCGAGATGGAAACCAATCTAGGGATCCGGCACAGCTGTTTTGCCAGGGATACTTCCCTCCTGGAGGGGGAAATCGTCACCGCCGTCATCACCAACAACTCTCCCATCTTGGGGAGAGCTATCTTCATCAACATCTTCACCAGCACCATCTCCTCTCAAACCCTAGTTCATCTCTTGTATCCAATCTTTGTATCAAAACCTCAGATTGGTACCTGCGGGTTGCTACTAGTGTTGATTACTCCGTGTAGTTGTTGCTGGTTGGTTTATTTGGTGGAAGACCATATGTTCAGATCCATTATGCATATTAATACCCCTCTGATCATGAAAAATATTATGTCTTGTGAGTAGTTACTTTTGTTCCTGAGTACATGGGAGAAGTCTTGATATTAGTAGTCATGTGAATTTGGTCTTCGTTCGGTATTTTGATGAGATGTATGTTGTCTCTCCTCTAGTGGTGTCATGTGAACGTCGACTACATGACACTTCACCATTATTTGGGCCTAGAGGAAGGCATTGGGAAGTAATAAGTAGATGATGGGTTGCTAGATTGACAAAAGCTTAAACCCTAGTTTATGCGTTGCTTCGTAAGGGGCTGATTTGGATCCATATGTTTCAGGCTATGGTTAGGTTTACCTTAATACTTCTTTTGTAGTTGCGGATGCTTGCATTAGAGGTTAATCATAAGTGGGAGGCTTGTCCAAGTAAGGGCAGCACCCAAGCACCGGTCCACCCACATACAAAATTATCAAAGTACCGAACGCGAATCAGATGATCGTGATGAAAACTAGCTTGACGATAATTCCCATCAGTCCTCGGGAGCACTTTACAATGCATAAGAGTTTGTCCAGGCTTGTCCTTTTCTACACAAAGTATTGGGCCACCTTGCTGAACCTTATTTACTTTTACCGTTTGTTACTTGCTACCAAATATCTAATCACAAAACTATCTGTTACCTATAATTTCAGTGCTTGCAGAAAATACCTTACTGAAAACTGCCTATCATTTCCTTCTGATCCTCGTTGGGTTCGACACTCTTACTTATCGAAAGGACTACGATAGATCCCCTACACTTGTGGGTCATCAAGACTCTTTTCTGGCGTCGTTGCCGGGGAGTGAAGCGCCTTTGGTAAGTGGAATTTGGTAAGGAAAAATTTATATAGTGTGCTGAAATTTATTGGCACTTGTTACTATGGCTCAAAATCCTTTGAGGGGCTTGTTCTGGGTATCTTCACCCTGAGCAGAAGACCAAATAGTTGCTCCTCAACCTACTGCACCTGTTGAAAATGTTTGCTTTGAGATTCCTTCGGGTATGATAGAGAAACTGCTTGAAAATCCCTATACAGGAGATGGAACACTTTACCCTAACTTACACCTAATCTATGTGGATGAAGTTTGTGGATTGTTTAAGCTTGCAGGTATGCCCGAGGATGTTATCAATAAGAAGTTCTTCCCTTTATCTTTGAAGGGAGATGCATTGACATGGTTTAGGCTATGCGATGATATGGGATCATGGAACTATAATCGTCTCAAGTTGGAATTTCATCAGAAGTTCTACCCTATGCACCAGGTTCATCGTGATCGTAATAATATTTATAATTTCTGGCCTCGCGAAGGAGAAAGCATGGCTCAAGCTTGGGGGAGGCTTAAGTCAATGTTATATTCATGCCCCAATCATGAGCTTTCAAGAAAGATGATCATCCAAAAAATTTACGCTCGGCTTTCTCTCAATAATCGCACCATGCTCGATAATTCTTGTTCTAGCTCTTTTATGATGAAGACTATTGACTTCAAATGGGATTTATTGGAAAGAATTAAACGCAACTCTGAAGATTGGGATCTTGACGAAGGTAAGGAGTCAGGTATGACCCCTAAGTTTGATTGTGTTAAAGCTTTTATGAATACCGATGTTTTCCGTGAGTTTAGCACTAAATATGGACTTGACTCTGAGATAGTTGCTTCTTTCTGTGAATCTTTTGCTACTCATGTTGATCTCCCCAAGGAGAAGTGGTTTAAATACCATCCCCCTATTGAAGTAAAAGTAGTTGAACCTATTAAAGTTGAAGAAAAGACTATCACTTATAATGTTGATCCCGTTATTCCTACCGCTTATATCGAGAAACCACCTTTCCCTGTTAGGATAAAGGATCATGCTCAAGCTTCAACTATAGTTCGTAAGAGTAATACTAGAACACCTACACCCTATGAGCAAATTAAAGTTGAACCTAGTGTCGCTATGGTTAAGGACCTCTTGGTAGAAGATTTAGATGGACATGTTATTTATCTCCAAGAAGAGTCTGCTAGAATAGCCAAACCCGGTGCTAGGAATAAACATAAACCTGTTGTAGGCATGTCTGTCATCTCTGTTAAGATAGGAGATCATTTCTATCATGGTTTATGTGATGTAGGTGCTAGTGCGAGTATTATCCCTCTTGATTTGTATAACGAAATTATGCATGATATTGCACCTGTTGAGTTAGAAGGGATTGATGTTACTATTAAGCTTGCTAATAGAGATACTATTTCACCAGTTGGGATTGTTAGAGATATTGAAGTCTTGTGTGGGAAGGTTAAATACCCTGCTGATTTTCTTGTTCTTAGTTCCCCACAAGATGCTTTCTGTCCCATTATATTTGGTAGACCCTTCTTGAATACCGTTAATGCCAAGATAGACTGCGTGAAAGATATTGTCACTGTCGGATTAGGGGACACGTCTCATGATTTTAACTTTGCTAAATTCCGTAGACAACCCCTTGAAAAGGCACCACCCAGTAAAGATGAACTTATTGGTCTTGCTTCTATTGCCATGCCACCCAATGATCCTTTAGAACAATACTTGTTAGACCATGAAAATGATATGCATATGAATGAGAGAAGGGAGATAGATGAAATATTCCTTACACAGGGACCCGTATTGAAAAACAGCTTGCCTGTTGAAATCCTAGGGGATCCTCCTCCACCCAAGGGTGATCCCATATTCGAACTTAAACCTTTGCCTCATAATCTTAAGTATGTTTATCTTGATGAAAATAAGATATATCCTGTTATTATTAGTGCTAACCTTTCAGAGCACGAAGAAGAAAGATTATTGAAAACTCTGAAGAAGCACCGAGCTGCTATTGGATATACTCTGGATGATCTTAAGGGCATTAGTTCCACTATATGTCAACACAAGATAAAATTGGAAGAAAATGCTAAACCAGTTATTGATCATCAGCGATAGTTAAATCCTAAGATGAAAGAAGTGGTAAGGAAGGAAATTCTAAAGCTTCTAGAGGCAGGTATTATCTATCCCATTGCTGATAGCCAGTGGGTAAGTCATGTCCATTGTGTTCCTAAGAAAGGAGGTATGACCGTTGTCCCTAATGATAAAGATGAATTGATCCCGCAAAGGATAGTTACAGGTTATAGGATGGTAATTGATTTCCGTAAGTTAAATAAAGCTACTAAGAAAGATCATTACCCCTTACCATTTATTGATCAAATGCTAGAAAGGTTATCCAAACATACACATTTCTGCTTTCTAGATGGTTATTCTGGTTTCTCTCAAATACCTATGTCAAAAGGGGATCAAGAAAAGACCACCTTTACTTGTCCTTTCGGTACCTTTGCTTATAGACGTATGCCTTTTGGTTTATGTAATGCACGTGCTACCTTTCAAAGATGCATGATGGCTATATTCTCTGATTTTTGTGAAAAGATTGTTGAGGTATTCATGGATGATTTCTCCGTTTATGGAACTTCTTTTGATGATTGCTTAAGCAACCTTGATTGAGTTTTGCAGAGATGTGAAGACACTAAACTTGTCTTGAATTGGGAGAAGTGCCACTTCATGCTTAATGAAGGCATTGTCTTGGGACATAAGATTTCTGAAAGAGGTATTGAAGTTGACAAAGCTAAAGTTGATGCTATTGAAAAGATGCCATGCCCTAAGGATATCAAAGGTATACGAAGTTTCCTTGGTCATGCCGGGTTTTATAGGAGGTTCATTAAGGACTTCTCCAAAATCTCCAGGCCTCTGACTAATCTTTTACAGAAAGATATTCCTTTTGTCTTTGATGATGATTGTCTAGAAGCATTTGAAATACTTAAGAAAGCATTGATCTCTGCACCTATTGTCCAGCCTCCTGACTGGAATTTACCCTTCGAGATTATGTGCGATGCTAGTGATTATGCTGTAGGAGCTGTTCTAGGGCAAAGAGTTGATAAGAAATTGAATGGTATCCAGTATGCTAGTAAAACTCTAGATAGTGCCCAAAGAAATTATGCTACCACTGAGAAATAATTTTTAGCAGTTGTGTTCGCTTGTGATAAGTTTAGACCCTATATCGTTGATTCTAAAGTAACTATTCACACTGATCATGCTGCTATCAAATACCTTATGGAAAAGAAAGATGCTAAACCTAGACTTATTAGATGGGTTCCCTTGCTGTAAGAATTTGACTTGCATATTATTGATAGAAAGGGAGCTGAGAACCCCGTAGCAAGCAACTTGTCTAGGTTAGAGAATATAATTGATGACCCACAACCTATTGATGATAGCTTTCCTGACGAACAACTAGCTGTCATAAGTACTTCTTGTACTGCTCCATGGTATGCTGATTATGCTAATTACATTGTTGCTAAGTTTATACCTCCTAGCTTCACATACCAGCAAAAGAAAAAGTTCTTCTGTGATTTAAGACATTACTTTTGGGATGACCCACATCTTTATAAAGAAGGAGTAGATGGTATTATTAGACGTTGTGTGCCTGAGCATGAACAGGAACATATCTTATGCAAGTGCCACTCCGAAGCTTATGGAGGACACCATGCGGGAGACAGAACTGCACACAAGGTATTGCAGTCCGGTTTTTATTGGCCTACTCTCTTCAAGGATGCCCGTAAGTTTGTCTTATCATGTGATGAATGTCAAAAAATCGGTAATATTAGTAGACGTCAAGAAATGCCTATGAATTATTCACTTATTATTGAACCATTTGATGTTTGGGGCTTTGATTATATGGGACCTTTTCCTTCCTCTAATGGGTACACACATATCCTAGTTGTTGTTGATTACGTTACTAAGTGGGTAGAAGCTATTCCAACTAGTAGTGCTGATCATAACACCTCTATTAAGATGCTTAAAGAAGTCATATTTCCAAGGTTTGGAGTCCTGATACGTCTCCAACATATCTAAATTTTTTGATTGTTCCATGCTATTATTTATGAAGTCTTGGATGTTTAATGGGCTTTATCATTCACTTTTGTATCATTTTTGGGACTAACCTACAAACCCAAAGGCCCAGTCCAGATTGCTGTTTTTGCCTATTTCAGGGTTTTGCAGAAAAGGAATATCAAACGGAGTCCAAATGGAATGAAACCTTCGCGAGAGATATTTTTGGAGGAAATCACGCACAAAAGACTTCAAGGCCAAGCCAGGAGACAGAGGGGCTGCCCTCGAGGGTGGGGGCGCGCCCCCCTTCCCAGGGCACGCCCCCTTGCCTCGAGGGCAGCCTGTGTGGCCCCCGGTGCCCTCCTTCTTCCTATATATACCTACGTACCCCAGAAACTCCATACGCAGAGAGAAAACCCTAATTCCACCGCCGTAGCTGTTGTTCCCGTGGGGATCCCATCTTGGAGCCTGTTCCGGAAGGGGGATCCATCACGGAGGCCATCATCATCATCATCATCGCCCTCACCATGAGTTGTGAGTAGTTTACCACAGACCTTCGGGTCCATAGCTAGTATCTAGATGGCTTCTTCTCTCTCTCTGGATCTCAATACAAAGTTCTCCTCGGTCTTCGAGGAGATCTATTCGATGTAATCTCTTTTTGTGGTGTGTTTGTCGAGATCCGATGAATTGTGAGTTTATGATCAAGGTTATCTATGAAAGATATTTTGTTCTTGTCTGAACTTTTTATGTGTGCTCATAATATCCTTGCAAGTATCTTCAAATTATTGGTTTGGTTTGGCCTACTAGATCTATAGTTCTTGCAATGGGAGAAGTGCTTGGCTTTGGGTTTAATCTTGCGGTGTCCTTTCCCAGTGATAGTAGGGGCAGCAAGGCACGTATTGTATTGTTGCCATCGAGGATAAAAAGATGGGGTTTTCATCACATTGCTTGAGTTTATCCCTATACATCATGTCATCTTGCTTAAGGCGTTACTCTGTTCGTATGAACTTAATACACTAGATGCATGCTGGATAGCGGTCAATGTGTGGAGTAATAGTAGTAGATGCAGGCAGGATTCGGTCTACTTGTCTCGGACATGATGCCTATATACAATGATCATGCCTAGATAGTCTCATAATTATTCGCTTTTCTATCAATTGCTCGACAGTAATTTGTTTACCCGCCGTAGAATACCGCTATCACGAGAGAAGCCACTAGAGAAAACTATGGCCCCCGAGTCTATTCTCAACATATCAATCTACATCTACTTTACCTTTCTTGCTTTTATTTGCTGTTTTATTAAACCAAAAATACCAAAAATATAATTATTATCTCTATCAGATCTCACTCTCGTAAGTGACCGTAAAGGGATTGACAACCCCTTATTGCGTTGGCTGCGAAGTTCATATTTGTTTGTGCAGGTGCGAGGGACTGGCGCGTGGTCTCCTACTAGATTGATACCTTGGTTCTCAAAAACTGAGGGAAATACTTACGCTACTATGCTGCATCTCCCTTTCCTCTACGAGGGAATACAACACAAGCTCAAGAGGTAGCAAGAAGAATTTCTGGCGCCGTTGCCGGGGAGGCTTACGCAAAAGTCATATACCAAGTACCTATCACAAACCCTTATCCTTCGCATTACATTTATTTGCCTCTCGTTTTCCTCTCCCCCACTTCACCTTTGCCGTTTTATTCGCCCTTCTTCCGGCGTGTGTTTTTCGTTCGCTTGCTTCTTGTTTTCTTGTGTGTGTTGCTTGCTTGTTTGCCCTCATGTCTGAGATGGGGGACGATTTTATCGAGAAGCGTAGCAATACCGAGGGCAATGCTCATGTTGACCCCCCGGATGAAGCTACCACTTTACATGTTAAGAAGTTCTGGGTTGGTAGTGGCAATATTATTGGAAAAGGGGTTCTTCAAGACTTCTTTACTTGTGCCGGTGCTTTGCCCACTATGGGTGGCTCTATTCTTCACAGAACTAGTAGCCTTGCAGATGTTGTATCTATGCTCATAGTAGAAATTGAAAGGCAATTTATCCATATGCATCCCTGTATTCAGAGAGTATTTTTGGAGTTCTCCAATATTGAGCATTCTTCCGTTAAGCGTTCAGCTACTATCTTTTTGGCTCATGAATTTAGATATATCATGAAAGAGGCCAGAGAAATTTTTGCTCATTATGGAGTAGATGCCGGTCGACCTCCTATAGAGGCTATCTTGTTCAATCAAGAAGACCTTATGCGTTTGTGATCTCCTGATCATGTTGCTTTTGATGAAAACCTTAGAAAAAAAGTTCCTGTTGAGATCCTGATTGATAGAATTTCCGAGATAAATGATGACTTTGCTATTCAAAATAATGGGTTAGGCTTCTTCCTTGAACGAAGGCTTATGGCCTTCTGCCAAAAGAACGCCTATAATGATGAATTGGTCATCCACTACAAAGGGCCAAAGGAGGAACCTGTTCCTCCCGAGATTGATGTAGGGGACTTTTGTCCCATTAAATTTAGCCCTTTTGATTACTTTTGCTTGCCACAAAGGAAGCTTGCTGCTGAACGTAGGGAATATGAGATGAGCTTTCGCGACGTATCGTACCACTATGGCAATATCTAGATCTATCTTGTATCGTGCCTAGCTAGGGGCGTAAAACGATAGCGCTTGTTGGGAGGCAACCCAATTTTATGTTTTTTTGCTTTTGTCGCTGTTAGGGAATAAATATTGCATCTAGCCTCTGATTAGATGTGTTTTCATGTTTTGTTTAGTGTTTGTGCCAAGTAGAACCTTTGGTAGAACTTGTGTGAAGTTTATACGATCTTGCTGTGAAAAACAGAATCGTAAGCGCTCGCTAAAGTAGTCTTCAGATTTTACTGGAGCGTGCTTTTTAGCTGATTCTTTTTACTTATGATTGGTAGACAAATTGCGCAAATTTACCAATTTAGTTTGATTTTTTTGGAGTTCCAGAAGTAGGCGAACCCAGCAGATTACTACAGACTGTTCTGTTTTCGACATATTCTGTTTTTCGTGTGTTGTTTGCTTATTCCGGTGCATCTATGAGTAATATTGGAGGATATGAAATATAGAGAACTTCGATTACAGTAGCTTTAACACCAATATAAACAAAGAATGAATTCCTTGTTGTACCTTTGAGTGGTGGTTTGCTTTTTCTTACTAACGGAGCTCACGAGAATTTTTGTCTAAGTTTTGTGTTGTGAAGTTTTCAAGTTTTGAGTATTGCTTTGATGGACTATGGAACAAGGAGTAGCAAAGGCCCAAGCTTGGGTATACCCATGGCACCCCAAGTAAATTCAAGATAATCAAAAGTCTAAGCTTGGGGATGCCCCGGGAAGGCATCCCCTCTTTCGTCTTCATCCATCGTTAACTATATTTGGAGCTATATTTTTATGCGCAACATGTTATGTGTTTTGCTTGGAGCGTCTTGTATAATCTGAGTCTTTGCTTGTTAGTTTGCCACAATCATCCTTGCTGGACACACCTATTTGAGAGAGTTAAATATGGCCTAGAAATTATTAGAACACTCTATGTGCTTCACTTATATCTTCTGAGTTGAATAGTTTTTGCTCTAGTGCTTCACTTATATCTTTTAGAGCACGGTGGTGGTAATATTTTGTAGAAATTGTTGAACTCTCATGCTTCACTTAGATCTATTTGAGAGTTTATTAAAACATCATGGTAAAGTGTTTAGGCTAAAGAAACTAGTCTTCACATGATAAACATCCAATGTCAATGTAGTAAAAAAATTCACATCAAGTGCATTGAATAGAAAGAGATGTTGGATGCTTGATAATTGTTTTGAGACATGAGGATAGTGATATTAGAGTCATGCTAGTGGAGTTATTATGAAATTGAGAAATACTTGTGTTAAGGTTAGTGATTCCCGTAGCATGCACGTATGGTGAACCGTTGTGTGACTAAGTTAAAGCATGAGGTATTTATAGTGTGTCAACCTTTGTGTGGAGGTCGGGGGCGCGCGATGGTTAACTCCTACCAACCTCCCCCCTAGGAGCATGCGTTGATTGCTTTGTTTTGATGACTCGTAAATTTTTGCAATAAGTATATGAGTTCTTATGACTAATGTTGAGTCCATGGATTATACGCACTCTCACCCTTCCACCATTGCTAGCCTCTCTTGTTCCGCGCAACTTTCGCCGGTGCCGTAAACTCACTATATATCCTTCCTCAAAACAGCCACCATATTGTTCCTCAAAACAGCCACCATACCTACCTATCATGGCATTTCCATAGCCGTTCCGAGATATATTGCCATGCAACTTTCCACCGTTTCGTTTATATGACACGCATCATATTGTCATATTGCTATTGCATGATCATGTAGTTGACATCGTATTTGTGGCAAGGCCACCATGCATAATTTTTCATACATGTCACTCTTGTTTCATTGCATATACCGGTACACCGCCGGAGGCATTCACATAGAGTCATACTTTGTTGTTGTAGTATCGAGTTGTAATTTTGTGTTGTAATGAAAGTGTGATGATCATCATTATTAGAGCATTGTCCCATGGGAGGAAAGGCTGAATCTATAAAGCCCCTCCGCAAAAAAAGGCCAAAGAAAAAAAGAAAGGCCCCAAAAAAGGAAAAAAAGAAAGAAAAAGAAAAAGGGACAATCGCTACTATCTTTTTCCACACTTGTGCTTCAAAATAGCACCATGTTCTTCATTGTAGAGAGTCTCATGCTTAGTCACTTTCATATGCTAGTGGGAATTTTTGTTATAGAACTTGGCTTGTATATTCCAACGATGGGCTTCCTCAAATGACCTAGGTCTTCGTGAGCAAGCAAGTTGGATGCACACCCACTAGTTTCTTTTGTTGAGCTTTCATTCATATTTAGCTCTAGTGCATCCGTTGCATGGAAATCCCTACTCACTCACATTGATATCTATTGATGGGCATCTCCATAGCCCATTGATACGCCTAGTCGATGTGAGACTATCTCCCTCCTTTTTGTCTTCTCCACAACCACCTCTATTCCACCCATAGTGCTATATCCATGGCTCATGCTCATGTATTGCGTGAAAGTTGAAAGGTTTGAAAAGATAGAGCATGCAAACAAATGCTTGGCTGAAATCGGGGTTGTGCATGATATGAATATTTTGTGTGATAATAAGGGAGCATAGCCAACACTATATGATTTTGTAGGGATAACTTTCTTTAGCCATAGTATTTTGAGAAGACATGATTGCTTTGTTAGTATTGCTTGAAGTATTGTTATTTCTTATGTCAATATAGACTTTTATCTTGAATACTTCAGATCTGAACATTCATGCCATAATTAAGAGAATTACATTAAAAAAATATATTGGTTAGCATTCCACATCAAAAATTATTTCTTTATCATTTACCTACTCGAGGACGAGCAGGAATTAAGCTTGGGGATGCTTGATATGTATCCAACGTATCTATAATTTTTGTTTGTTCCATGCTATTATTTATGAAGTCTTGGATGTTTAATGGGCTTTATCGTTCACTTTTATATCATTTTTGGGACTAACCTACTAACCCAAAGGCCCAGTCCAGATTGCTGTTTTTTTTGCCTATTTCAGGGTTTTGCAGAAAAGGAATATCAAACGGAGTCCAAACGGAATGAAACCTTCGTGAGAGATTTTTTTGGAGGAAATCACGTACGAAAGACTTTAGGGCCAAGCCAGGAGACAGAGGGGCCGCCCTCGAGGGTGGGGGTGCGCCCCCGGTGACCCCCTTCTTCCTATATATACCTACGTACCCTAGAAACTCCATGCGCAGAGAGAAAACCCTAATTGCACCGCCGTAGCTGCTGTTCCCGTGGAGATCCCATCTTGGAGCCTGTTCCGGGAGGGGGATCCATCACGGAGGCCTTCATCATCATCATCATCGCCCTCACCATGAGTTGTGAGTAGTTTACCACAGACCTTCGGGTCCATAGCTAGTATCTAGATGGCTTCTTCTCTCTCTCTGGATCTCAATACAAAGTTCTCCTCGGTCTTTGAGGAGATCTATTCGATGTAATCTCTTTTTGCGGTGTGTTTGTCGAGATCCGATGAATTGTGAGTTTATGATCAAGGTTATCTATGAAAGATATTTGGTTCTTGTCTGAACTTTTTATGTGTGCTCATAATATCCTTGCAAGTCTCTTCAAATTATTGGTTTGGTTTGCCTACTAGATCTATAGTTCTTGCAATGGGAGAAGTGCTTGGCTTTGGGTTCAATCTTGCGGTGTCCTTTCCCAGTGACAGTAGGGGCAACAAGGCACGTATTGTATTGTTGCCATCGAGGATAAAAAGATGGGGTTTTCATCATATTGCTTGAGTTTATCCCTGTACATCATGTCATCTTGCTTAAGGCGTTACTCTATTCGTATGAACTTAATACACTAGATGCATGCTGGATAGCGGTCGATGTGTGGAGTAATAGTAGTAGATGCAGGCAGGAGTCGGTCTACTTGTCTCGGACGTGATGCCTATATACAATGATCATGCCTAGATAGTCTCATAATTATTCGCTTTTCTATCAATTGCTCGACGGTAATTTGTTTACCCGCCGTAGAATACCGCTATCACGAGAGAAGCCACTAGAGAAAACTATGGCCCCCGGGTCTATTCTCAACATATGAATCTACATCTACTTTACCTTTCTTGCTTTTATTTGCTGTTTTATTAAACCAAAAATACCAAAAATATAATTATCATCTCTATCAGATCTCACTCTCGTAAGTGACCGTAAAGGGATTGACAACCCCTTATCGCGTTGGCTGCGAAGTTCTTATTTGTTTGTGCAGGTGCGAGGGACTGGCGCGTGGCCTCCTACTGGATTGATACCTTGGTTCTCAAAAACTGTGGGAAATACTTACGCTACTATGCTGCATCTCCCTTTCCTCTTCGAGGGAATACAACGCAAGCTCAAGAGGTAGCAAGTCCCTAGATATCTAATGACTCATGGTGGATCACACTTTATTTATGGTGCTTTCCGTAAGATGCTTGCTAAATATGATGTCAACCATAGAATTGCATCACCTTATCACCCATAGACTAGTGGTCAAGTTGAACTAAGTAATAGGGAGTTGAAATTAATCTTGCAAAAGACAGTTAATAGGTCTAGAAAGAATTGGTCCAAGAAACTAGATGATGCATTATGGGCCTATAGAACTGCATACAAAAATCCTATGGGTATGTCTCCATATAAGATAGTATATGGAAATGCTTGTCACTTACCTCTCGAGCTTGAACATAAGACATACTGGGCTATCAAAGAGCTCAATTATGATTTCAAACTTGCCGGTGAAAATAGGCTATTTGATATTAGCTGTCTCGATGAATGGAGAACCCAGGCCTACGAGAATGCCAAGTTATTTAAAGAAAAAGTTAAAAGATGGCATGACAAAAGGATACAAAAGCGTGAGTTTAACGTAGGTGATTATGTTTTGCTATACAACTCTCGTTTAAGATTTTTTGCAGGAAAGCTTCTCTCCAAGTGGGAAGGACCTTACGTTATCGAGGGGGTCTATCGTTCTGGTGCCATTAAAATTAACAACTTTGAGGGCACAAATCCGAAGGTGGTGAATGGACAAAGGATCAAACATTATATCTCAAGTAATCCCATAAATGTTGAAACTAATATTATTGAAACCATAACCCCGGGGGAATACATAAGGGACACTTTCCCGAACGATTTAGCCTCCGAAAAGGAAGAGGTGTGTGATACGGTAAGTAAACCAACTCCAAAACAGTTCTAAAGGTAATTTTTCTCTGTTCTCCTCGTCATGTCCCCGATCTCATCCGGGACTCCGAACTCCTTCGGTACATCAAAACTCATAAACTCATAATACCGATTGTCATCAAACGTTAAGCGTGCGGACCCTAAGGGTTCGAGAACTATGTAGACATGACCGAGACTCATCTCCGGTCAATAACCAATAGCGGAACCTGGATGCTCATATTGTCTCCTACATATTCTACGAAGATCTTTATTGGTCAAACCGCATAACAACATACATTGTTCCTTTTGTCATCGGTATGTTACTTGCCCGAGATTCGATCGTCGGTATCTCTATACCTAGTTCAATCTCGTTACCGGCAAGTCTCTTGACTCGTTCCGTAATACATCATCTCGTGACTAACTCATTAGTCTTTTGCTTGCAAGGCTTATTATGATGTGTATTACCGAGAGGGCCGGGAGATACCTCTCCGACACTCGGAGTGACAAATCCTAGTCTTGATCTATGCCAACACCACGAACACTTTCGGAGACACCTGTAGAGCATCTTTATGATCACCCAGTTACGTTGTGACGTTTGATAGCACACAAGGTGTTCCTACGGTATTCGGGAGTTGCATAATCTCATAGTCATAGGAACATGTATAAGTCATGAAGAAAGCAATAGCAGTAAAACTAAACGATCATAGTGCTAAGCTAACGGATGGGTCTTGTCCATCACATCATTCTCCTAATGATGTGATCCCGTTGATCAAATGACAACTCATGTCTATGGTTAGGAAACATAACCATCTTTGATCAATGAGCTAGTCTAGTAGAGGCATACTAGGGACACTCTGTTTTGTCTATGTATTCACAAATGTACTAAGTTTTCGGTTAATACAGTTCTAGCATGAATAATAAACATTTATCATGATATAAGGAAATATAAATAACAACTTTATTATTGCCTCTAGGGCATATTTCCTTCAATTATCAAAGGTTGTATAATCTTGAGTTATGTCGACTACTAAGTCGCCAATACATCTTGCAGAAGAATAAGATTGCAGAGAATATCAAGGATCAAGTCATATATTTTGATCAGGACCACATACATTGCAATCAATCCCGAAAAAGCAGTTTTCAAGCATAAAACATGCACAATGGCATGGCAGATCATTGTTTTAAACTAGCCTATTACAAGGCTACCATAAGCCGGCCACATTGGAGCAAACAACTCTTTGGAGCTAGATAATTCAAGAGCCGTTATGCCTTCAACTGTTGTCATTCTGGCGAGTTGATGACTCCAGGTCATCCCTCCTTGGCTCTTCTTCTTCGGTCATATGAAGATCACGAGCCGTCCAGTTGATGCTGATTAAGGCCTCCAAGAAAGCTTCATCATTGATAATTGCAGATGGATCAACATCGGGAGCAAAAGTATGCTTACGTGTTGGAGTAAGATCCACGATGTCATAAGCCAGCGTTTTAGCCTTGTTATTTTCCATAACATAATCTGCTTGATATCTAGACATATCAGTTTCCTTGGCCAACAAGCATGCTAATGGGTGCATCTCATTTACACATTTGGCAAAGTCTGCCTCATCAAAAGGGGACCCATCTTCTTTCAAACCCGTACAACAGGTGGCCATCTCTGCCGGATCTAGCTCTGCTTGCCATGCTTTAGCATGGCTTAGAGCAGTAATTGTGCGAGAGTGGGCGGCTACTAATTTTATCTCTGCCAACTGCTCAGGTATAATGGAGAGTTTGTTTAACACATCATGGATCAGAGTGGGCAGCTCTTTCCCGATAGAAAAGGCAACAAGGGTATGTTGAGTGCCAGTGTAAAGTTGCTCTACCAGAGAGTACACGACTTTCAATTTAAGCAACATGTTTGGGCCAAGTTTGGCACTTCTACGACTTATTTTCACAAAGGTTATGTGTCAGTCGCCAAGCAGATTAAAACTGTATAATATAAACAATTTCGGGTCAAGTGAGGTTTACCAAAGATGGCGATTGTCATCTGGGTAAGACGGCGTTTTAAGCCAGACAATTCTATAGTGGTGTCTTTTAACAAGGGCTCAGCAGCCTCTGACCTTTGCAATAGCTGGGTCTTCTCTTCTTCACACGCGGCTCTTTCATTGGCCAAGCTAGTTTTTAGCTTTTCATTTTCATCCAAGCTAAATTTAAACTTGGATTCAGCCTTTAGAATTTCAGCATCATGGTGCTTCAGCAGATTTCTCAACTCAGCAACTTGAGAGTCAGCCGAATTCAATGCATCCCGCAATCAAAGATAAAAGAATACATGGTATTTAAAATATGGTTAGCAATCAGAAATCAAAAATTATACAAGTCCCAAGAACATTGCAAGCAATACACTTGGCACTTGGGGGCTAATGTCTTAGGAAGCTCTTTTCTAATATTTTACTAAATGATCCGGATCATCTTTTTAAGATAAGACGGCCCTCGAGGACTAATGCATCAAAGCTCTTCTCGAATTATATTATTGAAGACCCGGCTCATCTATATAAGATAAGGGCCCTTGGGGACTAATGTGTCACGAAGCTTTTCTCATATTCTACTATCACAAGATACAGCTTGTCTATGTCAGATAAGCTGGCCCTTGGGGCCTATGGCAGATTTTATTGGACAATTATATTGTTGAATACCCGACTGATCTTCATCAGATAAGCCAGCTCTCGAAGGCTAAGACCTTATTCAAATACATATATGCTATTAAGTCTTATCCATACTCAGTATGACCTTTCCTATGAATAAGACTTGGGGGCTGGGTAATTATATATTCAAGGGAGACAAAATGATCAAACCTCATATTTTTTATGCATCCGTTTCAACAATTCAGCCTCCAGGTCACGGCTGGTATGTAGGCGGTTCAAATAGCCAGAATACAGTTCATTAACATCAAACTGGGAATAGTTGGCAACATCAAACTTGGTTTTATCCAGCTCAATGCCAAAGAGCTCATCCTTGGCAGAATGGTTGACAAGAACTGTGTGAGCTCCAGGAGGCTTACAGACTGACCCTGTTATGAACACGTCTTCATCATGCTCTTCACCAGAATTCTTGATGGGCGAAGCCAGCTTAGGACTTGGTGGATTAAGAGTGTTCTCCGGGTCATCCTGGAAGATTGAAGACGGTTCAGCCTGTGGTGCGGCTCATCCTGCTGCTTCTCAGAATCTTCAGGATTTACAACTGGTAATTTATCAGCCTTGGCGGCTTGATTTTCTTCTGCGGCTTCGGAAGACCCGTCCACCTTTCACTTTTTACCCGTCTTGGCTTTAGCTTTGCAAAATAAACAATCTTCTAAGTATAAATCAGAAAGAAGATCTACTCAGCACATATTGATACTTACTCCGGGTTAACCACAAAAGTGGGGAGCTATGTAGCAGTAGATTCGCCAGAAGAGTTAGATGATTCCTGGTATGCCAAATCAGATGGATTAAGAGGTTGCCGTATGAGGCCGACTTGTGGAAAGGATAAAGTAGGATGATGAGCCACCTCTTGATGACGTTTCTGACCCACCGGAGTATTTGATAAGCCGGCCACAAGTTCTTCTTAGCCGCTACACTGTGTGCTACGCCTACACTCGTGTTGTTGTTTTTTCAAAAGAAAATTTGGGTCCAAGTAAGCAAGAGGATGGGAAAACCTTACTTTCCTGACGACCCGCCATTCTTTCTCTCTTGGCAAAGGTTCTAAGTTAGTTGAGACAGGGATTACCTCAACAACATTCGCATGACTTGCACCTGCGTCCTCCTGAAGTAAATCAGCATCAACAAGTTGCATAATAAGAGTACCAAGTGAGTCGGGTTCTACCTCTGACTCATCTAATTTAGGAAAGTCTTGAGTGGTGGTCTTCTTGGGGCGACTCGGGCCACGACCAGTTGTTTTAACCCTCTTGGGAGCAGTAGAAGTTGGTAGCTTCTTCCTCCAAATGGTGGAGTTGGCATGTTTATGTATGAAAGTAAGCATCTAATATACAAAAGGTTAATAAGGGGACAAAATCTTTCGACACTTATAGCCGGAGCCGGGTTCAGAACGCAGAAAGGGGCGAGACCCGTCTTGCAGCAGTTTTCAAATGGCTCACCAAGGAGCGACTTGATAAGATTGTGGATCTCCTCTTCAGTAAGTTCCATAGAAGTATATCGTAGTGGATCGTTGGGCCCCACTACAGGAATCAGGATCTTTGCCGTCAGCCATAGCAGACGACAAAGGCATGCCTTGCGGACTGCAAAGGTCTTTGCCGTCAGCTGTCAGACGACAAACTGTCCGGCTGAACGAGCTCAGGTAAAGGGTACTTTGCCATCTGCTGGCGAGCGGCAAAGATGCAAAGACCTTTGCTATCAGCCCGCAGACGGCAAAGAGGTTGGATGGCAGGTTAGGTCCGTTAGGGGTTAACGGCGTGCTTTGCCGTCCGCTGGTAGACGACAAAGATGCAAAGGTATTTGCGGTCTGCCAGCGGATGGCACAATGGTTATCCTAGGTGCCCCCAGGTAGCTGACACGTGGCATGCTTTGCCATCTGCTGGCAGACGGCAAAGCTGCAAAGCTGCAAATGTCTTTGCCATCTGCCAGCCGATGGCAAAGCATGCCATATATGCCAGCCCATGCACCGCAGGTTGCAAAGGTTGCTGCCACACGATAGCTTTGCAGTCTGCTGGCCTTCCAAGATTGAACCATGCCTTTGGCTTTGACAAGTTCTGCTTTCCTTTCGGTTCTTTCATGTTTTGTAACTGTTTATCACATAGCACCTCCAGATCGACTCTAGCCACTAAATTAGCATGCATTCAATAACCAAAACTACATCGTCTCTTGCGTCCATACATCGTCAAATATTATCACTAATACATCTCGAATAGTATCATACATATAGCATCGCTAATATAGCTAGAACCGTAGCGAACGATGGGTATCGGCGCGGGCGGTGGACACCCAAAGAGAAGGAACCATCACATGATCATAGCTCCAGTGAGATCCCTGACGAACCTGCCTGGTATTGTCAAACCTGCCCTCCAACGCTACCATGTAGCGACGGACGTGCTCGTCCTCCTCACTGACACAGTGACGTACCACCTCCGTGGTGTCCGAAAGCCTCGGCACCATTACTAGCCCACGGGAACGCCACCAAACAAGGTTCGGATCAACGACGGGCTGGCTCCTCACCAAGCTACGCCCCCCGGAAGGTAGAACCTCCCAGTACCAGCCCGGCGGAGCCTAGTCTCGGACATGGCCCCTCTGATCAAGCAAGCCTCCTCCGCCAAGTTGACGACGAGGATGCGGGATAGGCATCATCGACGTCGATGTGGGAATAAATGCTCGAACTAAAAAATATAACAACAAATTTCACAAGTTCAAAATAAACCAGAAACTTAACCTAAAGAAAACTAAGTTAAACCTAAACTAAACTAACTAAACTAAACCTAACTAAACCAAAAACTGAACTAAACTAAAATAAACCTAAACTAAACTAACTAAACTAAACCTAAACTGAACTAACTAAACTATACTAAACTAAACCTAAAGTAATCAAACTAAACTAAACGAAACCTAAACTAAATTATACTAAACCTAATTAAACTAAATCTAAAAAACAGAAGAAGAAAATGTCTCACCTTGGAGCGGCCGGGGCGGCGAGGCGAGATGGGGGCGCGGAGAGGCGGGGCGGGGCCGACGTCGCCTGTTGGGGCGGCCGGTGCAGCGAGGAGGCCCGGGACGGCATAGACGGGACAACATGGCCGGGGCGGCGAGGCGGCGCGGACAGGAC
>LR738714.1:298359005-298372702 GCA_902687465.1 Secale cereale
GTCGCCTGTTGGGGCGGCCGGTGCAGCGAGGAGGCCCGGGACGGCATAGACGGGACAACATGGCCGGGGCGGCGAGGCGGCGCGGACAGGACGAGGGGAGGGGGGTCGGGGCGGCGAGTCGGGCCGGTATAGCTGGAGCGGCACCGCGGGGCGAAGCGGCCCAGCGCGGCGGGGCGGGGCGGCCGGGCCGGCGACGCGCTCGGGGCTGCGCGGCGAGCAGGGCGGCCGGGACGGGGCGACGACGCGGGGTTGGGATGAGGGAGGGAGAGAGAGGGGAAGGGTGCGAGGTCATTTTGTTACATATAAGGCACAACTCTTTGTCGCCCGCTACCTGACGGCAAAGAGGCTAGCTAACGGACGTTAGAACTTGCACTTTCTTTGCCGTTCGCTAGCTGACGGCAAATAAAGTGGCTGTTAGCTGCCCCTCGCTAGCGGCCCACCCCGCCTCTTTGACGTCCGCTAGCGGACGACAAAGGTTCTATGCCGTCAGCTAGCTGACGACAAAGACGGGGCTGACGACAAACATTTTATTTGCCGTCAGCTGCTTCTTTGCCGCCAGTTTTCTTCATGCTGATGGCAAAGACCCTCTTTGCCATCAGCTAGCTGACGACAAAGAACTGGCTGACGGAAAGTTCATGATTCCAGTAGTGTCCCCGGTGTATTCACACATTAATCTGGAGCGACGGCTTATGGGGAAAATCCTCCATGCCACCCAGCAGCGAACCAGACCGACTCCGGTTAATCGGTTGGCAATTTGAGCTCAGGTCTTTGATAACATGGAAGCGAAAGGAACCCACTCTTCACCAGTTAGTTTATTTGGAAGTTGGGTGTTGGTCATGATCCGGGTTGGACGGAAACCCGACAGAGGATTCCCTCCAGCTGGAGAGGTGTCTTTGCAATAATACCAAGTAAAATTCCAGTCTTTCGGGTGGCGTGGCAAAGCACCGGGTGTAAATATTATTTCCCTCCGCCTCTGAATGGAAACGCCTCTTAGTTTGAGGCAGGGCCCGTCAGTCATCTTAGTCTGGCGGTTGATATAATAATAGTCTCTGAATAAGTCACCTGAAGGTTCTTCAGCAAGATACACTTCGCAGAACACTTGGAAATTACCTATGTTTGAGACGGAGTTGGGGCCAATATCTTGTGGGTGAAGATTGTAGTAGTGCAGGACATCTCGGAAAAATTTAGACTCCGGGGAGCAAAACCACGAAGCATGTGGTCTATGAAGACTATGACCTCATCAACTTGAGGCATGGGAGTTTTTGAGACCCAGAAGCCTCCAATGGATAACCTCCTTGGCAGCTAAAATACCCATGTTTACAAAATCATTGAGAGCTTCTTCAGTGACTCTGGAGGAAATCCAGTTATAGATTGTGGGAGCCTTGGTTGTTGGAGCCTTAGTCATGATGGGTTGGAGATCATGAAGCTATGAACAAAGAAAATACAATAAATTCAAGCGTGACAGGGTAAAGCTAAATTTCAAGTGTTAAGCCAGCCAGAGGCTAGCGGGTTGTACGAGCATCTTTCTGAGCCGCCGAATATGGTACAACTAATCAGAGGTCCATGAGAATAAGAAGGGCCGGAATTCAGCTAAGTGTTGCTCAAACAGTTTCCGCAGATCACATGTTTATTTATGGATCTATGGTAGCTCAAGAAAAGAAAAATTATTCATAGACCTAAAGCGGCTATGGAAGAACTAGTATACCGAAGGTGGATCTTACAGAGGCAGGATAGATCTGTAAACAAGTCACGGATACTAAACATTACCGCCGCACGATTTCAGTAGTGCATCAGATGTTCAAATAGGGGAAAAGAAAGGAAGAACTACGAGTGGACAGATGAATGACGATGAACACAGAAAAGGAGGAAACCATGATGCATATTGGGGGGAGGATTGAGTACCTGATGAATCTAATGGATAGCGGAAGAGGGCAGCTGCTTTCTGGTATGTTCAAGTTGATGCAGCGGTTGGGCTCGAGTTGACAGCAAAGGTCGACGGCGACAACAGGGCTTGAAGAGCGACGGGAAGTGCGAGGAAGACGAAGAGGAACGAGGTAAAAAGTGAAAAGGACCCCTTCATGCCTATTTATAAGGGGAAAGGTGAACAGTAAAATGGCAGGCGCCGAAATCGAGGAGGCAAAATGACTAGCTTAACAATAGAAGTGCCTCAATTCTCGGAATGATCAATCAATGCAAAGATCCGTTATGACGTCCTCATGGTCTTTAAGATCAATAAAAGTGATGTCATCTTTCATCATGGTGGGTTACCAAGATTTATCCGGACAAAATGGTGAAAGGACAGAGGAGACTCGCCAATCAAGTTATGAAGATTGATATGAACAAGTTCAAATCAACCTGGGGCCTAATGTTGGGGATATAACAACATGATATGACCCGCGCAGGAGGGGCCGGGTCATAATGTCGGCACTTCAATAGAGAAGGGCCAAGAAGGCTGATGAGAAGACCAAGGGGCGGCTTATGAACAGGCTCGTTGGAAGCCCATAACCCGGAGGTGGTTCAAGACCCAAAGGTGTAAGCCGCGAGATGGTAACTTGCATAGGAAGGCAAGGCGACTTAGAACCAGAGTCGATTATGTTGTATAAACCGACCTAGACTCGTGTAACCCGCCGGGAGCCGACCTATGTATAGAAGGGCGAGACCCGACATCGGCTTAGGCTAAGAAAGAGTTGATCGAGAGCTAGGTCAAGCGTATTCGCTCCCTTGTAATCAATAATATAGCAATACATCAAGAAGAAGGAGTAGGCTTTTACCTCGTTGGTGAGGGTCCGAACCTGGGTAAACCTGTGTCTCTCGTCCCGTTCAACCCCTCCAAGCTAATCACCATGACCATGGCCTCACACCTAAGTCATTTCACAAGGGCATCTAGCATGACAAACCCATGACAATATCTATAATTTGTTTATTGTTCCATGCTATTGTATCATCTGTTTTGGATGTTTTATATGCATTAATATGCTATTTCGTATTATTTTTGGGACTAACCTATTAACCTTGTGACACCCCAAGACCGAAGCGCCAGGTGTCTTCCAGTTATTCACTGCCGGTGCCATGTCATTCGCTTGCGTGTTGCGTTTTGCCATGTCATCATGTGCATGTCATTAGCATGTTTTCAAAACTTGCATCCGTTCGCAGGTGTCCGAGTCCGCCCGTCCTCTCCGTTGTCCGTTCTGAGCCCAGTCACACTCGCACGTGCCCGCGGCACCTCCAAAACCTCCTTTTATAAGTGGCCGGAAAATGTTCTCAGAATGGGATGAAACTTAGCGTGTGGTCTTATTATAGTGCAGGTAGATCGCCTGTCAAATTTCGCCGCATTCGGAGCTCGTTTGATGCCCCAATGGTTAACCGCGTTAACCGCTGGAAGCCCTTTCTCTTTTGGCCCAGCACCCCTCGACAACAGCCCACTAGCCCATCTAAACCCACTCCATGCTCTTCGCCATTGGATCACGATCGTGTGGCCACAAACCACACCTCATTTGGACTCTCCTAGCTCCCTCTACCTATAAATTAGCCCTCCCCGTCCAAATTCCCGGTCTAACCCTAGCCTCCATCTTCCTCCACGCACCGGGCATGTCCACCCCGCCGCCGGACATGTCCGTCGACCATGTCACCCGGCCAATTCGGGGCTGTCACCTCAGCGCCGCCGCCGCCCCGGGCGAATCGTGGCTCGCCACGTTGCCTCTCCGCGCCGCGGCCCGCCAAGCCCATCGCGGGCCCGCGTGAGCTCGCAGCCGCCGCTGTCGCCCGTCTCCCGCGCCCGAGGTGCCCTGCATCCTCGCTCGCCGGCGTGCCTCGCCGCCTCCGCCATTTCGCCGCCCCGAGCTCCGAGTCCGGCCGCCGCTTCTCGCCGGATCTCACCCTACAGGCCACCGAGATCCGCCCCGTGCCCTGATCTGGCCATCCGCGCCCTCCTCCGCCCGTTCCCGTCCTCATACCACCCCCGCCGGGACCCCTCCTCGTTGGCCCTCGTTGCCATTCCGCCACCGACGAGGCTCGCCGCCGCCCCTGCCCGGCGTGTGCTCACGGGAGGTAGACGATGCCGCAGCCGCCGCTTCCCTCCTGGGCCGATCCCCGCTCTAGCCTCGTGGGTCCCGCGCCGGGCACGCGGGACACGGCCGACCCAGCCGGTCTGCCTCGCCCTCCTTCACCAACTGGGCCGAAGCCCGTGGTGAGCACCACATGTTCCCCGCCCGTGCGTCGTTTACTATCTAGCGCTCAGTGTTTTTTTTCCTCTGTTAAAACTGCCAAGTCCCCGAAATCCATCATTATGTATGCATCTTGTGTGACTTGTAACTTTGTGCTCGGTTATCCAAATTGCGCATATGATATATCAAAATGTTCGTCTCTGAATGCTCTACATGTTAGTTGCATTTTCATGCTTGTTATTGTTCATCTTGTTGTCTTAATCTTCGTTGCAAAACTGCTATGTGATGTTACTACTCAGTCTTTGTTGTCTGTCAACAACATGTAGGCATGTTTAACATGGTGTAACTTTGTGCTTGTTGGTCCAAATGGAGTGTATGATATGTCAATTGTTCGTCTTGTGATGCTCTTCATGATGGATTCATTTGCCTCCATGTTCGGATGCATCTTGCCATATTAATCTCTATTGCAAAAGTGCATGTTGCTGTTAAGTGTTGAAACTTGATATAACTAGCTGACTTGTCTTTTTCATATCTTTTTGTGTGATTTTTGTTTGAGCATCCTGTCAACATGTGTTAGGAGCAGAATCATGTCATCTTTGCTATGGTGCAATCCACTTTTCATGTTATGCCTTGTGGTGAGTGCAACAAGCTTGTAAAGTGACCTACTCGCTGTTTGCTGATTTCTGAGACTTGTCGAAAACTGCTATGTCTGAAACTGTTATATTGTGATGCCATGTTTGCTTGATGCTATAGTCAAATCCATGCTTGTTTTTTGAATGTCCAATGATCATGTCTTGAGGTCAATGTTATGCTATATCCATCCATGTCCTTGTTTGCAATTATAGGTTGTTGTATCTTGTTCCTTTCTTGCTCTCAAATTGCTATAAAATGTTTTTGTCAGCCTGTTATTAGTAAGTTCAGTTTTGCCATGTGAATAGCTAGTGTTCTATGCATCCTATGACCATGTTCTTTCCATGAGTAGCTTCATAAACATGTCTTCTTGCTGTTGGTTATATTCACATGCCATGATATACTTTGAGATGAGTTGCACAAGCTTGCTAACATGCCTACTTGTCGTTATTGCTGCCATGTTCAGTTTATTTCACTAATTCTATGAAATTGTTATCTTTTGCAATCTTGCCATGATGTTTTGAGCATGTTCTAGTGGTGTTGGGTAGTAGCTCAGTGATCATGCTTGTAGGTCTTGACATGTACATGCTTGCCATGCCCTTTGATTCCATGTGATGTTCATGTAGCTTGTTGTTTTGATGATTGCAAAGTGCTTAGTGGCTGTTTTGGGACAGCTTGTCCTTTAATCTTGTTTCATGTGTATGTGTTGAACCGTTGCTCCGTTTTGAGCGTGTCCTATATGAAACTTGCGTGTTTTTGCATGTAGAAGCATAATATCATGTTGTATACATGTTTGGAGTGTGTTTGCTTATTGTTTGAATGCATCTTGCATGTTTGCAATGCTTAACTAAATAACTTGCATAGGGACTTTCTGGACCCCGAGGACTTAATTTACAACCCGGGCCAGTGCTCCTCATGAGTGTTGGTCCAAACCTGTCAACTACCGGTGACCGCCAGGGGAAACTCTGGTATTTTGGTCTACCGAAAGTTTGGACAATCCGGATGTGGCCTGAGATGAGATACGCGCGGCTACTATCAGGGTGTCGGCATGCCGGGGGGTCATGCTGGACTTGTTTTACCATTATAGAAATGTCTTGGGCATCGGGATTCTGAGTCTGATCGGGTTGTCCCTAAGATAAGGTTTTTTTTACCTCTGCTGATCGTGAGAGCTTGTGATGGGCTAAGTTGGGACACCCCTGCAGGGTTATAATCTTTCGAAAGCAGTGCCTGCGGTTATGTGGCAGATTGGAATTTATTAATGTCCGGTTGTAGAAAACTTGACAGAGGATCCGAAATAAAATACGTGAACAGTGTAAGTAACAGTGATCGTCTCTTTTCACTTTGAGAAGAGAACACAGTGGGGTTATGCTTGACTCATAGGTAGTTCAGGATCTCTTAGCGATCATTACTAGTTTGAGATAGTTTGCATAGATGCTCATCTTATTCTTGTACTCGTAGGTTAGCCACCATATAATGCTTAGCCACTGCTGCAACCCCACCTCTTAACCTCTCCATACCCATTAAGCTTTGCTAGTCTTGATACCCATGTTTATGGGATTGCTGATTCCTTGTGGCTCACAGATACTACAACAACATTTGCAGGTGCATGTTTCCGATGACTTGACATGAGAGCGATGTTTACTTGTGTTGGAGTCTTTCTTCTTCTTCTTCATCGAGATTTTGATAGGTTCCTGGTCGGCAGCCTCGGATAGCAGATGGATGTCGTTGTGCTTTTCATGTTTTCATCCATAGTCGGATGTTTTGTGTATGATGTGTTGTATTCATGTGGAGTTTGTATGACTTGTTGTATCCCCATCTATTTATGTAATGGTACGATGTAATGATATCCATCTTGCTAAGCGCCCGAAATGCGGCTGTGCCTCAATCACAAGTTTTATCTAGTGATTGAGATAGAATCGCATCTCGGGCGTTACAAACCTAGAGCCTAGTGGCACTTTTTGTTTTTTCCCCTTGTTTTTGAGTTTAAATGAGTCCAAATGAGCTGAAACTTTATGATGATTTCTTATGGACCAAGAGAAGCCAACGAAGTATCGAAGATGGACCAGAGGAGCCACAAGGCATCCACAAGGGTGGGGGGCGCGCCCACCCCCCTAGGGCAGGCCCCCTGCCTTGTCGTCGCCTCGTGGACCCTCCTGACTTGTCCCCGACGCCAAAAATTCCTATAAATATAGAAACCCTCGAAAATAAACCTAGATCGAATGTTCCGCCACCGCAAGTCTCTGTAGCCACAAAAAACCTCTCGGGAGCCCGTTCCGGCACCCTCCCGGAGGTGGGAATCATCACCGGAGGCCATCTTCATCATCCCGGCGGCCACCATGATGAGGAGGGAGTATTCCACCCTCGGGACCGAGGGTTTGTACCAGTAGCTATGTGTTCTCTCTCTCTCTCTCTCTCTCTCTCTCTCTATCTCTCTCTCTCTCTCTCTCTCTCTCTCTCTCGTGTTCTTGATTTGGCACGATCTTGATGTACCGTGAGCTTTGTTACTATAGTTGAATAATATCATGTTTCTCCCCCTCTACCTTGTGAAGAATTGAGTCTTTTCCATTGAGGTTTTGTTATGGAGGATTGAATCTTTGGATGTGAGAGCACTTGATGTATGTCTTGCGATAGGATATCCATGGTGACAATGGGATGTTCTATTGATCCACTTGATGTATGTCTTGGTTATCAAGTTGCGGATTCCCATGGTGACATTGGGGTAATATATGCTTAGGGGTTGGAACACATTTTCATATTCTTATCTCCGATAGAAATCTCGGGATGCTCTTGAAGTTCTTTGTGTTGAATTGAATATTTAAAATATGAAATTGTGTGATGCACATCATATAATTAGCCCACAGATACTTGTTGTGACATTGGAGTATCTAGGTGACATTTGGGTTGATTGATGCGTGTCACGTGGTGTTATTCTAGTATGATCTCTAGGGCTATTTGTGGCACTTATAGGAATAGCCCAATAGATCGATCAGAAAGAATAACTTTGAGGTGGTTTCGTACCATAAAAGGAATTCATCTTATCTTCTCCGCAATAGGTACTTTGGAGTGATTCTTTATTGCATGTTGAGGGATTGTTATAAGATCCAATTATGTTATCATTGTTGAGAGAACTTTCACTAGTGAAAGTATGAACCTAAGCCTGGCTTCCAAGCATTGCAATACGGTTTGTGCTCACTTTATCATTCGTTACCTTGCTGTTTTTATATTTCCAGATTACAAAACCTATATCTACCATCCATATTACACTGGTATCACCATCTCTTCGCCAAATAGTGCACCTATACAATTTACCATTGTATTGGGTGTGTTGGGGACATAAGAGACTTTTTATTATTTGGTTGCATGATTGTTTGAGAGAAACTACCTTCATCCTACGCCTCCCACGAATTGATAAATGTTAGGTCATCCACTTGAGGGAAATTTGCTACTGTCCTACAAAACTCTACGCTTGGAGGCCCAACACGAGTCTGCAAGAAGAAGGTTGCGTAGTAGAAAACAAGCTCTTTTCTGGTGCTGTTGCCTTGGATGTGAGTACTTGAAGGTATATCTTTAGATCTTGCATTTGAATCTTTTAGTTTCTTGTTTTATCACTAGTTCGGTTTATAAAAGAAAACTACAAAACAGTGGAACTGAGGTTGCCTCATATTATTCATCTCTATAACGTCTTTCGTGAAAATGATGGAAAGGAAAACTGTGCTCAATTGTTAGAAGAAGAAGTCAATAAAATGCTTGGCACTAAATATTTGAATGACGAGCATGATTGCAATGTTGTCAATATGAATTCTTTGAATATCCATGATGCTAATGATATGCAAAGCCACAAGCTTGGGGATGCTATGTTTGATGAAGATGATATTTTTAGTCCCCCAAGTTTTGATGAGCAATTTTTTATGATGAAAGCATGCCTCCTATTTATGATGATTATTGTGATGTCATGTATGCTATAAAGAATAATTATAACCATGAAACTTGTCATCATGATTTTAATCAAGTTTCATATGATAGTTATTTCATTGAATTTTCTCCCACTATCATGAATGAGAATAAATTTGCCTATGTGTAGAGTAATAAAAATTATATGCTTACGCATCATGAAAATGGTGCTTTATGTGATAGATATATTGTAGAATTCATTCATGATGCTACTAAAAATTATTATGAGAGAGGAACATATACTTTTAAGTATTGCATTAATATCAAGTTTCCTCTATATGTGTTGAAAGTTTTAAAGTCATGCTTGTTTTGCCTTCCTATGCTAGTTGATTCTTGTTCCCATAAATTGTTTCCTCACAAAATACCTATGCATAGGAAGTGGGTTAGACTTAAATGTGCTTGTCATGAAATTCATGATGCTCCCTTTATGTTTCAATTCCTATCCTTACATGAGCATCATTGAAATCTTCATGCCTAGCTAAAAAGGCATTAAAGAAAGGGACAATTACATTTGAGCCCCTAGTTCTGTCACACCCGTGTGTTTTGCCCCTAAATTCAAAAAACCCTCAGTTCTGTCCAAGCTCGTTTGCTCCTCTTATTCTTTTGCCCTTTGACCGTTTGACCGTAACTTTGAAAACATCATAACGAATTCATACTAACTCAGAAAAATGCATATAAGATATCAAAATGTTGGGAAAAACATCACCTATATGTGCACATCATTTGCATTCATGACAAAAGTGTTGAAAATCCAAAAAAAATCATATGAGCTCAAACTGAGGTATAGACTTTTGAGCACTGTTGTCATGAATGCAAATGGCATGCACTTATGGGTGATGTTATTTCGAACATTTTGATACCTTATTTGCATTTTTCTGAGTTAGTATTAATTCGTTATGAAGTTTTCAAAGTTGCGGTCAAACGGTCAAAGGGCAAAAGCATGAGAGGAGCAAACGAGCTTGGACGGAAACGAGGGTTTTTTGAATTTAGGGGCAAAACACACGGATGTGACACAACTAGGGGCTCAAATGTAATTGTCCCTTAAAGAAAAGCGCTTATTGGGAGACAACCTGTCGGTGTACAAAAGTAGGGGTCCTTTTGCACCCCTTTACTTGTGCATGGGCAGTTGAAGCCGCACCTATGGCCACGCTTGGTGGAGCAGGAGAAGGAGGGGCATGAAGCTGCGAAGCTAACTCTCAAGCTAGAGACATGGAGGACAGAGGGGGAAGGTGGACTCCTCCGCTGGCAACACCCTTGCCGGGGCGGCCTACGTGGCCCCGGCAAGAGCCTTGCTGGGGCCGCTCGCCCAAACACCAGCAAAGCCACCACCCCTGGGTCTGAGAGCTCTGACACCATTAACAACGTCAATGCCAAAGATTCAAGGGACGCCTGCGCAGTGGCATGCAGGTTCTTGAAGAAACAAGGGACCAGAAGACGAAGAACCCCCGGCAAGAGCCTTATCAGGGACGACCGAAGACCCCCGGCAAGATTCTTGCCCGGGACAGCCACATGAACCCGACAAGACCCCTTGCCGAGGGAGTCTGCAGGGCCACAACCAGGCCTGCGCCCGCCAAGGTTTCGCCGCCCCGCGACCACTCCTACGCAACAACCGACTCGGCAACTGGACAAGCAAATGCGTGGAGGCATGCGGCTCCTAAGCCAACTACAAACACCTGCGTGGTGGAATGCAGATCTTCGTGAAGACCCTGCCACCACGGCAGCTAGCAGCCAGCATGGCGCCACATGCCTCATCAGCCTGGACGCGTGTCAGAGCGAGGTGAGGCGGCAATAGGCGGGACAAGCTTCCTTGCCGTCCCCGATAAATCTAGGGGACACATAGGCGGCACATTAAATGCATTTGTCCTAAGATGTGAGGGGATAACCTTGTACACTGTAGTAATTTTACACCTCATGTGTGTCCCTGTGGCAACCCCTTTGACATATAAAAGGAGGCCCGAGGCATACTGGGAGAGGATTCAGACTTTTTGGATAGCCACGCATAGAAGCCAGTTCAAGAGCTCAAGAGAACCGATTATACATAGACAAGCAGGACTAGGGTTTTACGCATCATCTTGCGGCTCGAACCTTGGTAAAAATTCGCACGCGTTGATCGTCTAGACCTGCTCTTTGCACAACTCTACGCCCCGCAACCATAGCAAAAGGGATCCCTAGGATCCCATAGGTGTCGTTTTCCTGACATCTTTGCACGCCAGGTAGGGGGCGCGCTAGGTTGTGAAAATCTCGTCTAGGAGTTAGCACATCTTCTCCTTCATCGTGATGGCTCCCAAGAAGAAGGGGATCGCGGCGATCGGCCCGTCTGGGGCCGCACCGCTCGTGCCAGCATGGACGGGCGATGGGGCGGCTACATATGGTGGCGGAGGCATGGCCCGCGAGCTTCCATGACACTCCGGTCATCAGAGCCAGGCGAGCGGCGTCATTCGTGCCCAAGACCATGAGCCACATGCCGCTGGGTCTAAGAGTGTCGCCGTGCTACCCACGGGCGGCGTGGTGACCTCCAGTACACCTCCGTCGGCGCCCCCTCCGCGGTCTTCTCAGCTCATACATGGCGAGCAACATCGCGACATCGGTACCTCCGGGCACCACCGCGGGAAGAGCCCTTTGCGTCACTCTCAAGATGCACCGGGCAAGCATGCACATGCGGACGCTGGCGTTAGC
The DNA here is from genome assembly GCA_902687465.1 of Secale cereale. Taxonomy (NCBI): domain Eukaryota; kingdom Viridiplantae; phylum Streptophyta; class Magnoliopsida; order Poales; family Poaceae; genus Secale; species Secale cereale. The sequence goes on from LR738714.1 coordinate 298,370,426, forward strand.
GGCATGCGGTGGCGGGACCATGACAGAGCTCCTTCTAACGTGGTTAGAAGTCCGAGCGCGTTGCGGTCCATGCAGCTTTCACTGCCACCTACACCAGTAGAAGCGTTGGCGCGCGCGCAACTGCTCCTCGACTTTCCTCCCGCCGCAGAGAAGCTCGACGAGTGGAGAGCCACTATCCGGAGGCTCATCAGGTTTGCCAATGGAGATGAACCGCACCCAGCGGGACCCTCGCATCGGCGATCTGGTGATCGGATGCACGCTGGTGGTGGGAGGACTGGAGCGGCTATGACCACGGTGCATTCTCCTCCTCCACGCCAGCAACAGTAGCCGCCGGCTCGTTGGGCCGACGCCCGTGACAACTTTTCCACGACGTTGTCTGACTCGCTAGCCCGCCGCGACCAAAGTCCAGTCCTTCGGGAGCGAGCCCAGGAAGATGCTAGGACCAGTATCGAGCGACAGCGGTAAGCACGCCATCAACCAGATAGGCGTGCAGGGCCTACTATGGACCACCCAACACCGGGGGCCCCCGGCGACTTACCCTACAAGGTGGGTGAAAGGATCGAGAAGAGTATGTCTAGAGGGGGGTGAATAGACTCTTCGCAAGAAAAGTGGTTGTTTTTAATTTCTTCTTGTTGAGGTGGAGTTTTGGCACTTGTTTAAACATTCACAATACATATCAAGCATCCATGACAAGAGTACATGGGTATTGGAAGGTAAACATGCAACTTTGACTACTTGACCAAATAAAAACCTAGCCTTTTCCCAAATTTAATTCTTGGCAGATTTTAGAACTTAGGCACAAGTCAAGCAATCAACCTACACATTCAATTCTAAGAGTATAGCAGCGGAATATAAATCAATAGCATATGAAGGTATAGGGAGGAGTTTGGAGAATGCAAACACAATTTAAGACACAAATGTTTTTGTCGTGGTTCCGATAGGTGGTGCTATCGTACATCCACGTTGATGGAGACTTCAACCCATGAAGAGTAACGGCTGCGCGAGTCCACGGAGGGCTCCACCCACGAAGGGTCCACGAAGAAGCAACCTCGTCCATCCCACCATGTCCATCGCCCATGAAGGACTTGCCTCACTAGGGTAGATCTTCACGAAGTAGGCGATCTCCTTGCCCGTACAAACTCCTTGGTTCAACTCCACAATCTTGTCGGAAGCTCCCAAGTAATACCTAACCAATCTAGGAGACACCACTCTCCAAAAGGTAATAGATGGTGTGTTGATGATGAAATCCTTGCTCAATTGCTTCAAATGATAGTCTCCCCAGCACTCATACAGCTCCTCACAGATTTGGATATGGTGGAAGAATGATTTGAGTGGAAAGCAACTTGGGGAAGGCTAGAGAACAAGATTTATGTGGTAGGAATGGAATATCTTGATCTAAACACTTGAGTCGGTGGTTCTCTCTCGGAACATGTATGTTGGAAGTGTAGGTATGTTATGATGGCTCTCTCCATGAATGAAGAGTGGGTGGAGGGGTATATACAACGTCCACACAAAATCTAACCGTTACACACAATTTACCAAACTCGGCGGGACATATTTGATTAGGGTTAGGGCATAACGTAATCTCGGCGAGATCGATTACACAAACTCGGTAGGACCGATTTTTTGTAAGGAGCACACAGAGGGTTGGTCAGGCCAACTCGGTGGGACCGATTCGCTCGTTTTGGTTGGACCGAAACGTTACGAAGAGGCAACCGAGAGTTTGCAATGTTAACTATGTGAGACCGATTTTCACATCTCGGTTAGACCGAAATGTTTCAAACAGGAAACAGAGAGTTTACATTCCCATCTCGATGAGACCAAGATCCCTTTCGATGATACCAAAGTGATTATGGTTTTGACAGTGGCTATGTCAAATGAACCCGGTGGCGCCAGATAGACAGTTTTGGTGGGGCCGAGTTTGACTTTTGGTTTGGGACATATGTGGATGTGAGAAAGTGGTTGAGAGTTTGAAGCATATCACTAAGCACTTTGAGCAAGCAAGCCATCAAGAAACACCTCATCCCCTTTTAATAGTATTGGCTTTCCTATGGACTTAATGTGATCTTGGATCACTGAAATAGAAAATGTAGAGTCCTGAGCTTTGAGCTTGAGCCAATCCTGTGTCCTTGTCATCTTGAAGGGGTTCCACATCCTCTAGTCCATGCCACTCCATTTGTTGAACCTTTCTGAAATATACTAGATGAAAACATTAGTCCAACAAGATATATGTTGACATTAATCACCAAAATGACCCAGGGATCACGTGTGCTTTCA
>LR738714.1:298372770-298402004 GCA_902687465.1 Secale cereale
CCCCCCCCCCCCCCCCCATTTTGGTAATTGATGATAACATACATCAAAGCTTTAGATAAAGATATGAAGAATGACAAGTAAAGCTTTGGAAGGACATGTAACATGCATAGGCTCCCCCTACATGTATGCAATCATGTAAATTTGGAATATAAGAGCATGTGAAAGCATAGACATGACAGAGCAAGCAATGAGTTACATGTATCTTGGCTATATGCATCAGAGCAAATGATATGAATATATGAAGTGTATCCTCATGTTCATGATTCCTTCTTGCAAACAATATGTACATTAGCAAGAAATCTTCATGCTCATGAGTGTCATGCATATACTTACCTTGTGATCTTGAGCTGGCTTATGAAGGGATGAACCTGAGTAAACAAGGTTAGATAAGACAGGTACATCTACTAGACAGAGCAACAAAAGATCCACAAGAGTACCAAGACTGGGATAACATGTAGAGAGTGAGTACTGGGTACTCTAGAATGCAGTCATGTTCCCAAAAGTAAAAGATATGCAATGAATTCAAAGACTTTCTTCCCTAGCAGTCTTTCTCCCCCTGAATCTTATATTGGATAATGGAAGAAAGTAGGGAAACATAATTAGAGCAAAACAGATCAGATCAATAACATAGACATGTCTTTCCCCCTTAAAGAGATGTGGCTTCTCTCCTCTTGAACACCAAGCATCTGGGGCATGTGATTCCTTTCTCCCCAGTTTGAAATATTTTCTCATTAAGCTTAAGCTTTGATGTGAACTCTCTCTCCCCCTTAAGCTTTGATGTGAACTCTCTCTCACCCTTTGACATCAATTTCCAAGAAGGGATCTTCTAGAGTGTGAGTCAAAATAGGTTTGGTCCTTGAGTCACAGAGCAGAGCAGTATATAAAATGTGATGCTGGTTGAGGACAAGAATCATTGAGTGGAGATGGAATAAACATGCATGGTGCAAATGACAAATTGTCTCCTCAGTATTGAAATTGGTTACACCGAGTTATTTGCTTCGGTGGCATCGAGATGGTTAGGTTTGACAATCGGTATGTCCGAGTTCAACACAGAGAGAACAAGTGTCTTCTCAGATCACTAGGCAAATGAAATCACACATGGATTTGCAAGGAATTAACTGAAGGATTTGCAATGATTTGGATGCAGAAAATGCAGAACGAAACAAAGAAAAGAAAATCTAGATGAAGTTAAATGCAAGGAACAAATGCAAGAACTTAGAGAAACACTAGAGAACTTCATCTAGAATTGGGCGGTGACAAAGTCACCTATGTTAGATTATATTGACTAAGGATTCAAGTGAGAACACTTGATCATAGGTCATACTCATCGTTTAAGCTCAAAATGGGGTTACCATTTTTCATTCAAGTATTTGATGCATTCACATCTTGTTGAGTTGCTTTGACCCATGTCTTGGGGTAAAGCTTCTCTAAGATGGAATAACATACCTTGGGTGGTGGTGTTGATCTTGATCATGTAGTTGAACTTGTGTAGTTGCTCAAGGTTGATGTAGCTCATCAAGAATTGGGAGCGCCATTTGTAGTTTGAGTTCATCTACCTACATGGGTTAGATTTACAAGGAAGAACACTTGTGTATCCAACATGACAATCATGAAAGTTTGATACCAAAATAAATTTGATATATAGAAATTGTCAAAGGATATATTGAAAGGATTCATGCTTCCTTGATTTAAACTAGCATATTATAGAGACTTGGTGATGTAGATATTGCTCAAGAAATGAGTGAGTTGCAATATCATAGAGTTGGGCTTATCCAAGTACCTACAAGGGTTAGATAACATGCAAGGGTACAAGTATATCCAAGATATATGATCATCATCATAGGAGAAATATCAAGGATTAGTAAAGGGCTCATGCCTTGCGAGTATCCGAAAGGTGTTCCTACTCCAAGTTTGAGGCATCAATAATGTTCAATTCACCTCTCAACGTGCAAAACACTTTCTCATCAAGTGGTTTAGTAAATATATCTGCCAATTGCTTATCGATGCGAACATGTTTAAGATTGATATCACCCTTAGCAACAAGATCTCGAATGGAATGATGATGAACTTCAATATGCTTAGTTCGAGAATGTTGCACGGGGTTGTGAGCAATCTTAATAGCAATTTCCTTGTCACAAAGTAATGGAACATGTTTCACATAGATCCCATAATCTTTAAGAGTTTGGTTCATCCAAAGTAATTCAAGACAACATGAACTGGCGGCAATATATTCCGCTTCAGCGGTGGGTAAGGATACCGAGTTTTGTTTCTTAGAGGACCAAGATACAAGAGATCTACCAAGAAATTGACAAGTACCCAAAGTGGACTTTCTGTCAACATTGTCTCGGACATAGTTCAAATCGGAGTAGCCAACAAGATCAAAAGAGGACCTCTTAGGATACCAAATGCCAAAATTTGGTGTATGAATTAAGTATCTCACTATCCTTTTCACAGCCTTAAGATGACATTCTTTAGGGGCCGCTTGATATCGTGCACACATGCACACACTTAGCATAATATCGGGACGGGAGGCACATAGATATAACAATGAACCAATCATAGAGCAGTAAACCTTTCGGTCAACCGGTTCGCCATACTTAGTCAAGTCAAGATGTCCACTAGTAGGCATGGGTGTAGTCATACCTTTGCATTCTTGCATGTTGAACTTCTTGAACAAGTCCTTGGTATACTTTGTTTGAGAAACAAAGGTACCCTCCTTAGTTTGCTTGATTTGCAAACCAAGAAAGAACTTGAGTTCACTCATCATAGACATCTCAAACTTTTCCGACATTAGCCTTCCAAACCTTTCACTAAAATGGGGGTTAGTAGAACCAAATATGATATCATCAACATAAATTTGGCACACAAATAATTCACCATTAACCCTTTTAGTAAAGGGATTGGAATTTATTTTTCCAATCTCAAAGCCTTTTACAATAAGGAACTTGGTCAAGCATTTATACCACGCTCTAGGAGCTTGTTTAAGACCATAAAGAGCTTTGTGAAGTTTGTAAACATGATCGGGTTTCCTAGGATTGACAAAGCCGAGAGGTTGTTTAACATAAAATTCCTCCTCAATTTCACCATTTAGAAAAGCACTTTTAATGTCCATTTGGTACAAGGTGATATCATGATGATTAGCATAAGCAAGTAAGATGCTGTCGGCGTTCTGGGAATGGGGGTACCCAGACTTGCCAGCCTGCGGCCTAGGGCGTGGCTCATTAGGTGGCCTGGTACGGCCCAACATCTTCAACAACTAGTCATGACCCTTGCAAGTGGCCGAGCCTTGCGAGCGGGACGACGCAAGACATCCCCTGGGGTGGCTGCACTAGGCTGGCTCATGAGGATCAGAGATATCAAGGCAAGGGGTACCTCGTGAGGTCCTCGTGACGTGAGGAGTGATGACCAAGGCCAGGCGGGCGCCAGTGGGCGCAGAGTGCCAGTTTCCTCTTTGGTACTAAAGAAGCATGTGCAGGCGGGGAGTCCTGAGGCATCAGGCAAAGGTTTCCATATCGGTGCAACGAGACCAAGACCAGCAGGACGGCAGAACGAAGGTCATCGCGGAGCCCACAGTGGCGTCACCACCAGAGCCTTTGGCAGGCGAAGACCACCTTTTGTCAGGATAACTTGTACTAGCTACCCCCCTTCAAATTTGGCCATTGTAGGATCCCTTCCCGCTCAATATTTGGGAAGAAGACCCGGGCCACTATAAATAGGACTAGCCACCACCATTGGGATCATCTCATCTTGAGTTGATCAGATAGCAGGCCACACACCACAAGTTCACCCGAGCACCAGAACCCCTCTCCTCAAGAGGCAATGCATCCATGTACTAGTTCTTCCTCAGCCTACAAGGCAATCGACCACACCACACTAGATTAGGGTATTACACCACAACGGTGGCCTGAACTAGTATAAACCTTGTGTCCCTTGTCCTTTAGATCTGACGAGCTAGGCCTAGGGAACGGCGAGTAGACGAGCTAGGGCGGAAGGAGATATCTTCGTGCGCACCCCAGAGTTCGAACCTCAAGGGTTTTGTCGGAACCCTAGATCCAACATTTGGCGGGCCAGGTAGGGGTGTGCAGTAATTTCTTCCCCGTCCGTCCCGCTCTCCATCCGCCAAGCTCCCATGGCACGCATCCCTCCTTCGACCGGCTTGGCGGCCGCACGCGGCGGCGCTCTGGGCCACCGGGCCTTCACCCCCGCCTTACGACGGGTGCAGTGGCCACCCAGGTTTAGGCCGGATTGGCCGCTTCATTACAACAGGGCAGCGGACCCGGCCGTCTTCCTCCAGGCTTACAAAGAGGCCATCTCGGCGGCTAGCGCCGACAGCAAGTTCCTGGCCAGCTGGCTCCCCACGGTGCTCACCACCGTGCCGCGCGCCTGGTTTTTCAGCTTGCCAAAATCATCCGTGGCACCCTGGGAGGAGCTGCGCGACCTCTTCGACGCACGCTTCGGGGCGCTGGCGCCCCACGGCATTGCGGCCCTCCTCGGCGGCTCCCAAGCGCCATCCTCCGTCCGCCACATCAAGCAGATCTTTCGCCAGGCGGGCGTCACCTCCATACGCTAGGGGGCTCCTCCTGGATGGGCGGCGCCAAAGACCGACCTCACCTTCGACTCAGGGGACCACCCCGCTTCCACCACGGGCTCAGGCGCTCTCCCGATGCTCTGCACCCCCACCATCTGCAACGTGGCAGTCACCAAGACCCTCATCGACGGTGGGGTTGGCCTCAACGTGCTCTCAGTGGAGGCTTTCAGCTTGCTTCACGTGCCGCTCGAGCGGCTGCGCCCCACCAAACCCTTCCCCGGAGTCAGCAGCGGTTCCACCAGCCCTCTGGGGCAGATCCGGCTCCCGGTCACCTTCGGCACCCGAAACAACTACCGCATCGAGCTGATCGAGTTTGACATTGCCCGTATTGGCCTCCCGTATAACGCCATCCTCGGGTACCCCGTGCTGGCTCAGTTCATGGTCGTGACCCATCCGGCCTATAACCACATGAAGATGCCAAGGAGCAACAGTGTCCTCACCGAGGCGGGGGACACCAAGGAGGCTCTGGTGGCCCTCAAGTGCGTCTTCCGGACCGCTTCGGTGGCGCATCCGTCCGGTGAAGCCGCCCTTGGAACCGAGGGGGGTGCACCGGCCAAGAAGAAGCAACTTTTCTCTCAAGACCGAGCCGAGACGAAGCAGGTGCCCGTGGATGAAGACGAGCTGTCAGGTGTCGCCTTCACCATAGGTGCTCGTCTTCCCCCATCTCAAGAAGAGGCACTGGTCGGATTCCTGCGCACGAACAGGGACGTGTTCGCATGGGAACCCAAGGACCTGGTGGGAGTCCCGAGGGAGGTTATTGAGCATCACCTGAATGTATGCCCCAATATGCGCGCCATAAAGCAGAAGGCCAGGCGCCAATCTATGGAGAAGTAGTCCTTCATCATGCAGGAGACTCGTAAGCTGGAAGCGGCGGGTGTCATCCGCGAGGTCCGGTACCCGGAATGGCTAGCAAACCCCATCGTCGTGCCCAAGAAACGGGGAAAAGAGCGCATGTGTGTCGACTTCACCAACCTCAACGAAGCTTAATCGCAAGACCCGTTTCCTCTGCCCCGCATCGACTAGATTGTCGACTCCACCGCCGAGTGCGATCTATTGTGCTTCTTGGATGCGTTCCTCACCTCGTGTCGAGTATACTGCTACACCTGCATGCCGTTTGGGTTGCGGAACACTGGAGCAACCTTTCAGCGATTAATGCACATCGCACAAGGAAAACAGCTCGGGAGGAACGCTGAGGCATATGTAGATGACATCGTGGTAAAATCTCAGGAGGCCGCAACCCTTATCACAGATATGGAAGAAACCTTCGCCAACCTGCGCAAGGTAGACCTGCGGCTCAACCCGGAAAAGTGCGTGTTCGGCTTCCCTTCAGGCAAGCTTTTGGGCTTCCTGGTGTTGCACCGAGGGATCGAGGTAAACCCCGAGAAGGTCAAGGCCATAGAAAAGATGAGTCCACCCAAGAACCTCAAGGAGATGCAGAAGCTGGTCGGTTGTGTAACATCGCTTGGGTGTTTCATCTCCAAGCTAGGAGAGAGAGCCCTCCCTTTCTTCAAGCTGATGAAAAGGAAGGGCCCATTCGGATGGACCCCTAAGGCTGATGCGGCGTTCGAAGACCTCAAGAGATACCTCACCGGTCCACCGGTAATGGTGGCACCCAAACCTCAAGAACCATTGGTGCTTTACCTGGCCGCAACACCACATTCAGCCAGTGCTGCTTTGGTGGATGTCCGAGAGGAGCGCCAAGACAAGACCTCACAACCCAAGGGCGGCACTCCTGTGGCCCCTGCAGGGCCGGAGGACGACCACGTCCTACAAAACGACTCTCCTCAGGCCGCAGCTGCCCCAACTGGCGACCATGCCCCTGGAGCACCTTTACCTAGTCAGACTACACAGCCACACGCGAGTCCGGACTTCACCCCCATCGAGCACCCGGTATACTTCGTCAGCACGGTGCTCCGTGATGCCCAAGCACGCTACCCCATGCCGTAGATGATCCTGCTTGTGCTCCTCGTCGCTTCATGTAAGCTGCGCCACTACTTCCAAGGCCACCTCATCAAGGTCGTCTCAACTTACCCTCTGGAAAGGGTACTCCGAAGCCCAAACGCGGTAGGAAGGGTCACATAATGGAATATAGAGATGCAGGCATTCCAACAAGAGTTCAGCGCCACCAGAGTCATCAAGGGGGCCGCACTTGCTGACTTTGTGGCAGAATGGACCGACGCCCCAAGACCCGAAGCATGTCAGAACCAGTCCCTCTCGCCGGGGAGCGAAGCGCCGGATGGCTAGGTCATGTACTTCAACGACGCGTTCGCCCGCCAGGGCGCGGGGGCTAGGGCTGTGCTCATCTCGCCCACTCAAGACAAGCTCTACTAAGCCGTGCAACTCTGCTTTCAGCCAGGCGATAAGGTCTCCAACAACATCGCGGAGTATGAGGGCCTGAACGCTGGTCTCAAGGCGGCGATGGCCCTGGGGGTGAAATGCCTCGTCATCAGGGGATGTAGGCGTCCTGGGAACCAGGGTACCCAGACTTGCCTATCTGCGGGCCGCGACGTGCTCCAACAAGTGGCCTGGTACGGCCCGGCTGATCGACCAGCTGTCCAAGACCCTCACGAGGGGGCCAAGCCTCGCGAGGAGAATGGCGTCAAGACCTCCTCGGGAGCGGCCTCAGCAAGGTGCTCCGGAGGGGCGGAGAATCCAAGGCCAAGACTGCCTCAGGAGGAGGCAGTGATGTCAGCACTGACGTACCGCGCCAGTGGGTGCCAGCGTCCGCCAGCGGTAGAGTTGCCATTTCGGTGCAAAGGGGACAACGCAGATGCTGGTTTCCAAGGAGCGGGGCAAAGGTTTCCCCTTTGGTGCAACAAGACCGAAGACCGCAAGGACGACAAGGAGGATGTCACCGTCGAGCCCACCACCGTGTCACCGCCTGATCCTTTTGCAGGCGAAGACTGCTTTTGTCAGGATAAGAACGTCCTTGTGTTCCTGCTCAAAAATGGCCATTGTGGGATCCCTTGCTGCATAAACATTTCAGGGGAAGAGGACCCTGGCCGCCTATATAAGTAGCTAGAACCCCCGCTAGGAGAGGGGAGAACAAGTTAGGATAAGTCAAACTAAGTGTAGCCAAGTAGACTCCTGACTCAGCCACCACACAAGGAGCAAGAACACTTGCCTCCTGACTCTCCTGAGCTCGCCTCCTAAGCTCAGGAACCATTGTACTAGCTCATATTCCAGCTCGCCCGAGGCTAATCCACCAAAGTAGGAAGTAGGGTCTTACACCACATGGTAGCCCGAACCTGGGTAAACTCTTGTGTGTTCTATCTGTTGTTTGCTTGAATTCCCCCACCGAGACAAGAGCGAGGCGCTAGATAGACATGAATGGGAGAGATCTTTGTTCACGCCCCTGTGTTCAAACTTCTTGGGTTTTGCGGAGCCCTAAATCCGACATTTGGCGCGCCAGTTAGGGGGCGTGTCGAAATCTCCCCTCTCCGACGACCTCGTTGCCTTCTCGTTGCCGACTCCGCTCCACAGCCATGGTGGACACATGCCGAGCTCGCGTCGCGAACGTCGCTCAGACGGCGCCCATGGGCAACGGTGCACTGCTCCGCCCCAACTCGCTGGTCGCCAACGCCGCCACCGACCCGGCCGTCCATGAGCAGCAGGACTCGTCGCTGCCACCGTCCATTCGGCGGGATGGCCGCACAGCAGCGCCTTCACCCTCGCCGACCGCGGCGTCGTCCTCGCTAGTCCGCCGCGGGCCAGTCTACCAGCAGCCTACGCTGCTGATGGCGCGGGAGCTCTTGTGCTACCGCCTGGCAGATGACCTCTACGACGAGTGGCTCCACCGCATCACCGAGCTCGTCAACGCCGCTGGAGAAGCACCTGCACCAGCGCAATCCTCACTTCCTCCGTCGCCCCCGGCGGGGAATGAAGGCCACGGGGTCCCGGCCCCGCCTCCACTCCACCACGCTGGCCAGGAGGCCCGGTGTGAGGCCCCTCGACGCGTGCAACCCTGCAGAGCCCATGCGCACAACGAGGAGGGCTGTCAGGTGATTCCGCATCCCTATGCAGGGGCTCGCGGGCCCCCTGGCCCGCAGCGCCCAGACCGCGCGCCACAGGAAGTGGTGGCACCAGCACCTCAAGAACCAGCATCGTAGGCGCAGGGGGCGCCTGCGATCGTGAGCGTGACTGGGTGTCGCGCCCTAGCTCCTGAGGTACGGCGCCTCGTTTCGCCCGGCATGTTCAAGCCGGACCTGCCTCCGCGCTACGACGGCACCACCGACCCCACGGAGTTCCTCCAACTCTACGAGCTAAGCATCGAGGCGTCCAACGACACCGAGCAGGTCATGGCGAACTGGTTCCCCATGGCTCTCAAAGATGGTGCACGCTCCTGGCTCCTGAACCTTCCCGTGGGATCTATCTCCTCCTGGGAAGAGCTTCGCGAGCGTTTCGTCGCCAACTTCCAAGGCACCCGCGACCGTCCCCGGCAGCTACTGAACTGCGCCGCGTGAGGCAGCAGCCGGGAGAGACCCTGCAAAAGTACATCCAACGCTTCAACACCATGCGCCTCCGGATCCCTAGGGTCTTGGACGAGGCCATCATCTCCATGTTCTCCAACGGCGTCCGCAACGTCAGGATGAGGGAGGAGCTCGCCATTCACGAGGACCTGTGCACAACCCTCGAGATGTTCAAGCTCGCGGCAAAGTGCGCCAGGGCGGAGGAAGGACGCCACTCCCTCCAGGAGCTACCTGAGGCGGAGGCGGACGACAAGAAGACCAAGGCCAAAGAATCAAAGTGCAAGGGACCCGCCGTGCTGGCTGCGGAGCGAGAAGTGAAGCGTGGCTGCGGCTACGATGACCTTCCCAGGGACAACCGACCATACTGCGTCTTCCACAACGTCCACAGTCACAACACTAACGACTGCCAGGAGCTCAGGGCGATGCGCGGCGGGCGCGTCGGGCAGCGCCCTGAGCACGACAACCGCAGATATGGCCATGGAGGAGGCCGAGGAGGAGGACGTTGGGATGGCAAGAACTCGCGCCAAGGGTGGCGCGAACAGCCTCGTGAGGACCACTTGCAGGAGCAGCCTCGTGATGCCCCTTGGCGCGACCAGCCTCGTGAGGGTCGCCCTCAGGGCAATGGAGGCCTGCCTCCGCTGCCACTACTGCCAAGAAGGAACGACGACGACCGCCGGGGAGATGGGGCAGGGGGCATCGAGGTGCCGCGTGCAGTTGCATGCATCTTGGGAAGAGCCCATGCCCCGGCTTCCCATCGCGTCTTCAAGCAGTTTTCCTGTGAGGTGAACGTGGCGCTTCCCAGTCCTGACGCCACGTGCAACCTCAGGTGGACCAAGCAAGTCATCGCCTTTGACCCCAAGGACCAACTCAAGTGCGATACGGCCCCAGGCGCCCTCCCGATGCTCTGCACCCCAACCATCAGCAACGTCCTCGTGACCAAGACCCTCATCGATGGCAGAGCTGGACTCAATGTCCTCTCTGTCCAGACCTTCGAGACGCTCCAGGTTCCCTACGATCAGCTCCACCCGACCAAGCCATTCTACAGAATCACGGATGGCTCCACACTCCCGATGGGGCAGGTCCGCCTCCCCGTCACCTTTGGTGACCGCGACAACTACCACACCGAGCTCATCGACTTCGACGTTGCTAACATCCACCTCCAGTAAAACGCCATCCTCGGGTATCCCGCCCTCGCCAAGTTCATAGCGGCGACCCATCACGGCTACAACGTCCTCAAGATGCCCGGGAGCGGCGGAGTCATCACGATTGCTTCCGACGAGAAAGAAGCGGTGCGTTCCCTGGAGCGCGCCTACCAGACCGCGGCGGTCGAATGCTCCGATGGGGATGGAGTCGTCCTTGCCCTGCAGGCTGCCCCCAAGAAGAAGAAGAACCTACCCGTCGGCGGACCTCAGGACGCAGGGGCTCCCGACGGCCTGGCCTCAGGACTTGCGCCTGCTGACGAGGCGCCCTCCACCCTCGCATAGGGAGGCGCACTCGATGCCCCACTCATGACGGGCTCGAGCTCTCTCCTCTGGAGTGTCTCCAGGCTGACCGGCATCTCGAGGGAGGTGTTCGAGCACCACCTGCAAGCGTGTCTTGACGCGCGTTTTTGTGAGCCCAGCGTGAACCGTTCAGCGCTGGGGGCTCAGGACTTCATCAACCAAGTCACCGAGAAACTTCAGTACGCAAGACTCATCCGCGGTGCGCGTAATTGCACAACCCCAAAATCACCTGCTTGCAGCCCGAGCGACCGCTTCCGCGTCTGCATCGACATCGCGGGTCTCAACCGAGCCGACTCTCAGGAGCCCTTCTGGCCGACGGCGGTCGGCCGAAGGAGGGCCCTCCCCTGCAGCTACGTCCGCACACTCTTCGGCTTCCGCAACGCAGCTGCCATGTTCCGGCATCTTGCGCAGCAGGCCTTGGGGGCTCGGGAGGCTCAGTGGCAGGCGGTCCGGACGGAGCGAGAACCGGACCCGCGCGACCACTGAGAGCCTTCAGAGCCCATGGGCCTCAGGAGCCCGACGATCCTCAGGAGCGACCCGCGTAGCTCGCGTCTTCAGCTACCCCAATTCTTCTTCGACAAGTATCAGGTGACACTTCAGGTATCCAATCGAGGGCGCCTCTCGGGCTGCATTATCCTCGGACTGCTGGGGGCTGCTCCCCCGCAGTTGTCTTCCTTTTTGCATGATCAAGGCTAGTTGTTCATTTCCATTCGCATTATGTACATGCTTGGCGTCCTCACCGCCACTAAGGTCATGAGCCCTGGTGAGCCCACTCGCGAACGCCACATGATTAAGGACAGGCACGGCGTCTGTGCTCGGGTCCGTCCCTGCAGCGTCGCTAAACCCAGGGGCTGAGCTCTGTCTCGTGAGCCATTCCCGTGACGTCACCTCCCATGGTCCTTGGTGCCTTGTTCTCGCATGGGCTAATCATGGATGGGTAACTAGGGGCCCATGACAGGTGCCTCGCTCACGCGGGAACCGCGCGCCGGTTGTTTTTCTTTTCGATTGTTGCATGAGAAGACTGGGCATGACGTCTGTGCTTGGGTCCGTCCCTGCAGCGTCGACAAATCCAGTGGCTGAGCTCTGTCTCGCGAGCCATTCCCGTGATGTCACCTCCTAGGATCGCTGGTGCTGCGAACTTCTCATGCGATACCCTCTAGTGATGCACTCGGCGCAGGTCGACACAACACATCTCTTTTCACATTTTGCAAAAGAAGACTCAGGCGCAACCCGCCTCAGGGTAGGGTCTCGTGAGTGATGCGTAAGCTCACGAGAACTTCCTCAGAGTCGTTCAGCTCGTCCCGAGGAGGGCCCATATACACCTTGGCTCTCCTATTGTGCAAGCCACGTGTCAGGACGGGGCTGTACACGCCCCGGAGTCTCTCCCGGTGGGAGGCTCCCTCCCACGGTCCAGTGGAAGTACCAAGCTCCGCGCTGGTATATCCAACCGAGGAGCGGTTATGCCCACGAACCAGTGGAAGCACCAAGCTCCGCGCTGGCCGCTACAACCGTGGCGCGGTTATGCCCACACTCCGCGCAAGTGTGGTAGCTCTATGCCCCGCGCTAGTTATAAACAACTGAGGGTGGCCCCCAGTGGTCGCACCAACCTCAGGGAGCTTTTCAGCTCACGACGCTCACATCTTCTCCTCGGATGGGTGTCGCGAGGAGGGCTAGGCACGGGGGCTATGCTCAGGTCACGCCTGGCAGACGCCACCCTACCAGGTGCCCAGACACCTGGCCTTCTCGTGCCCCCATCCCAGGCGAAGGCTCGTGGGCAAGGTGTGGTGCTCGTTGAGAGTCGTTCATACGTCAGGGGAGACACCTGGGCATCACGACCCAGGGGCCTAACTGGCCACGTAGCCCCTAATCCCTTGAGTCTAGTTATGACGATAACCCCGGTCATTCGGAGGGCTCAATGGCGATCGAGGTATGCACGGGGTTGGGCCCTGCCGACGCAGAACGAAAACGGGATTGCTTGAACGTCAAGGGGGACCCTTGGGCATCGCGACCCAAGGGCCTCACTAGCCACGTAGCCCCTCATCCCTTGAGTCAAGTTACTACGGTAACCCCGGTGATCCGGAGGGCTCAATGGCGGTCGAGGTATGCGCGGGGTTGGGCCCTACCGACGCAGAGCACCCAAGCAAACATGAAAGGAAGCAAGCATGGAAATCATCTAGCTATTACAATAATACCATGTTTTTCAAAATCAAACAAAGTTCTTACGCCTCCCCGAGGCACTCGCACCTCTCTCTCTGAACAGGAATGGATCAGGCATTGCCGAGCGCATCATCACCGGTCTCCACCTCCTCGGCTACGGTAGCAGTGGCCTAGAGGAATGCCTCCACCAACGATGTGACCTTCACCCTCAGGGCCTCGTTAGCCGTGCCCTCCATGACCTTGGTCACGGGCTCGGACAGCGAGGCCAGGTCAAGGGTGGGGTCGCGAAGACTTAGGTGGTTGCACACCTGCGTCAGGACCAAGGTAACGAGCGTGCGGCTCTCGACATCGGCTAACTGGCCAATTGCGGCCGCAACATCACGCAGGGACTTCACAAGCACATCAAGAAGCCTGGCTGGGCCTCCCTCCGGGGCGGCCAGCGGATCCTTGAACCCCTCCCCGTAGGCGACATGCAGCGCCTTGCGGGCCTCAAGGTCAAAGGCGGCAAGGGCCTCGGGACTCACCGCTGCTGGGGCCGCAAGGGCTTCCTCCTTGTCGCGAGCGGCTTGGGTCGCCTTGGCCTACTAAACTTCAACCTTCAGCTTCTCCAAGGCCGCGCGGTCGGTAAGCTGCTCCTGTTGCAGCCAGGACGTCTCAGTCTTCTGCGCCTGAAGCTCCTTCTCCAACCTCTTGAGCTCTAGGGCGCACCCAATGCCTTCCTCGCGGAGGGCTTTCAGCTTGCTCTCCGCCTTGAGGCAGCGCTTCTCGAAGGACGCTGCATCGGCTCGCGCAGCATCGTGAGCCAGCGTGGCTGCCACAAATTCCTCTGGACCCTTGGCGGCGACCGCCGAGGCCTAGTCCCAGGAGGTCGCACAGACTCATCTGCTAGGAGCCACCCGCGGATCAGCCCCATGCGCCCTTCCATCACGTAGCCATCACCATCTTGCAGTTCGACGCGAAGACGACCCAGTGCGGCGGAGGCAGCCTCCAAGGTCTCAGGACCAGGCTGCGCCGGCTGGCGCACGGGCACCGACAAGACCGACTGCTCAACCAGGGGCTCGGGGCTCCGGCCCCCCTCGCCAGAGCAGCCGGAGTAGAGGTCACAGCAACAGCAGAGGTCACAACATCGCCTTCTTCATCACGCCTCCCAGGCTGCAACGTCAGGGAAAGCTCATCAAGGACACGACAACTAAGGATAACCGAGAAATTGCACACTTACTCGTCAAAGGCGAGGCGCGCCCTTCTCTTTGCCAGCAGGTCAGCAGCAGCCGCTGGCGCCATGGGCGTGCCGATAGCCCGGGCCTGCGCGAGGCATGAGGCCACAGTCCTGGACGCGGCCGCAGTTGTAGGGTTCGCTCGCACGGTACTCCTCGACGGAGTCGCCACCTTGCTTCCCTCGGACGCAGCGCGTCCGGATCGATGCAGAGTGGCCGCCTGAGACCGTCTGGCGGCACCGGCGAGTGCCGTCATTGCTCCAGCGAACGCCTCAGGGGAGTCCCCCTCGTCGCCCAGGGTATCCTCGGAGACCCCCTCATCGCTCTCATCGTCAGCACCAGAAGACACGTCGAACATGGGCGGAGTGCCCATGGGCACACCAAAACCCGACATGGCCTTCAACAGCTCGGCCTTGTCAGGGCGGCTGTACATCGGCAGGTGGGCCCCGGGGAGATCCTCCAGAACCATCCCCAGGAGTGTTCCCGAAGTGAACTCCAGATCGGCCTAGGCCAGCACCCCTGAGTGCAGATAGCCCGTCGTCGTCGTCCATCAGCTCCCACATGGGGCGCGAGTGAGCGTGCAGCGGCGCCAGATGTTGCCTCAAGAACTCCTTCACGATCTGGCCCCCTTCGAGCCACGAGCTCAGGTCGGCCTCAATCTTTGCCAGGACAGGCCCGACAAGGGGGTCGGTGAGCTTCACGTAGCTCCAGCCAGTGCGCTTCGCCGGACGGGCAGTAGGCAGCGCCAGCAAAGGATGGACGTGCTGGGCATTCAGATAGACCCACCTCTTCCGGTGGGACTCTATCTTCATCTCGGCCATCATCAGCTGACAGCCCTGGCGCTTGTAGACGAAGGAAATGCAGCCCGAGTACGGGCCATCTTCGTACCAACGCATGGAGAAGAAATGGCGGAAGAGGGCGACAGTCGGCCTCACCCCCACGAGCGCCTCACCGTAAAAGGCGAAGAGCGACAGGACGAAGATGGGGCGTGGCTGGACGTGGAGAGCGTGCACCTGGTAATGTTCCAGGATGGCGTAGAACAACTCGAAGAAAGGTGGCGCGAGCCCCACACAGATGATGTGGAGGAAGATGGGGTAGCATGACTTCGACAGGGTCCGCGCCATGGTGGATCCGGCCCAGATCCGCGTCGGGCCGTGCTCGTTGTGGGTGCTCGACAAGAAAGGTTGGACCTCTGAGTAGTCCTCCTCCCTGGTGATGGAGGACTCCTCGAGTGCCGCATCGAGGGAAGAAGTAGATCCAGACGCCGGCGAGACACTCTTGTTCCTCTTCGCCATGGTTGAGGGAGCCGAAGGACGCAGGCGATTCAGGAAGGCAGGAGGCATAGGGGGGAGAAATCTGAGCAGGGAGGAAATAGAGCGATAACTCCCCCAGCGGAGAAGGACCCTTTTGTCAAGACGCACGGTTGCCGAGATGGCGTGGGGAGCGGGGTCGCCCGTGTCCCATCCAACCATCACGCGCCAGCCTGGCCTGCAGCCTTTTTGGGGCCCGCGGCGCTTCGTCCTCGGCTAAGGCTTTGCCCCGCAGCCAACTCTGCACGCGCCTTGGGCCCCGGGGCTACTGTCGGCGTCCTGGGAACAAGGGTACGCAGATTTGCCTGTTTGCGGGCCGCGACGCGCTCCAACAAGTGGCCTGGTATGACCCGGCTGATGGACCAGCCATCCAAGACCCTCTGGAGGGGGCCAAGCCTCGCGAGGAGAATGACGTTAAGACCTCCTTGGGAGCGGCCTCAGCAAGGTGCTCCGGAGGCGCGGAGAATCCAAGGCCAAGCCTGCCTTAGGAGGAGGCAGTGATGTCAGCAGTGACGTACCGCGCCAGCGGGTGCCAGCGTCCGCCAGTGGCACAGTTGCCATTTCGGTGCAAAGCGGACAACGCAGCCGCTGGTTTCCAAGGAGCGGGGCAAAGGTTTCCCCTTTGGTGTAACAAGACCGAAGACCGCAAGGACGACAAGGAGGATGTCACCGTCGAGCCCACCACCGTGTCACCGCCTGATCCTTTTGCAGGCGAAGACCGCTTTTGTCAGGATAAAAACATCCTCGTGTTGCCGCTCAAAAATGGCCGTTGTGGGATCCCTTCCCGCCTAAACATTTCGGGGGAGGAGGACCCTGGCCGCCTATATAAGTAGCTAGAACCCCCGCTAGGAGAGGGGAGAACAGGTTAGGACAAGTCGAACCAAGTCTAACCAAGTAGAGCAGATCCATACACTCAGCCACCACACAAGGAGCAAGAACACTCGCTTCTTGACCCTCCTGAGCTCAGGAACCATTGTACTAGCTCATATTCCAGCTCGCCCGAGGCTAATCCACCAAAGCAAGAAGTAGGGTCTTACACCACACGGTGGCCCGAACCTGGGTAACTCTTGTGTGTTCTATCTGTTGTTTGCTTGAATCCCCCCACCGAGACAAGAGCGAGGCGCTAGGTAGACGTGAGTGGGAGAGATCTTCGTTCACGCCCCTGTGTTCGAACTTCTTGGGTTTTGCGGAGCCCTAAATCCGACATTTCTCAAAGGTCCAACCTTTCTTGTCGAGCACCCACAACGAGCACGGCTCGACGCGGATCTGGGCCGGATCCACCACTGCGCGGACCCTGTCGAAGTCATGCTACCCCTTCTTCCTCCACAGCATCTCCGTGGGGCTCGTGCCACCTTTCCCCGAGTTCTTCTACGCCATCCTGGAACATTACCAGGTGCACGCTCTCCACATCCAGCCTCGCTCCATCTTCGTCCTATCTCTCTTCGCCTTTTACTGTGAGGCGCTCGTGGGGGTGAGGCCAACCGTCGCCCTCTTCCGCCATTTCTTCTCCATGCGTCGGTACGATGATGGCCCATGCTTGGGCTGCGTTTCCTTCGTCTTCTAGTGGGAGGGCTGTCGGCTGATGATGGCCAGGAAGAAGATAGAGTCCCACCAGAAGAGGTGGGTCTATCTGGATGCCCAGCGCATCCATCCTCTGCTGGCGCTGCCTACTGCCCGTCCGGCGATGCACGCTGGCTGGAGCTACGCGAAGCTCACCGACCCACTTGCCAGGCCTCTCCTGGCAAAGATTGAGGCCGACCTGAGCTCGAGGCTCGAAGGGGGCCAGATTGTGAAGGAGTTCTTGAGGCAGCTTCTCGCGCCGCTACAGGCTCACTCGCGCCCCATGTGGGAGCTGATGGGCGACGACGACGGGCTCCGGCTGCACTCAGGGGTGCTGGCCGAGGCCGGTCTGGAGTTCACCTCGGGAACACTCCTGGGATGGTTCCGGAGGATCTCCCCGGGGCCCACCTGCCGCTGTACAGCCGCCCCGACAAGGCCGAGCTATTGAAGGCCGTGTCAGGTTTTGGTGCGCCCATGGGCGCTCCGCCCGCGTTCGACGTGTCTTCTGGTGCTGACGATGAGAGTGATGAGGGGGGGGGGCTCGGAGGATACCCTGGATGACGAGGAGGACTCCTCCGAGGCATTCGCTGGAGCAATGTTGCCAGGCGCTGGTGCAGCCGGATGGTCCTAGGCGGCCACTCCGCGTCGATCCAGACACTCTGCGTCCAAGGGAAACAAGGTGGCGACTCCGCCGAAGAGTACCGTGCCAGCGAACCCGGCGACCACGGCCGCGTCCAGGACTGTGGCCTCACGCCTCGCCCAGGCCCAGGCTATCGGCACGCCCATGGCGCCAGCGACTGCTGCTAACTTGCTAGCGAAGCGAAGGGCGCGCCTCGCCTCCGACGAGTAAGTGTGCAATTTCTTGCTTATCCTTAGTTACCGTGTCCCTGATGTGCTTTTCCTGACACAGCAGCCTGGGAGGCATGATGAAGAAGGCAAATGGGGAGGTCATGCCACGATGCCCTACCCCTCCTACTGTTGATGCGACCTCAGGGAAGGATGCTGCGGTGCGGGTCGCCTCGGTCGACCAGGCCACCGAGCATGCGGCGGTGGCGCCGCTCGAGGGCGTCCTCGCCTCCTGCGAGGTTGCAGTCGTTTCTGCTCCGGCTGCTCTGGAGAGGGGGGCCGGAGCACCCAAGCCCCTGGTCGAGCAGTCGGTCTTGTCGGTGCCGGTGCGCGAGCCGGCGCAGCCTGGTCATGAGACCTTGGAGGCTGCCTCCGCCGCGCTGGGTCGTCTTCGCGTCGAACTACAAGATGGTGATGGCTGCCTGATGGAAGGGCGCCTAGGGCTGATCTGTGGGTGGCTCCAGGCAGACGAGTCTGCGCGGACCTCCTGGGACCAGGCCTCGGCGGTCGTTCCAAGGGTTGAGAAGAAACTATGGCGGCCATGCTGGCTCGCGACACCGCGCGAGCCGATGTCGCGTCCTTTGAGAAGCGATGCCTTAAGGCGGAGGGCGAGCTGGAGGCCCTCCGCAAGGAAGGCATTGGGCGCGCCCTAGAGCTCAAGAGGTTGGAGAAGGAGCTCGGGGC
The DNA here is from genome assembly GCA_902687465.1 of Secale cereale. Taxonomy (NCBI): domain Eukaryota; kingdom Viridiplantae; phylum Streptophyta; class Magnoliopsida; order Poales; family Poaceae; genus Secale; species Secale cereale. The sequence goes on from LR738714.1 coordinate 298,391,101, forward strand.
ACAGAAGACTGAGACGTCCCGGCAACAACAGGAGCAGCTTGCCGACCGTGCGGCCATGGAGAAGCTGAAGGTTGAAGTTGAGCAGGCCAATGCAACCCAAGCCGCTTGCGACATGAAGTTGAGCAGGCCAATGCAACCCAAGCCGCTTGCGACAAGGAGGAAGCCCTTGTGGCCTCGGCAGCGGTGAGTCCCGAGGCCCTTGCCGCCTTTGACCTTGAGGCCTGCAAGGTGCTGCATGCCGCCTACAGGGAGGGGTTCAAGGAACCGCTGGCCTCCCCGGAGGGAGGCCCTGCCGAGCTTCTTGATGCGCTTGTGAAGTCCCTGCGCGATGTTGCGGCCGCAATTGGCCAGTTAGCCGACGTTGAGAGCCACACGCTCCTTACCTTGGTCATGACGCAGGTGTGCAGCTACCTAAGTCTTCGCGACCCCACCCTTGACCCGTCCTCGCTGTCCGAGCCCGTGACCAAGGTCATGGAGGGCACGACTGCTGAGGCCCTGAGGGTGAAGGTCACGTCACTGGTGGAGGCATTCCTCCAGGCCACTACTACCGCAAACGAGCAGGTGGAGACCGGTGATGATGCGCTCGGCAATGCCTAATCCGTTCCTATTCAGAGAGAGAAGTGCGAGTGCCTCGGGGAGGTGTAAGAACTTTGTTTGAATTTGAAAAACTTGGTATTATTGTAATAGCTAGATGATTTCCATGCTTGCTTCCTTTCATGTTTGCTTGGGTGCTCTGCGTTGGCAGGACCAAACCCCGGGCATACCTCGATCGTCATTGAGCCCTCCGGATGACCGGGGTTACCGTAGTAACTAGACTCAAGGGATGAGGGGCTACGTGGCTAGTGAGGCCCTTGGGTCACAATGCCCAAGGGTCCCCCTTGACGTTCAAGCAATCCCGTTTTTGTTCTGCGTCGGCAGGGCCCAACCCCGCGCATACCTTGATCGCCATTGAGCCCTCCGGATGACTGGGATTATCGTCATAACAAGACTCAAGGGATGAGGGGCTACGTGGCCAGTTAGGCCCCTGGGTTGCGATGCCCAGGGGTCCCTCTTGACGTACGAATGGCTCCCATGAAGTAGAACAAGCACCATACCTTGCCGACGAGCCTTCGCCTGAGATGGGGGCCGAGAAGGCCAGGTGTCTGGGCACCTGGTAGGGTGGCGTCTGCCAGGCGTGACCTGAGCATAGCCCCCGTGCCTAGCCCCCTCGCGACAGCCATCCAAGGAGAAGCTGTGAGCGTCGTGAGCTGAAAAGCTCCCTCAGGTTGGTGCGACCGCTCGGGCCACCCTCAGTCGTTTACAACTAGCGCGGAGCATAGAGCTACCACACTTACGCGGAGTGTGGGCATAACCGTGCCTCAGTCGTAGCAGCCAGCGCGGAGCTTGGTGCTTCCACTGGTTCGTGGGTATAACCGCTCCTCGGTTGGATCTGCCAGCGCGGAGCTTGGTACTTCCAGTGGACCGTGGGAGGGAGCCTCCCACCAGGAGAGACTCCGGGGCGTGTACAGCCCCGTCCTGACAGGTGGCTTGCACGGTAGGACAGCCAAGGTGTATATGGGCCTTCCTTAGGACGAGACGAATGACTCTGAGGAAGTTCTCGTGAGCTTACGCATCACTCACGAGACCCTACCCTGAGGCGGGTTGTGCCTGAGTCTTCTTCTGCAAAATGTGAAAAGAGAGGTGTTGTGTTGACCTTCGCCGAGTGCATCTCTAGAGGGTATCGCATGAGAAGGCCGCAGCACCAACGACCCCAGGAGGTGACGTCATAGGAATTGCTCGCAAGACAGAGCTCAGCCACTGGATTTGTCGACGCTGTTGGGACGGACCCGAGCATAGACGTCGTGCCCAGTCTTCTCATGCAACGATCCAAAAGAAAAACAACCGGCGCGCGGTTCCCACGTGAGCGAGGCACCTGCCACGGGCCCCTACTTACCCATCCACGATTAGCCCATGCGAGAACAAGGCACCAAGGACCATGGGAGGTGACGTCTAGTAGAGGAGTACTTATTAGGCCCAAGATGCGATTCTCTCCCGATCACGTGACACTTACGTGATTGGTGCACAACCGCATCTCAGGCGCTTAGCAAGATGGATATCATTACATCGTACCATTACATACATACATGGGGGATACAACAATACATACAAGTCACATGAATACAACAACATCAATACAAGACATCCGACTACGGATGCAAACATGAAAAGCACAATGACATCCATCTACTATCCCAGGATGCCGACCCGGAACCTAACCCAAGACTGACGAAGAAGAAGAAGAAATAACTCCAACAAAAGAACATCGCTCTCGCGTCAAGCATCGGAAACCTGCACCTGCAACTGTTGTTGTAGTATCTGTGAGCCACGAGGACTCAGCAATCCCATAACCATGGGTAACAAGACTAGCAAAGCTTAATGGGTAGGAGGAGGTAAAGTGGTGAGTTTGCAGCAGCGGCTAAGCAATATATATAGTGGCTAACTTACGAGTACAAGAATAAGATGAGCATCTACGCAAACGGTCGCAAACTATTAGTGAGTGCTAAAGATCCTGAACTACCTATGAGTCAAACATAACCCCACCGTGTTCCCTTCTCAAAGTGAAAAGAGACAGTCACGGTTACTCACACCGTTGTGTGTTTTACTTCGGATCCTCTGTCAAGTTTTCTACAACCGGACATTAACAAATTCCAATCTGCCACATAATCGCAGGCACGGCTTTCGAAAGATCATAACCCTGTAGGGGTGTCCCAACTTAGCCCATCACAAGCTCTCACGATCAGCAAAAGTAATAATAATATTATCACCCCTTATCTTAGGTACAATCCGATCAGGCTCGGAATCCCGGTGCACGAGACATTTCGACAATGGTAAAACAAGTCCAGCAAGACCTCCCGGTGTGTCGACACCCTGATAGTAGCCGCGCATATCTCGTCTCAGGCCACGACCGGATGGGCGATGCTACAGGTAAAACCAGATACCTCGGGTTTCCCCAAGGCGGCCCTGCAGGCTCCCCGTTTGGGACCAACACCATCAGCACTGGCCCCCTGCTATGTAGAAAGAACCCCCGAGGGCGCGACCCCCTATGCAAAATTAATTAATTAATTAAGTTGTTATTATGAGGCAAATTAAAACCAATGTTGGGTCTTGCTAGAGGAGTTTTATTCCAAGACGAACTGTCAAGGGGTCCCCATATACCCAACCGTGTAAGGAACACAAAATCAAGGAACATAATGCCGGTTTATCGGCTCCTAAGGTGGCATGAGTGGAACAAAACACCGAGCAAAAGGCCAAGCCTTCCACCCATGCCCAGTATATAGGTGTGTTAATATAAATAAGACATATTGTGATATTCCAACAACAAGTTCCAACATGGAACGATCTTTATCTTCACCTGAATCTAACAATGCTATAAGAGGGGCTGAGCAAGCGGGTAACATAGCCAAACAACGGTTTGCTAGGAAGGTGTCGAAGGTTAGAGGTTTCATGGCAACAAGGAGAGGGGCGGACACTAAAGATGGGTAGCGCGACATATAATAATAGCATCGAGACAACTAAGCATGGCAATGATAGTAAGGTATCCAAGGTGATGGTCATCTTGCCTGAGATCCCGCAAGGAAGAAGAATGAGTCCATGAAGAAGATGAAGAAGAAGCCTCGAAGACGAACCACATGAAGTCGAACGAATCCTCACGATCGCAACGGAATAAGCACTAACGAGAAGAAGCAAGCAACACGGTAAACACACCACTCAAGAACAAGACAAGATGCTCAACCAAGTACGATGCAAGACAAAAATCTATATGATGCAATACATGGCAAGGGATGAAGCACACAGGAACAACACAACCAACAAGTTTAAATGAGGCCGGAATCAACACACAACAATTCCGGAAAATCTCATGTGCATAATTTGAATATGGTACTGTTCTGCCTAAAACATATTTTATTGTTGTTAAACAGCAAAGACAAGTGCACCATGTTAATCTATACATTTTTCTACCCCATTTTCATATAAAGTTAATTAAATTTGGAGCTACGGTTATTTAGTTATGAAATAAAGCATTTTAGCATGGCATTTATGCAATTAATGCAAACATCAATTTTAAATGTTTTAACATGGATGACAGTTGGAAATTGTGAAACTAGATAAAATTCTAAGCACTTTACATATATAGTTTGTTTAATTTGGGTGCATGCATAAATAGTTATTAACAAAACAAAACAGTGGCATTTCTAGTAAATATGCTAGCACTGGAAAAGGATAGAACCACAGAGCAGAGAAAAAAATGCTTGGGCCGGAAGCACCACAGTGCAGCGGCCCAAGACAGGAATCAGCCCAAAAAAATGAAAGAGTGTGTAAAACAGTGGGGCCACTTCGTCAGGGTCACAGAAAAAAATAAATAAAATGGGTTTCGGGTATAGCTCCTCATGGGATTCAAACCCATTACCTGATGGATGCATATAAAAAAGCAAGTGAGGCAACCATGGAAAAACAAAGATGGCACAAAGCAATATAAAGAAAAGATGAACATGATGCAAGAAGCAAAATATGACAAGGCACTCAACATGGTTATGGCATCAACATATAGGAATGAAATATGCAAAATAATTATGACAATGCAACAAACAAAATAAACACACGGCATCAACGAAAATAAATGGAAAGATCTGAAGGATCGGTCTCGGGGCATCACACCCATCCACGATTAGCCCATGCGAGAACAAGGCACCAAGGACCATGGGAGGTGATGTCACGGGAATGGCTCGCGAGACAGAGCTCAGCCCTTGGGTTTAGCAATGCTGCAGGGACGGACCCAAGCACAGACGCCGTGCCAGTCCTTAATCATGGGGCGGTCGCGAGTGGGCTCACAAGGGCTCATGACCTTAGTGGTGGTGAGGACGCCAAGCATGTAGATAATGCGAATGGAAAGAAACAACTAGCCTTGATCATGCAAAAAGGGAGACAACTGCGGGGGAACAGCCCCCAGTAGTCCGAGGATGATGCTGCCCGAGAGGCGCCCTCGATTGGATACCTGAAGAGTCACCTGATACTTGTCGAAGAAGAGTTGTGGTAGTTGAAGACGCGAGTACGCGGGTCGCTCCTGAGGATCGTCGGGCTCCTGAGGCCCAGGGGCTCTAAAGGCTCTCAATGGTCGCGCGGGTACGGTTCTCGCTCCGTCCGGACAGCCTACCACTGAGCCTCCCGAGCCCCCAAGGCCTATTGCGCGAGATGCTGGAACATGGCAGCTACTTTGCGGAAGCCGAAGAGTGTGCGGACGTAGCTGCAGGGGAGGGCCCTCCTCCGGCCGACCGCCGTCGGCCAGAAGGGCTCCTGAGAGGCGGCTCGATTGAGACCCGCGATGTCGACGCAGACGCGGAAGTGGTCGCTCGGGCTGCGAGCAGGTGAACTTGGGGTTGTGCGGTTACGCCCACCGCGGATGAGTCTTGCGTACTGAAGTTCCTCGGTAACTTGGTTGATGAAGTCCTGAGCCCCCAGCACCGAACGGTTCACGCTGGGCTCACAAAAACGCGCGTCAAGACACGCTTGCAGGTGTTGCTGAACACCTCCCTCGAGACGCCGGTCAGCCCGGAGACACTCCAGAGGAGAACCCCCGAACCCGTCACGAGAGGGGCATCGAGCACGCCCCCCTATGCAAGGGTGGAGGGCGCCTCATCAGTAGGCCCAAGTCCTGAGGCCAGGCCGTCAGGAGCCCCTGCGTCCTGAGGTCGTTGACGGTTAGGTTCTTCTTCTTCTTGGGGGTGGCCTGTAGGGCGAGGACGACTCCATCCTCATCGGAGCATTTGACTACCGCGGTCTGGTAGGCGCGCTCCAGGGAACGCACCGCTTCCTTCTCGTCGGAGTCGATCGTGATGACTCCGCCGCTTCCAGGCATCTTGAGGATGTTGTAGCCGTGATGGGTCGCCTCCATGAACTTGCCGAGGGCAGGATACCTGAGGATGGCGTTGTACGGGAGGTGGATGTTGGCGACGTCGAAGTCGATGAGCTTGGTGTGGTAGTTGTCGCGGTCACCAATGGTGACGGGGAGGCGGACCTGCCCCATCGAGAGTGTGGAGCCATACGTGACTCCGTAGAATGGCCTGGTCGGGTGGAGCTGATCGTAGGGAACCTGGAGCGTCTCGAAGGTCTGGACGGAGGGGACGTTGAGCCCTGCTCCGCCGTCGATGAGGGTCTTCGTCACGAGGACATTGATGATGGTTGGGGTGCAGAGCATCGGGAGGGCGCCTGGGGCCGCAGTGCACTTGAGCTGGTCCTTGGGGTCGAAGGTGATGACTTGCTTGGTCCACCTGAGATTGCGCGCGGCGTTAAGCCTAGGAAGTGCCGCGTTCACCTCACGGGCGAACTGCTTGAAGATGCGATGGGAAGCCGGGGTGTGTGCTCCTCCCAAGATGCATGCAACTGCACGCGGCTCCTGGAAGCCCCTGCCTCGTCTTCCTGGCGGTCGTCGTCGTTCCTCCTTGGCGGTGATGGCAGTGGAGGCAGGCCTCCATTGCCCTGAGGGCGACCCTCACGAGGCTGGTCGCACCAGGGGGCATCACGAGGCTGCTCCTGCCAGTGGTCCTAACGAGGCTGTTCGCGCCACCCTTAGCGCGAGTTCCTGCCATCCCAACGTCCTCCTCCACGGTAGTAACCGCTGTTCTCGCGCTCAGGGAGCTGCCCGCCGCGCATTGCCCTGAGCTCCTGGCAGTCGTTACTGTTGTGGCTGTGGACGTTGTGGAAGACGCAGTATGGTCGGTTGTCTCTGGAGAGGTCATCGTAGCCGCAGCCACGCTTCACTTCTGGCTCCATAGCCAGCACGGCGGGTCCCTTGCTCTTTTATTCCTTGGCCTTGGTCTTCTTGTCGTTCGCCTCTGCCTCAGGCAGCTCCTGGAGGGCGAGGCGTCCTTCCTCCACCCTAGCGCACTTTGCCGCGAGGTTGAACATCTCGAGGGCTGTGCACAGGTCCTCATGAATGGCGAGCTCCTCCCTCATCCTGACGTCGCGGACGCCGTTGGAGAACGCCGAGATGATGGCCTCGTCCAAGATCCTAGGGATCCGGAGGCGCATGGTGTTGAAGCGTTGGATGTACTTTTGCAGGGTCTCTCCCGGCTGCTGCCTCACGCGGCGCAGATCAGCAGCTGCCGGGGCTCGGTCGCGGGTGCCTTGGAAGTTGGCAACGAAACGCTTGCAAAGCTCTTCCCAGGAAGAGATGGATCCCATGGGGAGGTTCAGGAGCCAGGAGCGTGCGCCGTCTTTCAGAGCCATGGGGAACCAGTTCGCCATGACCAGCTCGGTACCGTTGGATGCCTCGATGCTCAGCTCGTAGAGTTGGAGGAACTCCGTGGGGTCGGTGGTGCCGTCGTAGCGCGGAGGCAGGTCCGGCTTGAACTTGCCGGGCCAGACGAGGCGCCGTAGCTCAGGAGCTAGGGCACGACACCCAGCCACGCTCACGATCGCATGCGCCCCTTGCGTCTGCGGTGCTGGTTCTTGAGGTGCTAGTGCGACCACCTCCTGTGGCACGTGGTCTGGGCGCTGCGGGCCAGGGGGCCCGCGAGCCCCTGCATGGGGATGCAGAATCACCTGGTAGCTCTCCTCATCGCGCGCATGGGCTCTGCGGGGTTGCTCACATCGAGGGGCCTCGCACCGGGCCTCCTGGCTGGCATGCTGGAGTGGAGGCTGGGCCGGGACCCCGTGGCCTTCATTCCCCGCCAGGGGCGACGGAGGACGTGTGGAGTGCGTTGGTGCAGGTGCTTCTCCAGCGGCGTTGACGAGCTCGGTGATGCAGTGGAGCCACTCGTCGTAGAGGTCATCTGTCGGGCGGTAGCGCAAGAGCTCCCGCACCATCAGCAGCGCAGGATGCTGCTGGTAGACCGGCCCGCGGCGGACCAGCGAGGACGACGCCGCGGCCTGCGAGGGTGAAGGCATTGCCATGCGGCCATCCCGCCGCACGGACGGTGGCAGCGATGAGTCCTGCTGCTCGTGGACGGCCGGGTCGGTGGGGGCGTTGGCGACCGGCGAGTAGGGGCGGAGCGGTGCACTATTGCCCGCAGGTACCATCTGAGCGACGTTTGCGGCGCGGCGAGCGGCGTGAGCTCGGCGTGTGTCCACCATGGCCGTGGAGCGGAGTCGACGATGAGAACGCGACGAGGTCGTCGGAGAGGCGTGATTTCGACACGCCCCCTACCTGGCGCGCCAAATGCCGGATTAAGGGCTCTGCAAAACCCAAGAAGTTCGAACACAGGGGCGTGAACGAAGATCTCTCCCAATCACGTCTATCTAGCGCCTCGCTCTCGTCTCGGTGGGGGGATTCAAGCAAACAACAGATAGAACACACAAGAGTTTACCCAGGTTCGGGCCACCATGTGGTGTAAGACCCTTCTTCTTGCTTTGGTGGATTAGCCTCGGGCGAGCTGGAATATGAGTTAGTACAATGGTTCCTGAGCTCAGGAGGGTCGGGAGGCAACTGTTATTGCTCCTTGTGTGGTGGCAGAGTGTATGGATCTGCTCTAATTGGCTAGACTTGGTTCAACTGTTCCTAACTTGTTCTTCTCTTTCCTAGCGGGAGTTCTAGCTACTTATATAGGCGGACAGGGTCCTCTTCCCCCGTAATGTTTAGGCGGGAACGGATCCCACAATGGCCATTTTTGAGCGGGAACACAAGGACGTTCTTACCCTGACAAAAGCGGTCTTCGCCTGCAAAAGGATCAGGCGGTGACACGATGGTGGGGTCGACGGTGACATCTTCCTTGTCGTCCTTGCGGTCCTCGGTCTTGTTGCACCAAAGAGGAAACCTTTGCCCCGCTCCTTGGAAACCAGCGGCTGCACTGTCCCCTTTGCACCGAAATGGAAACTGTGCCGCTGGCGGACGCAGGCACCCGCTGGCGCGGTGCATCACTGCTGACATCACTGCCTCCTCGTGAGGCAGGCTTGGACTTGGATTCTCCGCCCCTCCTGAGGCAGGTCTTGACGTCGTTCTCCTCGCGAGGCTTAGCCCCCTCGTGAGGGTCTTGGACAGCTGGTCGATCAGCTGGGCTGTACCAGGCCACTTGTGGGAGCGTGTCGCGGCCCGCAAACAGGCAAGTCTGGGTATCCTGGTTCCCAGGACGCGGACAGCGACTCCCAGCTCCTCGTCAACTTCTCCAACAAGGTGTATGAGCCGAAGGACGAGCACATGGAGGCATACCTCGCGGAGGTACGCAAAATGGAGAAGCAGTTCTTGGGCGTGGAGCTGGAGCATGTGCCCCGTGACACTAATAAGGTGGCCGATGACATCGCCAAGAGAGCGTCCAGACGCCTGCCCCAAGAGCCGGGTGTCTTCGAGGAGAGGCTCCTCAGGCCCTCGGCGTCACCCCCGCGAGAAGGTCCGGCGAAGCCTCAGGAGGAACTCCCCAAGCCATCGACCTCGAGAGCCCCCGCCTGCGGCCCGGCCTTAGGAGCCCGCTTGCTCCTGGCGCTCGAGCCTCAGGAGGGATGCTGGACCGAGGAACTCAAGTCATACCTGGTGCAAGGAGCGCTGCCAAAAAAGGAGGAGGACGCCAAACACGTGGCCCGACAGGCTACATCATACTGCATCCAAGACAGTGAGCTTTACAGGAAGCGACCAAATGACGTTTCTTTGTGATGCATCTCCAGGAAGCAGGGAGGCGAGCTGCTAGCTGACATCCACGCCAGGGACTGCGGGCATCACTCATCATCGTGCACCTTGGTCGGCAAGGCATTCCGAATTGGTTTTTACTCGCCCACGGCACTCAACAATGCCACCGAACTGGTGAAGTCTTGCGAGGCTTGCCATTTCCATGCCAAGCAGATCCACTAACCAGCTCAGGGCCTCCAAACCATCCAACTCTCCTGGCCGTTTGCGGTCTGGGGGCTGGACATCCTGGGCCCTTACCCTCGAGTGCCCGGGGCTACCGATACCTCTATGTCGCCATCGACAAATTTACCAAATGGGCTGAGGTGGAAGCTGTCCGAACCATCCTAGTTGGCTCCGCGGTCAAGTTCATCAAGGGCCTGTAAACCGGCTCGGGGTCACTAACCGCATCATCACCGACAACGGCTCACAGTGCACTAGCAACCTTTTCAAGACATATTGTGCTAACCTTGGAACGCATATTTTCTACGCTTCTGTAGCACACCCCAGAAGCAATGGCCATGCCGAGCGCGCCAACGCGGAGGTCCTAAGAGGCCTCAAGACCAGGACCTTCAAGAAGAAGCTCGAAGCTTGCGGAAGGGGTTGGCACGACGAGCTCCCGTCCGTGCTATGGTCAATCCACACCACTGCCACCAAGCCAACAGGCAAGACCCCATTCTTCCTCGTCTACGGAGCTGAAGCGGTCCTCCCTCACGAGGTCAAGCACCGATCCCCGCGAGTCCTAGCGTTCGACGAGGCGCGGCAGGGCACCGTGCAAGGGACGGACCACGTGTTGGGGGAGGAGAGCCGGCGTGACGCTTCACTCCGAGCGGCAAGATACCAGCAGGCGTTGCGGCGGTACCATTGCCGCAGCATCCGCCCCAGGACACTCGAGGTAGGTGATCTCATCTTGAGGAGAGTCCTCTCCAGGGAGGGGCTGCACAAGCTCTCACCCATGTGGGAAGGCCCGTTCAAGATCACCCACGTCTCCAGACCTGGCGCCGTGCGCCTGGAAATAGGGGACGGCATCCCCGTCCCGAACGCGTGGAACATCCGGCACCTCCGGAGGTTCTATTCGTGAAACAAGGCCCTGCATCTGAGAAGACTAGGCTCCGTGCCTGGAAGGAACAAGGCCCTGCACATGAGAAGACTAGGCTCCATGCCTGCGAGGAACCAGGCCCTCGCCTGAGAAGACTAGGCTCCATGCCTGCAAGGAACAAGGCCCTGTGCCTGAGAAGACTAGGGTCCGTGCCTGCGAGGAACAAGGCCCTGCACC
>LR738714.1:298402034-298521075 GCA_902687465.1 Secale cereale
CCTGCGCCTAAGAAGACTAGGCTCCATGCCTGCGAGGAACAAGGCCCCGCGCCTGAGAAGACTAGGCTACGTGCCTCCGAGGAACAAGGCCCTGCACCTGAGAAGACTAGGCTCCGTGCCTGCGAGGAACAAGGCCCTACGCCTGAGAAGACTAGGCTCCGTGCCTATGAGGAACAAAGCCCTGCGCCTGAGAAGACTAGGCTCCGTGCCTGCGAGGAACAAGGCCCTGTGCCTGCGAGGAACAAGGCTCTGCACCTGAGAAGCCAAGGCCCAGTGCCTGTGAAGCAAGGCTCACGCTTGTGAAGATCTCCACTCGTGACACTCTGACGTAATAATGAGTGGGGCTGTACACGCCCCGGAGTCTCCGGAGAGCCGCCCTCGGGCCTCGGGGGCTCCCTCCCACGTCCTAGTGGCAACACTTAGCTCCGCGTTGGTGAGAAGACTAGATTAGGTGCCGGACGTGGCTGTTCATTTGCTTTCTGGAGTTGGCTTGCCCCTGTCTTCTCTTTTAATGGATTCTGAAGTTCTGGCGTTCCTCCATTGCTTGGTTTTGATTTCCCTCTGTGGTCCTTCCCTCAGTTTTTGGGCTAGCTCAGGGAGTGCGGTAGTTGCCCGACGCTCTCCCCAGCACTCCCCCCTTAGCCTTCATGAGGCGTCCAAACCAGGGCTTGTGATTGGCACGCCCCACTCCTTATGTCCGCACCCCACGGGTACCGCGACAAGGGGCGGCCGACCATGCTCTGCCCGCATCAAGGGCCTCAGGCGGTAAAGGATAATAGTTGTCTAATGAGTTTTTGCAGCCTCGCGATATGAGGGCAATCCCGAGTGCGTCAGCATAAGTCTCCTCACCCTAAGAGCGTATAGTACATAAATCACACAATGATGGACAGGGACACTAAGCATAGTGCTAAACATCATAAAATCATGGTTCATTACATGCCCTTCCAGGGCTCCATACTTGTTTGTTTGAACGATGTAGGAAGAAAGAAAGGCTAAGAACGGCTGACGACGACCCTCGAGGCGCGACTGCTCACGAGGACCTACACCCCGAGCTCAGTCAGAGCCTTCCTCATGCTTCACCCGAGCATGACGACGAGACGACCCAGCGCCACCTTCCAGGCAGGCACGGAGGCGTGGCGGCTGGTCGTAGCCACCGTTGCTAGAGCTGCCACTGAAGGAGGAGCCATCGTAGCTAGATCAGCTGCGGCCATCGCCCAGGCCAAGCACCTCCCCGCCGCCGTTGTCCTTGGTGCAGCACTCGGCGCGGCGCCCGTCTTCCTCAAACACCCTCACGAACAGGGTCGAGTCGTCGCCATACCTGAAATGAAGAGTGCACCATCCGCCCAAGCCGCGCACGCGGGCGAACCTCTGCCAGCCACGAGCCAAGGTCACAGTGCCTGAGGCGAAGACCTCCACCGCGACCCATGAAGCCCTGCTGGAACAACCAATCGCCTGCAGCCAAAAGCCGCCGGAGCTCGTGGCGAGGAAATCGCCGGCTAGAGAGCGCGGGAGCTGGAGCCGGGTGCCGGATGGGCTCTCTGACCACACGACGAACTCCAACGTCACCTCCGCCAAATGGGAGTGTGACTGGGGAGGCCTGACGACCTCAGAGCGCCTCCCTTTGTTCACAGGACCGCCAACGCCACGACGGGCCCCCGTCGCTCGAAGAACGGCAGCCACGGTTACCGAGGGTGGCTACGGGCACTGTGGGGGTCCACCGACGCCCGTTAGTAGCCCCGACGGGAGTCGCGGCACACTTGCGAGGACGGCCATGTCCCCTCTTGGCTGGTGGTGAGCCAGCCATGCCCCTCCTACCAGGCCTTCCCCTTCTCCACGGACGAAAACTTCCTGGTCGGCGCCATGAACAGCTCGGCCAAGCGAAGGGCAAGGAATAAGAAGAAGCGAGAGGAACGAAGGAAAAAGATGTGTAGTGAGGACACCCCGCTCGCTACCTTATTTATAGTCAGGAGAAGGCCAACCGCCGGCCTCCATAATCGCAGGTAATGATGCTCTTCTATGCATGCAGGAACTTGTCAAGTCGCGCAGTCGCCGAGGCTGCGTGGGGAAGTTGAGACGCCCACACCCCATCAATCGCCACGCGCCAGTCGAGGCCGCGGGCTTTTGGGGCCCGCGGCGCTCCGCGCTTGGCCTTTGGCTTCGCCCGGAAGCCAAGCTCGAGCACACCTTGGGCCCCGGGGCTACTGTCGGCGTTCTGGTAACTGGGGTACCCAGACTTGCCTGCCTGCGGCCCAGGGCGTGGCTGATCAGGTGGCCTGGTACGGCCCAGCATCTTCAACTACCACTAAAGACCCTCGCGAGGGGCCGAGCCTCGCGAGGGGGATGACACAAGACATCCCTTGGGGTGGCCGCACTAGGCCGGATCATGAGGATCAAAGATATCAAGGCAAGGGGTACCTCGGGAGGTCCTCGTGACGTGAGCAGTAACGACCAAGGCCAGGAGGGCGCCAGTGGGCGCAGAGTGCCAGTTTCCTCTTTGGTGCTAAAGAAGCAGGTGCAGGCGAGGAGTCCTGAGGCATCACACAAAGGTTTCCATATCGGTGCAACAAGACCAAGACCAGCAGGACAGCAGAGTGGAGGTCATCGCAGAGCCCACGACAACGTCACCACTAGAGCCTTTAGCAGGAAAAGACCACCTTTTGTCAGGATATATAGCTTGTACTAGCTGCCCTCCCTTCAAATTTGGCTGTTGTGTGATCCCTTCCCGCTCAATATTTGGGAAGAAGACCCGGGCCACTATAAATAGGACTAGCCACCACCATCGGGATCATCTCATCTTGAGTTGATCAGATAGCAGGCCATACACCACAAGTTCACCCGAGCACCAGAACCCCTCTCCTGAGGAGGTAGTTCATCCATGTACTAGTTCTTCCTCAGCCTACAAGGCAATCCACCACACCACATTGGATTAGGGTATTACACCACAACGGTCGCCCGAACCAGTATAAACCTTGTGTCCCTTGTCCTTTAGATCCGACGAGCTAGGCCTAGGGATCGGTGAGTAGACGAGCTAGGGCGGAAGGAGAGATATTCGTGTGCACCCCAGAGTTCGAACCTCAAGGGTTTTGCCGGAACCCTAGATCCGACAGATGCGAATGGACTCAAGTCTAGCAACGGGGGCATATGTCTCACCTTAGTCCATACCTTCGACTTGAGGGTAGCCTTGGGCGACGAGACGTGCTTTGTTGCGGACGACTTGACCATCTTCGTCTTGCCTTTTGCGAAACACCCATTTGGTACCGATGATGTTCTAGTTGTTGTCGGGCTTCTCGACCAATGTCCACACTTGATTTCTCTCAAAGTTGTGTACTTCTTCGTGCATTGCGTTCACCCAATCCGGATCATCAAGAGCATCTTCAACCTTCATAGGTTCGATGTTAGATATGAAAGAGTAATGTTTAAAAAAGTTAGCTAGGCAAGATTTAGAGTGAGTTATTCTCCCGGTTTGGATGTCATTGTAGATTTTCTCTACGGGATGATATCTAGCAATTCTTGCTCTAACTCATGAAAGCTTTTGCTGGATCGGGGTGGAACATCCTCTTCATCATCTTCTTCTTCTTCTTCTTCATTGTTGTTGGTGTTGCTGTCCCCTTGTGGAGGTGGAGAAGGAGGTTGATGAGGTTCATCTTGATGCATCTCCTCGTTTCCTTCATCATGGCGTGTTCCACTTGTGGATGCCTCCAAATCAACTTGCGGTTCACCTTGACGTGAGGTAGAAGCTTCCACATGGACGGACGAAGTACTCTCCTTTACCTCCGTTGGATGGATCTTGCCAATAGACAAGTCTCGAATTGCTTTCAAAGGATCTTTATCTCCTACATCAATTGGCAATTGCTCTACATGCGAGCCATTAGATTCATCAAACTTCACATCTACCATCTCTTCAACCTTTCGGGTGAAATTGTTGTAGACACGGTAAGTGTGAGAGTTTGAGCCATAACCAAGTAGGAAAACTTCATGAGATTTAGGAGCGAATTTAGAACGACGATGCTTATCAAGAATGTAGCACTTTGAGCCAAATACTCGAAAGTATCGAACTTGGGGTTTGTTACTAGTGATAAGCTCATATGCCATCTTGCCGAGAAGCTTATGAAGATACAAGCGATTTATTGCATGACAAGCTGTCTCAACCGCTTCCACCCAAAAGTGTCTTGGCTTCTTGTATTCGTCAAGCATCGTTCTTGCCATTTCGATGAGCGTCCGGTTCTTCCTCTCAACAACTCCATTTTGTTGAGGTATGTACATAGCCGAAACTCATGTGACATCCCTTCTTTGTCAAGAAAGGTATCCACATTTGCGTTCTTGAACTCCGTTCCATTGTTGCTGCGAACCTTCTTGATCTTCACTTCAAATTGATTTTGGGCCTTCCTAGCGATGTTATTGAAGATATTTTGGACCTGCGATTTATCATCAAGAAAGAACACACATGTAAATCTTGAAAAAACCATCAACAATGACTAATCCAAAAGAGTTACCACCGAGGCTTTTGTAAGCATTGGGACCAAAAAGATCCATATGAAGTAGCTCAAGTGGTCTTCTCGTAGTCATGATGTTCTTCATGGGATGACTTCCTCCAACTTGTTTTCCTACTTGACAAGCACTACAAAGTCTATCCTTGTCAAATATAACATCTTTAACACCAAGGATATGATCACCTTTAATAAGCTTATCACGATTTCTCATACCGACATGACCTAGCCTTCTATGCCACAACCAACCATAAGAAGATTTAGCAATAAAACAAGTGCGAGGTTGGGCTTTCTTAGTGAAGTCAACAA
The DNA here is from genome assembly GCA_902687465.1 of Secale cereale. Classification (NCBI taxonomy): domain Eukaryota; kingdom Viridiplantae; phylum Streptophyta; class Magnoliopsida; order Poales; family Poaceae; genus Secale; species Secale cereale. The sequence continues at coordinate 298,406,831 of LR738714.1, forward strand.
TGTATAGGTCACCTCTACGATTGTCGGTAAAGACCATATTATGATTATCTCTACGAAAGACTTGGCAATCAACATGAGTGAATAGAACATTTAAACCAAAATCTGCTAATCTAGATACGAAGAGAAGATTATATCCGAGGGATTCTACAAACATGACATTCTTGATTGAGCTATCGTTGGATATGGCCACCTTACCAAGGCCAACAACTTTACCCTTAGAGTTGTCACCAAAGGTAACATACTTTCGTGGACCATCATTTCTAGCAAGCTCATCAAACATCTCCTTATCTCCGGTCATGTGTCCCGTGCATCCACTATCAAGCACCCAGTCCTTTCCTCCGGCTGCGTAACCACGAAGATTTTCCGTAAGACCAAAATGTCTCATTTGTTCATCAAGATCATAGTCACTATCATCATCCTTATCATAGTATCCATGTTCCGCATCATCATGTGATGGATACATTCCTAGAGAGAGTGATTCATTAGAAGTATGACCGTAACAATGTTCATCTCTATGAATTCTAATGACTTCGGAAATGATATTGCTAATAATTCCAACATATCCTTCGACACGCATGAGTTCATGAAGCTCAAATAGACAATCACCAAACTTAGGATCACTAGTACTCATCCTATTCAAGGCAATAGACTTATGGATAATCTTATCTAGATTTTCTAGGAATAATTTGGGAAGCGTTCCTCTAAGAATCTCCATATGGTGTAAGCACAATCTAGAGTAGGTATGTTGGATTTAGGGCTCCGCAAAACCTAAGAAGTTCGAACACAGGGGCGTGAACGAAGATCTCTCCCACTCACGTCTACCTAGCGTCTCGCTCTCGTCTTGGTGAAGGGATTCAAGCAAACAACAGATAGTGTTAGCAAGAGTTTACCCAAGTTTGGGCCACCGTGTGGTGTAAAACCCTACTTCCTGCTTTGGTGGATTGGCCTCGGGAGGGCTGGAATATGAGCTAGTACAGTGGTTCCTGAGCTCAGGAGGAGAGCTCAGGAGGGTCAGGAGGCAAGTGTTCTTACTCAGTTGTGTGGTGGCAGAGTTTATGGATCTGCTCTACTTGGCTAGGCTTGGTTCGACCTGTTTCGACTTATCCCCCCATAGTGGGGGTCCTAGCTACTTATATAGGCGGCCAGGGTCCTCTTCCCCCAAAATGTTTAGGTGGGAAGGGATCCCACAACGGCCATTTTAGAGCGGGAACACAAGGATGTTCCTATCCTCACAAAAGTGGTCTTCGCCTGCAAAAGGATCAGGCGGTGACGCAGTGGTGGGCTCGACGGTGACATCCTCCTTATCGTCCTTGCGGTCTTCGGTCTTGTTGCACCTTAGAGGAAACCTTTGTCCCGCTCCTCGGGAACCCATGGCTGCGCTGTCCCCTTTGCACCGAAATGGCAACTGCGCCGCTGGCGGACGCTGGCACCCGCTGGCACGGTGCGTCACTGCTGACATCACTGCCTTGGATTCTCCGCCCCTCTGGAGCACCTTGACGAGGCCACTCCTGAGGGGGTCTTGACGTCGTTCTCCTCACGAGGCTTAGCCCCCTCGTGAGGGTCTTGGACGGCTGGTCGATCAGCTGGGCCGTACCAGGCCGCTTGTAGGTGCGCGTCGCGGCCCGCAGACATGCAAGTCTGGGTCCCCTGGCTCCCAGGACGCAGACAGTAGCCCCGGGGCCCAAGGTGCGCGCGGAGTTGGCTTCGGGGTGAAGCCTTGGCCAAGGACAAAGCGCCGCGGGCCCCAAAAAGGCTACGGGCCAAGCTCGCGCGTGACGGTTGGATGGGACACGGGCGACCCCGCTCCCCACGCCATCTTGGCAACCGTGCGACTTGACAAAAGGGGCCGTCTCCACTGGGGGAGTTATCGCTCCCCTTCCTTCCTGCTCGGATTTCTCCCTCGTGCGCCTCCTGCCTTCCTAAATCGCCTGCGTCCTTCGGTTCCTTCAGCAATGGCGAAGAGGAACAAGGGCGCTCCACCGGCGTCTGGATCTGCATCTTCCCCCGAGGCGGCGCTCGAGGAGTCCTCCATCACCAAGGAGGAGGACTACTCAGAGGTCCAACCTTTCTTGTCGAGCGTCCACAATGAGCACGGCCCGACGCGGATCTGGGTCAGATCCACCATGACGCGGACCCTGCCGAAGTCTTGCTACCCCTTCTTACTCCACAGCATCTCCGTGGGGCTCGTGTCACCTTTCTCCGAGTTCTTCTACGCCATCCTGGAACATTACCAGGTGCACGCTCTCCACATCCAGCCTCGCTCCATCGGGGTGGGGTGAGGCCGACAGTCGCCCTCTTCCTCCATTTCTTCTCCATCCGCCGATACAACGATGGCCCATGCTCGGGCTGTGTCTCCTTTGTCTTCCAGCGCCAGGGCTATCGACTGATGATGGCCGGGAAGAAGATAGAGTCCCACCAGAAGAGGTGGGTCTATCTGGATGCCCAACGCGTCCACCCTCTGCTGGCGCTGCCTACCGCCCGTTAGGCGAAGCGCGCCGGCTGGAGCTACGCGAAGCTCACCGACCCCCTTGTCGGGCCTGTCCTAGCAAGGATTGAGGTTGACCTGAGCTCGAGGCTCGAGGGGGGGGCCAGAACGTGAAGGAGTTCTTGAGCCAACATCTGGCGCCGCTGCAGGCACACTCGCGCCCCATGTGGGAGCTAGTGGGCGACGACGACAGGCTCCGGTTGCACTCAGGGGTGCTGGTCGAGGACGATCTGGACTTCACCTCGGGAACCCTCCTAGGAATGGTTCTGGTGGACCTCCCTCGGGCCCACCTGCCGCTGTACAGCCACCCTGACAAGGCCGAGCTGTTGAAGGCCGTGTCGGGTTTTGGCGCGCCCGTGGGCGCTCCACCCACGTTCGGCGTGTCTTCTGGTGCTGACGACGAGAGCGACGAGGGGGGCTCAGAGGAGACCATGGACGACGAGGGGACCTCCTCCGAGGCGTTCGCTGGAGCAATGAAGTCAGGCGTAGGTGCCATCCGACGGACCTAGGCAGCAACTCCACGTCGATCCGGACGCGCTGCGTCCGGGGGAAGCAATGTGGCGACACCGCCGTGGAGTACCGTGCCAGCGAATCTGGCGATCGCAGCCGCGCCCAGGACTGTGGCCTCGCGCCTTGCCAAGATCTGGACTATCGGCACGCCCATAGCGCCAACGGCTGCTGCTGACCTGCTGGCGAAGAGAAGGGCGCGCCTCGCCTCCGACGAGTAAGTGTGCAATTTCTCGTCTACCCTTAGTTGTCGGGTCCCTGATGTGCTTCTCCTGACGCAGCAGCTTGGGAGGTGTGATGAAGAAGGCAAAGGGGAGGTCACATCACGATGCCCTGCCCCTCCTGCTGCTGATGCGACCACAGGGAAGGGTGCCACGACGCTGGGAGTCTCGGTCGACCAGGCCACCGAGCATGCAGTGGCGGCGTCACTTGAAGGCGTCCTCGCTTCCTGCGAGGTCGCAGTGGCTCCTTCTCCAGCTGTTCTGGCGAGGGGGGCCGGAGCCCCCGAGCCCCTGGTCGAGCAGTCGATCTTGTCGGTGCCCATGCGCCAGCCGGCGTAGCCTGGTCCCGAGACCTTGGAGGCTGCCTCCGCCGCGCTGAGTCGGCTTCGCGTCGAACTGCAAGATGGTGATGGCCGCCTGATGGAAGGGTGCCTGGGGCTGATCCGCGGGTGGCTCCTGGCAGACGAGTCTGCGCGGACATCCTGGGACCAGGCCTCGGCGGTCGCTGCCAAGGGTCGAGAGGAAGCTGTGGTAGCCGCGCGGGCTCGCTACACCGTGCGAGCCGACACCGCGTCCTTCGAGAAGCACTGCCTCAAGGCGGAGAGCGAGCTGGGGTCCCTTAGCGAGGAAGGCACTGGGCGCGCCTTAGAGCTGAAGAGGTTGGAGGAGGAGCTCGAGACGTAGATGGCTGAGACGTCCTGACTGCAACAGGAGCAACTTGCTGACCGCGCGGCCCTGGAGAAGCAGGAGGTTGAAGTTGAGCAGGCCAAGGCGACCCAAGCCGCTCGCGACAAGGAGGAAGCCCTTCAGGCCTCGGCAGCGGTGAGTCCCGATGCCTTGCCGCCTTCGACCTTGAGGGCCGCAAGGCGCTGCAGGCCGCCTATGGGGAGGGGTTCAAGGAACCGCTGGCAGCCCCGGAGGGAGGCCCCGCCGGGCTCCTCGCTACGCTTGTGAAGTCCCTGCGTGAGGTTGCGGCCGCAATTGGCCAGTTAGCCGACGTTGAGAGCTGCACGCTCCTTACCTTGGTTCTGACGCAAGTGTGCAGCCACCTAAGTCTTTGCGACCCCACCCTTGACCTGGCCTCGCTGTCCGAGCCCGTGACCAAAGTCATGGAGGGCACGGCTGCCGATGCCCTGGGGGCGAAGGTCACGGCGCTGGTGGAGGCGTTCCTCCAAGCCACTGCTACTGCAGTCGAGGAGTTGGAGACCAGTGATGATGCGCTTGGTAATGCCTGATCTATTCCTGTCCAGAGAGAGAAGTGTGAGTGCCTCGGGGAGGCGTAAGAACTTTGTTTGAATTTGAGAAACTTGGTATTAAATGTAATAGCTAGATGATTTCCATGCTTGCTTCATTTCATGTTTGCTTAGGTGCTCTGCGTCGGCAGGGCCCAACCCGACGCATACCTCGATCGCCATTGAGCCCTCCGGGTGACCGGGGTTATCGTAATAACTAGACTCAAGGGATGAGGGGCTACGTGGCTAGTGAGGCCCCTGGGTCGCGATGCCCAGGGGTCCCCCTTGACGTTCAAGTGATCCCGTTTGCGTTCTGCGTCGGCATGGCCCAACCCCGCACATACGTCGATCGCCATTGAGCCCTCCGGGTGACTGGGGTTATCGTCATAACAAGACTCAAGGGACGAGGGGCTACGTGGCTAGTTATGCCCCTGGGTCGTGATGCTCAGGGGTCCCCTTTGACGTACGAATGAATCTCATGAAGGAGAACGAGCACCATACCTTGCCCACGAGCCTTCGCCTGGGATGGGGGCGCGAGAAGGCTAGGTGTTTGGGCACCTGGTAGGGTGGCATCTGCCAGGCGTGACCTGAGCATAGTCCCTGTGCCTAGCCCCCCTCACCACACCCATCCAAGGAGAAGCTGTGAGCATCGTGAGCTGAAAAGCTCCCTGAGGTTGGTGCGACCACTGGGGGCTGCATAACTAGCGCGGAGCATAGAGCTACCACACTTGCGCGGAGTGTGGGCATAACCGCGCCTCGGTCATAGTGGCCAGCGCGGAGCTTGGTGCTTCCACTGGTTTGTGGGCATAACCGCTCCTTGGTTGGATCTGCCAGCGCGGAGCTTGGTACTTCCACTCGACCGTGGGAGGGAGACTCCCACCGGGAGAGACTCCGGGGCATGTATAGCCCCGTCCTGACACGTGGCTTGCACGGTAGGACAGCCAAGGTGTATATGGGCCCTCCTCAGGACGAGCTGAACGACTCTGAGAAAGTTCTTGTGAGCTTACGCATCACTCACGAGACCCTACCCTCAGGCGGGTTGCGCCTGAGTCTTCTTCTGCAAAATGTGAAAAGAGAGGTGTTGTGTTGACCTGCGCCGAGTGCATCTCTAGAGGGTATCACATGAGAAGGCCGCAGCACCAGCGACCCCAGGAGGTGATGTCACAGGAATGGCTCGCGAGACAGAGCTCAGCCGCTGGATTTGTCGACGCTGCAAGGACGGACCTTAATCATGGGGCGGTCGTGAGTGGGCTCACAAGGGCTCATGACCTTAGTGGCGGTGAGGACGCCAAGCATGCAGATAATGCGAATGGAAAGAAACAACTAGCCTTTAACATGGAAAAAGGGAGACAACTGCGGGGGAACATCCCCCAGTAGTCCGAGGATAATGCATCCCGAGGGGCGCCCTCGATTGGATACCTGAAGCGTCACCTAATACTTGTCAAAGAAGAGTTGGGGTAGCTGAAGACGCGAGCCATGCGGGTCACTCCTGAGGATCATCGGGCTCCTGAGGCCCAGGGGCTCCGAAGGCTCTCAGTGGTCGCGCGGGTCCGGTTCTTGCTCCGTCCGGACCGCCTGCCACTGAGCCTCCCGAGCCCCCAAGGCCTGCTGCACGAGATGCTGGAACATGGCAGCTGCATTGCGGAAGCCGAAGAGTGTGCAGACGTAGCTGCAGGGGAGGGCCCTCCTCCGGCCGACCACCGTCGCCTAGAAGGACTTCTGAGAGGCGGCTCGGTTGAGACCCGCGATGTCAACGCAGACGCGGAAGCAGTCGCTCGGGCTGCGAGCAGGTGAACTAGGGGTTGTGCGGTTACGCCCACCGCGGATGAGTCTTGCGTACTGAAGTTCCTCGGTAACTTGGTTGATGAAGTCCTGAGCCCCCAACGCTGAGTGGTTCATGTTGGGCTCACAAAAACGCGCGTCAAGAGACGCTTGCAGGTGGTGCCCGAACACCTTCATCGAGACGCCGGTCAGTCCGGAGACACTCCACAGGAGCCCCGAGCCCATCACGAGAGGGGCGTCGGGCGCGCCCCCCTATGTGAGGGTGGAGGGCGCCTCGTCAGCAGGCGTGAGTCCTAAGGCCAGGCCGTCAGGAGCCCCTGCGTCCTGAGGTCAGTTGACGGGCAGGTTCTTATTCTTCTTGGGGGTGGTTCTTATTCCACCCGACCAAAAGTGACGGGGAGGCGGACCTGCCCCATCGGGAGTGTGCAGCCACCCGTGACTCCGTAGAATGGCTAGGTCGGGTGGAGCTGATCATAGGGAACCTGGAGCGTCTCGAAGGTCTGGACGGAAAGGATGTTGAGTCCTGCTTCGCCGTCGATGAGGGTCTTGGTCACGAGGACGTTGCTGATGGTCGGGGTGCAGAGCATCGGGAGGGCGCCTTGGGCCGCAGTGCACTTGAGCTGGTCCTTGGGGTCGAAGGCGATGACTTGCTTGGTCCACATGAGGTTGCACGCGGCATCAGGCCTGGGAAGCGCTGCGTTCACCTCACGGGCAAACTGCTTGAAGATGCGATGGGAAGCCGAAGTATGGGCTCCTCCCAAGATGCATGCAACTACACGCGGCTCTTGGAAGCCCGCTGCCCCATCTCCCTGGTGGTCGTTGTCATTCCTTCTTGGCGGTGGCGGCAGAGGAGGCACGCCTCCATTGCCCTGACGGCGACCCTCACGAGGCCGGTCGCGCTAGGGGGCGTCACGAGGCTGCTCCTGCCAGTGGTCCTCACGAGGCTGTTCGCGCCACCCCTGGTGTGAGTTCCTGCCGTCCCAACGTCCTCCTCCTCGGCCTCCTGCACGGCAGTAGCCACGGTTGTCGCACTCAGGGCGCTGCCCGCCGCGCCCGCCGCGCATCGCCCTGAGCTCCTGGGAGTCGTTAGTGTTGTGGCTGTGGAAGTTGTGGAAGACGCAGTATGATCGGTTCTCTCTGGGGAGGTCATTGTAGCCACAGCCACGCTTCACTTCTGGCTCCGCAGCCAGCACGGCAACTCCCTTGCGCTTTGATTATTTGGCCTTGGTCTTCTTGTCGTCCGCCTCCGCCTCAGGCAGCTCCTGGAGGGAGAGGCGTCCTTCCTCCGCCCTGGCGCACTTTGCAGCGAGCTTGAACATCTCGAGGGTTGTGCACAGGTCCTCGTGAATGGAGAGCTCCTCCCTCATCCTAATGTCACGGACGCCGTCGGAGAATGCCGAGTGATGGCCTTGTCCGAGACCCTTGGGATCCGGAGGCGCATGGTTCTGAAGTGTTGGATGTACTTTTGTAGGGTCTCTCCCAGCTGCTGCCTCACGCGGCGCAGATCAGCAGGTGCCGGGGCTCGATCGCGGGTGCCTTGGAAGTTGGCGACAAAACGCTCGCGAAGCTCTTCCCAGGAGGAGCCAGGAGCATGCGCCATCTTTGAGAGCCATGGGGAACCAGTTCGCCATGACCTACTCGGTGCCGTTGGACGCCTCGATGTTCAGCTCGTAGAGTTGGAGGGACTCCGTGGGGTCGGCGGTTCCGTCGTAGCGCGGAGGCAGTTCCGTCTTGAACTTACCAGGCCAGACGAGGCGCCGTAGCTCAGGAGCTAGGGCGCGACACCCAGCCACGCTCATGATCGCAGGCCCCTGTGCCTGCGGTGCTGGTTCTTGGGGTGCTGGCGCCACCACCTCCTGTGGCGTGCGGTCTTGGCGTTGCGGGCCAGGGGGCCCGTGAGCCCCTGCGTGGGGATGCGGAATTACCTGGCAGCTCTCCTCGTCGCGCGCATGGGCTCTGCGGGGTTGCTCACGTCGAGGAGCCTCGCGCCGGACCTCCTGGCCGGCGCCGTGGAGTGGACGCGGAGCCTGGACTCCGTGGCCTTCGTTCCCTGCTGAGGGTGACGGAGGACATGAGGAGTGCGTTGGCGCAGGTGCTTCTCTAGCGGCATTGACGAGCTCGATGATGCGGTGGAGCCACTCGTCGTAGAGGACATCTGCCAGGCGGTAGCGCAAGAGCTCCCGCGCCATCAGCATCGCAGGCTGCTAGTAGACCGGCCCGCGGCGGACCAGTGAGGACGACGCCACGGCCGACGAGGGTAAAGGCGTCGCCATGCGGCCATCTCGCCGCATGGACGGTGGCAGTGACGAGTCCTGCTGCTCGTGGACGGCCGGGTCGGTGGCGGCGTTGGCGACTGGCAAGTTGGGGCGGAGCGGTGCACCGTTGCCCGCGGGCGCTGTCTGAGCGACGTTTGTGGCGCGGCGGGTGGCGCGAGCTCGGCCTGTGTCCACCATGGCTGTGGAGCGGAGTCAACGACGACAACGCGACGAGGTCGTCGGAGAGGCGAGATTTCGACACGCCCCCTACCTGGCGCGTCAAATGTTGGATTTAGGGCTCCGCAAAACCCAAGAAGTTCGAACACAGGGGCGTGAACGAAGATCTCTCCCACTCACGTCTACCTAGCGTCTCGCTCTCGTCTTGGTGAAGGGATTCAAGCAAGCAACGGATAGTGTACGCGAGAGTTTACCTAGGTTCGGGCCACCGTGTGGTGTAAAACCCTACTTCCTGCTTTGGTGGATTGGCCTCGGGAGGGCTATAATATGAGCTAGTATAGTGGTTCCTGAGCTCAGGAGGCGAGCTCAGGAGGGTCAGGAGGCAAGTGTTCTTGCTCCTTTGTGTGGTGGCAAAGTTTATGGATCTGCTCTACTTGGCTAGGCTTGGTTCGACCTGTTTCGACTTATCCCCCCATAGTGAGGGTCCTAGCTACTTATATAGGCGGCTAGGGTCCTCTTCCCCCGAAATGTTTAGGCGGGAATGGATCCCACAATGGCCATTTTTGAGTGGGAACACACGGACGTTCCTATCCTGACAAAAGCGGTCTTTGCCTGCAAAAGGATCCGGCGGTGACGCAGTGGTGGGCCCGACGGTGACATCCTCCTTGTCGTCCTTGTGGTCTTCGGTCTTGTTGCACAAAGAGGAAACCTTTGTCCCGCTCCTCCGGAACCCATGGCTGCACTGTCCCCTTTGCAGCGAAATGGCAACTGCGCCACTGGCGGACACTGGCAACCGCTGGCGCGGTGCATCACTGCTGACATCACTGCCTCCTCCTGAGGCAAGCTTGGCCTTGGATTCTCCACCCCTCCGGAGCACCTTGCCGAGGCCGCTCCTGAGGGGCTCTTGACATCGTTCTCCTTGCGAGGCTTAGCCCCCTCGTGAGGGTCTTGGACGGCTGGTCGATCAGCTGGGCCGTACCAGGCCGCTTGTAGGAGCGCGTCGCGGCCCGCAGATAGGCAAGTCTGGGTACCCTGGTTCCCAGGACGCCGAAAAGGTAAGCTATCAATCAAGTTTTTGGGCAATCTTCTAACAATAAGATTCATAGTTCTAAGATTGCGAATCATGTCAAGATCCTCATCGGGTGTGGGGTGCAAGGGATCAACAAGGAGAGCACAAGGAGTAGTAATGTACTTGTTCAAATGATATTCATTGATAATATCAAGCATCTCATTTTTCCATTCATGAAAGTACTCTCCATCAAGCATAGGCACTCTATGTCTAAGACTCCCCAACGTAGACTCATCCTTGTTCCTCCAGTGGTGATTAAACCAAAGCAATGGAGACCAAAGCTCTGATACCAATTGAAAGGATCGAGAAGAGTATGTCTAGAGGGGGGGAGCACGCCATCAATCAGATAGGCGTGCAGGGCCTACTATGGACCACCCGGCACCAGGGGCCCCTGGCGACTTACCCTACGAGGTGGGTAAAGTATCGAGAAGAGTATGTCTAGAGCGGGGGGTGAATAGACTCTTAGCAAGAAAAGTGGATGTTTTTAATTTCTTCTTGTTGAGGTGGAGTTTTGGCACATGTTTAAACATTGACAATACATATCAAGCATCCATGACAAGAGTATATGGGTATTGGAAGGTAAAGCATGCAACTTTGACTACTTAACCAAATAAAAACCTAGCCTTTTCCCAAATTTAATTCTTGGCAGATTTTAGCACTTAGGCACAAGTCAAGCAATCAACCTACACATGCAATTCTAAGAGTATAGCAGCGGAATGTAAATAAATTGCAGATGAAGGTAAAGGGTGGAGTTTGGATAATTCAAATGCAAGTGAAGACACGTATGTTTTTGTCGTGGTTCCGATAGGTGGTGCTATTGTACATCCACGTTGATGGAGACTTCAACCCACGAAGGGTAACGGTTGCGCGAGTCCACGGAGGGCTCCACCCACGAAGGGTCCACGAAGAAGCAACCTTATCTATCCCACCATGGCCATCGCCCACGAAGGACTTGCGTCACTAGGGTAGATCTTCACGAAGTAGGCGATCTCCTTGCCCGTACAAACTCCTTGGTTCAACTCCACAATCTTGTCGGAGGCTCCCAAGTGACACCTAACCAATCTAGAAGACACCACTCTCCAAAAGGTAATAGACTGTGTGTTGATGATGAACTCCTTGCTCAAATTCTTCAAATGGTAGTCTCCCCAACACTCAGACAGCTCCTCGTAGATTTGGATATGGTGGAAGAATGATTTGAAGTGGAAAGCAACTTGGGGAAGGCAAGAGAACAAGATTTATGTGGTAGGAATGGAATATCTTGATCTCAATACTTGAGTAGATGGTTCTCTCTCACAACATGTATGTTGGAAGTGTAGGTATGTTCGGATGGCTCTCTCCACGAATGAAGAGTGGGTGGAGGGGTATATAGCCTCCACACAAAATCTAACCGTTACACACAATTTACCAAACTCTGCGGGACCAATTTCAGTAGGGTTAGGGCATAACGTAATCTCGGTGAGACCGATTACACAAACTCGGTAGGACCGATTTTGGTAATGAGCACACAGAGGGTTGGTCTGGCAAACTTGGTGGGACCGATTCACTCGTTTCGGTTGGACCTAAACATTACGAAGAGGCAACAAAAAGTTTGCAGTGTTAAGTCGGTGAGACCGATTTTCACATTTCGGTTAGACCAAAATGTTTCAAATAGGAAATAGAGAGTTTAGATTCCCATCTCGGTGAGACCGAGATCCCTTTCGGTGAGATCGAAGTGATTAGGGTTTGGTAGTGGCTATGTCAAATGAACTCGGTGGCGCCGGATGGACAATTTTGATGGGGCCAAGTTTGACTTTTGGTTTGGGACATATGTTGATGTGAGAAAGTGGATGAGAGTTTGGAGCATATCACTAAACACTTTGAGCAAGCAAGCCATTAAGCAACACGTCATCCCCTTTTAATAGTATTGGCTTTCCTATGGACTCAATGTGATCTTGGATCACTAAAATAGAAAATGTAGAGTCTTGAGATTTGAGCTTGAGCCAATCCTTTGTCCTTATCATCTTGAAGGGGTTCCACATCCTCTAGTCCATGCCACTCCATTTGTTGAACCTTTCTGAAATATACTAGATGAAAACATTAGCCCAACAAGAGATATGTTGACATTAATTACCAAAATCACCCAAGGAGCACTTGTGCTTTCAGTGGGTTGCCCAGCCTTTACCCGTGAGCTGCGGTAGTTCTAGTGGCCCTCACACCGCACGTCGAAGCCTGAGATCGGAGAAAAGTACAACGACAAGATCAACCCGTCAGAGTTCCTCGGCATCTACACCATCACGATGCAGGCTGCTGGGGCTCGCGACGACAAGGTGCTTGCCAAGTACTTCCCATTGGTGATCAAGCCCAACATTATGTCATGGTTGATGCACATGCACGTGGGTTCCGTTTCTTCCCACTCGGACTCGTGCCACGAATTTGTTGGCGCCTTCAACGGGGGCCACCAAGCTCTTGGCCAGGAAAGCAATTTTCATGTCATCCCCCGAAAGGATGGCGAAACCCTGCGCAAGTACATACAAAGGTTCAGCCGTGTGCAGTACAACATCCTGGACATTCATCCCGCCACCGTCGTCAGTACATTCCATCAGAATGTACGCAACCGCAAGATGCGTGAGGAGCTGGCGATGAACAAGCCTAAAGATGTGGCCAAGCTCTATGTTCTGGCTGATAGATGTGCTTAGGCTGAAGAGGGAAGCAAGTACCCGGCGAAGAAGCCGGCGCGGAAACCGACTCCTCAGACGAAGACGCCGTCGCCCCGGCAAGGAAGGGCCGACGCCGCAACCGGAAGCGAAAGGGCAAGGTTGTGCTTGCCTTGGAGTGATCCGACGACCCCGGCGCCGCCAAAAGGGCCAAGGTTGATGACCCCGACAAGGAGGTTGCCGGGTGCACCGCCTGCTGGGCCTTGGCGGCAGCCGACAAGCCATGGGGCTCCGGCATGCAGTACTGCAAAATTCATCGAACCAAGGGCCATGACCTCCAGAATTGCTGACAGGTCGAGCTGCTCGCGGAGAAGCAGAAGGCCGAGTATGAGAGACGTGACAAGGAGAAATGCCCGGGCGGTGCCGAGGCACCCGACAAGAAGCATGGTGGCCAAGGAGGTCGCCGCGGCCAAGACAACCAACCAGAAGGGCCTGCCTGGGGCCGTGACAAGAAGGAGGAAGATGATGATCACGACGAAGACGACGAGTCCAGCAAGCATGAGTTATGGAAAGCTACAGAGGCCATGGGCGTCGACGGTGGCACCTCGCTGCATACCGTAAGCTCCACCCTCGACAACAAATAGGAAGACGCGTTCGTCAACTTCTCGTAGGAGAATGTCGATGTGTTTGCGTGGCAAGCGTCCGACATCCCCGGCATTCCCAGGGAGGTGATTGAGCACCACCTTTCTATCTGTCCTCATGCACGGCCCGTCAAGCAGAAGCTCAGGAAGCAAGCGTTCGAGCGCCAAGAGTTCATCATCGAGGAGATCAGGTAGTTGGAGGTCGCAGGCCTCGTCAGGGGAGTCCTCCACCCCACATGGTTGGCCAATCCGGTAGTAGTGCGTAAAGCAAACGGGAAATGGAGGCTATGTATCAACTATACGGATATCAATAAAGCCTGCCAGAAGGACCCTTTCCCTTTGCCGTGCATTGGCCAAAAAGTGGACTCCACTACCGGGTGCGACCAGCTGTCGTTCCTCGACGCCTACTCAGGGTACCACCAGATGTTCATGATGAATGAAAATGAAGAGAAAACAAAGTTCATCACCCCATGTGGCACGTACTGCTTTGTACGGATGCCTTTCGGGTTGAGCCCAGCTACATAGAAACATGGAAGCCTATCTGGATGATATAGATGTCAAAACTAAGGACAGGGCCACACTCGTGCAAGATCTAGAGGATACATTTCAAAACTTGCGCCAGATCAACCTCAAGCTCAACCCAGAGAAGTGTGTATTCGGGGTCCCGTCCGGCAAACTCCTTGGGTTTTTTGTGTCTCAACGTGGAATCAAAGAAAACCCTAACAAGATCAAAGCGATTGAGCAGATTGAGGCGCCAAAGCGAGCCAAGGATGTCCGTAAGCTCGCCGGCTACGTTGCTCCACTAAGTAGGTTCATCATCAAATCTGCTGAGCGTGCCCTCCCCCTTTTCAAAATTTTGAAAAAGGCGGGTCCAATGAAATGGACTCCGGAGGCAGAGGCAGCGCTGCAAGATTTGAAGAGATACCTCTCCTCCACGCCAACACTAGTCATGCCTAAACCACAAGAGCCATTGCTTCTATACCTAGAGGCAATGAATCAAGTGGCCAGTGCTGCACTAGTGGCGCAAAGGGAATTTGAGGAAGAGGCAACAATGGCGGCGGATTCATCGTATGATGGACCAGAGCCCTCCCCGGCAGGGCCCGACGCCGGCAAGGCGGGGCCCCCGGCAAGGCTTGGTCCCGGCAAGACAGAGTCTACGCAAGAAGGCGAGGTCGCCCAGAAGAAGAAGATGGTGCAGCACCCGGTCTATTTTGTCAGTTCCCTCTTGCGGGGGGGCTATATCAAGGTATTCCGGTATGCATAAGCTACTTTTCGGCCTCCTTATGGCCTCAAGGAAGTTGTGCCACTATTTCCAAGCACATGAGATCACCGTCGTCACTCGCCTCCCTTTGCAACGGATCTTGTACAACCCAGATGCAACTGGGAGGACAGTGGAGTGGGTGTTGGAACTGTCAAGCTTTGGCCTCAAGTTTGAAAGTACCTCAACCATCAAGAGCCGAGCCTTGGCAGAGTTCGTCACGGAATGGACCTCAACGCCCGACGAAGAGGTTCAAGAAATCACCCTTCCCAGCAAGGAGACGAGCCGCGATTCGTTTATGTACTTTGATGGAGCTTTCTCACTGCAAGGTGCTGGTGTCGGCGTGCTACTCGTCGCACCCATCGGGGAGCGCCTCAAGTAAGTAATCCAAATGCGCTTCCCCCGGGAACAATCTACAAACAACACTGTAGAGTACGAGGGACTGCTTGCTGGTCTTAGGACCGCGGTAGACCTCGGAATCAGGAAGCTTATCATCAGGGGTGATTCGCAGCTTGTCGTCAGGCAAGTTAACAAAGATTACCAGAGCCTGTTTATGGAGGCCTATGTGGATGAGGCGAGGAAGTTGGAGGAGCGCTTCGATGGTTTGCAGGCAGAGCATGTTCCCCGAGAAGAGAACAACATCGCCGATGACTTGTCCAAATGCGCCGCCCTCAAGCTACCTGTGGAACCAGGTACCTTTGTGCTTTAATTAAGCCAACCATCCATTGAACCATCTACGGGGCAGAACAAACGAAGGAAAGTGGGCCCCAACAAGTACTTTCCCGCTGAGCTCCCAGGAGCCGCCGACAAGGACGTTGCCGGGTACCCCAAGCTTGTCGGAGAGCAGCAACCTCCGGCAGGGGCCCAAGCCCCGACCGTAGAGGCGGTCGCCCTCGCGGCCGAAGATGAGCCTTTGGTCCTTGCCGTCGAGCCCCAGGCTCCAGCATGGGCACGGCACACCGTCCGTTTCCTCCAAACAGGAGAACTCTCTAAGGAACAAGAAGAGGCAGAGAGAGTAGCCCGTCAGTCCAGCATGTACTAGTTTGTGGATAATGCCCTTTATAGAAGAAGACCGAACGGCGTGAAATTGAAGTGCATCCCTCGGGAGGACAGACTGGAGCTGTTGGCAGAGATACACAGAGGCATGTGTGGCTCCCACAATGGGTCAAGAACCCATGCCGGCAAGGCATTCCGACAAGACTTTTTCTGGCCCACCGCCCTCCAGGATGCAACTCCAGATGTGAAGTGTGCCAGTTCCATTCAAAGAAGCTTCGTCAACCAGCTCATGCTCTTCAGACGATCCCTCTTTCCTTGCCATTTTCGGTCTGGTGGCTCGACATACTGGGCCCCTTTCCCCACGCCATCAGGGGCTTTGAGTACTTGTACATCGCGATCGACAAGTTCACAAAGTGGCCAAAAGTGGAGCTAGTGAGGAAGGTGACAGCGCAATCAGCCGTCAAGTTCTTCAAGGGACTGGTTTGGCGTTTTGGTGTGCCAAAAAGAGTCATCACCGACAACGACACACAGTTCACAAGCCACACTTTCATGCAGTACGTCCAAGACCTCGGTAGCAAGGTTTGTTTTGCTTCTGTTGCCCATCCCAGAAGTAACAACCAAGCTGAGAGGGCAAACACAGAGGTGTTGCGAGGTCTCAAAACCAGGACTTTTGACATGCTATAGAAGTGCGAAAGACACTGGGTTGATGAGTTACCAATGGTTCTTTTGTCAATCAGGACGACACCAAATCGAGCCACTGGCCAGACACCCTTTGCCCTGGTATACGGGGCAAAATCAGTTCTCCCCACGGAACTCATATACGGGTTACCTCGAGTGCTCGCTTACGATGAGCTTGAGCAAGAGCATCTGAGCCAAGAAGATGCAACACTCCTTCAGGAAGATCGCCTTCAGGCTGCTGTGCGAGCCCCTCGCTACCAGCAAGCCTTGTGCCACTATGATAGCTGCAAGGTTCACGCCAAAAGCCTTGAGGAAGGCGACCTTGTTCTTCGGCGGATTCAATCTGCCAAGAATACAAACAAGTTGACGCCAAAGTGGGAAGGCCCTTATCGGGTAATACGAGTCACCAGGCCCGACACAGTCCGCCTGGAGACCGAAGATGGCATTCCGGCGATCAATTCCTGGAATATCGAACATCTTCACAAGTGTTACCCCTGAGGCGCGGTTGCCGGCAACCCCCCCCCCTTTGTACTAGCTTTGCCGACAAGGCATGTAACCCTATGTACAAAGCCAGGCGCATACCCTGTGGGCAATCAGGGAAAAGGAAAACTTCAGTATGTACAATTTCCCATTGATTTCCATGTTTACATATATGTGCGTATATACATGCTTGTCCAGGGTATTATACTACTTTTTGATTCCATTAGGTATTAATGGACCGCCAAGATTCCATGGTCCTGTCTTCTCTTCTCCCCAGCCGCGGCAAGGATCCTCGATCCCACCAAGGACCCGGTTGCGGTAAGAAGTTGGAGGGACTGCCCGGCACATCGACTCCCAACAAAGCAAACAAATAAAGTTCACCTCTTGCCCGTTCATGTTTGTGACATGTGGCCTACGCATTAAAAACCCTGCCGCTCTCTTTTGAACTCGGGTGCTCTCGTCCCTGACCAGAACGCTGCTTCGGCTAGGGCAGTTGCAGTGTCCATTACTAAAAGGAGGTTGGCGGGGGGCTGGACCCTCTATCTACAACCCAGCAGATGTGATACTCCGGCAGGCACAAAGGGTGCCGACATGATAGCTTACCAATGAAACTCGTTTATTCGCGTTAAGGAGGCATTTCTCCTCTGCATGGACGTATACATGCATGAGTCCTCGGCAAGTCTTGTCTTTTTCATTAACATGTTGATACGGGTACATATGTTACATAAAACATGCATGGGCTCGGGAGCCTACATTTTTGAGAAATTAAGATTCAGCAAATGCCTACATGCTGAAAGAAAGATAAACGCCTCGCCATCTCCGTTCTTGTCCCTTTCCTCCTAGGTGTCGCGGGTGAAGGCAAGGGAAGTGCGATGAGACGCACCCATGAAGAGCATGGCGAGGGAGACCCTCGGCGAGATGCGTGGCCGAGGGAGGAGGGCGGTGCAGATGATGGTGCTGCCACCGGTGGTCAGTCCTAGTCGGAATTGGCGTCCTCCCACCCGCTATCGCTGTCCTCACCATCGTTGTCTTCCTCGTCACTATCGGTTGAGGAGGAGGTTTTGTCATTGGTGGAACTCTCTATGTAGCACCCTAAGTGGATTCTCGAACACCCCAAAACCTTGACGGAGAGCAGGTCGTTCTCCATTAATTTGAAATAGAGAATGTGCCCCTTCGACAAGCTTTGAGCGCGGGCAAAAGTGTTCCATCCAAGGCAAAGATACATGACATGACGGGCGTGGAAGTCGGCATCGACCCGCGTGCTGCCGTTCCCGCAGCCCCTCATATGCAACCTCAAGGCCTGTGGCGGGTCGAGCTCCATCTCCCGAGCAAACAAGCTGGGGAGGCAGAGATGACCACACAATGGCTTCTAAAGCCTGATGAAGAACTCGCGAGGCCGGTCCCCGACATGGCCCTCCAGCGGGTGAAGAGCAGCTGGCGGGAGCACGGCCAGTGTGCCGCCCGGTTCTCCTCTCCCCGGAGCGCCACGGTGACCTCGTCCTCGCTCTCTCCCTCTTCTTCTCACAGCGGGCTCCGCTACTATGAGTTTCGAAGGAGGGGGACACGCTATCGAGCAGAAGCCCTCGTCGCCGCCATTGGAGTGCCGACGCGCCCTGTAACCATGGATACTGGAAGGAAAAAATCGAGCAAGAAGGAGATGAATGCAGGAAGACGCTGCCCCTCTCCCCTTTTATAGAGGGGCGGGCAGGGGCTCGCCCCCCCAACCTGAGAGCGGCCACCCCACCCAGCCAATGCAACCTCGAGAGGCGCAGGGAATCAGGACCGACCCGCTCCTCCAATCAGAGATGCCCGGTTTCCCGCCTTGGCGTTAATACCCGCGCCCCCCATATCCACCACTTACCCTCCCTAGCATATGGGGGACATGTGGTGGGCGAACCAGAGGCAAGAAGACAGGTGGGGCGACCGTAAATGAGCAGCGCCTCTGTGTCTTCCTCCTTGTGGGGAAGACACGGGCCACCTTTTTATTATACGTCGTGACGTGACCCAAGCACGCTACAACCGCCCCACGCACGACCCCCACATCACACACTAATGCGAGTTATGGGAAGCGCAACCGGTGAAGGAATCACCACAGTCAAAAACCTTACCACGCGTGTCCGCACATCGTTCTGGGCCTAGCCCAACAACGCTCCGCGCTTATGTGTGGCCGAGGCCCGGGGCTCCTGTCTGTGTACAAAAGTAGGGGTCCTTTTGCACCCCTTTACTTGTGCACAGGCAGTTGAAGTTGCGCCTCTGGCCACGCCTGGTGGAGCAGGAGAAGGAGGGGCACGAAGCTGCCAAGGTAACTCTCAAGCCAGAGACATGGAGGACAGAGGGGCAAGGTGGACTCCTCCCTCAGCAACACCCTTGCCGGGGAGGCCTACGTGCCCCCCGCAAGAGCCTTGCCGGGGCCGCTCGCCCAAACCCCAGCAAAGCCACCACCCTTGGCTCTGAGAGCTCTCACACCATCGACAACGTCAAGGCCAGAGATTCAAGGGACACCTGCGCAGTGGCATGCAGGTTCTTGAAGAAACAAGGGACCAGAAGACGAAGACCCCTGGCAAGAGCCTTGTCGGGGACGACCGAAGACCCCCGGCAAAATTCTTGCCGGGGACGGCCACAGGACCCCGACAAGACCCCTTGCCGGGGGTGTCTACCGGGCCAAAGCCATGCCCGCGCCTACCAAGGTTTCGCCGCCCCGCGACCATTCCTATGCGATGACCGACGCGCCAACTGGAGAAGCACCTGCGTGGAGGCATGCGGCTCCTAAGCCAACTACAAGCACCTGCGTAGTGGCATGCATATATTCATGAAGACCCTGCCACCACAGCAGCTAGCAACCAGCATGGCGACGCATGCCTCATCAGCTTGGACGCGTGTCGGAGCGAGG
Organism: Secale cereale; assembly: GCA_902687465.1. Lineage (NCBI taxonomy): Eukaryota > Viridiplantae > Streptophyta > Magnoliopsida > Poales > Poaceae > Secale > Secale cereale. The sequence continues at coordinate 298,426,135 of LR738714.1, forward strand.
TGAGGTGGCAATAGGCGGGACAAGCTTCCTTGTCATCCCTGATAAAGCTAGGGGACACATAGGCGGCGCATTAAATGAGTTTGTCCTAAGATGTCAGGGGATAACCTTGTACACTATAGTAACCTTACACCTCCTGTGTGTCCCTGTGGCAACACCTTTGACATATAAAAGGAGGCCCGAGGCATACTGGGAGAGGGTTTGGACTTTTGGGACAACCACGCATAGAGGCCAGTTCAAGAGCTGAAGAACACCGAATATACACAGACAAGCAGGACTAGGGTTTTACGCATCATCTTGCGGCCCGAACCTGGGTAAAAATCCCCATGCGTTGATTGTCTAGACCTGCTCTTTGCACAACTCTACACCCCGCAACCGTAGTGAAAGGGATCCCCAGGATCCCATAGGTTTCGTTTCCCCGACACAACCCAACACTTTTACCTACTATTTTTGTGTGTTCACATGATTAAGCTACTGTATTAATCATGTTTTATAGCTTTTTTCAATAAACTGCGAAGTAAAGCCTTTGAGATAGTGTGATGATAATTGACTTGATTCCGTGGAAAAACAGAAACTTTTGCATCCAGTGCTGCAATTTCTGTACTTCACTCGAATGTGATAAAATTCTGATTTTTTTACGGATCGTTGATATACAAATTTCCTACATGGTCCAATTTTTTCACAATTTTCAGAGGTGCAAAACTAGGATCAAAATTCAGATATTTACAGACTGTTCTGTTTTTGACAGATTATGTTTTCAGTGCATAGTTTGCTTGTTTTAGTGTTTCCATGGCTTATATTAAGTGATATAAATTGTGAAAATGATAAGGTACGGTAGGAATTGTATGAGAACAATTATGAATCTTGTCTCAAACAGTACTGAAGTGAATGATTTGCTTTATTATACTAATGCATCTCACGAAGTTTCGTTAAGTTTCGTGTGATTGAAGTTTTCAAGTTTTGGGTGAGACATCGATATGAGGAGCATAAGGAGTTCCGAGACCCTAATCTTGGGGATGCCCAAGGCACCCCGAGGTAATATTCAAGGAAGATCCAAGCAACTAAGCTTGGGGATGCCCCGGAAGGCATCCCCTCTTTCGTCTTCGACATTATCGGTAACGTCAATTGGAGCTATATTTTTATTCGTCATATGATATGAGTTTTGCTTGCAGCGTCATTTCCTTGTATTTTTATTTGCTTGCTGTTATTTATAATAAGGTTTTTGTATCTTTTATTTTAATAAAAAAGACAAGTTAGCCTTTACCTTGCTTATTTTGCAAGTATATATGTTGTTGTTTGAAAAAAGTAAGATGTCTATCATTGTCTGAATTCTTCTGGATAGTCAGAACATGATAAAATCTTGAAATTTCTACACAGTGAGCATGAATAAGTTCTCTGTAACATAGTAATGTTTCAGAATTTTTAGAGTTAGGTAAGTATGAGTACAATTGCACTCCTTACCGATGGCCCTGTTTAGACAGATTGCTGTTACGGTTGCATTGTTTGCATATGTTTGCGTGTTTAATGATTCTATTTGAGGATAGGAGTATTAAATATGCAGATGAATTCAGTATGCAAATTTAAATTATAATTTTAGTGATTTTCTATAGTAGAGAATGGTAAGGTTTTGCATGGATTTATACTAACTTATCTCACGAGTTCTTGTTGAGTTTTGTGTGCATGAAGTTTTTAAGATTTCGGGAAACGATGCTATGAGAGGAATTAAGGAGACCAAAAAGCTCAATCTTGGGGATGCCCAAGGCATTCCTAATTAATATTTCAATAAGTCTCAAGAAGCTAATCTTGGGGATGCCCCGGTTGGCATCCCACCTTTCTTTTTCAACAATGATCGGTCAGTTTGGTTGAACCTAAGTTTTTGCTTCTTCACATGATATGTGCTATCCATCGAATGTCATTTTATTTTGTTTTGCTTGTTGTTTGAATAATGTACTTAAGATCTAGAATTTTATTTATGAGAGAGAGTCTTCACATAGCTACTTAATTATTTGACTACTCATTGATCTTCACTTATATCTTTTTGCAATAGTTTGTCAGTTGCTCTAGTGCTTCACTTATACCTTTTTAGAGCACGACATTGGTTTTAGTTTATAAAAAATGATGAACTCTCATGCTTCACTTATATTATTTTGAGAGTCTCTAAACAATATGGTACTTTGCTTGGGTTATGAATATAGTCCTAACATGACAGGCATCCAAAGAGGGTATAATAAAAAAAATCATATAGAGCATTGAGTCTACGAGAAGTTTGATTCCTTATGATTGTCTTGAGATATGAAGATGGTGAAATTAGAGTCATGCTAGTGGTAATTTGTGAGGTTAAAGAAATAATTGTGTTAAGGTCTGTGATTCCCGTAGCATGCATGTACGTTCTCCTAACTATGTAACCAAATTGAAGCACATGGTCTCTTGATTGTTTATCTTTGCATGAAAGTTGGAAGAGCACGATGGTTAACTCCTACCAACCTCTCCCCTAGGAGCATGCGTAGTAGTACTTTACTTCGAGGGCTAATAGATTTTTTGCAATTAGTATATGAGTTCTTTTTGACTAATGTTGAGTCCATGGATTATACGCACTCTCACCCTTCCATCATTGCTAGCCACTCTAGTACCATGCAACTTTCGCCAGTGCATCAAACCACCTTATACCATTCCTCAAAACAGCCACCATAGCTACCTATTATGGCATTTCCATAGCCATTCCGAGATATATTGCTATGTAAGTCCAATGTTCTGTTTATTATGACACATACCATCATTGTCATATTGCTTTGCATGATCATGTAGTTGACATAGTATGTGTGGCTTGGCCACCTTTCATTTTTTATACATGTCACTCTTGATCATTGCACATCCCAGTACACCGCCGGAGGCATCCATATAGAGTCATATCTTTGTTCTAGTATCGAGTTGTAAGTAAATACAAGTGTGATGATCATCATTATTGGAAAATTGTCCCATGTGAGGTTTTGAATAAAGAGGCCAAAGAGTCTCCAAAACAAGAGGCAAAAAGAGTCTCCAAAAAAAAGAGAAAAGGGTCTCCAAAAACAGAGGAGCCTAAAAAAGAAAAAAAAATGAGACAAAAAATAGAGAAGGGACAATGTTACTATCCTTTTCCACACTTGTGCTTCAAAGTAGCACCATGTTCTTCATGATAGAGAGTATCCTATTTTGTCACTTTGATATATTACTAGTGGGATTTTTTTTATAAAACTTGGCTTGTACATTCCACTGATGGGATTCCTCAAATGCCATAGGTCTTCATGAGCAAGCAAGTTGATGCACACCCACTAGTTTTCTTTTGAGCTTTCATACACTTATCGCTCTAGTGCATCCGTTACATGGCAATCCCTACTCACTCACAATGATATCAATTGATGGACATCTCCATAGTCCATTAATCTGCCTAGTCAATGTGAGACTATCTCCCTACTTTTGTCCACTAGCACCTTCTATTCCACCCATAGTGCTATGTCCATGGCTCACGCTCATGTATTGCATGAAGTGTTGAAAAAGCTGAAGCGCCCTAAAAAGTATGAAACAATTGCTTAGCTGACACCCGGGTTGGCATGAATTATACTTTGTGTTAAGAAGAGGGAGCATAAAAAGATTATATGATTTTGTAGGAATAACTTTCTTTAGCCATGTTATTTTTGAAGCTTAATGATTTGCTTTCTAGTATGCTTGAAGTATTATTGTTTTTATGTCAATATTAAAATTTTGTTTTGAATATTATGGACCTGAACATTCATGCCACAATAAAGAAGATTGCATTGGTAAATATGTTAGGTAGCATTCCACATCAAAAATTCTGTTTTTATCATTTACCTACTCGAGGACGAGGAGGAATTAAGCTTGGGGATGCTTGATACTTCTCCAACGTATCTATAATTTTTTATTGTTCCATGCTATTATATTATCTACTTTGAATGTTTTATATGCAATAATATGCTATTTTATATTATTTCCGGGACTAACCTATTAACCTAGAGCCTAGTTCCAGTTTCTGTTTTTCCTTGTTTTTGAGTTTTACAGAAAAGGAATACCAAACAAAGTCCAAATAAGCTAAAACTTTACAATGATTTTTTATGGATCAGGAGAAGCCCATGGAGTATCGAAGATGGACCAAAGGAGACATGAGGCATCCACAAGGGTGGGGCGGGGCGCCCCCTGCCTTAGTGACATAATCAATAACAACCAAAATAAGTGTGTATCCATTAGAGGAAGGGAAATGTCCCATATAATCAAAGCTCCAAACATCAAATGGTTCAATAACAAGTGAATAATTCATAGGCATTTCCCGACGTCGACCAATATTGCCAATTTGTTGACATTCATCATAAGAAAGGACAAATATACGAGCATCTATGATAAGAGTAGGCCAATAAAATCCAGACTGTAGTACCTTGTGTGCAGTTCTATCTCCCGCATGGTGTCCTCCGTAGGCCTCGGAGTGACACTTCCGTAGGATTTGTTCCTGTTCATGCTCATGTATACAAAGTCTAATAATACCATTTACTCCTTCTTTATAAAGATGTGGGTCATCCCAAAAGTAATGTCTTAAATCAAAGAAGATTTTTTTTTCTTTTGTTGGTAGGCGAAACTAGGTGGTATATATCTAGCCACAATGCAATTAGCATAGTCATCATACCAAGGAGTGTTATGGGAAGCATTAATGACAACAAGTTGTTCATTAGGAAAGCTATCATCAATAGGTAGTGGGTCATCAGAAATATTTTCTAACCTAGACAAGTTATCAGCTACGGGGTTCTCAACTCCTTTTGTATCAGTGATATGCACGTCAAATTCTTGCAGCAAAAGAACCAACCTAATAAGTCTAGGTTTAGCATCTTTCTTCTCCATAAGATATTTAATAGCATCATGATCAGTGTGAACAATTACTTTGGAATCAACAATGTAAAATCTAAAGTTATCACAAGCAAACATAACTGCTATTTTTTTCAATAGAAGCATAATTCATTTGGGCACTGTCTAGAGTTTTACTAGAATAATGGATAACATTTAATTTCTTATCAACTCTTTGCCCCAGAACAGCTCCAACATCATAGTCACTAGCATGACACATAATTTCAAAAGGCAAGTTCCAATCAGGTAGTTGAACAATAGGTGCAGTGGTTAAGGCTTTCTTAAGTGTTTCAAAGGCTTTTACACAATCATCAACGAAAACAAAAGGAACATACTTCTGTAATAAATTGGTAAGATTCCTAGAGATTTTAGAGATGTCTTTAATAAACCTCCTATAGAAAGCAGCATGACCAAGGAAACTACGAATACCTTTAATATCTTTAGGATCTGACATTTTCTCAATTGCATCAACTATAGCTTTATCCACCTCAGTACCCCATTCAGAAATTCTACGCCCCAAGACAATTCCTTTATTCACCATAAAGTGGCACTTCTCCCAATTCAACACAAGTTATGATTGCTCACATGTCTGCAAAACTCGATCAAGGTTACTTGAACAATCATCAAAAGAAGTTCCTTACACAGAAAAATCTTCTAAGAAAACCTCAATAATCTTTTCACAAAAGTCATAGAATATAGCAGTCATACATCTTTTCTTTGAAAGGTATAAGGTGCATTACATAAACCAAAAGGACAAGTAAATGTGGTTTTCTCTTGATCAGGTTGTGACACAGGTATATGAAAGAAACTAGAATATCCATCAAGAAATAAAAAGTTTGTGTGCTTTAACAATCTTGCTAGAATTTGGTCAATGAAAGGAAAAGATAATGATCTTTCCTAGTTGCTTTATTTAACTTTCTAAAATCAATTACCATCCTATAGCCAGTCACAATTCCTTGTGGAATAAGTTCATTTTTATCATTAGGAACAACAGTAATGCCTCCTTTCTTAGGAACACAAAGAACGGGACTTACCCATCTACCATCAGCTATAGGATAAATTATACCTTCTTCCAGAAGCTTTAATATTTCATTTCTTACCACTTCTTTCATTTTGGGACTTAATTGTCGTTGATGATCAAGAACAGGTTTAACATCTGGTTCCATATTAATATTGTGCTGTCAGAGATTGGGACTAATGCCTTTAAGGTCATCAGGAGTATATCCGATAGCAGCACGGTGCTTCCTCGGAGTTTTCAACAATCTATTTTCTTCATGCTCTATAAGGTTAGCACTGATAATAACATGATATGTCTGCTTTTCATCATGATAAGCATATTTCAAAGTGTCAGGAAATTGCTTTAATTCAAACACAGGATCACCTTTAGGTGGAGGAGGACCTCATAGAGTTTCAATAGGCAAGTTGTGCTTGAGAATAGGATGTTGTACAAAGAACATTTTATCTCTTTCATTTCTTTCATGCATATGCATATCATTTTCATGGTCTAGCAAGTATTATTCTAATGGACGAGTGGGTGGAATGGCAATAGAAGAAAGACCAATTATTTCATCTTTGCTAGGCAATTCCTTATTACGAGGTTGCCTACGAAACTTGGAGAAGTTAAACTCATGAGACACATCGCCGAAATCAACACTGACGGTTTCTTTCTTGCAATCTATTTTAGCATTGACAGTGTTCAAGAAAGGTCCACCAAATATTATGGGACAAAAGTCATCTTGTGGAAAACCAAGAACTAGGAAATCAGTTGGGTATTTTATCTCCATACAGGACTTCAACATCTCTAACAATCCCAAGTGGTGTGATGGTGTCTCTGTTTGCAAGTTTAATAGTAAAATAAATATCTTCTATTTCAGTGGGTGCAATCTCATGTATCATTTCTTGATACAACGTAAAAGCAACAGCACTCACGCTAGCACCAATATGACATAAGCCATGAAAACAATGATCTCCTATTTTGATTGAGATGATAGACATGCCAACAACAGGTCTATTCTTATCTTTAGTATCGGGTTTGCAATTCTAGCAGCTTCATCACATAAGTAAATAACATGCCCATCAATATTATCGACCAAAAGATCTTTAACCATAGCAATACTAGCTTTTACTTTGATTTGTTCAGAGGGTCTAGGTGCTGACACTTTAGCATGTTCCTTTATCCTAACAGGGAAAGGTGGGGTTTCAATATAAGTAGTAGGCACAACCGGGTCAGCATTATAAATGATAGTTTCTTCTTTAAGTCTAACTCGTTCCTCAACTTTTTCATTAATAGATAGGTGATATTTAAACCACTTCTCCTTGGGGAGATCAACATGAGTAGAAAATGATTCAAAAAATGAGGCTATTATCTCAGAGTCAAGTCCATATTTAGTGCTAAAATCATTGAAAGCATCGGTATGCATTAAAGATTTAACACAATCAAACTCAAGTTATATACCTAACTCTTTAGCTTTATTGAGTTTCCAATATTCAGAGTTGTGTTTAATTCTTTCAAGAAGATCCCACCTGAATTCAATAGCCTTCTTCATAAAGTATCCAGTACAAGAAGTATCGAGCATGGATTGATCATTATGAGAAAGCCGAGCATAAAAAAATTGGTATAATAATTTCTCTCGAGAGCTAATGATTGGAGCATGGATATAACATTGACTTAAGACTCCCCAAGCTTGAGCTATACTTTATCTTCATGAGGCCAGAAATTATAAACGAATTCTGATCATGGTGAATTATATGCATAGAACAAAACTTTTGGTGAAATTCCAATTTCGATCGATTCTATCTCCAAGATCCAATATCATCACATAGCCTATACCATTTCAGTGATTTTACCCCCAAATATAAAGGGAAAACCTTCTTCTTAAATTCATCTCCTGGTGAACCTGCAAGCTTAAATAATCCACAAAGTTCATCCACATAGATTAAATGCATATCAGGATGTAATGTTCCATCTCCTGACTAAGGATTAGGTAGCAGTTTCTCAATCATACCCGAAGGAATTTCATAACCAACAGTTTTAGTAGGTGCAGTAGGTTGATGGACAACTCTTAATGCTTCCAGTCGAGGTGAAGATACCTCGAAAAAACCCTAAAAGGATTGTTTTCCATAGTGACAAGTGGCAATAAATTTCAGCACATAATATAAAATTTTCCTTAGCAAATTCCGCTTACCAAAGATGCTTCACTCCCTAGCAACAACGCCAGAAAATAACCTTGATAACCCACAAGTATAGGGGATCAAGAATAGTCCTTTTGATAAGTAAGAGTGTCGAACCCAACGAGGAGTAGAAGGAAATGACAAGCGGTTTCCAACAAGGTAATTTCTGTACACACTGAAATTGTGGTAACAAGTTGTTTGATAAGAAGATAATTTCTAACAAGTGGCAAGTAGCAATAGTAACAGTAGGTGTAGTAAGGTAGCCCAATCCTTTTGTGTCAAAGGACAGACCGGAACGATTTCTTGTAATAAGCAAAGCGTTCTATAGGACACACGGGAATTTCATCTAGTCACTTTCATCATGTTGGTTTGATTCACGTTCGCTACATTGATAATTTGATATGTGGGTGGAATGGTGATTGGGTGTTGTTCTTACTTGAACAAGCCTCGCACTTATGATTACCCCCTTCGCAAGCATCTGGAACTACGAAAGAAGAACTAAAGATAAAGTCTAACCATATCATTAAGTGTATGGATCCAAATCAGCCCCTTACGGAATAGCGCATAAACTAGGGTTTAATCTTCTGTCATTCTAGCAACCCATCATCTAATAACTACTCCACAATGCATCCCCTTAGGCCCAAAGATGGTGAAGTTTCATGTAGTCGACGTTCAGATGACGCCACTTAGGGAATCACAACATACATATCATCAAAATATCGAACGAATATCAAATTCACATGAATACTTATGACAAGACTTCTCCCATGTCCTCAAGAACAAAAGTAACTACTCACAAAGCACATGCATATTCAAGATCAGAGGGGTAATAAATAGCATAATAGATATGAACATATTATTTTACACCAAATAAACCAACTAGCATCAACTACAAGATGTAATCAACACTGCTAGCAACCTACAGGTACCAATTTGAGGTTTTGATACAAGGATTGAATACAAGAGATGAACTAGGGTTTGAGATGAGATGGTTCTGCTGAACATGTTGATGTAGAGTGATCCTCCCACAATGAGAGGGTTGATGGTGATGACGATGGCTTCTATTTCCCCCTCCCAAGGGGAAGTATCCCCGGCGGAATTGCTCCGATGGAGAGCAAAAGTGCTCCTGCCACCCAAAAGTCCTCTCCTGATTTTTTTCTAGGTCGAAAGAGCTTATACACCAGAAGATGAGTAACAGAGGTGGGTCTGGGCCCCCACTACCGACCAGGGCACGCTTGGAGGGGGTGGCGCGCCCTGGTGCCTCATGGGCACCTGGGTGCCCCCTCTGGTGGTTCATTTTTTCCAATATTTATTATATATTCCAAAATAATTCTCTGCCAATTTGCAGCTCATTTGGAGATGTGCAGAATAGGTAGCTCTTACGTAGCTTTTTTAGCTCCAGAGTTCCAGCTACCGGTATTCTCCCTCTTTGTGTTAACCTTGCTAAATATGAGAGAAAGCGCATTAGAATTACTACCCAAAGTGTTATAAAGGGAAAAACACTAAAAACAACAATAGAAAACATGATGCAAAATGGACGTATCGGAAGGCAGGGAGTGCGACATGACTTGGGCGGTCATCGACGGTGTCACATGCAGGGTCGCCGAGGCGGTGCGATTGGGTTGCCGGAACTGCCTGGCGGTGGTGGAGTCAAGTAGGGTCGAGGGTGAAGTGGAGGCTTAGGGTTTGCGAGATTTGGAAGCGGGAGGCCTTCCTTATATAGCAGGTTTAGCTAGGGTTTAGGTTTCAGGGCCATTCGATCTCGATTGGATGGTTCCTATCGAGGGGAGGTAGTGTAGGTGTGCTGCGTACGGGGCTATGCTAAGATGAGAGGGAGTTGGTGCATCCCGGCACAAGTTTTACAAAACCGAAAATGTCTACGAATAAACTGACAACGGGGCAACACAACTTAACGGTTGGGGCATCAAACGACCTCCGAATGCGATGAAATTTGGCAAACGGTGTGCTGACAATATAAAAAGACCACGCGTAACCTTTCAACCCATTCCGAGAATGGTTTATCCTCACTTTCAAAAATATTTTTTAACGAAGTCACGGGCGCGTGCAAATGTGTGGTCTTCAAACGGTCAACGGCGAGAATAGAGAGAACTAGCAATTATGAACGGATGCAAGTTTTGAAAAAAAATGACGGCAATGGAGTGCTGATACAATGCGAATGATGCGATGATGAATGCAACAAACAAATAACTAACACGGCTATAAAAACATGGAAGGCATATGGAGCGTCGGTCTCGAGCCGTTACAACTATCCCCCAGTAAAAAGAGATCTCGCCCCAAGTTCTAGGAATGAGGAGAGGAAGAGGTAAAACTAAGTTGCTTCTCGGGTAAATGAGTGAAACCAAAGAACCTTGAAACAAAGGAAGTTGAAAACGCTCCAGATAAAAGGAGGAACACCATGAATCAAGAGCTCAATGGTCAAGAAATAATATAAAATACACATGTATAACGAGATAGCAAAGAAACAAGAATGAAAGAATTAGGACAACATTCCGATTGAAACTAGAAGGAGCACAACATGAACTTGACAAGATGGGATGATCCTTGACGAGAGAAACAACACAATGCCTTTGGAACAATGAAATAATGGAATGAAAAGAACGGAGAAATGAACCAACAACTTCTACCACCAAAAAGTCCAAAGAGCAAGCGTACGAAGAACACTTGAATGGATTTGAATGAATCAACAAGCAAAATATATGCTCGAAATGGACTTATCAAAAACATCTCACTTCTTTCAGGTAAAATTCTACCACTAATGGAAACAATTGACTTGATTGAGAGAAACAAAGGGATGACAAACTTCTTTAACCGATAGGATAAAAGAATTGGGATCATTGATAAGCACCATAATAGCAACGATCCTTAGGAAATGCTTTTGGTGAAGTATAACCCAAGTTAACTTATTCCTGAACAAGGAGAAAAATGATGGGTTTAAATATCTCATTCATGACAACTATGAATCATGAAGTACGATGGAAAATTCTCAGGAATGCCATAACACCAACTCAAAATATAAGGTAGAAAGAATTGCACTTTTGAATGCACAATAGAGAACGTTTGATCTCCTCCAACAAAAATATTTTAAGATATTTTCTACACTACAGATAAGAAATAGTGAGAGCTGAATAAACAAAGGAGGCTTTGACAAGAAATTCCAACATGGGAAAACATTTGAATAAAAGAAAGTAATATGATCAAAAAGTAAGCTTGAATTTAGTCAACCTGAGAAGAGAGAATGAAGAACGATGAACTTGTAGTCCTGACCATCTTCACGATGAATCACTAGCTAAGAACATTGGAGGAAAAGAATGGAGAGACTTCTCATGAATAAAATGGATACTTGATTTGAGATCTTTGTGTATTTGAATCAAAAGAGTGGGCGGGTGGGAGAAAGAAAAACAACTTGGGATGGGTGAAATGAATGCCATTGAGAAAACTGAGATTTGATCTTGTAGATATAGAAATGATCAGATTAGTTGAAGAGAAGCACGCCAGTTGAAAAAGAATTAACATGACAATCTCGATAATCAAGAAGGATAAGCACTCCCATAGAAATATGAGAACACCGCTTAGGAAAAGGTATGGATCAAGACTTGATTTCGATGCAGCTCGAATACCACAATTCAAATAAAAATAAAGATGTGGCTTGCAAATTAAGACTGAAACAAATACATAAATCCTCATGCATTTGTTGGAAGATCAGCCTAGGTAACTACTTTAATTCCCACCTAAGAAATCCTGAAATGTTTGGTTACAAAATCCGGTATAACAAGTACAAGGAGAAAAATATCATCACACAACTCCTAGCAGAATTCTACGCTCAAAATGTACCACCTTGTCAACACAAAACCAAAAACTCGGAAACTCATGTACCTCGGACTTTCAAAAAACAACAGCTATACTAGCCATGGTAGTACTACAAAAATCCCTCCTTGGTACTGGGTGGCGTCAAGGTTATCCCACCACTAATAGTATAGAAGTGTTTTCGATGTCAATGTCCTCTGGTATTCAGGAACTGAAACGATAGCGAATGTAGCAAGAAAATCTTGGAGCTCAACTCCGACACCACCCATATATAGGAGGCACCAAGACAGAAATCTGTCACACTGATATTGCAATGATCCCAAAATACCTGCCTGGTCCAAAAAACATTTGAGTGAGAAGAGTAGTAGAATAATAACACCTACATCACGATTCCTCACCAGAGCGACGAAGGGGATAAGGAGTCAAAAAGAATTTCTACGCTCCCTGGTCGATCAAGTTTGAAAAATCAAGGGGGGAGCTCCTGTAGTCGGTAAGGCTCTAATAACAACTTGCACTACGGCAAGATGCTGCTAACGCGACACTACGACCAGAGACCCTTCGATAAACTGTGTGCGATGCAATCATCGCAAACGGTGGTGTATGAAAACCGTCAAAATGTGTAAAACATTTGTGAAGAAGGATGCATGAAACACAGTTCATATTTTACTTGTGTGTGCGATGAAGGGCATACGGTTTAGTTCAATTAACTGTGTGCGATGAGGAGGAACAAAAGAAACGGGCACCTAGATGAAGGCGTGTGTGATACACAGCATACGGTTCACTCAGATGAACGGTTTGTGATTAGGCAACACAAAAGAAACGAACAGCCAAATGAAGGTGTGTGCGATATACGGCATGCAGTTCACTCGGATGAACTGTTTGCGTTGAGACATGAGAACAAAAACGGTTCAACTTAACAAGATGTGTGTGATACGCGGCAAACAGGTCTGTAATCGGAAATTTGTGTGAAGACAGATAATAACACAGACGATTGATGCTAATAAGACGTGTGTGTGGTGCGATGGGATTGCATACAGAACAACAACATATATGTATATACACACTTATAAGGACATGCTTGCATAACCAAATTAAACATCACCTTACATAGGTGGCTACTACAACCATGGCATTTGCACACATTATAGTAAACTATTACATGCATATTTACATAGGTGGCTAAGACACACATAACATTTCCACGTACCAATAAAGTAAACTATATATTACATGCATGATTAACTAGCATAAACAATCATCTGATCATCATCTACTTCTTGTGACGCTTGCTCTAGTTGTGGCTCGATCCGGGCTCGTCGATTTGGGTAACGAGGCACTTCCTCATGTCAACGATCCGCCTGTACATCTCGTAGCATGTGTACACGCTCTTAGACGCGAACCTGAGGTGGGGTTCATCCAGTTGCCGCATCCAGGTCCTGTACCAGGACAGGGGACTTGTTCTATGGGCATCCTGCTTCATCTTTTGGTAGTAGGAGTCGATGATGGCCGAGTTGAGTTCGACCAGGGAGTCCTTCTTCATGCTGCCCCAGACCCTGTAGTGGTCACGAATTTCGACAAGGTTCTTGCAGGCCAAGCCCGTAACACTGATATTACATGCATGATGGCCAAACGCTTGCTGGTATATAACCTTAAACTTAACCAAAATAGTGTTAATGCATGTTACAAAAATTGTATAGCTGGAAACTATGTTCAAATACGACTCCAACGATATAATCTTTGTCGACATGCATTCGTATTTTATTTGTTAAGTCCTACTTATAAACCAGGACGGGGGTATAGTAGGTAATTAAATCACAAACGTTTTTTAGCCGTATGTGTGCGTGTCCTTTCGTCCTCCTCTCGCGCGTCTTGTCACCCCGTTGCTACAGACGGGTTACAACGCAAGCTTGCACAGCACGCGGGGGCGTTCTTTTGCCCAAACGGTGGCGCTAATGAATGGTTGGTGAGCCCGTTTCCGCGCAACCTCGCAGGTTCCCGCCTGACTCGGTGAAATCCCCCAAAATCCCAATGCTCACCGGCCTGCTATAAAAACCCTCACGACCGGCGAGTCTTGCGTCGCATTTTCCCCTCCCTCCCTGTAGCTTATCTCGTCTGCTTCTCCCACAATCGCCAATGGCAGCGGTTCATCATCGTCGCTCAGCCACTCCGCCGTCATCAGAGGACAACTCCAGCTGGGAGGCTACACCGTGGCAGCGGCGCAGTCCTGGCTTAGTGTAGTGCGCGTGACGTCCCTGTTGGGTGTGCGTGGAACACCCACCACACGCTTCGCCGCCGCTGCCCGTCGGCAGCTGTTGCCAGTTGCTGTTACCGCCACACCACCGTCGAAAGTCAGGGCCATCTCCCGACTGCCGCCGCAGCCCGAAGGCGGGAGGTGGCCAGCTTGGCCGCCACCACACGGCCGGCCATCGTGGCCATCACCCGCTCCGCCACCGCGGCCAGAAGGCGGGAGGTGGTGGTCATGGCCGCTACCCCATCGTCGCTCGCCGTGGCCGCCAGCCCACCATCGACTGCTGGGATCATCACCCGCTCCACCACCGCCGCCCGAAGGAGGGAGGCGGAGGTGGAGGGCCGCATGTGCATCAACAACCTTGCACGCTACATCGAGTTCCTGCGGGAGGAGGAGGAGGAGCGCCTCGTTGAGCATGCAAAGAGCCTTAGCACAGCCGTGGCCGCAGCACATGCCGACGCGGAGGCGAGGAATCAAGAGATCTACGAGCAGTCAAGCCGCTTCGAGAGGGATCGTCTGGAGCGCCAGTGGGCGTTCGAGCTGGCGAGTGTCGCTGAACGTGCAGCAGTGGCAGACACCGTATTGCATTTCTCCAGCTCGTTGGTAGGCTCCTCCTCCTACTCCGCCTCTTACTGAGCGCGCTCGGCAGAGGAGAGGCTGCCAGAAGTAGCACAAAGTCTCTCCGTGGTAGTAGTAGTATTTAGGGGCTATTTTGTTGAGTTCATCTGACTATAGATGTGTGATCGAACTGTACAATGTACTTAAAATTAGCTAGTATATATAGCTGAACTAGTTATTTAAGTACGTGGTTGGCAACAATTGGGGAAAAGTTTGGTCGGTTAAGCTTTCGAGTTGAACTGTTTCTATAAATTAAGAACGACTCCTTAATCTATGAATGAAATCTATGCTTAATTACTGAATTTTAGTTGCAGAAATTAGATAGTGCTTGATGTCCAGTTGCATGTTTTGACAAATCGCAATGTTACAAGGATTGACAAATGGCAACGTTACTAGATCAACAGATGTAAATATTTCCAGTTTGACAAATGGCAACATACCCAATATGAAAGATGCAAATATTACCAAATTGTTTGTACATGGTTGCACACGGGTCATCCAAAACAACCATTCGTGTTGAAGGGATGCACAAATCCTGCACTGCTCTCACTTTGCATATGGGTGTTATATCTAAAATGTTTGCGATCAAGAGCTGCACAAATCCTGCTCGGCACATTTTCCCTTGGCTTACTGGGGAAGTTGTCGGTTTGCAGACGGGTGTTCCAACTAAGACGTTTGCGAGCAAGGCGGGCGGCCATGGAAGTCAAGGGCTCGCTTCCCGGTGAGCCTACGCGGCGTACAGCTCGCATGCTTCCCGTTGAGCCTCCGCATTGGAGTATAGCTCGCACGCCTTCTGTTTAGTCAAGCACTCAAGCACCTGTCCGCATGGCACCTCCTAGCCATTAAAAGAGTGAGGCGTGGCGTCAGGTGAATTGTCAAAAAAACGAACACAATTTAAATTATACAAAACGTTTGAGATGTTACACCGGCAGCTATTTGTTTCAAAATGCCTTTGTTGGCTGTTATTCGAGTGCGCCTTCTCTCAAAATGGACACGAAAAATACCACAACATGTCGGGTGCCATTCCGTTATAGCATGCCAAGTTTCATGAATTTCAGACGAGTTTTGGATTTACTAGAATTTAAAAACAAAGTATCTCAACGTCTTGTGATAGAGGCAAAGGTGTCCCGTCTTTCGATGAGATGGTGGCTATCGTTTTGGAGGAAGTCGACTTTGACGATCCGACTATGAACTTGTGAGGACGTCGCGCCTTAGCAATCGCTAAACCAACTCCGAGAGGTTATTGACCACGCCGGAGCACGATCAACCTGACCACGAAGGTCTGTTTCCTGCAGGCAAACGAAGAACAAGCAAGAAACTGAGATTGCAATCTGGATATTGCAAATTGAAGAGGAAAGCTTTATTGATCAAGTGGGGTTCTGTGACGTCTTTGTCTGGTCGTTGAACACAAACGAAGTATGCAAAGTTGCAGCTATGGCGAACTTTTAATCTAAACAAAACCCAAAGTCTAAACGACGCCCTAAGGGCTGTATATATGGGGAAAGAGGGGGGAATTTCGTGGCCCTTGGAGGAGGGGTCCGAAACCAACCCTAACTCTTGTTTCCCCACACATACGGACTCTAAAAACAGCCTATACTAAAGTATTTCGATATTACATGGGCCTGGCCCAATAATAAGGTGATGCGGCACCTATAATAGCCTCTGGGCGAAATTTATGAAGTGGCATCTTATATATTTCGTCCAAGGCTTCACGCACTCATTATGGGGCTTCAAAGTCCTGAAATCATCACTTGTAACTCCGTTCTTGTTCCCCTTGCGCATGCCATCATCTCCATGCTTGATCTTGCTCCAATGTTCATCCTTCTTGTCCAAGCTAGGCCCTTCATTTGTAAGCAAGACAAATGTATCCAATTTAGGCAACATCATATTCTCATGAACATTAGAATCATTACTAAGAAACGAAAGTACCTGGTAATTTAATTGGCGTGCGCGAGCTCTAGTAATTGGTCCTGTATATGTGTCAGTTGGGGCTGTAGGTGTAACCTTGTTAGTGATGTCCTCATCATCCTCCCCTTCTTGAATTGAAGTCGTCCTCGACGGAAGCTCATCTTCCTCACCCAAGCAAGGCTTCAAATCTGCAATGTTAAATGTGGGACTAACCCCAAAATCTGTAGGCAAGTCAAGTTTATATGCATTATAATTTATTTTCTCTAACACCTTGAAAGGACCATCAGCACGTGGCATTAGCTTTGACTTGCGCAAATTAGGAAACCTATCCTTACGCAAATGTAACCAAACAAGATCTCCAGGTGCAAAGACAACACGTTTTCTACCCTTATCTCCAACAAGTTTATATTTAGCATTCATGCGCTCAATATTTTCCTTAGTTAACTCATGCATTTTTAAGATCAATTCAGCATGTTGTTTAGCATCAAAATTAACCTTCTCCGAAGATGGAAGAGGCAACAAATCAATAGGTGCACGAGGTAGGAAACCATAGACAATTTCAAAAGGACACATCTTAGTAGTAGAATGCAACGAACGATTATAAGCAAATTCAATATGAGGCAAGCATTCTTCCCACATTTTCTTGTTATTCTTCAAAACAGCCCTAAGCATAGTAGACAAAGTTCTGTTGACTACTTCAGTTTGTCCATCAGTTTGGGGGTGACAAGTAGTACTAAAAAGCAGTTTAGTCCCCAACTTAGCCCATAAACATCTCCAAAAGTGGCTAAGAAATTTAGTATCACGATCTGAAACAATAGTATTTGGCACACCATGCAAGCGAATAATTTCATGAAAGAACAAATCAACAACATTAGCAGCAGCATCGCTTTTATGCCATGGTACAAAGTGTGCCATCTTCGACAACCTATCCACGACAACAAATATGCTATCCCTCCCCTTCTTTGTTCGAGGTAAACCCAAAACAAAGTCCATAGATATATCTTCCCAAGGAACAATAGGGACAGGCAAAGGCATATATAAACCATGAGGATTGAGTCGTGACTTAGGTTTTTGACATGTAGTGCAACGAGCAACAAAACGCTCAACATCCCTTCTCATCTTTGGCCAAAAGAAATGTGTAGCAAGTACGTCCTCCGTCTTCTTCACGCCAAAGTTTCCTATTAATCCTCCTCCATGCGCCTCCTGCAACAACAAAAGACGAACAGAGCTAGCTGGAATGCATAGCTTGTTAGCACGAAACACAAATCCATCATTAACGACGAACTTGTTCCATGTTCTCCCTTCTTTACAATTCTGCAATACATCTTTAAATTCAGCATCATGCACATATTGATCTATGATGGTCTCCAAACCAAATATTTTAAAGTCAAGTTGTGAAAGCATAGAATAACAACGAGACAATGCATCAAAAATAACATTTTCTTTTCCCTTCTTGTGTTTAATAACATAAGGGAACTTCTCTATGAATTCAACCCATTTAGCATGTCCACGGTTCAGTTTTGCTTGACTTTTAATGTGCTTCAAAGATTCATGATCAGAATGTATAACAAATTCTTAGGGCCATAAATAATGTTGCCATGTTTCCAAAGTCCGAACAAGAGCATATAATTCCTTATCATAAGTAGAATAATTCAGACTAGGCCCACTCAATTTTTCAGAAAAGTATGCAACAGGTTTACCATCACTACTAGGAAATGGGCTATAGATGATATGGCCACTAATGGCGCACCGGACATGTGGTGCGCCATTAGTATATACTAATGGCGCACCATGTGTTGGTGCGCCATTAGTGTCCAAATACTAATGGCACACCAGAAATTCGGTGCGCCATTAGTAACAACTTCTTTTTTTACAGACATACTAATGGCGCATGGTGGCACAATGCGCCATTACTAGTTTAACTAGTAATGGCGCACCACCAACTCAGTGCGCCAGTACTATTTTTATTTTTTTTGCAAAAACTACTAATGGCGCACCACTCAGTAATGCTCCATTAGTACACTGGTTAGTAATGGCGCATTGATGAGTGGTGCGCCATTAGTAAAGTGGGACCAGCTAGATATTTTGGACAGCCACACCTACACACCCACTTTCCCCACTTCATTCTCTTCACCTCCTCCTCCAAGCTTGTGTCGGCTGCCTCCTCCTCCTCACCTCATTTGCACCATACATTCATCAAAATTAAGTGGTTAAATTACCTTTTTGATAGGTAAGTAAGGGGGGAAAGCTATCTTTATGTTGTAGATCATTTTTTCTCTCTCGAGCTCCAACAACCATGCACATGCACTTTTTATGGCCTAGCTAGATCTATGTATGTTTGTGGTGTTGCATATATGTTTGTGTTTGCAGGTACCGGTATTTGAAATGCAATAGTTGCCAATATTTTGCCGAAATGTTGATTCATTTTCGTTTTGGCGAGAATTTTGGCACTATGCATTCTTTTTTGTCCTATTTTTAGGGAAAGTCATGCCAAATTTTTTCTTGGTTCTAAAATATCGTTTTGCTCTACCCCGTAGGCGACCATGGTCAGCACGATGACCGTAGGCGTCGTGAATAGGTTTTTGAGCTCCGCGAAGGCCGAGATGCTTCAAAAAAAACAAGACGGAGATAAGATGTCCGTGTCGAAGATGCAAGCGGAAGAGCCTTATTGCGGACCCGGATTCCGGGCAGGTGCGGGACCACCTGCTCTTGCGCGGTTTCATGGATGGCTATCGGTGGCAAGGTGATGAAGATGACTATGAAGTCGTCCATGGCCGGGCAAGAAATGTGGAAGGGCAGCAAGACAACCACCACGGCGAGGACGGGCGAGAAGACGAAGAATCTCCAGGACATGATCACGACGGTGATGCTGTACACAGTCATCATGTAGAAGATGCCGGACATGATGATGAGGAAGATCAAGACGAAGGGCATGATCATGATCTAGATGAAGATGCCGGCGTAGACGACGATGGAGGCTGGGTGCAAGACCCTCATATTCAAGAGCTGCTTCTCAAGCAGACGGATAACGCAAGAGCTGCCGCCCAAGAGAAAGCCAAGCTGTATCAACTGGAGATAGACGCGGTTACTCCATTGTATGAAGGATGCAGGCCCGAGGATACCCGCCTGAAAGTAACGCTCATGGCTCTGGAGATGAAGGTAAAACACAAAATGAACGACGCATGCTTCGACGAGAACATGTCATTCTGGCACGAACGTCTTCCCAAGGGGAACAAGTGCCCGACCAGTTTCGAGGAGGCAAAGAAAATCGTGTGTCCTCTGGATTTACCGCACGTGAAATACCATGTGTGCATGAACAATTGCATCATTTATGAGGACGAGCACGCGGAGTCTACCATATGTCCGGTGTCAGGTGCATGGATGACACAACGTATCGCCAGCTAGATAGAGATCACGGGTCTTCGAAAACCGTGTTCATGGGACATCGAAGGTGGCTTCGCGAAGATGACCCGTGGAGGAAACGCAAGGATCTGTTCGATGGTGAAACCGAACCCCGAAGACGCCCGCGTACAAGGAGCGGCGAGGAAATAGACGAGCTGTTGAAAAATTGGAAAGATTGCCCACTGTCGGGAAAGAAGCAACAGGCGCCAGAGCCGGGAATGAAGCGAAAGGCGCCAGAGCCGCTGCTGAAGGTATGGAAAACGAGGTATGTTTTCTTCGACTTGCCGTACTGGAAGATCCACCGTCTGCCTCACAGCCTTGATGTCATGCATATCACGAATAACATGTGCGAGAGTCTGCTTGGTACCTTGCTCAACATGCCAGAGAGGACCAAAGATGGGCCAAAAGCAAGGGCAGACTTGAAATCAATGGGCATCAGGCAGGAGCTTCACGCTAATGATGATGAGGCGAAGCAGGACACGGAAAGTCGTCGCAAAGGCAAAAAGGCCAAGAAGACCAGAAATGACTACCCTCCCACGTGCTTCACTCTAAGTCAGGAGGAGATCGAGCAGTTTTTCACCTGCCTCATAGGAGTAAAACTTCCTTACAGTTACGCGGGGAAGATAAGCAGATACCTAGACCCAGCGAAGCAGAAGTTCAGTGGGATGAAGTCTCATGACTGTCACATGTTGATCACGTAGATACTTTCAGTTGCAACCCGTGGGATCATGGACGCGCATGTCCGTGAAACGCTATTTGGCCTATGCAACTTTTTCGACATCATCTCTCGGAAGTCGGTTGGCGTGAGGTAACTCAGAAGGCTATAGGAAGAGATCGTGGTGATACTATGCGAGCTTGAGATGTACTTCCCGCCCGCATTCTTTGACGTTATGGTGCATCTGCTGGTCCATATCGTGGAGGATATCATCCAACTCGGGCCGACGTTCCTGCACAACATGATGCCGTTCGAAAGGATGAATGGTGTCATCAAAGGATACGTTCGCAACATGTCACGTCCAGAGGGAAGCATAGCCAGGGGCTTTCTGACCGAAGAGTGCATCTCCTACTGCACGAATTATCTAGGCATCGAGAACCCCGTTGGTCTGCCCGTCAACAGGCACCTCGGCAGGCTCGCTGGATGGGGTCACCACGAGGGTGGCCGCGAAATGCATGTCGACTTCGAGGGTCGACTCGCCAACTTTGAAAGAGCAAACCTAGTCGCGCTACAACACATAGACGTGGTCGATCCTTGGGTGGTAGAGCACAAAACCTTTATTGAGAAGACGTACAATGACCGAGGCCAACAGAGGACGGACGGAGATATAATCAAAGAGCACAACTCATGTTTCACGCGTTGGTACAAGGAGAAGCTTTTGTCGTATAGTTTACATGAGGATTCTTCCGCAGAAGAAAATCTCATATTCGCCTTGTCACAGGGCACCGAGCACAACCTGATGACCTATGAGGCGTACGATATCAACGGGTACACGTTCTACACCGAGGACAAGGACATGAAGAGCGATGGTTATCAGAACTCCGGGGTAACGATGGAATCCTACACCGGTAACGACAAGGACAGATACTACAGAAGGATCGAAGAGATCTGGGAGCTGAGCTACGATGGAGAGAAGGTCCCGATGTTCCGTGTCAGATGGGCCAAGAGCGTCCTAAAAGAAGACCGGTATTTCACCACCATGGTTCTACCCGAAGCCAAATCCAAGACCGCGGGCGCAAATGTCACCGCGAAAAATGAGCCATGGGTACTGGCTTCCCAAGTGGACCAACGCTTCTTCATTACCGACCCGTCAAAGCCCAGTCGTGTTGTCGTGAGGAGAGGCAAAAGGAAGATCATCGGAATGGATGGAGTCGCCAATGAGCAAGACTTCGAGAAGTACGGCGACCCGAAGATGGAACATGACAACGACGATGAAGTGCCATACACCACAAGAAGAAGCAGGACCACCCTACCTAAAGGACGTCCGTTCAAGAGAAGAACTCCATTTGCGAAAAAGAATAGCAAGAAGATTGTGAACAGATAGCTAGCTAAGATTGATTATATTTAAATTGTAGCCTTCATTTCTCGATTGTATTTCGACATGTTCATAAATGTTTTTTCATGGGAACTTTTTCAATTCATAAATATTTTTTCAAATTTGATGATATTTTTTCATATTCATAAATGTTTTACCAATTCACAAATGAATGCAACTAAAAATCCAAAAAAAAGACTAGTTGTGCTTGGTTATATGTTACTCCCAAAAGCATATAAAGTTTGTCAAATTTGGAGCTATGGATATTTAGTTATGATTTAAACAAGTTTGAACATATTTAAACACAAATAAATATCAAACATCATTTTAAATGTTGTTAACATGGCAACAAACTGCATATTATTTTTCTACATGAAATTCTCAGCATCTAGCATATGTGACATGTTATATTTGGATGCATGGATAAAAAGATATGTGCAAAGAAAAATGCATAAAAACAAAAATTGGGGAGCCTGGGAATGCTGAAATTTTCCGTGAATTTTAGTATGACTTTGCTAAAAATAGGACATATGGGGTACTTGTGACTAATGCATGGGCCGGGGTATTTTAGTACTTAATTAAGTAGGATCAACTGCCCCTTTATTCTTGCTGCATTAAACCATAGGCGGCAATAGAGCCAAGTGATTAGGCCCAACTTAGAATTCTCCTTCCGAGCTTAGCTTTTAGAATGCCTCGGTGTCGACAAACCATAAATTATAAAACCTTGGCCTTTAGGGTGCCGAAATGATGAAAGCTTAGGCTTTTAGGGTGCCTCGGCGTCGAAAAACCCTAAATGATAAAAGCTTAGCTTTTAGGATGCCTCGGTGTCGACAAACCCTAAATGATGAGACCATGATCTTATTCCTTGACAATAACCAACTTTTTGACCAAACTTTTTTCCTATTTAGAGAGAAACATGGCCCACAACGATGAGGCCGGCAGTTCGGGCGGCAAGGCATTCTGGGAGCTGTCCCAGGAGATGGAGGAACAACCTCACTTCTATGAGGACGCCGTGAAAGACACCGATATTGACATCACTGATGGTCCCGCCGAGGATGACCCCACTGATGGTGCCGTCGGGGATGACACCACTGATGGTGCCACCGATGATGGTGGCGCACGCACAGATGGCAGCCAACCGAAGAGGCAATGGAAGGACCGGCCCCCGACCGTGCTTCGCACCGTCAAGGAGGAATTTACTGAAGTGGACTCCGACGGGAATCCAACGGCGCCCAAACAAATAGTCAAGGGGTACTCGGTTCAGCTCGGGTGCATTCTCCGGAGCACCGTCTCCATCAACACCGAGAACCTAAGGCATAAGGACCGAGGGAATTTGCGCAACCTCCTCTTCACAAAGTTGCACGAACGATACAAGTTCCCCGCTGAATTTGAAAACACAAGCCTCACAGGGAATAAAGTGAACAATGCTGCCCTCACGGGGATGAGCACGGCCCTGTCTACTTGGAAAAGCACGGTGAAGAGAATGATTGACAAATGTTTTAGTTATGAGAAGATCAAGGAGAAAAATCCTTCGATCACCGAAGATGACTACAAGTAGTTCAAGATCAAGTGCGAGAGCACCGCAACCTCCGAATCAAGTCAGTGGGGGAAAGAAATGCGGCAGTTGAACTTAGGGGAACACACACTCGGTCCCGGCGGTTACAGAGTGGCGGAGCCTACATGGGACAAGGAGGACGCGGAGCGTGCCGAGCAAGGCCTACCGCCCCTCTTCGATAAATACGGTGACAAGCAGACCAGGAACTTTGTCAGAGCCTGGTACAAGGAGGACCCGGTAACAAATGAGCTCACCACGGATCCGAAGACAAGGGCCCTTGAGCTTGTTCTGGTAAGGAATACACCCCCGCGTAATTAGCTCCATATGGTTGCATTCTAATTAATGAAGCCAAATTTCTAAATGGTTCACATTCCTTCCGCAGGTGACTGAAAGCAGTAGCGCGGAGTCGACTCGGAGCACCCCTTGGGACACCACTCTAAATAGGGCGTTGAATGTAATGAAAAAAAAGGATAAGCTCAGTAAGCCGTCGTCAACTGGTCGTGTGGCCGGCAACGGCTTGTCCACAAAATGGTTGTCATACTATAACACTCGTGGGCGAAAGGAGAAAAAGACCAGCTCGGAAAGCTAGGCACGCGAGGTTCAAGAACTCAAGGCACAAGTGGCGCGGATTCCGGAGATTGTCCAAGAGCAAGTGCAACAACAACTGGCATCGACGCTCACCGGCATTATGCCTACCTTGATTCAGGGGCTGATGACGTGGATTGTGGGCGGCCAACAGGGGCCGCCCCCGATTCCCAGCTTCACGGCCAGCAACTCGCAGAACGCGCAGGCGGAGCCATTGGTGTCTCCGACGCCGGCACGGGAATTGGACCTTAATGCACCCGGGTGTACGCCGGCCGGCACCTCTGCAGCAAGCGGCCCCTCCGTCAATTGCACGCCCGCCGTTGGCGGTGCCTTGACATTAGCCGAGCTCGACGCCATCATCACGGTAACTAATTAAGACTCTTGGGCGAGGACTTCATCTCCTTGCCTTTGACTGGGCATCCCTGACGCCCTACATGTTTTCGCTGGGCGCCGCCGATGTTCCGTGCACTCTCCTGTAGTTTGTGAACGACGAGTTGGTCGATGTCGCCAAGGGCAGAATCGTTCAAACGGGCAACCCCATGTTCCCCGGTAATCCGATGCCACCCACCGTGTATAGGGTTTAACTGGTTCGGGTGCTGCCAGGCTGCAACGAGTTGTTACCTCCGATTCGACCCGCCTCCTAACCCAATTCCACTAGCATCACATTCAAACTCAAAAGTTTTATTAAAATAAGGAAGTTGGAGTAAAGGAGCATGTGTCAACTTATCTTTCAATACCGTGAATACTTCTTCCTGTGCAGTACCCCAAACAAAAGGCACATCCTTCTTTGTAAGCTCATTGAGAGGTGCAGCAATGGTACTGAAATCTCTCACAAAACGCCTATAGAATCCGGCGAGGCCAAGGAAACTCCTCACGCGTGTGACCGTTTTGGGTTGTGGCCAACTCTCAATAGCTTCAATCTTGGCTTTATCAACCTCAATTCCCTGTGGAGTAACAACATAGCCAAGAAAAGATACTCGGTCGATGCAAAAGGTGCACTTTCCAAGGTTACCAAACAAACGTGCATCACGTAGAGCAATAAAAATAGAATGTAAATGTTCCAAATGTTCCTCCAAAGATCTGCTATAAATCAATATATCATCAAAGTAAACTACCACAAATCGTCCAATGAAAGCATGTAAAACTTCATTCATTAATCTCATGAAAGTACTAGGTGCATTAGTTAACCCAAAAGGCATGAATAACCACTCATATAATCCAAACTTAGTTTTAAATGCTATTTTCCATTCATCTCCCAATTTCATATGAATTTGATGGTATCCACTACGCAAATCAACTTTGGAGAATATTGTAGAGCCACTCAATTCATCAAGCATATCATCTAGCGTAGGAATAGGATGACGATAACGAATAGTAATATTATTAATGCCTCTACAATCAACACACATACGCGATGTACCATCCTTTTTCAGCACTAGAATAATAGGAACATCACAAGGACTAAGAGATTCGCGTATATAACCTTTGTCGAGTAGCTCCTGTACTTGACGCATAATCTCCTTCGTCTCCTCTGGATTGGTACGGTATGGTGCGCGGTTGGGTAGCGATGCACCGGGAATTAAGTCAATCTGATGCTCAATCCCTCGAATAGGTGGTAATCCCGGTGGCACGTCTTGTGGAAAGATGTCCGCGAACTCCTGCAAAATGTTAGTGACAGCAGGAGGCAAAGAGGAAGGCACGTCCTCGAATGAAAATAATGCCTCTTTGCACACAAAAGCATAACAAACAGATTTGCTTAAATCTAGATCATCAATATCAGATTTGGTGGCAAGTAAATATCCACTTTTTAATTTAATTTCAGATGCAACATGAGATGATGGTGTGTTATTAGGCTTCATATGTTGCTCAAATTATTTTGCCACAATCTGATTTTCACTCTTATTTTGCTCCCGATTTGCTTTATTAGCTCTATTAATATCATCTTTCAAAATAGAATCAGGAGACATAGGAAGCAAAGTAATACTTTTACCCTTATGAACAAGAGTATAGTGATGGTTTCTACCATGGTGTACAGAATTTTTATCAAATTGCCATGGTCTACCAAGTAATAAGGAACATGCTTGCGTGGGTACCACATCACAATCAACATAATCAGCATATGTGGAGATACTAAAATGCACACGAACAATACGTGTTACCTTAACCTTGCCGCTGTTGTTGAACCATTGGATATAGTAAGGATGTGGATGTGGTCCTGTGGTGAGAGATAACTTCTCCACCATCTCCATGCTAGCTAAGTTGTTGTAGCTCCCTCCATCTATGATGAAGCGAACAGAACGTTCCTTCACAACTCCCTTTGTATGGAACAAATTATGCCGCTGATTTTGCTCTGCTTGTGTGACCTGCATACTCAACACACGTTGAGCAACTAAACATTCATACCTGTCAGCGTCTTCAGGAGCCATGTATTGCGTCTCATTTTCAGAATCATCTCCACCGTGTTCTTCGCGTGTAATAAGAGCCAAAATGTCCTCATCATAGTCACTATCCTCAGTAGCAATCATGACACGCTGAGATGGGCATTTGCTCGCATTGTGACCACGACCAGTGCAACGACGACATATAACATCATCTGTTGGCCCATTGGATGCCATGGATGAAGAAGAGCTTGGCGCATAACCGGAAGGTGTACTCCTGGTTGATGGTGGTGGTGCCGGTTTGCTTTTATCACGGCTAGAAGCGACGGATGAAGTAGGTGGTGGTGCAGCCGGACGTGTCGAAGTAGATGATGCACGCGGTGTCCATGATGAAGGTCCACCTGCAGAAATATTAGTTCGTGCCAATGCCTATCGATCCTGCACTTCACGTTCAGCTTTGGAAGCAAGATGGAATAAACGAGTGACATTATTATACTCCTTATACTCTAGAATTGTGTGAATCTCTCTATTTAAGCCACCCATAAAATGTGCAAGCATAGCCTCATTATTCTCAACAATACCACATCTAATCAGGCTAGTTTGTAATTCCTGATAATATTCCTCTACAGAATTTTTTCCTTGTCTTAAACGCTGCAATTTGTGAAGTAATTCGCGTTGATAATATGGTGGAACCCAACGAGTACGCATATCCGTTTTTAAAGCAGCCCAAGTAGTTGGAATATTATCCGGATATAATCTACAATATTCAGACCACCACACACAAGCAAAACTAGTGAAAGCACAAAGAGCAGCAGCAACACGTCTCTCCTCGGGATATTTCAAACATGTAGAACGTTGTTCGGTTTCTAATTCCCAAGTAAGATATATATCAGGAACATATCTACCCTCAAATGGTGGAATATTCAACTTTAGTTTAGGGAGATGGTCATGATCGCGTACCTGAGGGTATGGTGCAGCCCTACCATTGCGATTATATGCATGTGGACAACCTGGTTGTTGGGGTGTTAGTTGTTGCACGTACTTCTAATTTTGATCAACCTCTTCCTCGTAATCCCCCGCGTAATCGTCCTCCTCCTCAGCAGCAGCAGGAGCCACAGAAGTATCAACAGGAGCACCAACAGGTTGGCCAGGCTGAAGAGCGACACGGCTCGCTTTGCGGAGGGCGATTTCGTGACGTGAAGGTGGTTGTTGTTGTTGTTGCAACGGTGCAGCAGGTGGAGGTAGACGTGCAAGCACTTCAGCGAATTTGGCATCCAACTTGGTGTCAATTGACTTCTCAATGCCATCCATCCTCGCTAGTGCGTTGTCAAAAGTGGTCATCACATCTTCTACCTGTTGACCCATCATTTGCTGAAATTTATCATGCAACTCCTTGTTCGTGATGTTCTCCCAGTCAGTCTCGTCGACTTGTGATCCTGGCATGGTTAGCAGCAATAGAAACACACAAAAATATGATCCTACATACTACTAGAAAATGGTGGTGGTGGGGCGTCACAAATCCGTCAAGCAAATCTCAAATTCTTACCAGTACTTACCCAGCAGCAGGTGGTGATCGGCAACCGTGGTAGTCAAAACTCTCAAAGGTTGGATAAAGCGATTACCAGGGAAAGTCAAACGCACGCCGTAGATATATGTGGAGCTGGGAAGGCTTATTAGATGGTAGCAAAAAGGGTCAGCAATAATCAATTTAGAGATGCAAAGTTGAATAAACGCTCAACTACGGTACTGTGCTTGTCCTAGGCTAGACCGTACTAGAGACGCGAGACTAGAACACTAACAAAATCACGGCGCTGCTCGTAATCAAGGGGACAGCACACTCTGAAAAAAAATTGCGCTCTTTTCTTTGCGCCTTTTTTTGCCGAAAATCACAATAATGGCGAGTGTCTCAAAACTCTTCCCAAGTCAAACTAAGATGATAGGCACGAAATTTTTTTGACGATATTTTTTTCTCGGAATCAGGGTAGCGACGACGAAAAAGTGCGGTAAAAAAACAGTATGGTGGCACGTGTCTCAAAACACTCGGAAAAGCCCAAAAATAGGATAGGGAAAAAATATTTTCACCTGTCAAAATTTTGGCCTAAAAACTGCCCGGGGGTCTCCAGACTCTTTTTTTTGGAGACCTACTCAGGCAAGGAAACACGAAACCGAAACTAGATGGATCTCGAAAGCCAATCTAAAACGAAAAGAACTCAGATAGGTGGTGGATATGTGGTGGTACAATATGGCAGCGGTGGTGGTATATGGCAGCGGTGGTGGTATATGGATACAGATTGGTGGTGGTATATGGATACAGATCGATGGTGGTATGTGGCAGTAGCGATGAAGATGTTGCGGCGGCGGCGTGACAACTTATGACCAGAACTCGAAACTCTAAAAGACTAGTCGCTAAGACCAGCAACTTGACATGACGATGCAACCGCAAATTCAACTAAGCAAACACGGAAAAGATTATGCAATGGCTCAGACTGGTTCGGATATGATGAACTAACCCTAAAAAAAATTTGGCTTTCTCGTGGACTGTAGGTATGAAGAACAGACTCGATCTAATCTACGAAAAACTATAAAATCTCACCGAGCAACCTCGAAATCTGATACCACTTGATAGAGGCAAAGGTGTCCCATCTTTCGATGAGATGGTGGCTATCATTTTGGAGGAAGTCGACTTTGACGATCCGACTACGAACGTGCGAGGACGTCGCGCCTTAGCAATCGCTAAACCAACTCCGAGAGGTTATTGATCACGCCGGAGCATGATCAACCTGACCACAAAGGTCTGTTTCCTGCAGGCAAACGAAGAACAAGCAAGAAACTGAGATTGCAATCTGGATATTGCAAATTCAAGAGGAAAGCTTTATTGATCAAGTGGGGTTCTGTGACGTCTTTGTCTGGTCGTTGAACACAAACGAAGTATGCAAAGTTATAGCTATGGCGAACTTTTAATCTAAACAAAACCCAAAGTCTAAACGATGCCCTAAGGGCTGTATATATGGGGGAAGAGGGGGGAATTTCATGGCCCTTGGAGGAGGGGTCCGAAACCAACCCTAACTCTTGTTTCCCCACACATACGGACTCTAAAAACAGCCTATACTCAAGTATTTTGAAATTACATGGGCCTGGCCCAATAATAAGGTGACGCAGCACCTATAATAGCCTCTGGACGAAATTTATGACGTGGCATCTTCTATATTTCGTCCTGAAATCATCACTTATAACTTCGTTCTTGTTCCCCTTGCGCATGCCATCATCTCAATGCTTGATATTGCTCCAATGTTCATCCTTCTTTTCCCAGCTAGGCCCTTCATTTGTAAGCAAGACAAATGTATCCAATTTAGGCAGCATCATATTCTCATGAACATTAGAATCATTACCAAGAAACGAAAGTACCTGGTAATTTAATTGGCATGCGTGAGCTCTAGTAATTGGTCCTGTATATGTGTCAGTTGGGGCTGTGGGTGTAACCTTGTTAGTGATGTCCTCATCATCTTGCCGGCAATCAACAGTGCCCTGGTGTTTGAAATTCATTCCCATTTCTTGCATAGGACCTAAGCATGCCCCGTAGGACACAAATTTGATTTTTTGACCAATTTATATGCACTGGAGCTTGTGCATGTAGTTCAAATTTGAATTATGCACATGAAATGCCTAGAAAACCCAGTTAATGTATAAAAATGTCCAAACAAACCCCGAAAAATTCCAAAAGTAAACACAACACTCCTGTTGTTCTATGTTGACAACTGAATTTTTTTTAAAGCAATAAGGGGCAATGGATATCATTTCGTCCCCAAAGGTGGAATGTTTCCTACCGAAACCATCACGCTTATTTTGAGAAGCTTATACCCAAACCTGCCCCAAATGGGACAAATTTTTTACCACAACATGTTGATGCCGCTCCATGATAGCATGCCAAGTTTCACAAATTTCAGACGAGTTTTGTATTTACTAGAATTTAAAAAACCAGGTATCTCAATGTTTGCGGCCGTGTGATGGTGGCAGGGTCTTTGAAATTCATTCCCATTTCTTGCATGGGACCTAAGCATGCAACCAAGGACACATATTTGATTTTTCAACTAGTTTATATGCACTGGAGAATGTGCATGTAGTTCAAATTTGAATTATGCGCATAAAATTCCTGGAAACCCCAGTTAATGTATAAAAATGTCCAAATGAACCCCGAAAATTCCAAAACTGATCACAACACTCCTGTTGTTCTATGTTGACACTCGACATTTTTTGAAAGCAATAAGAGGCAACGAATAACGTTTCATCCCCAAAGGTGGCACGTTCCCTACCAAAACCATCATGCTTGTTGTGAGAAGCTCTGGTTTGTGAGAATCTTATACCTAAACTTGCCCCAAATGGGACAAATTTTTTACCACGACATGCTGATGCCGCTCCATGATAGCATGCCAAGTTTCACGAATTTCAGACGAGTTTTGGGTTTATTAGAATTTAAAAAACTAGGTATCTCAATGTTTGCGGCCCAGTGATGGTGGCAGGGTGTTTGAAATTCATTCCCATTTCTTGCATGGGACCTAAGCATGCAACCAAGGACACATATTTGATTTTCCAACCAGTTTATATGCACTGGAGAATGTGCATGTATTTCAAATGTGAATTATGCGCATAAAATGCCTGGAAACCCCAGTTAATGTATAAAAATGTCCAAACGAACCCCGAAAAATTCCAAAATTGAACACAACATTCCTGTTGTTCTATGTTGACACTCGATTTTTTTTCAAAGCAATAAGAGGCAACAGATAATGTTTCGTACCCAAAGGTGGCGCTTCCCTACCGAAACCATCACGCTTATTGTAAGAAGCTCTGGTTTGTGAGAAGCTTATACCCAAACCTCCCCCAAATGGGACAAAAAATTTACCACTTCATGTTGATGCCGCTCCATGATAGCATGCCAAGTTTCACGAATTTTAGACGAGTTTTGGATTTACTAGAATTTAAAAAACCAGGTATCTCAATTTTTGTGGCCAAGTGACGGTGGCAGGGTGTTTGAAATTCATTCCCATTTCTTGCATGGGACCTAAGCATGCATCCAAGGACACATATT
Source organism: Secale cereale (assembly GCA_902687465.1). Classification (NCBI taxonomy): domain Eukaryota; kingdom Viridiplantae; phylum Streptophyta; class Magnoliopsida; order Poales; family Poaceae; genus Secale; species Secale cereale. The sequence goes on from LR738714.1 coordinate 298,457,819, forward strand.
TGATTTTTCAACCAGTTTATATGCATTGGAGAATGTGCATATAGTTCAAATTTGAATTATGTGAATAAAATGCCTAGAAAACCCCGTTAATGTATAAAAATGATCAAAAGAACCCCGAAAAATTCCAAAATTAAACACAACACTCTTGTTGTTCTATGTTGACACACGAATTTTTTTGAAAGCAATATGAGGCAACGGATATCGTTTTGTCTCCAAAGGTGGCACGTTCCCTACCGAAACCATCACGCTTGTTGTGAGAAGCTATGGTTTGTGAGAAGCTTATACCCAAACCAGCCCCAAATGGCAAAAAGAAATTACCACGCCATGTTGTTGCTGCCCCATCATAGCATGCCAAGTTTCATGAATTTCAGACGAGTTTTGTATTTACCCAAATTTAAAAAACCCAGGTATCTCAATGTTTGCGGCCCAGTGATGGTGGCAGGGTGTTTGAAATTCATTCCCATTTCTTGCATGGGACCTAATCATGCAACCAAGGACACATATTAGATTTTTCAACTTGTTTATATGCACTGGAGAATGTGCATGTAGTTCAAATTTGAATTATGCGCATAAAATGCCTGGAAAACCCAGTTAATATATAAAAATGTCCAAAGGACGCAGAAAAATTCCTAAATTGAACAACAATCTGTTGTTCTATGTTGACACTCGATTTTTTTTGAAAGCAATAAGAGGCAACGGATAACATTTCGTCATCAAAGGTGGCACGTTCCCCACCGAAACCATCACGCTTGTTGTGAGAAGCTCTGGTTTTTGAGAATCTTATACCCAAACCTGCCCTGAATGGGATAAATTTTTTACCACGCCATGTTGATGCTGCTCCATGAAGGCATGCCAAGTTTCATGAATTTCAGACGTATTTTGGATTTACTAGAATTTAAAAAACCTTGTATCTCAATGTTTGCGGCCGAGTGACTATGGCAGGGTGTTTGAAATTCAAACCCATTTCTTGCATTGGACCTAAGCATCCAACCAAGCACACATATTTGATTTTTCAACCAGTTTATATGCATTGGAGCTTGTGCATGTAGTTAAAATTTGAATTGTGCGAATAAAATGCCTGGAAAACACATTTATTGTATAAAAGTGTGCAAACGAACCCTAAAAAATTTCAAAATTGAACACAACACTCCTGTTGTTCTATGTTGACACACAAATTTTTTTGAAAGCAATATGAGGCAACGGATATCGTTTTGTCTCCAAAGGTGGCACGTTCCCTACCGAAACCATCACGCTTGTTGTGAGAAGCTCTGGTTTGTGAGAAGCTTATACCCAAACCAGCCCCAAATGGAAAAAAAACTACCATGCCATGTTGATGCCGCTCCATCATAGCATGCCAACTTTCATGAATTTCTGACGAGTTTTGTATTTACTAGAATTTAAAAAACCCAGGTATCTCAATGTCTGCGGCCGAGTGATGGTGGCAGGGTGTTTGAAATTCATTCCCATTTCTTGCATGGGACCTAAGCATGGAACCAAGGACACATATTTGATTTTTCAACCTGTTTATATGCACTGGAGAATGTGCATGTAGTTCAAATTTGAATTATGCGCATAAAATGCCTAGAAAACCCAGTTAATATATAAAAATATCCAAAGGAGCGTAGAAAATTTCCTAAATTGAACACAACAATCCTGTTGTTCTATGTTGGCACTCGAATTTTTTTGAAAGCAATAAGAGGCAACGGATAACATTTCGTCCCAAAGGTGGCACGTTCCCTACCGAAACCATCACGCTTGTTGTGAGAAGCTCTGGTTTTTGAGAATCTTATACCCAAACATGCCCTGAATGGGATAAAATTTTTACCACACCATGTTGATGCTGCTCCATGATGGCAAGCCAAGTTTCATGAATTTCAGACGAATTTTGGATTTACTAGATTTAAAAAACCTTTTATCTCAATGTTTGCGGCCGAGTGACTATGGCATGGTGTTTGAAATTCAAACCCATTTCTTGCGTGGGACCTAAGCATCCAACCAAGCAAACGTATTTGATTTTTCAACCAGTTTATATGCACTGGAGCTTGTGTATGTAGTTCAAATTTGAATTATGCACATAAAATGCCTGGAAAACCTAGTTAATGTATAAAAATGTCCAAACCAACCCCAAACAATTCCAAAATTGAACACAACACTCTTGTTGTTCTATGTTGACACTCGAATTTTTTTGAAAGCAATAAGAGGCAATGGATATCATTTCATCCCCAAAGGTGACCGTTCCCTACCGAAACCATCACGCTTGTTGTGAGAAGCTTATACTCAAACCTGCCCCAAATGGGACACATTTTTCACCACGGCATGTTGATGCCGCTCCATGATGGCATACCAAGTTTCACGAATTTCAGACAAGTTTTGGAATTACAATAATTTAAAAAAACCAGGTATCTCAATGTTTGCAGCCGAGTGAAGGTGGCAGGGTGTTTGAAATTCAATCCCATTTCTTGCGTGGGACCTAAGCATGCATCCATGGACACATATTTGATTTTTCAACCAGTTTATATGCATTGGAGAATGTGCATGTAGTTCAAATTTGAATTATGCGAATAAAATGCGTGGAAAACCCCGTTAATGTATAAAAATGTCCAAAAGAACCCCAAAAATTTCCAAAATTGAACACAACACTCTTGTTGTTCTATGTTGACACACAAATTTTTTTGAAAGCAATATGAGGCAATAGATATCGTTTCGTCTCCAAAGGTGGCACGTTCCCAACCGAAACCATCACGCTTGTTGTGAGAAGCTCTGGTTTGTTAAAAGCTTATACCCAAACTAGCCCCAAATGGGACAAAAAATTTACCATGCCATGTTGATGCCGCACCATGGTAGCATACCAAGTTTCGTGAATTTCAGACAAGTTTTGTATTTACTAGAATTTAAAAACACCAGGTATCTCAATGTTTGCGGCCGAGTGATGGTGGCAGGGTGTTTGAAATTCATTCCCATTTCTTGCATGGGACCTAAGCATGCATGCAAGGACACATATTTGATTTTCAACCTGTTTATATGCACTGGAGAATATGCATGTAGTTCAAATTTGAATTATGCGCATAAAATGCCTGGAAAACCCAGTTAATGTATAAAAATGTCCAAAGGAACGCAGAAAAATTCCTAAATTGAACACGGCAATCTTGTTGTTCTATGTTGACACTCGAATTTTTTTGAAAGCAATAAGAGGCAACGGATAACATTTCGTCCCCAAAGGTGGCACGTTCCCTACCGAAACCATCACGCTTGTTGTGAGAAGCTCTGGTTTTTGAGAATCTTATACCCAAACCTGCCCTAAATGGGATAAATAATTTACCACGCCATGTTGATGCAGCTCCATGATGGCATGCCAAGTTTCATGAATTTCAGACGAGTTTTGGATTTACTAGAATTTAAAAAACCAGGTATCTCAATGTTTCCAACCGAGTGACGGTGGCAGGGTGTTTGAAATTCAAACCCATTTCTTGCATGGGACTTAAGCATGCAACCAAGCACACATATTTGATTTTCAACCAGTTATATGCACTGGAGCTTGTGCATGTAGTTCAAATTTGAATTATGCACATAAAATGCCTGGAAAACCTAGTTAATGCATAAAAATCTCCAAACAAACCCTGAAAAATTCCAAAATGGAACACAACATTCCTCTTGTTCTATGTTGACACTCGAATTTTTTTGAAAGCAATAAGAGGCAATGGATATGATTTCGTCCCCAAAGGTGGCACGTTCCCGACCAAAACCATCACGCTTGTATTGAGAAGCTTATACTCAAACCTGCCCCAAATGGGACAATTTTTTTACCACGACATGTTGATGCCGCTCCATGATGGCATGCCAAGTTTCACGAATTTCAGACAAGTTTTGGAATTACAAGAATTTAAAAAACCAGGTATCTCAATGTTTACGGCCGAGTGATGGTGGCAGGGTGTTTGAAATTCAAACCCATTTCTTGCATGGGACCTAAGCATGCAACTAAGGACACATATTTGATTTTTGAAATAGTTCATATGAACTGGAAAATGAGCATGTAGTTCAAATTTGAATTATGCCACTAAAATGCCTGGAAAACCCGGTTAATGTATAAAAATGTCCAAACGAACCTCGAAAAATTCCAAAATTGAACACAACACTCCTGTAAGTCAAATTTTCTGAAAGCAATAAGAGGCAACGGATATCGTTTCGTCCCCAAAGGTGGCATGTCCCTACCAAAACCATCACGCTTGTTGTGCAAAGCTCTAGTTTGTGAGAAGCTTATACCCAAACCTGCCCCCAATGGGACACATTTTTTTACCACCGCATGTTGATGCTGCTCCGTGATAGTATGCCAAGTTTCATGAATTTTAGACGAGTTTTGTATTTACTAGAATTTTAAAAACCAGATATCTCAATGTTTGCAGGCGAGTAACGATGGCAGGGTGTTTAAAATTCATTCCCATTTCTTGCATGGGACCTAAGCATGCAACCAAGGACACATATTTGATTTTTGTACACGTTTATATGAACTGGAGAATGTGCATGTAGTTCAAATATGAATTATGCAAATAAAATGCCTGGAAAACCCGGTTAATGTATAAAAATGTCCAAACGAAACTCGAAAAATTCCAAAATTGAACACAACACTCCTGTAGTTCAAATTTTCTGAAAGCAATAAGAGGCAACGGATATCGTTTAGTCCCCAAAGGTGGCATGTCCCTACCAAAACCATCACGCTTGTTGTGCAAAGCTCTGGTTTGTGAGAAGCTTATACCCAAACCTGCCCCAAATGGGACAAATTGTTTTACCACCGCATGTTGATGCTGCTCCGTGATAGCATGCCAAGTTTCATGAATTGTAGACGAGTATTGCATTTACTAGAATTTAAAAAACCAGATATCTCAATGTTTGCGGCCGAGTGACGGTAGCAGGGTGTTTGAAATTCATTCCCATTTCTTGCATGGGACCTAAGCATGCAACCAAGGACACATATTTGATTTTCAACCAGTTTATATGGACTGGAGCTTGTGCATGTAGTTCAAATTTGAATTATGCAGTTAAAATGCCTAGAAAACCCAGTTAATGCGTAAAAATGTCCAAAAGAACTCCGTAATATTCCAAAATTGAACACAACACTCCTGTTGTTCTATGTTGACACACGAAATTTTCTGAAAGCAATAAGAGGCAACGGATATCATTTCGTCCCCAAAGGTGGCACGTTCCCTACCAAAACCATCACGCTTGTTGTGAGAAGTTCTAGTTTGTGAGTAGCTTGTACCCACACCTGTACCAAATGGGACAAAATAATTACCACGAAATGTTGATGCCCTTCCATGATAGCATGCCAAGTTTCACGAATTTCATACGAGCTTTGGATTTACTAGAATTTTAAAAACCAGGTATCTCAATCTTTAAGGCCGAGTGACGGTGGCAGGGTGTTTGAAATTCATTCCCATTTCTTGCATGGGACCTAAGCATGCAACCTAGGACACATATTTTATTTTTCAACCAGTTTATATGCACTGGAGAATGTGCATGTAGTTAAAATTTGAATTGTGCGAATAAAATGCCTGGAAAACACATTTATTGTATAAAAGTGTGCAAACGAACCCTAAAAAATTTCAAAATTGAACACAACACTCCTGTTGTTCTATGTTGACACACAAATTTTTTTGAAAGCAATATGAGGCAACGGATATCGTTTTGTCTCCAAAGGTGGCACGTTCCCTACCGAAACCATCACGCTTGTTGTGAGAAGCTCTGGTTTGTGAGAAGCTTATACCCAAACCAGCCCCAAATGGAAAAAAAACTACCATGCCATGTTGATGCCGCTCCATCATAGCATGCCAACTTTCATGAATTTCTGACGAGTTTTGTATTTACTAGAATTTAAAAAACCCAGGTATCTCAATGTCTGCGGCCGAGTGATGGTGGCAGGGTGTTTGAAATTCATTCCCATTTCTTGCATGGGACCTAAGCATGGAACCAAGGACACATATTTGATTTTTCAACCTGTTTATATGCACTGGAGAATGTGCATGTAGTTCAAATTTGAATTATGCGCATAAAATGCCTAGAAAACCCAGTTAATATATAAAAATATCCAAAGGAGCGTAGAAAATTTCCTAAATTGAACACAACAATCCTGTTGTTCTATGTTGGCACTCGAATTTTTTTGAAAGCAATAAGAGGCAACGGATAACATTTCGTCCCAAAGGTGGCACGTTCCCTACCGAAACCATCACGCTTGTTGTGAGAAGCTCTGGTTTTTGAGAATCTTATACCCAAACATGCCCTGAATGGGATAAAAATTTTACCACACCATGTTGATGCTGCTCCATGATGGCAAGCCAAGTTTCATGAATTTCAGATGAATTTTGGATTTACTAGATTTAAAAAACCTTTTATCTCAATGTTTGCGGCCGAGTGACTATGGCATGGTGTTTGAAATTCAAACCCATTTCTTGCGTGGGACCTAAGCATCCAACCAAGCAAACGTATTTGATTTTTCAACCAGTTTATATGCACTGGAGCTTGTGTATGTAGTTCAAATTTGAATTATGCACATAAAATGCCTGGAAAACCTAGTTAATGTATAAAAATGTCCAAACCAACCCCAAACAATTCCAAAATTGAACACAACACTCTTGTTGTTCTATGTTGACACTCGAATTTTTTTGAAAGCAATAAGAGGCAATGGATATCATTTCATCCCCAAAGGTGACCGTTCCCTACCGAAACCATCACGCTTGTTGTGAGAAGCTTATACTCAAACCTGCCCCAAATGGGACACATTTTTCACCACGGCATGTTGATGCCGCTCCATGATGGCATACCAAGTTTCACGAATTTCAGACAAGTTTTGGAATTACAATAATTTAAAAAAACCAGGTATCTCAATGTTTGCAGCCGAGTGAAGGTGGCAGGGTGTTTGAAATTCAATCCCATTTCTTGCGTGGGACCTAAGCATGCATCCATGGACACATATTTGATTTTTCAACCAGTTTATATGCATTGGAGAATGTGCATGTAGTTCAAATTTGAATTATGCGAATAAAATGCGTGGAAAACCCCGTTAATGTATAAAAATGTCCAAAAGAACCCCAAAAATTTCCAAAATTGAACACAACACTCTTGTTGTTCTATGTTGACACACAAATTTTTTTGAAAGCAATATGAGGCAATAGATATCGTTTCGTCTCCAAAGGTGGCACGTTCCCAACCGAAACCATCACGCTTGTTGTGAGAAGCTCTGGTTTGTTAAAAGCTTATACCCAAACTAGCCCCAAATGGGACAAAAAATTTACCATGCCATGTTGATGCCGCACCATGGTAGCATACCAAGTTTCGTGAATTTCAGACAAGTTTTGTATTTACTAGAATTTAAAAACACCAGGTATCTCAATGTTTGCGGCCGAGTGATGGTGGCAGGGTGTTTGAAATTCATTCCCATTTCTTGCATGGGACCTAAGCATGCATGCAAGGACACATATTTGATTTTCAACCTGTTTATATGCACTGGAGAATATGCATGTAGTTCAAATTTGAATTATGCGCATAAAATGCCTGGAAAACCCAGTTAATGTATAAAAATGTCCAAAGGAACGCAGAAAAATTCCTAAATTGAACACGGCAATCTTGTTGTTCTATGTTGACACTCGAATTTTTTTGAAAGCAATAAGAGGCAACGGATAACATTTCGTCCCCAAAGGTGGCACGTTCCCTACCGAAACCATCACGCTTGTTGTGAGAAGCTCTGGTTTTTGAGAATCTTATACCCAAACCTGCCCTAAATGGGATAAATAATTTACCACGCCATGTTGATGCAGCTCCATGATGGCATGCCAAGTTTCATGAATTTCAGACGAGTTTTGGATTTACTAGAATTTAAAAAACCAGGTATCTCAATGTTTCCAACCGAGTGACGGTGGCAGGGTGTTTGAAATTCAAACCCATTTCTTGCATGGGACTTAAGCATGCAACCAAGCACACATATTTGATTTTCAACCAGTTATATGCACTGGAGCTTGTGCATGTAGTTCAAATTTGAATTATGCACATAAAATGCCTGGAAAACCTAGTTAATGCATAAAAATCTCCAAACAAACCCTGAAAAATTCCAAAATGGAACACAACATTCCTCTTGTTCTATGTTGACACTCGAATTTTTTTGAAAGCAATAAGAGGCAATGGATATGATTTCGTCCCCAAAGGTGGCACGTTCCCGACCAAAACCATCACGCTTGTATTGAGAAGCTTATACTCAAACCTGCCCCAAATGGGACAATTTTTTTACCACGACATGTTGATGCCGCTCCATGATGGCATGCCAAGTTTCACGAATTTCAGACAAGTTTTGGAATTACAAGAATTTAAAAAACCAGGTATCTCAATGTTTACGGCCGAGTGATGGTGGCACGGTGTTTGAAATTCAAACCCATTTCTTGCATGGGACCTAAGCATGCAACTAAGGACACATATTTGATTTTTGAAATAGTTCATATGAACTGGAAAATGAGCATGTAGTTCAAATTTGAATTATGCCACTAAAATGCCTGGAAAACCCGGTTAATGTATAAAAATGTCCAAACGAACCTCGAAAAATTCCAAAATTGAACACAACACTCCTGTAAGTCAAATTTTCTGAAAGCAATAAGAGGCAACGGATATCGTTTCGTCCCCAAAGGTGGCATGTCCCTACCAAAACCATCACGCTTGTTGTGCAAAGCTCTAGTTTGTGAGAAGCTTATACCCATACCTGCCCCCAATGGGACACATTTTTTTACCACCGCATGTTGATGCTGCTCCGTGATAGTATGCCAAGTTTCATGAATTTTAGACGAGTTTTGTATTTACTAGAATTTTAAAAACCAGATATCTCAATGTTTGCAGGCGAGTAACGGTGGCAGGGTGTCTAAAATTCATTCCCATTTCTTGCATGGGACCTAAGCATGCAACCAAGGACACATATTTGATTTTTGTACATGTTTATATGAACTGGAGAATGTGCATGTAGTTCAAATATGAATTATGCAAATAAAATGCCTGGAAAACCCGGTTAATGTATAAAAATGTCCAAACGAAACTCGAAAAATTCCAAAATTGAACACAACACTCCTGTAGTTCAAATTTTCTGAAAGCAATAAGAGGCAACGGATATCGTTTAGTCCCCAAAGGTGGCATGTCCCTACCAAAACCATCACGCTTGTTGTGCAAAGCTCTGGTTTGTGAGAAGCTTATACCCAAACCTGCCCCAAATGGGACAAATTGTTTTACCACCGCATGTTGATGCTGCTCCGTGATAGCATGCCAAGTTTCATGAATTGTAGACGAGTATTGCATTTACTAGAATTTAAAAAACCAGGTATCTCAATGTTTGCGGCCGAGTGACGGTAGCAGGGTGTTTGAAATTCATTCCCATTTCTTGCATGGGACCTAAGCATGCAACCAAGGACACATATTTGATTTTCAACCAGTTTATATGGACTGGAGCTTGTGCATGTAGTTCAAATTTGAATTATGCAGTTAAAATGCCTAGAAAACCCAGTTAATGCGTAAAAATGTCCAAAAGAACTCCGTAATATTCCAAAATTGAACACAACACTCCTGTTGTTCTATGTTGACACACGAAATTTTCTGAAAGCAATAAGAGGCAACGGATATCATTTCGTCCCCAAAGGTGGCACGTTCCCTACCAAAACCATCACGCTTGTTGTGAGAAGTTCTAGTTTGTGAGTAGCTTGTACCCACACCTGTACCAAATGGGACAAAATAATTACCACGAAATGTTGATGCCCTTCCATGATAGCATGCCAAGTTTCACGAATTTCATACGAGCTTTGGATTTACTAGAATTTTAAAAACCAGGTATCTCAATCTTTAAGGCCGAGTGACGGTGGCAGGGTGTTTGAAATTCATTCCCATTTCTTGCATGGGACCTAAGCATGCAACCTAGGACACATATTTTATTTTTCAACCAGTTTATATGCACTGGAGAATGTGCATGTAGTTAAAATTTGAATTGTGCGAATAAAATGCCTGGAAAACACATTTATTGTATAAAAGTGTGCAAACGAACCCTAAAAAATTTCAAAATTGAACACAACACTCCTGTTGTTCTATGTTGACACACAAATTTTTTTGAAAGCAATATGAGGCAACGGATATCGTTTTGTCTCCAAAGGTGGCACGTTCCCTACCGAAACCATCACGCTTGTTGTGAGAAGCTCTGGTTTGTGAGAAGCTTATACCCAAACCAGCCCCAAATGGAAAAAAAACTACCATGCCATGTTGATGCCGCTCCATCATAGCATGCCAACTTTCATGAATTTCTGACGAGTTTTGTATTTACTAGAATTTAAAAAACCCAGGTATCTCAATGTCTGCGGCCGAGTGATGGTGGCAGGGTGTTTGAAATTCATTCCCATTTCTTGCATGGGACCTAAGCATGGAACCAAGGACACATATTTGATTTTTCAACCTGTTTATATGCACTGGAGAATGTGCATGTAGTTCAAATTTGAATTATGCGCATAAAATGCCTAGAAAACCCAGTTAATATATAAAAATATCCAAAGGAGCGTAGAAAATTTCCTAAATTGAACACAACAATCCTGTTGTTCTATGTTGGCACTCGAATTTTTTTGAAAGCAATAAGAGGCAACGGATAACATTTCGTCCCAAAGGTGGCACGTTCCCTACCGAAACCATCACGCTTGTTGTGAGAAGCTCTGGTTTTTGAGAATCTTATACCCAAACATGCCCTGAATGGGATAAAAATTTTACCACACCATGTTGATGCTGCTCCATGATGGCAAGCCAAGTTTCATGAATTTCAGACGAATTTTGGATTTACTAGATTTAAAAAACCTTTTATCTCAATGTTTGCGGCCGAGTGACTATGGCATGGTGTTTGAAATTCAAACCCATTTCTTGCGTGGGACCTAAGCATCCAACCAAGCAAACGTATTTGATTTTTCAACCAGTTTATATGCACTGGAGCTTGTGTATGTAGTTCAAATTTGAATTATGCACATAAAATGCCTGGAAAACCTAGTTAATGTATAAAAATGTCCAAACGAACCCCAAACAATTCCAAAATTGAACACAACACTCTTGTTGTTCTATGTTGACACTCGAATTTTTTTGAAAGCAATAAGAGGCAATGGATATCATTTCATCCCCAAAGGTGACCGTTCCCTACCGAAACCATCACGCTTGTTGTGAGAAGCTTATACTCAAACCTGCCCCAAATGGGACACATTTTTCACCACGGCATGTTGATGCCGCTCCATGATGGCATACCAAGTTTCACGAATTTCAGACAAGTTTTGGAATTACAATAATTTAAAAAAAACAGGTATCTCAATGTTTGCAGCCGAGTGAAGGTGGCAGGGTGTTTGAAATTCAATCCCATTTCTTGCGTGGGACCTAAGCATGCATCCATGGACACATATTTAATTTTTCAACCAGTTTATATGCATTGGAGAATGTGCATGTAGTTCAAATTTGAATTATGCGAATAAAATGCGTGGAAAACCCCGTTAATGTATAAAAATGTGCAAAAGAACCCCAAAAATTCCCAAAATTGAACACAACACTCCTGTTGTTCTATGTTGACACACAAATTTTTTTGAAAGCAATATGAGGCAACAGATATCGTTTCGTCTCCAAAGGTGGCACGTTCCCAACCGAAACCATCACGCTTGTTGTGAGAAGCTCTGGTTTGTTAAAAGCTTATACCCAAACTAGCCCCAAATGGGACAAAAAATTTACCATGCCATGTTGATGCCGCACCATGGAAGCATACCAAGTTTCGTGAATTTCAGACAAGTTCTGTATTTACTAGAATTTAAAAACACCAGGTATCTCAATGTTTGCGGCCGAGTGATGGTGGCAGGGTGTTTGAAATTCATTCCCATTTCTTGCATGGGACCTAAGCATGCATGCAAGGACACATATTTGATTTTCAACCTGTTTATATGCACTGGAGAATATGCATGTAGTTCAAATTTGAATTATGCACATAAAATGCCTCGAAAACCCAGTTAATGTATAAAAATGTCCAAAGGAACGCAGAAAAATTCCTAAATTGAACACAGCAATCTTGTTGTTCTATGTTGACACTCGAATTTTTTTGAAAGCAATAAGAGGCAACGGATAACATTTCGTCCCCAAAGGTGGCACGTTCCCTATCGAAACCATCACGCTTGTTGTGAGAAGCTCTGGTTTTTGAGAATCTTATACCCAAACCTGCCCTAAATGGGATAAATAATTTACCACGCCATGTTGATGCAGCTCCATGATGGCATGCCAAGTTTCACGAATTTCAGACGAGTTTTGGATTTACTAGAATTTAAAAAACCAGGTATCTCAATGTTTCCAACCGAGTGACGGTGGCAGGGTGTTTGATATTCAAACCCATTTCTTGCATGGGACTTAAGCATGCAACCAAGCACACATATTTGATTTTCAACCAGTTATATGCACTGGAGCTTGTGCATGTAGTTCAAATTTGAATTATGCACATAAAATGCCTGGAAAACCTAGTTAATGCATAAAAATCTCCAAACAAACCCTGAAAAATTCCAAAATGGAACACAACACTCCTCTTGTTCTATGTTGACACTCGAATTTTTTTGAAAGCAATAAGAGGCAATGGATATGATTTCGTCCCCAAAGGTGGCACGTTCCCGACCAAAACCATCACGCTTGTATTGAGAAGCTTATACTCAAACCTGCCCCAAATGGGACAATTTTTTTACCACGACATGTTGATGCCGCTCCATGATGGCATGCCAAGTTTCACGAATTTCAGACAAGTTTTGGAATTACAAGAATTTAAAAAACCAGGTATCTCAATGTTTACGGCCGAGTGATGGTGGCAGGGTGTTTGAAATTCAAACCCATTTCTTGCATGGGACCTAAGCATGCAACTAAGGACACATATTTGATTTTTGAAATAGTTCATATGAACTGGAAAATGAGCATGTAGTTCAAATTTGAATTATGCCACTAAAATGCCTGGAAAACCCGGTTAATGTATAAAAATGTCCAAACGAACCTCGAAAAATTCCAAAATTGAACACAACACTCCTGTAAGTCAAATTTTCTGAAAGCAATAAGAGGCAACGGATATCGTTTCGTCCCCAAAGGTGGCATGTCCCTACCAAAACCATCACGCTTGTTGTGCAAAGCTCTGGTTTGTGAGAAGCTTATACCCAAACCTGCCCCCAATGGGACACATTTTTTTACCACCGCATGTTGATGCTGCTCCGTGATAGTATGCCAAGTTTCATGAATTTTAGACGAGTTTTGTATTTACTAGAATTTTAAAAACCAGATATCTCAATGTTTGCAGGCGAGTAACGGTGGCAGGGTGTTTAAAATTCATTCCCATTTCTTGCATGGGACCTAAGCATGCAACCAAGGACACATATTTGATTTTTGTACATGTTTATATGAACTGGAGAATGTGCATGTAGTTCAAATATGAATTATGCAAATAAAATGCCTGGAAAACCCGGTTAATGTATAAAAATGTCCAAACGAAACTCGAAAAATTCCAAAATTGAACACAACACTCCTGTAGTTCAAATTTTCTGAAAGCAATAAGAGGCAACGGATATCGTTTAGTCCCCAAAGGTGGCATGTCCCTACCAAAACCATCACGCTTGTTGTGCAAAGCTCTGGTTTGTGAGAAGCTTATACCCAAACCTGCCCCAAATGGGACAAATTGTTTTACCACCGCATGTTGATGCTGCTCCGTGATAGCATGCCAAGTTTCATGAATTTTAGACGAGTTTTGTATTTACTAGAATTTAAAAAACCAGGTATCTCAATGTTTGCGGCCGAGTGACGGTAGCAGGGTGTTTGAAATTCATTCCCATTTCTTGCATGGGACCTAAGCATGCAACCAAGGACATATATTTGATTTTCAACCAGTTTATATGGACTGGAGCTTGTGCATGTAGTTCAAATTTGAATTATGCAGTTAAAATGCCTAGAAAACCCAGTTAATGCGTAAAAATGTCCAAAAGAACTCCGTAATATTCCAAAATTGAACACAACACTCCTGTTGTTCTATGTTGACACACGAAATTTTCTGAAAGCAATAAGAGGCAACGGATATCATTTCGTCCCCAAAGGTGGCACGTTCCCTACCAAAACCATCACGCTTGTTGTGAGAAGTTCTAGTTTGTGAGTAGCTTGTACCCACACCTGTACCAAATGGGACAAAATAATTACCACGAAATGTTGATGCCCTTCCATGATAGCATGCCAAGTTTCATGAATTTCATACGAGCTTTGGATTTACTAGAATTTTAAAAACCAAGTATCTCAATCTTTAAGGCCGAGTGACGGTGGCAGGGTGTTTGAAATTCATTCCCATTTCTTGCATGGGACCTAAGCATGCAACCTAGGACACATATTTTATTTTTCATCCAGTTTATATGCACTGGAGAATGTGCATGTAGTTAAAATTTGAATTGTGCGAATAAAATGCCTGGAAAACACATTTATTGTATAAAAGTGTGCAAACGAACCCTAAAAAATTTCAAAATTGAACACAACACTCCTATTGTTCTATGTTGACACTCAAAATTTTTTGAAACCAATAAGAGGCAACAGATATCATTTCATCCACAAAGGTGGCACGTTCTCTACCAAAACCATCACGCTTGTTGTGAGAAGCTCTAGTTTGTGAGTAGCTTATACCCAAACCTGCACCAAATGGGACAAAAAAATTACCACGAAATGTTGATGCAGTTCCATGATAGCATGCCAAGTTTCCCGAATTTCAGACGAGCTTTGGATTTACTAGAATTTAAAAAACCAGGTATCTCAATGTTTAAGGCCGAGTGACGGTGGCAGGGTGTTTGAAATTCATTCCCATTTCTTGCATGTGACCTAAGCATGCAACCAAGGACACATATTTGATTTTTGAACCAGTTCATATGAAATGGAAAATGTGCATGTAGTCAAATTTGAATTATGCGACTAAAATGACTGGAAAACCCGGTTAATGTACAAAAATGTCCAAACGAACCTCGAAAAATTCCAAAATTGAACACAACACTCCTGTAAGTCAAATTTTCTGAAAGCAATAAGAGGCAACAGACATCGTTTCGTCCCCAAAGGTGGCATGTCCCTACCAAAACCATCACGCTTGTTGTGCAAAGCTCTGGTTTGTGAGAAGCTTATACCCAAACCTGCCCCAAATGGGACAATTTTTTTTACCACCGCATGTTGATGCTGCTCCGTGATAGCATGCCAAGTTTCATGAATTTTAGACGAGTTTTGTATTTACTAGAATTTAAAAAACCAGGTATCTCAATGTTTGCGGCCGAGTAAAGGTGGCAGGGTGTTTGAAATTCATTCCCATTTCTTGCATGGGACCTAAGCATGCAACCAAGGACACATATTTGATTTTTGAACATGTTTATATGAACTGGAGAATGTGCATGTAGTTCAAATATGAATTATGCGAATAAAATGCCTGGAAAACCCGGTTAATGTATAAAAATGTCCAAACGAACCTCGAAAAATTCCAAAATTGAACACAACACTCCTGTAGTTCAAATTTTCTGAAAGCAATAAGAGGCAACGGATATCGTTTTGTCCCCAAAGGTGGCATGTCCCTACCAAAACCAGCACGCTTGTTGTGCAAAGCTCTGGTTTGTGAGAAGCTTATACCCAAACCTGCCCCAAATGGGACAAATTGTTTTACCACCGCATGTTGATGTGCTCCGTGATAGCATGCCAAGTTTCATGAATTTTAGACGAGTTTTGTATTTACTAGAATTTAAAAAACCAGGTATCACAATGTTTGCGGCCGAGTGACGGTGGCAGGGTGTTTGAAATTCATTCCCATTTCTTGCATGGGACCTAAGCATGCAACCAAGGACACATATTTGATTTTTCAACCAGTTTATATGGACTGGAGCTTGTGCACGTAGTTCAAATTTGAATTATGCAGTTAAAATGCCTAGAAAACCCAGTTAATGCATAAAAATGTCCAAAAGAACCCCAAAATATTCCAAAATTGAACACAACACTCCTGTTGTTTTATGTTGACACTCGAAATTTTCTGAAAGCAATAAGAGGCAACGGATATCATTTCGTCCCCAAAGGTGGCACGTTCCCTACCAAAACCATCACGCTTGTTGTGAGAAGTTCTAGTTTGTGCGTAGCTTGTACCCAAACCTGCACCAAATGGGACAAAATAATTACCACGAAATGTTGATGCCGTTCCATGATAGCATGCCAAGTTTCACGAATTTTAGACGAGCTTTGGATTTACGAGAATTTTAAAAACCAGGTATCTCAATGTTTAAGGCCGAGTGACGGTGGCAGGGTGTTTGAAATTAATTCCCATTTCTTGCATGGGACCTAAGCATGCAACCAAGGACACATATTTGATTTTTCAACCAGTTTATATGCACTGGAGAATGTGCATGTAGTTAAAATTTGAATTGTGCGAACAAAATGCCTGGAAAACACATTTATTGTATAAAAGTGTGCAAACGAACCCTGAAAAATTCCAAAATTGAACACAACACTCCTATTGTTCTATGTTGACACTCAAAATTTTCTAAAAGCAATAAGAGGCAACAGATATCATTTTGTCCCCAAAGGTGGCACGTTCCCTACCAAAACCATCATGCTTGTTGTGAGAAGCTCTAGTTTGTGAGTAGCTTATACCCAAACCTGCACCAAATGGGACAAAAAAATTACCACGAAATGTTGATGCCGTTCCATGATAGCATGCCAAGTTTCACGAATTTCAGACGAGCTTTGGATTTACTAGAATTTAAAAAACCAGGTATCTCAATGTTTAAGCCCGAGTGACGGTGGTAGGGTGTTTGAAATTCATTCCCATTTCTTGCATGGGACCTAAGCATGCAACCAAGGACACATGTTTGATTTTTCAACCAGCTTATATGCACTTGAGAATGTGCATGCAGTTCAAATTTGAATTATGCGCATAAAATGCCTAGAAAACCTAGTTAATGTATAAAAATGTCCAAATGAACCCCGAAAAATTCCTAAAGTGAACACAACACTCCTATTGTTCTATGTTGACACTCAACATTTTTTGAAACCAATAAGAGGCAACGGATAATGTTTCGTCCCCAAAGGTGGCACGTTCCATACCGAAACCATCACGCTTGTTGTGAGAAGCTCTAGTTTGTGTGAAGCTTATACTCAAACCTGCCCCAAATAGAACAAATTTTATACCATGGCATGTTGAGGCCGCAGCATGATGTAATGCCAAGTTTCACGAATTTCAGACGAGTTTTGGGTTTACTAGAATTTAAAAAACCAGGTATCTCAATGTTTGCGGCCGAGTGACGGTGGCAGGGTGTTTGAAATTCAAACCCATTTCTTGCATGGGACCTAATCATGCAACCATGGACACATATTTGATTTTTCAACCAGTTTATATGCACTGGAGAATGTGCATGTTGTTCAAATTTGAATTATGTGAATAAAATGCCTGGAAAACCCAGTTAATGTATAAAAATGTCCAAATGAACCCCTAAAAATTAAAAAACTGAACACAACACTCATGTTGTTCTATGTTGACACTCAATTTTTTTAAATCAATATGAGGCAACGGATATCATTTCGTCTTGAAAGGCACGTTCCCAACCGAATAGATCACGCTTCTTGTGCAAAGCTCTGGTCCCTGAGAAGCTTATAACCAAACATGCCCCGAATGGGACAAAATTTCTATCATGGCATGTTGATGCCGCTCCATGATAGAATGCCAAGTTTCATTAATTTCAAACAAGTTTCGTATTTACTAGATTTTAAAAAACCAGGTATCTCAATGTTTTCGGCCGAGTGACGGTGGCAGGGTGTTTGAAATTCATTCCCATTTCTTGCATGGGACCTAAGCATGAAACCAAGGACACATATTCGATTTTTCAACCAGTTTATATGCACTGGAGAATGTGCATGTAGTTCAAATTTGAATTATGCGCATAAAATGCCTGGAAAATCCAGTTAATGTATAAAAATGTCCAAACGAACCACGAAAAATTCCAACATTGAACACAACAATCCTGTTATTTTATGTTGTCACTAGAATCTTTTTTTAAAGCAATAAGAGAAAACGGATAAAGTTTCAACCCCAAAGGTGGCACGTTCCGTACTGAAACCATCACGCTTGTTGTGAGAAGCTCTGATTTGTGAGAATCTTATACCCAAACCTGCCCTAAATGGGACAAATTTTTTACCACGGCATGTTGATGCCGCTCCATGATAGCATGCCAACTTTCACGAATTTCAGACGAGTTTTGGGTTTACTAGAATTAAAAACCAGGTATCTCAATGTTTGTGGCCGAGTGTGTAATGCCCAGGATGGGACTATACCTCCTACGTGTCGAGGCATGACTTAAAGGTATAAGCCCATCCTAGAATGATCTCAAGTTTGGTATCTTTGCACGACTCATGTAAAAGAGGGATTAAATTGCAAAAGAAGATAGTTGGCTTACACTCACCACTTCACACAATACATTACATAAGCAAGACATCATTCAAAACATCACAACCCGACTACAAGCGAAGATCCAAAAGAAAAGATACCAAAACAACATAAAGCCACAGGTCAGGATCGAATCCTAGTAGAAACCACTACTGATCGTCGAAACGTCACAAGCATACGGCCAAACTCTCTTCATCGAGCTCACGTTGAAGCTCTGAACCAGCTCCTGCTTCAAACTCGGCTGAACCTGCATCTGGTGTTGTAGTAACTGTGAGCCACGAGGACTCAGCAATCCCATAACCATGGGTATCAAGACTAGCAAAGTTTTATGGGTAGGAAGAGGTAAAGTGGTGAGGTTGAAGCTGCGGCTAAGCAAAATATGGTGGCTAACTTACGAGTACCAGAATAAGATGAGCATCTACGCAAACGGTCGCAAAAGTAGTGATCGCTAAAGATCCTGAACTACATACGAGTCAAACATAACCCCACCGTGTTCTCTTCTCAAAGTGAAAAGAGACAGTCACGGTTACTCACACAGTTGTGTGTTTTACTTCGGATCCTCTGTCAAGTTTTCTACAACCGGACATTAACAAATTCCAGTCTGCCACATAACCGCGGGCACGGCTTTCGAAAGATCATAACCCTGCAGGGGTGTCCCAACTTAGCCCATCACAAGCTCTCACGATTAGCAGAAGTGATAAATATAATATCATCACTCCTTATCTTAGGGAAAACCGATCAGGCTCGGCATCCCGGTAGCACAAGACATTTCGACAATGGTAAAACTAGTCCAGCAAGACCTCCCGGCGTGCCGACACCCTGACAGTAGCCGCGCGTATCTCGTCTCAGGCCACGACCGGATGAGCACAGCGTACAGCAACCGAAGACCCCAGATAACTGGGTGGCACCGCACACGACTCTATTTGGGACCAACACCATCAGCACTGGCCCTCCCCTGCTATGTAGAATTAAGAACCCGGGGACGCGACCCCCTATGCAAATTTAATTATTTAATTAAGTTGTTATTATGAGGCAAATTAAAACCAATGTTGGGCCTTGCTGGAGGAGTTTTATTCAAAGTCGAACTGTCAAGGGGTCCCCATCCACCCATCGTGTAAGGAACACAAAATCAAGGAACATAATGCCGGTTTATCGGCGCCTAAGGTGGCATGAGTGGAACAAAACACCGAGCAAAAGGCCAAGCCTTCCACCCATGCCCAGTATATAGGTGTGTTAATAATAATTATAGATATTGTGATATAACAACAACAAGTTCCCTGCTGGAACGAACTTCATCTTCACCTGCAACTAACAACACTATAAGAGGGGCTGAGCAAGCGGGTAACACAGCCAAACAGTGGTTTTGCTAGGAAGGTGTCAAAAGGTTAGAGGTTTCATGGCAACAAGGAGAAGCTGACATAAAAGATGGGTAGCGCGACATGTAACGATAGCATCGAGACAACTAAGCATGGCAATGGTAGTAAAGGTATCCAAGGGTATGATCATCTTGCATGGGATTCCACGAGGGAGAATAACGGGTCAATGAAGAAGTCGAACGGATCCTCACAACTCCGGAACGAACCCGAAGCTAAAGAAAGAAGCAAACCGGAAAGAAGCAAACAATACGGTAAACATACAAGCTTAAACATGGCATACGATGCACATCCAAGTATGATGCATGTCCGGTTTAAATATGCATGGCATGGCAAAGTGCACAAACAAGTACTACAAGTTAAGTGGAGCTCAATATGCAACAAGTTGCATATTGACGAAACACCACATGTTATTTATTTAGATGACTCTCGTTATTTACAAGACAAGATTAAATGTTTTTTAACAAGGCAAGAGGTGAAGCAAAACAAACTACCTATCTAGACATTTTAAATGAGGCCGGAAATAACAACAACAATTCCGGAAAAATCCCCATGAGCATGTTTAGCAATTTTTAAGCAAACAACAATTTACACATTATAATGTTGTTAAATGATGCGGATGACATGATCAAGTTTATGCAATTATATTAAAAGTTGACAAGAAGAAGATATGAAGAATATGTCACCGTGGTGGAAAGAAAGGGTGCCACGGCAACGATCCGAAAATGATGCAACGGCAACATCTCGGTTCCAGTAACTCGTTGAGAGTCCGGTGCAAAAGCAAAGGTGGAGTGAGCGAGACGAACAAGATGAAAGAGGTGGGGTGATCCCGTTGCCGGGTTCTCACGGGTCGGCGACGAGGCAACCGAGGAGCATGACAAAAGACGATTCGGGCACAACGGGCACGGAGCACACAAGGGAAACATCTCATACAACATAAGCATTCGTTCACGGGTCATCGTCTCGGGTTTATACCTTCGGAACAATCGTTTCGGGGCGGTTCGAGATCGTAGAGGAAGTAGTGGAAGTAGTCGTTCCGATTCGTAGGCGTTCGGGTATCCGTAGATGTTCGGTTCGTCGAGGTACTTGGCGAATTCCTCGTTTCCGGGGCGACGGTAGTGGTACATGCCGTAGAGGGAAGTAGTTGTTCTCGTTCATCGGTAGGGGTACTTGTCGCGGCACCGGACGTCTTCGGGGCGATGGTAGTTGTACTTGGCAAGCGATGGTCGTCGTGGTACTTGTCGACGGGTACTCGTCGAGTCGTCGTTTACGTAGGGGTACACGGCGACGGTAGTCGTTCTCGGACATCGGGGATGTAGACGTTCACGTTCCGTAGAGGTACTTGAGGGTCTTGTGTAGAGGTACTTGGCGCGTCTCCGAGGTCTTGGCGGGTCGTCGTGGAACTTGAGATAAACAACAATAGCAACAAACACAAACACGACACGGACACGGTCACAGCAGCATCCCGGAGCAGCGAAGGAGGAGAAGCCGGGGCGTCGAGCTGGAGACGCTGGAGATGGGGTGGCCATGGCGCGCTGGAGCTGGCTCCTGGCGCGGCGCGGAGGAAGGCCGAGGGGAGACCGGCGCTCGGACTGGCTGGCAGACGGGCGCGCAGCTCCTGGAGAAGAGGATGGGCTTGGGGCGGCCATCGCCGGCTCTGTCGGGATGAGGACGGGCTTGGCGAGGAGAGACATCTGGCTGCTGGCGATGGAAGATGGAGGGCGCGGCTCGAGGGTGCGGGCACCGGGCTTCGGCCTTCGCGATGCGGAGAGGAGGGAGCCACGGAGGTAGGCGCGCAGGGAGGAGCAGCGGTGGCCGCAGCGGGAGGGAACGGCCGGCGGGGCCTGGCCGGTCGGACGAGGCGCTCGGGGCCTCGGGAGCTCGAGCGGGGAGGCCGGCCTCGCTGGCTCCTGGCCGCTGGAATCGCGCGGGGCGAGCTGGACGAGGCCATCGGGCGCTCGAGGGGCGCTCTAGCGCGGGATGGAGAGGCCACGGCGAGGCTCTAGTGGCGCACGGGAGTCGGAGGAGCGATGGGGAATGGAGCGGGCAGAGCTGCGAGGGAACGAGGCCAGAGGGGATCGGGCTCGGGGGTCAGGACGCTCGATCTAGATCGAGGGAAACGGGGGATGAGGTTCGATGGAGTGCGGCGCTGGGAGGAAAGGAGCGAGGGGTGCCTGGGTCGCTAGGGTTTGCAAGGGAGTGGGCTGCGGCCTAGGAGGAGAGGGAGGCTGGGCCGCTGGAGAGGAGATGGGCCGGCTGGGAGGAATGGCCTTGGGCCCAAGGAGGCCAGAGGCTGGGATAGGAGGCGGCTGGGCCTGACTGTTTTCTTATTCACTCCCCTGCCATCTCAAAACAGTAAATAAAAATAACCAGGAAAAGAAAAAAAGAAGAAAGGAAGGGATGCAAAAGAATTTGGACAAGAGGCTATTATTCCTGGACTCGCAAAATTGCGTTGGTTCCCAGAAAAATAGAAAAGGGGCATGAATGGAAAATAAATTCAAATTACTTTGAATTTATTTCAAATGGTGTGAACAAGGACTATGATTTAGAAGAGCTCAAAAATGTTCGGAATTTTGGAGGAGCCTCGATAAAAGGAAAAAGAAATATAGGGAAGGTTTTTGACGGTGAAACTTGAATTAAGAGGCATGGGGAAAATTTTGCAAGTGTGTTGGGTTAATTCCAAGCAAATGACATATTTCTTTATATAGCTCCCTAAATATTAGGAGGATATCTTATAAAGAGAAGTCACCTTCCCTCGATTTAAATGGACCGAAGGTCCACACGATTTATTTGGTTGAGATGCAAAAAATAAATATGACATGACGGCATGATGACATGATGCAATGCAAAATAAATAACGCAAGCACAAAAGAAACACACGGGAGGAACCCGGAACATCTGGAATCTCTGGAATCTTCTGGAATCTTCTGGGACGTCGGTCTTCGGGCGTCACAACTCTCCCACACTAACAGAGGATCTCGACCCAAGATCCTAGAGATATCACCGGGTAAAAACGGAAGAGGAAGAGGTAAAACAAAGTTGCTTCTTTGACAGACGAGTGAAACCAAAGAACCTTGAGAGGTTGAACAAGTTGAAAGAAGAATACCACGGAGATGAACGAATATGAAAACTCCGTTAGAAAAGAGAAACAAAGAACATTATGAGAACCTTGTAGGTTGAAAGACATGAAACAAGAGCTCACGGGCCAAAAGAATATGAAACCGCAACGGTATAGCGAAGGAATAAGAATGCCAGAATTTGGACTGCACTCCGTCTGAAAATGGAAGGAATTGAACATGAACTTGCCAAGTTGGGATGATACTTGATGAAAACAACAACACATTGCCTCCGAAACAAATAAAAGAATGGCTCACGTGATAAGAATGATTCACACAGCACTCCGGTTTAAAAGAGAGGCAAACTTGATAAGATGAGGGAACTAGAATGTAGGTGACAACATTCCAGTTAAATGATAAGCAAGGAAAAGAACATGATCTCGATAAAACGAGATGATGGTTTGGAGAGAGCAACATCAGAATGCCTCCGGAATGAAAGAATAGCATAGGTCGTTGGAAAGAAAAGAACGGAGAAGAAAATGACAAATTCTCCGACAAATGAATATGAAAAACATCCTTACAACGATAGATTGAATAGAGTTGCTGGAAATCAACAACGAAAAGAATAAGCTCGTTGTGGGCTTACGGAAAACATCTCAAAATTAAGAGGTGACAACCAGCCACTAACGGAAATATTTGATTGGATTGAGATCAACAAGGAGACGATAAACTTATTTCACCGGAATGATAAATGAAGAACTTGGGTCATTTATAAGCACCATAATAGCAACAATCCTTAGGGAAAGCTTTTAGATGAAAATACGACCCAAGATAACTCCAAGAAATAAAAATGAGGGGTTGAAAGGATCTCCTAAAGAGAAAGAATTGATGGTTTTAAATATCTCATTCTTGACAACTTGTGAATCATAAAACATGAAGGAATTGACAAGAATGACATAACACCATCTAAAAAGATAAGGTAGAACGGATTGCAATTGGAAAGCATGATGAAAATGCTCGAGCTCCAACAAGAATGTTGATGAAGACTTCAAGGATGAATTAAAACATGATGAACCATCATGAAAACTCCGGTAATGAAAGCATGAGAAGTGAAAGATGAAAAGAATAAGATTCAAGGTCTGCGATGAATTAGATGAAGGTTTGAAATGATATAATTGAAATAACTTGGAGCTCCAGAAAACAAGATGAACAACTTAGAACCAAGGATATGATATGATGAACAAGCTCCAGACAAAAGAATTAAATCACCTTGAAGGAATAAGAATAAGAATTATGTCATGCATGTCCTTCATCAATTTAAATTGATGACAACCAAAGGATTTGGCATCCTACTTATTCTCGTTGCAAGGAATTAAAGAGAGATCTAGCACAAGCTTGGGTAAATCTTCAACGAACCACCGGTAGGATTATGAAAAGAACAAATGAATTAAAACGATAACAACGGAAGGGTAAACTTGAAAGCACCACCGTAAGAATATGGAGACGAAAGAAGAGACATCGATGAAGAATAGTTGGAGGACGAAGTTGAAAACTGAGAACGAAGAAATATTCTGGAATGATGGCCTTCGGAGGATCACAAAGAAAAGAATTCATGGAATGCTTCGGACGGCATAAAAGAATTCCTCACAATCTGAACAATAATGAGGATGGCATGCAGCTAGAACCACGAATCATCAAGAGAACGGGCCAAGATTTAAGAGGAACACTTCTCCGATCTTCAAATGTTGAGAATGAAGACGAGAAATGCCATGAAGAATTGTTGAGCACTCCGGAATGAAGAATTAAAAGGTTGAACCAACGAAGAAAAGAATTTGAAAGCGATCTTGGAGAAGGCATGTGACTGATGGGAATCATTCTTACGTCACAATTTGAAAAGAATTTGAGTATAACTCTGAAAGAATTGGAAGAGTCGGGTAAGATCCTGGAAAAAGACCTGTGGGTTAGGGCCCACTCAAAGAAATCACCATTGGAAAAGATTGCTTGAGAGATATTGCACCGGTTGAATTAAATGGCTTGAATAAGATGACAATCCTCAAAATAGCTTGAATGGATTAAGAATGGAATTATGAATCTTCATCACTCCGAATATGAATAGCAAGAGGAGAATGATTAATTGGTGCACCGGAATAAGAAAACATTGTGAAATGAGGAAAAAGGATAAGATCAACACCGAATTCTTGAATTACATCCACCGGCAGAATTTGAGAACAAAAGAATGATGAACTTGAAGCTCTTGAGCATCTTCATGATAAATCACCAGATAAGAATATTGAAGGAAAAGAATGAAGAACCATCACGTGAATAAAATGGATACTTCATCTGAGAATTTCTGGCTCCAAGAAGAAAAGGGTGGGAGGGCGGGTAAAACAAAGACAACTTGAGATGATTGAAACAGACAAATCGTCAGATTTCTCAACGGCGTCTGTAAGGAGTAACTTGAAGAGAAGGCACACCGGTTGAAAAGGATTAACATGACCATCTCGATGATGAAGAAGAATTAGCACTCCCATAGAAATATGAGAATACCGATTAGGAAAGGTATGGATTCAACATTTGACATCGAAGCAACTCGAATACCAGAATCAAAACAAAAACAAAGGGTAGATATGTTTATGAAGAAGATTATGTTGCAACATATCTATCCGAACAGAGAATAGAACGAATGAATTCCGTTGGTACATCAACTTGACGAGAAGCCACTTGGAGAACAAAAGGTAAATAAAAACAAGGAGCAGAAGAACAAATACATGATAGAAGTTTCATTCGGCATATTCGTGCTGAAAGCTCATGGAACGTGTTACAAAAGGGTTTTGCAATCCCCGGATCAGCATAGCCAAGGACCCTTTAAGATGCAAATCCCGATCAGAACAAGCCCATAAAACCACTTCACTCAATGTAGAACCCCAAACTTCATATCGTGCATCCGTTGGAAGAATGCCTAGAACTACTAGATGAACCCACCTATTAATTTCCGAAAGTTTCCAGTTATGCAATCAGGTGTTGGGGATACAGGGGAAGCACCGCACACTCAACTCTAAACCTACATCCAGCTGTATCCATCCTTCAACACATAACCAGTCTTTTCCGGAAACCGTTTACCTCGGACCTTCGAAACGCATCCACTATACAAGCCACGGCAATACTCCCGAACTACCTCCCCGGTACTGGGTGATGTCGGGGTTATCTTGCCACTAACCGCATAGGAGAGTTTTCGATGTCGGCCGTCTTAAGTATTCTAGTACTGCCGCGATGGATTTGTGACGACAACACCTCGGAGCTCAACTCCCCGGGACACTGCCACAACCCCTAATGACAGGAGGCATCGAGAACAATGTTCTCGTCACAAAGACATCGGAACAATCCAAACAATACTCGCGAGATCCTGAAAAATATTTGTGCAATTTTTAGAGTAGAAGAGACAAGAGTAATCGTCAGGAGTCCTCACCAGAGTGAAAAGAGATGAGGAGCAAAAGAAATCATACTCTCCGATATATATATAGGACTCAAAACATTTTCAAGTGTGTGCCTAGACACAACCGTCAACTATTCGATCAATCAGTGGGGGCTTCTAGGTCGGAGAAGGCTCTGATACCAACTTGTAATGCCCAGGATGGGACTATACCTCCTACGTGTCGAGGCACGACTTAAAGGTATAAGCCCATCCTAGAATGATCTCAAGTTTGGTATCTTTGCACGACTCATGTAAAAGAGGGATTAAATTGCAAAAGAAGATAGTTGGCTTACACTCGCCACTTCACACAATACATTACATAAGCAAGACATCATTCAAAACATCACAAACCGACTATGGGCGAAGATCCAAAAGAAAAGATACCAAAACAACATAAAGCCATAGGTAAGGATCGAATCCTAGTAGAAACCACTAGTGATCGTCGAAACGTCACAAGCATACGGCCAGACTCTCTTCATCGAGCTCCCGTTGAAGCTCTGAACCAGCTCCTGCTTCAAACTCGGCTGAACCTGCATCTGGTGTTGTAGTAACTGTGAGCCACGAGGACTGAGCAATCCCATAACCATGGGTATCAAGACTAGCAAAGCTTTATGGGTAGGAAGAGGTAAAGTGGTGAGGTTGCAGCAGCGGCTAAGCAAAATATGGTGGCTAACTTACGAGTACCAGAATAAGATGAGCATCTACGCAAACGGTCGCAAAAGTAGTGATCGCTAAAGATCCTGAACTACATACGAGACAAACATAACCCCACCGTGTTCTCTTCTCAAAGTGAAAAGAGACAGTCACGGTTACTCACACAGTTGTGTGTTTTACTTCGGATCCTCTGTCAAGTTTTCTACAACCGGACATTAACAAATTCCAATCTGCCACATAACCGCGGGCACGGCTTTCGAAAGATCATAACCCTCCAGGGGTGTCCCAACTTAGCCCATCACAAGCTCTCCCGATTAGGTGAAGTGATAAATATAATATCATCACTCCTTATCTTAGGGAAAACCGATCAGGCTCGGCATCCCGGTAGCACAAGACATTTCGACAATGGTAAAACTAGTCCAGCAAGACCTCCCGGCATGCCGACACCCTGATAGTAGCCGCGCGTATCTCGTCTCAGGCCACGACCGGATGAGCACAGCGTACAGCAACCGAAGACCCCAGATAACTGGGTGGCACCGCACACGACTCTATTTGGGACCAACACCATCAGCACTGGCCCCCCTGCTATGTAGAATTAAGAACCCGGGGACGCGACCCCCTATGCAAATTTAATTATTTAATTAAGTTGTTATTATGAGGCAAATTAAAACCAATGTTGGGCCTTGCTGGAGGAGTTTTATTCAAAGTCGAACTGTCAAGGGGTCCCCATCCACCCATCGTGTAAGGAACGCAAAATCAAGGAACATAATGCCGGTTTATCGGCGCCTAAGGTGGCATGAGTGGAACAAAACACCGAGCAAAAGGCCAAGCCTTCCACCCATGCCCAGTATATAGGTGTGTTAATAATAATTATAGATATTGTGATATAACAACAACAAGTTCCCTCCTGGAACGAACTTCATCTTCACCTGCAACTAACAACGCTATAAGAGGGGCTGAGCAAGCGGGTAACATAGCCAAACAGTGGTTTTGCTAGGAAGGTGTCAAAAGGTTAGAGGTTTCATGGCAACAAGGAGAGGCTGACATAAAAGATGGGTAGCGCGACATGTAATGATAGCATCGAGACAACTAAGCATGGCAATGGTAGTAAAGGTATCCAAGGGTATGATCATCTTGCCTGGGATTCCACGAGGGAGAATAACGGGTCCATGAAGATGTCGAACGGATCCTCACAACTCCGGAACGAACCCGAAGCTAAAGAAAGAAGCAAACCGGAAAGAAGCAAACAATACGGTAAACATACAAGCATAAACATGGCATACGATGCACATCCAAGTATGATGCATGTCCGGTTTAAATATGCATGGCATGGCAAAGTGCACAAACAAGTACTACAAGTTAAGTGGAGCTCAATATGCAACGAGTTGCATATTGACGAAACACCACATGTTATTTATTTAGTTGACTCTCGTTATTTACAAGACAAGATTAAATGTTTTTTAACAAGGCAAGAGGTGAAGCAAAACAAACTACCTATCTAGACATTTTAAATGAGGCCGGAAATAACAACAACAATTCCGGAAAAATCCCCATGAGCATGTTTAGCAATTTTTAAGCAAACAACAATTTACACATTATAATGTTGTTAAATGATGCGGATGACATGATCAAGTTTATGCAATTATATTAAAAGTTGACAAGAAGAAGATATGAAGAATATGTCACCATGGTGGAAAGAAAGGGTGCCACGGCAACGGTCCGAAAATGATGCAACGGCAACATCTCGGTTCTGGTAACTCGTTGAGAGTCTGGTGCAAAAGCAAAGTTGGAGTGAGCGAGACGGACAAGATGAAAGAGGTGGGGTGATCCCGTTGCCGGGTTCCCACGGGTCGGCGACGAGGCAACCGAGGAGCATGACAAAAGACGATTCGGGCACAACGAGCACGGAGCACACAAGGGAAACATCTCATACAACATAAGCATTCGTTCACGGGTCATCGTCTCGGGGTTATACCTTCGGAACAATCGTTTAGGGGCGGTTCGAGATCGTAGAGGAAGTAGTGGAAGTAGTCGTTCCGATTCGTAGGCGTTCGGGTATCCGTAGATGTTCGGTTCGTCGAGGTACTTGGCGAATTCCTTGTTTCAGGGCCGACGGTAGTGGTACATGCCGTAGAGGGAAGTAGTTGTTCTCGTTCATCGGTAGGGGTACATGTCGCGGCACTGGACGTCGTCGGGGCGACGGTAGTTGTACTTGGCAAGCGATGGTCGTCGTGGTACTTGTCGACGGGTACTCGTCGAGTCGTCGTTTACGTAGGGGTACACGGCGACGGTAGTCGTTCTCGGACGTCGGGGACGTAGACGTTCACATTCCGTAGAGGTACTTGAGGGTCTTGTGTAGAGGTACTTGGCGCGTCTCCGAGGTCTTGGCGGGTCGTCGTGGAACTTGAGATAAACAACAATAGCAACAAACACAAACACGACACGGACACGGTCACATTAGCATCCCGGAGCAGCGAAGGAGGAGAAGCCGGGGCGTCGAGCTGGAGATGCTGGAGATGGGGTGGCCATGGCGCGCTGGAGCTGGCTCCTGGCGCGGCGTGGAGGAAGGCCGAGGGGAGACCGGCGCTCGGACTGGCTGGCAGACGGGCGCGCAGCTCCTGGAGAAGAGGATGGGCTTGGGGCGGCCATCGCCGGCGCTGTCGGGATGAGGACGGGCTTGGCGAGGAGAGACGTCTAGCTGCTGGCGATGGAAGATGGAGGGCGCGGCTCGAGGGTGCGGGCGCCGGGCTTCGGCCTTCGCGATGCGGAGAGGAGGGAGCCGCGGAGGGAGACGCGCAGGGAGGAGTAGCGGTGGCCGCAGCGGGAGGGAACGGCCGGCGGGGCCTGGCCGGTCGGACGAGGCGCTCGGGGCCTCGGGAGCTCGAGCGGGGAGGCCGGCCTCGCTGGCTCCTGGCCGCTGGAATCGCGCGGGGCGAGCTGGACGAGGCCATCGGGCGCTCGAGGGGCGCTCTGGCGCGGGATGGAGAGGCCACGGCGAGGCTCTAGTGGCGCACGGGAGTCGGAGGAGCGATGGGGAATGGAGCGGGCAGAGCTGCGAGGGAACGAGGCCAGAGGGGATCGGGCTCGGGGGTCAGGACGCTCGATCTAGATCGAGGGAAACGGGGGATGAGGTTCGATGGAGTGCGGCGCTGGGAGGAAAGGAGCGAGGGGTGCCTGGGTTGCTAGGGTTTGCAAGGGAGTGGGCTGCGGCCTAGGAGGAGAGGGAGGCTGGGCCGCTGGAGAGGAGATGGGCCGGCTGGGAGGAATGGCCTTGGGCCCAAGGAGGCCAGAGGCTGGGATAGGAGGCGGCTGGGCCTGACTGTTTTCTTATTCACTCCCCTGCCATCTCAAAACAGTAAATAAAAATAGCCAGGAAAAGAAAAAAAGAAGAAAGGAAGGGATGCAAAAGAATTTGGACAAGAGGCTATTATTCCTGGACTCGCAAAATTGCGTTGGTTCCCAAAAAATAGAAAAGGGGCATGAATGGAAAATAAATTCAAATTCCTTTGAATTTATTTCAAATGGTGTGAACAAGGACTATGATTTAGAAGAGCCCAAAATGTTCGGAATTTTTGAGGAGCCTCGATAAAAGGAAAAAGAAATATAGGGAAGGTTTTTGACGGTGAAACTTGAATTAAGAGGCATGGGGAAAATTATGCAAGTGTGCTGGGTTAATTCCAAGCAAATGAAATATTTCTTTATATAGCTCCCTAAATATTAGGAGGATATGTTATAAAGAGAAGTCACCTTCCCTCGATTTAAATGGACCGAAGGTCCACACGATTTATTTGGTTGAGATGCAAAAAATAAATATGACATGACGGCATGATGACATGATGCAATGCAAAATAAATAACGCAAGCACAAAAGAAACACACGGGAGGAACCCGGAACATCTGGAATCTCTGGAATCTTCTGGAATCTTCTGGGACGTCGGTCTTCGGGCATCACAGAGTGACGGTGGC
The DNA here is from genome assembly GCA_902687465.1 of Secale cereale. NCBI lineage: Eukaryota > Viridiplantae > Streptophyta > Magnoliopsida > Poales > Poaceae > Secale > Secale cereale. The sequence continues at coordinate 298,488,808 of LR738714.1, forward strand.
AGGTGTTTGAAATTCATTCACATTTCTTGCATGGGACCTAAGCATGCAACCAAGGACACATATTTGACTTCTCAACCTGTTTATATGCACGGGAGAATATGCATGCTGTTTAAATTTGAATTATGCGCATGAAATGCCTAGAAAACCCAGTTAATGTATAAAAATGTCCAAACGAACCTAAAAAATTCCTAAATTGAACACAACACTCCTATTGTTCTATGTTGACACATAATTTTTTTTGAAAGCAATAAGAGGCAACAGATAATGTTTCGTCCCCAAAGGTGGCACATTCCATAACGAAACCATCACGCTTGTTGTGAGAAGCTCTAGCTTGTGTGAAGCTTATACTCAAACCTGCCCCAAATGGGACAATTTTTTTACCATGGCATGTCGATGCCGCTCCATGATGGCATGCCAACATTCACGAATTTCAGACGAGTGTTAGGTTTACTAGAATTTAAAAAACCAGGTATCTCAATGTTTGCGGCCGAGTGACGGTGGCAGGGTGTTTGAAATTCAAACCCATTTCTTGCATGGGACCTAATCATGCAACCAAGCACACATATTTGATTTTTCAACCAGTTTATATGCACTGGAGAATGTGCATGTAGTTCAAATTTGAATTATGCGAATAAAATGCCTGGAAAACCCAGTTAATGTACAAAAATGTCCAAACGAACCCCGAAAAATTAAAAAACTGAACACAACACTCCTGTTGTTCTATTTTGACACTCGAAATTTTTTGCTAGCAATATGAGGCAACGGACATCGTTTCGTCTCGAAAGGTGGCACGTTCCCTACTGAATACATCACGCTTGTTGTGAGAAGCTCTGGTCTGTGAGAAGCTTATACCCAAAACCTGCCCCAAATGGGACAAATATTTTACCACAGCATGTTGATGTCGCTCCATCATAGAATGCCAAGTTTCATGAATTTCAGACGAGTTTTGTATTTACTAGAATTTAAAAAACCAGGTATCTCAATGTTTGCGGCCGAGGGACGGTGGCAGGGTGTTTGAAATTCATTCCCATTTCTTGCATGGGACCTAAGCATGAAACCAAGGAGACATATTTGTTTTTACAACTAGTTTATATGCACCCGAGAATGTGCATGTAGTTCAAATTTGAATTATGCGCATAAAATGCCTGGAAAACCCAGTTAATGTATAAAAATGTCCAAACGAACCTCGAAAAATTCCAAAAAAAAATCGACACACCTATATTTGCATGTTCACAACAGATAAAAGTTTTAACAATTCAAACACCATCCTTTGTAGCTGTGACCACATTAAGTAATTCAAATCAAGACGGTAAATCAAGTAGATCGCACAAAGTTTATTATCACCAACCGTGTGAGATGCAGCACAAAATATCTTGGAGCACCGTCGGTGTATAGTATGCATATAGCTTACGCGAGAAGGTGCGTCGGCTACAGTCCACAGCCGGCGTGTCAAGCACACTAGCTCACTCCCCAAATATCATTTCACTATTCATTCGTCGCCGGTGAAAGATGGGGACGTGGACCCACGTCGTGAGGGCAACTTCGGCGGCCCACTCCTGCGAGATCACGGCCGCAGCTGCCAGGCGCGTGCTAACAAGCTTTGTGAGGGCGATTGTAGTCTGCGTCCGGGCGGCCAAGGCAGCCCAAATGGCCGATGTTGCTTCTCAAGCGACGGCAGCAACATCTGCCTCGGGGATAGCCACTAGCGAGAGCAGCACAGCAGCTGTCCGTTCCGCAGCGGCGGCCTTAGCCCTGATGGTGGCCGCCCACTACCATGTCGAGGCCGTCAAAGCCCAGCTCGTGGTGGTCACCACACAAATCAAACGAAGCTTCTCCGACAACCGTCGGCAACCCAAGGCCGAAGACCTGTCAGTCACCGAGAGAGTTCGAGCAGCCGTCCGTTCCTGTGCGGCATACCTTGCCACGACGGAGCCCGCCAGAGCCCAAATCACGGCCGCCCACGTCCAGCTCATGGTGGCCTATGCCACATATATGGAGGACGCGGATGGCGACATGCTTGCCGAGTATGGTGCAATTGATGCCATGGAGCCCCTTCCCCAGGAGACCGTCGGGCGCGAGCTGTACATGGAGGCGGTGGCGCAGATCGATGAGCACCAGCTGTAGTAGTGATCTTTGTTTTGTTTAATTAAGAGCGCCAGTATTTAATTTGTTAGAGTAATGTTTAGGTCACCTAGCTCTGTTTAATTGGTGAACTTGCTCAATTAAGAAGTTAGTCTCCTTTGTGTACCCAAATTATGCAATGACGTGGATGACCACTGCAACTAGGGAAATTCGAACAAAAAAATTGTCGTTCAAACTCAACACACACGGGTTAAGCTATCTGAATCATTTGTGATGTTCACATATCGTACACCTTTCTGAATAAAGGACCGTGTGATGACACTTTGCGCGCCAGTTTTTTCGCTGAAGCGATTCCAAATTTTCGGCTTCCGTGGAAATATGTACCTCCCCGCCCCCTCCCCCTTACCAAAAGCCACATTTCCCCTATTTTCGCCTTCCTTTCCAAGTTGAAACCTTCACTCCTTGCTTGCAGCGCCGCTGCCTCCTCGCCGGCGCCCTCCTTCACACTGCTCGGCCGTACCCTATCCAGGCAGGTAATCCACACCCGACCCCCATCCTTCTCCTCCTTCCACATCCCACATGCCCTGACCGCCGGCGCGAGCACGACACCTTCCACCAAAATCACCGACCCCTCCACCTAATAAGCACCGCCCTAAGCCATGGTGCACGCAGTATAGCCAGGATCTCAAGGAGCATTTGGCAGCGAAGAAGAAAATCGCGGCCGCACGCGCAAATGAGGTCGCGACGGCTGCCATTCGTGCCGAATCCCAAATCTTGGAGGAGCACCCACTGTCGAGGCCACCGTTGACGCCTCGCGCGCCGACGCTGCGATGCGGTTGGCTTCTTTAAATGATAGTTCGTGGCATTTTCTCGAGGCCATCGTTTGCTAGCGAATGCCTTTCCATAACAAATTCTAGTGAATTGTGCTATCTAGTTTTACCATGCAATCTTCTGCTATAGTGTATATGTTCTATATGTCGTGCAATGCGGTGTTCAGTTAACTGCTTGGTTCAATTCTGCAAATGTGATGTTCAATTCTTCAGGGTGTATTATTTCCAAGTTGTTAAGCATGCTTTGTTTGGTTAACTGTCTGATCTTCTATTACAAGTATGTTATATTATGCAATGTGGTGCTCAGTTAACGTTTGGTTCATTTGTTGCGGTGTTTAGTTAATTGCTTGGTTCAATTCTGCAATGCGATGTTCAATTGTTGTGGCTGCATTCTTTTATTGTATACCATGTATGAAATACATCGAATTTGGATGTACTAAATACATGAGAGAAAAAATACAATTGCTATATTTCCAAGTTGTTAAGCATGTTTGGTTTGGTTAACTGTCTGATCTTCTATTAGGAGTATGTTATATTGTGCAATGTGGTGCTCAGTTAATGTTTGGTTCATTTGTTTTGGTGTTTAGCTAACTGCTTGGTTCAATTCTACAATGCGATGTCCAATTGTTGTGGGTAGAATTTTGTATTGTTGTGCATGTGAGGAATAAATCGAATTTGGCTGCACTTAATACATGAGAAACATATACAATTGCTATATTTTCTAGTTCTTAATCATGCTTGGTTTGGATAAATGGGTTTTCCATGTGTTTTGAATTAATCTGATGAATCTGCACAATGTGCTTATTTTTCATCAACATATTGTATTGATAGCATGCGAACCCTGACTTAACCTGATGACTCACTACCTTATATGTGTTGCAGGGAAACAATGAGAAGCACTGTGGTTTACAATCGAGGTTAGCATGTGCATGGTCCTTTGTCTAATAGCACATTATTGTGCAATTGCATGAACCATTCTAATATTTTGGTTTTTAACAATTTGGTCTTACACATGTAGGTCCTGTTGTCAGAGGTTTTGACCCACTGTTCGACCCTTTTTGCATATGGGGAAATGAGTTGTCCATGAATATCAGTCAAGTCAAGAAACTCAGAAAGATTGTTAGGATAAATAAATTAGCGAAAAAAAACAACAAGACCTTTCTCTGCACAACGAAGAAGACATCAGTTCACTACAGGATGGTACTAACTATTATACCTTGCCTTTTTTATTCTTTTGCCCCATTTCCAATATAGAGAAGATATTTAAGCGCATCCTTGTTTTCAGGCCTTTCCAAAGTAGTTCACTAATGATTACCTCTCAAACCACCTATATGGTCAGGAGGCGAGGAAAGTATTCATACAACACCCACGGTTTAATATTGAAGTGTTCCTGAAGAGGACGAAGGATGGACAGTCAATCATCCACAGGCATTGGCCTAAAGTTACAAAGACCTTCAACATCAATGAAGGCTCAATATTCGCCTTCTGCTTCAGCAGTTCTCCAGATGAGATACATGTGTCTATGTACCATCTATGATGCTAATTTCGAAAGGTTATAGATGTTGCATGTGAAACTTGGTCAAGGTGTAGTTGTGTAAGGGGGTAGCTGAGTGCTAAAGCTATATGATGTTGTACTCTGATGTATTTCAATTATGAAAATGAAATATATTGTGTGCTTAATATGAAATGTCAATTATATTACTAAATGGATTATGAATAATCGTATAATTATCCTGCTAACTGGGTTTTTCTATTGCAAACGGTTATTGAGAAATACCGTGTGCGATGCATCCAATAATGCACACAGTTTCTAGGAAAAAACCGTGTTAGATTAATGAACAATCACACACGACATCCTCTTGAAAATTGGTTGCGTTAGGCCACCTGGCGCAAACATTTAACACATAAAAACTGTGTGTGATGGACAACATTTGCCGCACAGTTTTCCTACGAACCATTTGTGATGCATTCAATAACGCAAACGATAAAATTATTAATATCGTGTGCAATGGCAATGCTATCACAAACGATTTAACGAGACAAATTGTGTGTGATGTACCTGTGAGCGGAAACATTTTCCTTGGAGCGACTGTGTGGGATGTACATACGAACGGAAACGTTTAGCGGGGACTGACTGTGTGGGATGTACTTGCGACAGGAAACAATTTCGCCGTATAATTGTATTTTTTTAGCTCAACTATACGTATTTCCATATTTGAGCGCTCGCCGATCGCACACGACCTCATTTTGCCGAGTGTGGGTGTGCCAGGAGGGCATATCCCCGACGATTTCTGGGTCGTGTGGGAAGTACCCCCCTATCGCCTACACTCACTTGGCGACGGTTCCGAAGGCCGTCGCGAAAGGGGTTTAAAAACGTTTGTTTAGCATCTCGTTGTACTAGTGTTGTAATGCCCAATATGTGGTGCTATCCAAGTTTAGAAGCACATATCAGAGATGCTTCGCAAGGTGGATATCATTACAACATACCATGTACTGAATATATGCGAATACCAGATAAAGGCTTACACTCGCCACAAGCTACAACATGAATACATAAATACATAGCAATGACCATATAGAAGAGCAGGATCCGACTACGAATGGAATCAAACGAATAAGAAGAACGACATCCTGATGTCTACTACACAACCTTCTTCTTGTAGACTCGTGTTGGGCCTCCAAGCGCAAAGTTTTGCAGGACAGTAGCAATTTTCCCTCAAGTGGATGACCTAAGGTTTATCAATCCGTGGGAGGCGTAGGATGAAGATGGTATCTCTCAAACAACCATGCAACCAAATAACAAAGAGTCTCTTGTGTCCCCAACACACCCAATACAATGATAAATTGTATAGGTGCATTAGTTTGGCAAAGATATGGTGATACAAGTGTAGTATGGATGGTAGATACAGGTTTTCGTAATCTGAAAATATAAAAACACCATGGTAACTAATGACAAAAGTGAGCACAAATGGTATTGCAATGCTTGGAAACAAGGCCTAGGGTTCATACTTTCACTAGTGCTTGTTCTCCCAACAATGATAACATAACTGGATCATATAACAATCCCTCAACATGCAACAAAGAGTCACTCCAAGGTCACCAGTAGCGGAGAATAAATGAAGAGATTATTGTAGGGTACGAAACCACCTCAAAGTTATTCTTTCTGATCGATCTATTGGGCTATTCCTATAAGTGTCACAAACAACCCTACAGTTTGTACTAAAATAACACATTAAGACTCACATCAAGCAAAACCTTAATGTCACCTAGATACTCCAATGTCACCACAAGTATCCACGGGTTTGATTATACAATATGCATCACAAAATCTCAGATTCATCTATTCAAACCAACAAAAATAACTTCAAAGAGTGCCCCAAGGTTTCTACCAGAGAGTCAAGACGAAAACGTGTGCAACTCCTATGCATAAGGTCACAAGGTCACAGAACCCGCAAGTTGATCACCAAAACATACATCAAGTGTATCATGTGAATATCCCATTGTCACCATAGATAAGCATATGCAAGACATACATCAAGTGTTCTCAAATCCTTAAAGACTCAATCCAATAAGATAACTTCAAAGGGAAAACTCAATCCATTACAAGAAGGTAGAGGGGGAGAAACATCATAAGATCCAACTATAATAGCAAAGCTAGTACATCAAGATCGTGCCAAATCAAGAACACGAGAGAGAGAGAGAGAGAGAGAGAGAGAGAGAGAGAGATCAAACACATAACTACTTGTACATACCCTCAGCCCCGAGGGTGAACTACTCCATCCTTGTCATGGAGACCGCCGGGATGATGAAGATGGCCATCGTGATGATTTCCCCCTTCGTCACACTACTAGGAAAAGGGCTATAGCTAATATGGACATTAATGGCGCAACATGTATGTGGCGCGCCACTGCTATATAGCAGTGGCGCACCAGATACAGGTGCGCCATTAGTGTCCTCATTACTAATGGCGCACCAGACACACGGTGCGCCATTACTAACATTTTTTTTCAAAACTACTAATGGCGCACCAGGGCACAGTGCGCCAATACTAGTTTTAATTAATAATGGCGCACCAGGGCACAATGCGCCATTACTAGTTTTAATTAATAATGGCGCACCACACACTCTATGCGCCACTACTAACAAATTTTTTTTTTACTTTTTTTTTCAAAACTAGTAATGGCGCACCACTTAACAGGTGCACCATTAGTAACCAGGGTGGGGCGCCATTGGTAACCTGAGAGCAGCTAGATATTTTTGACATCCACCTACCACACTCACTTTCCCCACTTCATTCTCTCCACCTCCTCCTCCAAGCTTGTCTCGGCTGCCTCCTCCTCCTCACCTCATTTGCACCATGGATTCACCCAAATTAAGTGGTTAAAATACCTTTTTTGATAGGTAAGTAAGGGGAAAGCTTTCTTTATGTTGTAGATCTACTTTTTTCTCCCTCCAACAACGTGCACATGCACTTTTTATGGCCTAGATCTACGTATGTTTGTGGTGTTGCATATGTTTGTGGTGTTGCATATGTTTGTGTTTGCAGGTACCGGTATTTGAAATGCTATAGTTGCAAATATTTTACCGGAATGTTGATTCATTTCTGTTTCGGCGAGAATTTGGCACTATGCATTCTTTTTGGCCCTATTTTTAGGCAAAGTCATGCAAAAAAATTGGTTCTAAAATATCATTTTGCTCTACCCCGCAGGCGACCATGGTCCGCACGATGACCGAAGGCATCGTGAATAGGTTTTTGAGCTCCGCGAAGGCCGAGATGCTTCAAAAGAACGAGACGGAGATAAGATGTATGTATCAAAGATGCAAGCTGAAGAGCCTTATTGCGGACCCGGATTCCGGACAGGTGCGGGACCACCTGCTCTTGTGTGGTTTCGTGGATGGCTATCGGTGGCAAGGTGATGAAGATGACTATGAAGTCGTCCATGGGGGCCGGACAAGAAATGAGGAAGGGCAGCAAGACAACCGCGGCGAGGGCGGGCGAGAAGACGAAGAATCTCCAGGACACAGTCATCATGTAGAAGATGCCGGACATGATGATGAGGAAGATCAAGATGAAGGGCATGATCATGAATATGAAGATGCCGAAGCAGACGACGATGGACCATCGGTGGGCTGGGTGCAGGACCCTCATATTCAATAGCTGCTTCTCAAGCAGACGGATAACGCAAGAGCTGCTGCCCGAGATAAAGCCAAGATGGATCAACTAGAGATAGACATGGTTACTCCATTGTATGAAGGATGCAGGCCCGAGGATACCCGCCTGAAAGTAATGCTCATGGCTCTGGAGATGAAGGTAAAACACAAAATGACCGACGCATGCTTCGACGAGAACATGTCATTCTGGCACGAACGTCTTCCAAAGGGAACAAGTGCCCGACCAGTTTCGAGGAGGCGAAGAAAATCGTGTGTCCTCTGGATTTACCGCACGTGAAATACCATGTGTGCATTAACAATTGCATCATTTATCAGGACGAGCATGTGAAGTCTACCATATGTACGGTGTGCGGCGTCACTTGATACAAGAAGAGGAAGAAAGCTCCTCGAAAAGTGGTGTGGTACTTTCCGATCACTCCTCGTCTGCAGCGTTATTTCGCGGACCCTAAGCTAGCAAAGCTCCTGCATGGAAAATGCCAGCCAATACGTGGGACGCCGCAGAGAAAGAATATTTCCCTATGAGAGCCGCACTGCTCACGACGGTGCACGACTATCTCGGTTACGGATATGTCGCGGGGCAGGTGGTCCACGGATTTTCTGGATGCGTGAGGTGCATGGACGACACAACGTATCGCCAGCTAGATAGAGATCCCGGGTCTTCGAAAACCGTGTTTATGGGACATTGAAGGTGGCTTCGCAATGATGACTCATGGAGAAAATGCAAGGATCTGTTCGATGGTGAAACCGAACCCCGAAGACGCCCGCGTACGAGGAGCGGCGAGGAAATAGACGAGCTGTTGAAAAATTGGAAAGAGTGCCCACCGCCGGGAAAGAAGAGAAAGGCGCCAGAGCCGCTGCTAAAGGTATGGAAAACGAGATCTGTTTTCTGGGACTTGTCGTACTGGAAGATCCTCCGTGTGCCTCACAGCCTTAATGTCATGCATATCACGAAGAATGTGTGCGAGAGTCTGCTTGGTACCCTACTTAACATGCCAGAGAGGACCAAAGATGGGCCGAAAGCAAGGGCAGACTTAAAATCAATGGGCATCAGGGAGGATCTTCACGCTAATGATGATGATGATGATGAGGCGAAGCAGGACACGGAAAGTTGTCGCAAAGGCAAAAAGGCCAAGAAGATCAGAAATGACTACCCTCCCGCGTGCTTCAATCTAAGTCAGGAGGAGATCGAGCAGTTTTTCACCTGCCTCGTAGGAATAAAACTTCCTTATGGTTACGCTGGGAAGATAAGCAGATACCTAGACTCAGCGAAGCACAAGTTCAGCGGGATGAAGTCTGACGACTGTCATGTGCTGATGACGCAGATACTTCCAGTTGCAATCCATGGGATCAGGGACGCGCACGTCCGTGAAATGCTATTTGGCCTATGCAACTTTTTTGACGTCATCTCTCGGAAGTCGGTTGGCGTGAGGTAACTCAGAAGGCTATAGGAAGAGATCGTGGTGATACTATGCGAGCTTGAGATGTACTTCCCGCCCGCATTCATCGACGTTATGGTGCATCTGCTGGTCCATATCGTGGAGGATATCATCCAACTCGGGCCGACGTTCCTGCACAGCATGATGCCGTTCGAAAGGATAAATGGTGTCATCAAACGATACGTTCGCAACATGTCACGTCCAAAGGGAAGCATAGCCAGGGGCTTTCTGACCGAGGAGTGCATCTCCTACTGTACGAATTATCTAGGCATCGAGAACCCCGTTGGTCTGCCCGTCAACAGGCACCTCAGCAGGCTCGCTGGATGGGGTCACCGTGATGGTCGCCGCGAAATGCATGTCCACTTCGAGGGTCGACTCACCGACTTTGAAAGAGCAAACCTAGTCGAGCTACAACACATAGACATGGTCGATCCTTGGGTGCACAAAACCTTTATTGAGAAGACGTACAATGACCGAGGCCAATAGAGGACGGACGGAGTTATAATTAAAGAGCACAACTCATGTTTCACGCATTGGTTCAAAGAGAAGCTTCTGTCGTACCCTTTACATGAGGATTCTTCCGCGGAAGAAAACCTCATATTCGCCTTGTCACAGGGCACCGAGCACAACCTGATGACGTATGAGGCGTACGATATCAACGGCTACACATTCTACACCGAGGACAAGGACATGAAGAGCGATGGTTATCAGAACTCCGTGGTAACGATGGAATCCTACACCAGTAACGACAAGGATAGATACTACGGAAGGATCGAAGAGATCTGGGAGCTGAGCTACGCTGGAGAGAAGGTCCCGATGTTCCGTGTCAGATGGGCCAAGAGCGTCCAAAAAGAAGACCCGTATTTCACCACCATGGTTATACCCGAAGCCAAATCCAAGACCGCGGGCGCAAACGTCGCCGCGAAAAATGAGCCATGGGTACTAGCTTTCCAAGTGGACCAATGCTTCTTCATTATCGACCCGTCAAAGCCCAGTCGTGTTGTCGTGAGGAGAGGCAAAAGGAAGATCATCAGAATGGATGGAGTCGCCAATGAGCAAGACTTCGACAAGTACGGCGACCCGAAGATGGAACATGACGATGACTATGAAGTGCCATACACCACAAGAAGAAGCAGGACAACCCTACCTAAAGGACGTCCGTTCAAGAGAAGAACTCCATTTGTCTTGGTAAGGGGGCGGGCAGTACATATTTCTGCGGCAGCCAAAAATTTGGAATCGCTTCACCGAAAAAACTAGCACGCAAAGTGTCATCAGACACGGTCCCTTATACAGAACTATGTATGATATGTGAACATCACAAAGGATTCAGATAGCTTTGAAGGGAATATGCCCTAGAGGCAATAATAAAGTTGTTATTTATATCTCCTTATATGTCATGATAAATGTCTTTCATTCATGCTAGAACTGTATTAACCGGAAACTTGATACATGTGTGAATAAATAGACAAAACAGAGTGTCCCTAGTATGCCTCTACTAGACTAGCTCGTTAATCAAAGATGGTTATGTTTCCTAACCATAGACATGAGTTGTCGTTTGATCAACGGGATCACATCATTATGAGAATGATGTGATGGACAAGACCCATCCGTTAGCTTAGCACTATGATCATTTAGTTTACTGATATTGCTTTCTTCATAACTTATACATGTTCCTATGACTATGAGATTGTGCAACTCCCGAATACCATAGGAACACATTGTGTGCTATCAAACATCACAACATAACTGGGTGATTATAAAGATGCTCTACAGGTGTCTCCGAAGGTGTTTGTGTCGGGACCCCAATCCTAAGTCACACAGGTCTAGCATGTAACACATCATATCACTTTGCGGCCTCACGCACGGTATTCCCACGGGTGCCACCTTACCTGGCCCAGGACCGTTTGCGCATTTCGGCACACGTATATGATAGTGTCGCTAGCATCCATATGACAGAGAACCCGGGCCGACATGACTAGTTATAAACCAAAAGTGGCGCTAAATTACAAAGACATGCATACATGACCCAACAATGAACGTGTCGGTCATCAACGTATGAACCCAAGTCATAGCAAGCTACAAGGACTTAAAGGAACAACGCGTGACATTTCCCCTAAGGGATAGACATAGGAACGAAGAAGGACACATGCCGGCCAGCCTAAGTGTTCCGGAGCAGTAGCAAGCTACCAAGGCTCAGTGGAAGCACTAGGAGACATTTCCTTGTAAGATAAGCTACCAAGAGTAAACAACTAGGTGTCGGATCCCACATAGCAATACACATTACACGTACGCATAACATGCAAGTATGTGTTATACAACATGGCATCACAACATAACTCAACAACTCATATATATAAGGCCCAGAAGAGCCATCATAGCATTTATTACAAACAGGGGTCACATGACCCAACATACAAAGCATACAGGTAATAGAAGCATAAAACATGTCTGAGTACAGACATCTGAAAAGGAAGAAGGCTATCAAGCCTGACTGTCTACCAGACCCTCCCAAGGGTACAAGATCGTAGCTGAGGTAACAAGCTAAACGTCGAAGTCCACGTGGAACCACTAGTGAGACTGAAGTCTCTCTGCAAAAACATAAAATAAGCAAACGTGAGTACAAAGGTACTCAGCAAGACTTACATCAAAACTAGCTACATATGCATCGGTATCAACAAAGGGGTGGTGGAGTTTGACTGCAGCAAGCCAGCTTTGACTCGGTGGCTATCCTGAACTACGACTGCAAGTAACTCTTTTGAGGTGGCGCACACGAGTCCACAAATTCACCATATCAATACACCACTATGGCTCCGCTCCCATCTCCCTACGAGAAGGCCATCCGTAGCACTCACACTTGTCTTGAGCATTTTAGAGTATCCACTTTCACTTGTCTATGTACCACGTAAGCATCCAAGAAGTCCATAACCGCAGACCCGACTATTCGAATAGATCATGTTAACCCTGCAGGGGTGTACTTCTTCACACACGCTCTCGCCACTTACCGCCATGTACACGTCGTGTATCTCGGCAACCTTCAAGCGGAAGCCTGGCGAGGGTGTCGGCCACGACCTGACTAACCACACAAGTCTCTAGTCCAGGTTTATCGCCTATTCGGGTTCCATCCGTAAGGAGATCCGGTCGGGGTGTCGCTCACGGCCCCAAACGATGTGTACAAGGTTTTTAAGCCCACCAAACGGGCGACGCTTGGTCCACCTGGCCACGGTGCCTAGTCTGTCCCAAGGCCACCTGTATCGGGTGCCACTTGGTAGACTACTAACACTACCTACAAACACCAGAAACTAGTTGCAACTCTTGGACAGAGGTCGAGTTGATTAATAAGTCGAGAGGGGCACTTAAGCATTCCAATGCGTGGTAGTAGCTATGTTATTGGACAACTTACACAGAACTCAGTTCTTAAGGACGGTTCTAGTGAGACAACCCACCATGTACTCCTACATGGCCTCTCACCGCGACCTTTACCAAAACGTGTTCACACACTTAGCTCTCAACAGTAGGACATGTTCATCACCATTCCAATTCATCCCCGATGAATCAGACCTAACACAACTTTAAGCAATAGCAAGCATAACCATAAAGCATGAATGAGTAGGCACAACATGGATCAAACAACTCCTACTCATGCTAGTGGGTTTCAACTATTTACTGTGGCAATGACAGGTCATGCAGAGGAAAGGGGTTCAGCTACCGCGGCAAAAAGCAGTTCAATCGTTGTTGTCCTAATGCAGTAAAGGAGAGCAGGAGCGAGAGAGTGGGAATATATCGGTATGCTCAATGGGGGTTTGCTTGCCTGGCACTTCTGAAGAAAGCAATACTCTTCATCGGTGTCATAGAACTCATCGTCGGAGCTACGTCCACTGAGAGGGTACAAAACCGGCAAACAGAGAAAGAACACAAACAATGTAATGCGACAATATGATGCATGATCATGACATGGCAATATGTTGTTGATTGAGCTAATGCAACTAGCAACCATATTAAATGAGGTTGATTTGAACCAAGGGTTCAAATTCAAACTTCATATGTGATTATATAAATGCCAATTATGCAAATTGTCATATACAACAACCTTAGATTGTTCAAACATGCATGAAAATGCCATAAACAGATTCCTTGAATTTTTCTGATCATTTTTCATATATAAATTATTTTCATGTGAGCTACGTTTGATTTTATATGATTTTTAGAAGTTTTAGCTATTTTCTAAAATAAATAAATCATTTTTGATTTATTTAAAATCCCAGAAAACATATACTACGCCAGCATGACGGCACTATGACGTCAGTAAGTCAATGGGCTGGCCAGGTCAAACCTGACTTGCGGGACCCGTGTGTCAGTGACTTAGGGCTAAACCTATTTTAATTAAACTAAACTAGGTAATTAGCAGGGGCTGGTCCCACACGTCAGTGACTCAGCTGAGTCTGTTAGTGGTCAAAACGGGTCAAACCCGCCGGCGTTTAGCCGCCGGCGAGGCCCGAGACGCTGGAGGTGATCGGAAAACCTCCACGGGGCTCGGATCGATGCGCTGAGGGCAGCTCTAGGATGCTGGCAATGCACCGCATCAGATGGTAGTGGTCTCCGGGCCTGGGGTGGCCGGAAATGCCGACAGCGACATCAGCAGTGGCGGCTGGAGCTCAGGCGGTTGAGGGGTTGGTGTTGTGGCGTGCAGAAGGCCAAACCAAAACGCGTGTGTTGCTCTACAGCATGCGGCGAACACGTCAGACGCACGCCCGGGACCAAAATGTCACCGGAGCCACGCCGACGTTGAGCTCAGGCGGCGGCGCGTTTCGGTCTCCGATGAAACAATGGCTTGAGCTCGAATTAAGGCATGGGAGTAGGGGGAAACGATATGGGGGCTCACAGAGAACTCGGATGCAGGCTCGGCGGCTCGGGGGAGGCACGAGCGGTGACGGAGCAGCGGCGGCGATCTCGTTCGCCCGTGGTTGAAGATGACGGCGGTGAGGATGAGGCAGGGCTTCCGGCAAAACGTGGCTCAGCACAGAGCTTCAGTGTGAGGAGACGAAGCTCGTGGACACGTCGAAGAGGCGAGGGGGAGGCTGTGGCCGCGGTGGTGCCGAGCGGCGGCGATGAACTCGCTCAGTGGAGAGAGGTGGAAGGCCAGGGAAGGGGATGAGAACGAGGGAGATAGTTGGGGCGGTTTGGCGTCTCCGTGGCGTCGTCTAGGCACGTCGAGGAGGAGCCAGGCAGGCAGGGAGGAGCTGGCGCGGCTCGGCAGCGCGCCTGGCACGCAGCTGCTTCTCCTCTTGGTAGGAGGAAGAAGACATCGCTGCCCCTGGTGGGCCTGGCCGCTACAGCGCTGGGCCAGGTGGTTGTGGCAGGAGGGCCAGGTAAGTCCTTCTCTCTCTCTTTTCTAATACTTTTTGTTTTCTATTTTTTGTAATTGTTTTGTCTTTATTAAAAATGCGAGAGCATTTTCAAAAATCATGAGACTAGTTGTGGCCACTGTTTGGATTATTTCCAACAGCCAACATTTCAGTTCATGAATATTTGGACATTTAAAATAATATATAAAATTTAAATGCCCAAATGCAAATAAGGTGTGATTTAATTCAGTGCCCAAAATATTCCACAAAAATGTTCACTATTTTTGGTTTGGTCTCAAAGCCTTACCAAAATTATCAAACATTGTTGAAGGCATTTTGGGTCATTGGAAATGATTTTATTCTTGACCCTAGTTGAATTCATTTGGTGCTAGGGTTTGAACATCCCCATTTCCAGTTTTCTGAGAAGATTAAACATGATGACATGAAGACCAAGCAAAGACAAGCAAGGACTGATCTAGGGCTGTGACAACTCACCCCCACTAAATAAGAATCTCGTCCCGAGATTCAAGACGTGAGGTAAGAAAATAGAGGGACAAAAGGCTAACACGATCTTCATGATCCAACTATCCTTCATATGAATGTTGATTGCTTGCCTCATGTCGATCCTGACATCCTTACTTTCGAGATCTTTGTCCAACATAGTGACGCTGAAAGAAACTCTACAAAATTGATCTTCTAAAAGATCGAGCAACTCAAGATCATCTCATGGAGTGAGACATCGAAGCATCTCTTGAGCTGAGACACGGAACACACATCCAGAGGGATGGAGTGAAACAAATGATGAAGGTTCACTTGGTAGGCAATAGTTCCACACCTAAGAAGATGGTGATCGATGTCACCAGACGGGGCACCTTAGCGAAGGTGACTCGTAGAGTTATTCCCTTAAGTGGAAAAAAGAATTACTTTGATATAGAGATCATTGAAATTCCCTATACCAGCATAAGGCAATCACAAACGATCGTTTGTCGGAGTTTGAGAGAACGCCATACTCCGACTAGAATGGATGATGTGGACTACCTTGTTGAAGACAATGCAAAGGTTGATTTTTCTTATCACCGGAAATGAATGGGACCCATGGTAAGCCCACTTTTGAAGATAATCATGAACAACAGGTGCTGAGGTGTAAGCTGGGAACAAAATGCAAATGTTGGGAATGTTCCAACCATCGTATCTGCCTGAGATTCAGATCTGGATGGTAACGGAATATTTCAGACAACATGTCTGGAAAAGAAAGTTTGCAACACAAACCGACGAGATGACATTGCGAGATTCTCGGGAAATGAACTATGATAGCAAGCTCCAAAACATGAGCTGGTTCTGCTACAGACATGTGAACACGTTATCACAGACAAGCATGATCGCGTAGTAGTCTTACAACGAAACACCATCGAGTTCTGATTGGGAACCATCCTTGCGGAGAGCGAAGTCATGCGCATGTACCTTTGGGTCCTTAAGGATTATCACTTAAGAACTTCTTTTCCTTGAACAAATCAATCAGTGACTTGGTGTGCTAGGGATTCATATCGAATGAAGGTTGCAAGTCTCCAGACAACAGAATACTTCGCATGTATGCATGACTGATTTGGGATGATTCCAGAGGAAGCAAAACAAACTTTCTCAAATTCACGGTGGCAACCTACATCAATTACACGTGAGTTAGGGAAAGTCACTTCTCTCGTCCAAACATATACCTCATGAACGGAACATTACGACAACGCTTACAAAGTTTCCTACACTAGCATAATGTCCAACAAAATCATGGAGAATATAAAAATGTTGCTGATGGGCTCAACAACAATTCATCCAGGTTCCCATATAAGTGGAATTCCACAATTAAGTGAACACGATGATGGCATTGGTCAGACCAAAAGATGTAACGGTGTACGCTCGAGGGATCAACCACGAGTAAGACAACATTACGAATATCGTTGGTTCTGATTTGACTTGACGATAACCCATACTCAAATCAAAGTTTGGACAAGAAAATAGATCCACAAATGATCACGGAGATCAATTGAAGAAGATATCATCTGTCTTCAATACACACACAAGATATCCCTTTGGAGTGAGCTATGTGGGTTAAGCTTTTATTTTCCAACTCTCCAAGTTGTTGTTTAGCCTAACCAACTAGTTCAGGGTATCCAACACAGATTCTTGGAGAAAGGGTGGTTTATAATAAAACCAACCTGATCACGAGCTCAACATAACGGCCAGGAACAACCTCGTAATACTTCCGAGAAGATATTCGAAAAATCACGAACCACCGATATGTTATGAAGCTCGAGAACAATCTTGCTTTTAAGGGCAAGACGATATGATCAAAAGAGCAAGGAATTAATACAAACCTAACTCATTGATCGGAGAGTGCACTCGAAATAAGGACTAGGTAGCACAATCAATCTTAGAATGATAATTTGGTAACCAACACACTAAGAATGAGATTATCGCCCATTTACTACCATGCAACGGGGTTGCTAGGAGTATTGACTTCACACATCGCAGTTCACTTGTCGGTATTCTGGTTACAATAACACGGAGACCGAGGAATGAACGATTGTGGCAAGAAGTATCACTGTATCAGGAGTTCATAGGAGGTTGTGCAATCCCCATGACATTCTTGACATAAAAGAGGTAACACTCCAAGGTAGAGCAGAGCAAAAGCTGGGTTGGCATTTTGATCTGCGGAATACAACTACTTTGACCCAGTCCTGGATATGGATAAGGTAGTCGAGTTTGTTTCTCCTAGTCATTCCGAAATAGAATGGCTTGACTGACCACAAGAGTAAAAGGCATCGATGAACACGAGTGCACAACTACTCCTGACTAACTGATAGACGGGGGTCATAATACAACTAAAGAGGAACAACTCAAAAGAACATATAACTTTCGGAGTTGTGGATGCATAGATTAGCATGTCAAACTAGTTCAACATATTTCTTCCGGAGAACCCATGCAGAAAGGTAGAATTAGCAGAGTCACAACATGGAATCGAGAACTCATCAAGAGCACTCTGATTGTGATCTTTTGGTTCAAAAGAACTTCTGCCATAGCGGTTCATGGTATTGGAAGAACGATAACCGCGGACCTCGAGGACTATCACAAGGTTACTAATATCCTAAAGGAACGAGCAAACACTATCAACATGAAGTAGGTAGGGTGAATCTCGGGTTCAAGAACCCATGAATAGAATACCTACTAACTAAATGGCATCACAGGATGCTTTCGAGAATAATGGCCAGAATCGTCACACTGAGAACACAACACAAGGTTGTTTTACTGGGTGATTCTCTAAGATACCTAGGGTCATAATAATAACTCCAACATATATGTCGAGGTAACAGAGTACGTCAACACACTGACTAGTGTGCTTAGTCTGGCCCAAAGGAACATCGGGAACATGATGGAAATATTTGCAAATGCATCAGATTGTTTAGAAACTTGGGAAGACTCAGACAGCATAACGGCTGTAAATGCTCAAAAAGATTTTGAAATTCATGTAAAAAGGTAGCATAACCACTCAACATCATAATGTCAAGGTTCTGAGATCAACTGTTTAACATACTGAAGTAGTAGAAACTGAACTGAGAGTTGAATCCACCATTAACGTGATCCTGATAAATAGAATGAAAATCCTAGTTCTTAATCCCCGTAGAATAGAAGAAGGTGACTCATATCAGAAGGTCATAAGGTAAAGGAGTAAAAAGAGCCTTACGTTCCCTTCCACAATCAATTCCCTTAATATAACTAAAGAGTTTCTAGACACAACTTCAACTAGTTTGGCTTGGTAATCCTACAGGCAGTCAGGCTCTGATACCAAAGCTGTCGGGACCCCGATCCTAAGTCACACGGGTCTAGCATGTAACACATCATATCACTTTGCGGCCTCACGCACGGTATTCCCACGGGTGCCACCTTACCTGGCTCGGGACCATTTGCGCATTTTAGCACACGTATGTGATAGTGTCGCTAGCATCCATATGACAGAGAACTCGGGCCGACATGACTAGTTATAAACCAAAAGTGGTGCTAAATTGCAGAGACAGCCATACATGACCCAACAATGAATGTGTCGGTCATCAACGTATGAACCCAAGTCGTAGCAAGCTACAAGGACTTAAAGGAACAACACGTGACATTTCCCCTAAGGGACAGACACAGGAACGAAGAAGGACACATGCCGGCCAGCCTAAGTGTTCCGGAGCAGTAGCAAGCTACCAAGGCTCAGTGGAAGCACTATGAGACATTTTCCTGTAAGATAGGCTACCAAGGGTAAACAACTAGGTGTCGGATCCCACACATAGCAATACACATTACACGTACACATAACATGCAAGTATGTGTTGTACAACATGGCATCACAACATAACTCAACAACTCATATAGATAAGGCCCAGAAGAGCCATCATAGCATTTATTACAAATAGGGGTCACATGACCCAACATACAGAGCATACAGGCAACAGAAGCATAAAACATGTCTGGGTACAGACATCTGAAAAGGAAGAAGTCTATCAAGCCTGACTATCTACCAGACCCTCCCAAGGGTACAAGATCGTAGCTGAGGTAACAAGCTAAACGTTGAAGTCCACGCGGAACCACTAGTGAGACTGAAGTCTCTCTGCAAAAACATAAATTAAGCAAACGTGAGTACAAAGGTACTCAGCAAGACTTACATCAGAACTAGCTACATATGCATCGGTATCAACAAATGGGTGTGTAATGCCCAGGATGGAGCTATACCTCCTACGTGTCGAGGCACGACTTAAAGGCATAAGTCCATCCTAGAATGATCTCAAGTTTGGTAATCTTTGCACATCTCATGTAAAAGAGGGGATTGTAAACATAAATAGTTGGCTTACACTCGCCACGTCACACAATTACATAACATGTCTCAATCATCATACATTAAGAATATCACAACCCTCTAAGGGCAAAATCCAAATGTCAAGATACCAAACTTAGATAAATAAACCACAGGCGGATCGAATCCTAGTAGGAGTCTCCACTACTGATCATCCGGATAACGAACATAGTACCGACTACGCTCCTCGTCGTACTCCCAATCCAGCTCGGTGCCATCACCTGGATAGCTCACAGTTGGACCTGCATCTGGTGTGGTGAAGTAACTGTGAGCCACAGAGGACTCAGCAATCCCGTTCCCGGGTAACAAGACTATTTAAGCCTTGGGAGAGGATAAGGCTGAAGAAAAGAATAAGTGTCTGCAGCAGCAACTAGCAACTAGCTTACGTGAGTGAGAGCAAGAAGAGAAAGCCTCGGACGAGAGGTGATCACGAAGTGATCCTAGCTACAAGCTCAACAAACATAATCCCTCCGTGTTCAACTCCCGAATCCCTATTCGGAAATTGACGGTCACGGAACGCACGCTGGTAGTGTATAAGAAACATTGTGTCAAGTTATCTACAACCGGATATTAACAAGCTCCCATCTGCCACATAACCGCGGGCACGGCTTTCGAAAGTTCATATCCCTGCAGGGGTGTTCCAACTTGACCCATTACAAGCACACGATCCGTGGAGTCGCAACTCCAAAGTGGGAAGACCCGAGTATCCTCGGAATCCCGTGCTCAAGATATACCGAACTAAGGTAAGGCTAATCCAGCAAATCCTCCCGGCGTGCCGACACCCTGATAGTAGCCGCGCGTACCTCGTCTCAGGCCATGACCGGATGGGCGATCCCACAGGTTTTTACCAGACCTTGAGTTTCCTCGAGGTGGCCCCGCGTAACCCCCAGTTTGGACCAACACTCATATGGAGCACTGGCCCGGGTTGTTGAATTAATAAAAAGGGTTTATAACTCCCTATGCAAGTTTAATTAGTTATTAGGCAAATAGTACCAATGTTGGGACTTGCTGGAAAAGACTTAGCACTTAGTGGTTTATCGAGGGGGTCCCATACACCCCAACCGTGTTAGGAACGCATAATCAAGGAACATAACACCGGTTTATACGGTTCCTAACGGCATGAGTGGAACAAATCACCAAGCAAAAGGCTTAGCCTTCCACCCTTGCCAATATATAGATGACTTCATTTAAGCAATTATATAGTGTGATAAAACCCAACCAAACTTCAACATGAAGCAAGCATCTTCGATCTTCACCTGCAACTAGCAACGCTATAAGAAGGGCTGAGCGAAGCGTACTTAGCCAAGCAACGGTTTGCATAGGTAGGTTGGTTAAACATGGCAATTGGTTACAAGTAGGAGGCTGACAAGAAGATCATGGGCATCGAGGCAAAACTATAGAGCGGAACTACTAGCAAAAGGCAAAGATAGTAGTGTTATCGGGGTTCGGTCATCTTGCCTGAAGAGAAGTCGTTCGGATCGTAAGAAGGGTCCTCGTGCTCAACCTCGGTGGAACCCTCGTGCTCGTACTCGAACTCGGTCTCGGCTTCCGGCTCTAAACAAAACAATCACACCAAGCACCAATCAACAAGATGCAATGCGCACTCGAAAAAGATGAATGCATGATGGATGCACTAAGGATGCACACGGAGCACGGAAAAATAGCACACAAGCAAAACACCTCAAAACATGATAATAATATGATATTATGAATCTACACAGAAAATCGATCAAGTTTCATATAAGATTCGCTGAAATCGGAGTTACGGGCTAAAAGTTATGCCCGAAACAAGAAATGAGCGAAAGCTGAAAATTACAGCAACATAGCAACTTCGGAGCACAAAATAATTAAGCTACAGCACTCAAACAACATGGCAAAGGACATGAACACAAACTAGACATATACTACAGCAACTAAGTTCAAAGGTGCACCCCCAAAGGAGCCACGGATCAATAGCAATGATCTTGGACATATTGAACTTGACAATAAAATTCTGGCAACAGAATTTTATTGAAACTTTGGAGCAAAAGATAAACATGCTACAGCCACTTAAATAAACATGTGAGGACATGAATGGAAAGCCAACAATATATACTACAAGGAACAATCAAGATCCACTCCAAAACTAACATGGTTTGTCCTAGAACATCACACGAACATGGCATCGGAACGTTACAGATTTCAGACTTAGTGAAAAATCCACTAAGTCCTAAAACAGCAATTTCATCATGGCATCTAAAAGAGCATGTTTAAGTCACCTCGAAACTAAACATGGCAGATGGTAAGCACCTCATCAAAGTACACATGATGGTGATTCCGAAACACACAAGCATGCTTCATTGAGGTAAACACAACGATAGCAACGAGCTCAACAAGATGGCATTTCATAACAAGTGAAACAACATCACAGCCACATGGCACTTTGCAATGATGATATACATGGCAAGAATAAATCTATCATGCAACCTAACACAAGCAACTTGTAGAGCATGGCAAGACGAACACGTGGACATGTCATTTGCATCATTCGGACAAACGAGCTAAAAGATATCACATGGCAAAGATGAAATGAAAACATCACATAACAGCAGTTTATATCATGATGCACTCTTGCAACAGCAAAACAAGCACCTAGATGATCTCTAACATGCATGACAACAAAAGATAAAACGTAGTGCTATTCACCACGAACGTCTGGACATGCTATATGCGCGAAACGGAGCACCACACTAAAAGATATAGCAGTTTGAATATAGCATCAGAACACAAATAACGGAGACTTAGAGATATTTGGGGCAACCTCCTCTCAGATCTGGATCCGAAAAAAACCCACGGGCTCGGGCGGCGGACTGGATCGGCGGAGGAGAGGCGGCGGCTGGGCCGGCCCGAGTGGCGGCGGCGCGTCCGGCGGTGTTCTGGGCCCCGGCGAGCGGAGCGGCCCACCTGGCTGCTGGCTCGGACGAGGGATCCCGGCTCGGCTCGGCCCAGCTGAGGGAGCGGCGCCTGGGCGGCTTCGAGGCGGCGCGGCCCGCGGTGCTTGGCGATCCGGCGGCGGGAGCGGAGGCCCGCGGCGACGACTGGGCCTGCTGCGGAGGCGCGGGGGTGGTGCGAAGTGCTGGGCCGGCGACGGAAGGACGGAGGGGCCCAGCCGGGGCGATACGGGGCGGTGGCCTTCGGGCCTGACGAGGCTGGCACGGGGTGGTGCGAAGGAGCGAAGGCGATGCGGAGGATCGGTCGAGGCCCGAAGGAGGGGGCGGCGAAGTGGTCCTCCTCGAGGCCCGATCGGCTGGCGCGGCTCGAACGCGTCCTCGAGGCCTGGCGCGGCTGGAGAGGATGGCTGGATGCGTTGACTCAGCGGGAACGAAGGGATCCGGTCGGGGAGCTCGAAGGAGAGGCTCCAAGTGGCAGTTTTGATCTGATGGAGCACAAAAATTGAGGGGAGGAAGGGAAAAGAAGGGGCTAGGGTTAGGGATGGTCTAAAATGGACATGGGGGTGCTATAAATAGCAGATTTTTAGGGTTGAGGGATCTGGGGGTGTTAGGAGCCCTCCAATCGCGATCCGACGGATCCGATCGCGGGGGTAGTTTAGAAGGGCCTAGGAGAGGGTAGTGGACTGCAAGAGGGATGTTTCTGGGCCACAAGTGGAGGCACTTTGGACCCACACGAATAACTGTTGGGATAGCACACGGAGTCCAAACGCGACGAGATTTGAGAGGCGGGTTGCACACAACAAAACAACAACACACACAACAACCTCGCGGCACACCGGCAACGTTACACGCCCAAACACCAAAGTAGGCCTACGGAACGTCACGGACACGTGAGGGAGCTCCGGAACGCGAAACGGACAACGGGAAGGAACGCGTGGAACTGGATGCAACCGACAACACAAATGCAATGCAATGCGCATGTCTACATGATATGAATGAATGCCACACACTCACACAACAAAACGACGAAAACCCGAAAGACAAAGAACCCGGAATGAAAATAGATGAAGCCGGAGATATATTATATACCCAGAAGGGAAAGTATTACATCCGGGGCATTACAAACTCTCCTCTACTACAAAAAGATCTCGTCCCGAGATCTAGGACTGGAAAAAGGAAGGGTACTCGGAACGAAGATGATCTTCTCGTTCCCAGGTAGCTTCTCGGTCGATGTGATGTGACCACTTGACTTTCAGAAATTTGATGGACTTGTTGCGGGTCTTGCGTTCGGTTTCTTCGAGAATTGCAACTGGATGCTCTCGGTAGGACAGGTCTTGTTGAAGATCAAAGTCTTCAAACGGAATCATGCGCTCAGGTGCCTTGAAGCATTTGCGAAGTTGAGACACATGGAAGACATCATGAACATTGGCGAAGTTTTGAGGGAGCTCAAGTTGATAGGCTAGATCGCCTCTCTTGCCAAGAATCTTGAAAGGCCCGACGTATCTAGGAGCAAGCTTTCCTTTGATACCGAATCTTTGGGTGCCTTTCATCGGAGAAACTCGGAGATAGACATGATCACCGATGTTGAAAGCCAAATCACGATGCTTGCCGTCATAGTAGCTCTTCTGATGCGACTGAGCGGCCTTGAGATTCTCACGTATGACTTTGCACATTTCTTCGGCTTCTGAGATCAAGTCATTGCCAAGAAGTTGACGTTCGCCTGTTTCAGACCAGTTGAGAGGGGTACGGCACTTTCTGACATAGAGGATTTCAAACGGTGCTTTGCCTGCACTTGCTTGAAAGCTGTTGTTGTAAGAGAACTCGGCAAATGGAAGGAAGTCTTCCCATTTCATGCCGAAGGATATGACACAGGCTCTGAGCATGTCTTCTAGAATCTGATTCACACGCTCGACTTGACCACTAGTCTGAGGGTGAAAAGCAGTGTTGAACCTGATCTTAGTGCCCATGGCGGACTGAAAGGAGTCCCAGAACCTTGATGTGAACAAGCTTCCACGGTCTGAGGATATAACTTGAGGAATGCCATGTAGGGACACAATTCTGGAAGTGTACAGCTCTGCAAGTTGAGCTGCATTGATTGATTCTTTGACTGGCAGGAAGTGAGCGACTTTGGTAAGCTTGTCAATCACCACAAAGATAGCATCATTTCCTCGCTTGGATTTAGGAAAGCTAGTGACGAAGTCCATTTCAATGTGGTCGAACTTCCACTCGGGGATAGGAAGAGGTTGGAGAAGACCGGCTGGACGTTGATGTTCTGCTTTCACTCTTCTGCACACATCACATTCATTCACGAATTGGGCAATCTCCCTTTTCATGCGTGTCCACCAGTAAGACTGCTTGAGGTCTTGGTGCATCTTGGAACTGCCAGGATGAATGGAAAGGAGAGAATCATGTGCTTCTTCCATTATGAGCTTCCTGAGATCACCTTTGGGAACAACGCGTCTGTCCTCGAAGAACAAGGTATCTCTCTCATCAACACGAAAGCACTTGTATTTCGGAATGCCCTTAGCAATAGCATGTTTCACCTTCTTCACCATGATATCACTGAGCTGGGCCTCACGGACTTGATCTTCCAAGGTAGGAGCAATTTGAAGATTTGCAAGAAAACCCTGCGGAACAACTTGAAGGTTGAGCTTCCTGAATGCTTCACAAAGCTCAGGCTGGTACGGCTTGATAAGAAGGCTGTTGCAATATGCCTTTCTGCTCAAAGCATCTGCAATCACATTCGCCTTGCCAGGAGTGTATTCAATGCTGGGATTATACACCTGGATCATTTCAACCCAACGAGTCTGACGGAGGTTCAGATGCGGCTGTGTGAAGATTTACTTCAAGCTCTTGTGATCAGTGAAGATGTCGACCTTTCTGCCCAACAACAGATGTCTCCACGTAATCAAAGCATGTACCACAGCTGCTAGCTCGAGATCATGTGTGGGATAGTTCTTCTCACTTGGCTTGAGCTGACGAGAAGTGTATGCCACAATTCTCTTATCTTGCATAAGCACACCACCAAGACCTTGAAGAGAAGCATCACAGAATACTTCATAGGGCTTGGATTCATCTGGAGGAGTCAGAACTGGAGCAGAGACGATCTTTTCTTTGAGAGTTTTGAATGCCACTTCACACTCGGGAGACCAAAAGTATTTGACATTCTTCTGAAGCAAGTTGGAAAGAGGCTTGGCAATCTTGGAGAAGTTCTCAACGAACCTTCTGCAATAGCTGGCAAGACCCAGAAAACTGCGGAGCTGCTTGACGTTCTGAGGAGCTTCCCAGTTGACAATTGCTTCAACTTTCTCGGGATTAACCGCAATGCCGTCAGCTGAGATGATGTGGCCCAGGTACAAAACCTTATCGAGCCAAAACTCGCACTTGGAGAACTTGGCATAGAATTTATGCTCTCGGAGTCGATCAAGAACCAGACGTAAGTGCTTTTCGTGATCTTCTTCATTCTTGGAAAACACCAGAATATCATCCAGATACATAAGCACAAACTCGCCAGTATAGGGGTTGAAGATGTAATGCATCATCCTCGAAAAGGTAGGAGGAGCATTGGCGAGACCGAAGGACATGACGGTATACTCGTATGAACCGTAGCTCGTTCTGAAGGCCGTCTTGGGAATGTCTTCCTCGCGAATGCGAATTTGATGATAGCCCATTCGGAGGTCAAGCTTAGAGAACACTTTAGCTCCTTTGAGCTGCTCAAAGAGTTCATTGATGTTGGGGAGCGGATACTTGTTCTTAATCGTCTTCTTGTTCAATGGCCGGTAGTCGACACAGAGACGCTCCGTGCCATCTTTCTTCTTGACAAATAAGACACCACAACCCCACGGAGACGTACTAGGCCTAATGAGACCCATACTCTCCTGCTTATCAAGCTGCTTCTTCGATTCCTTCAATTCATCCGGAGAGAGCTTGTACGGACGCCGGCATGCTGTCTCAGTACCCGGCTCGAGTTCAATAATGAATTCCACCTGACGGTGTGGAGGCATGCCTGGAAGTTCTTCAGGAAAGACGTCTTGATATTCGTTCACCACCGGAATTTGAGATATGGCATTAATTTCGCCCTTATCATTGAGAGAGAAAAGCCTGATAGTGTTATCCCTTGAGGCAAAGATAATCACATCTTCATCAGAATGAGTCATCTTGACTTCCTTCTGTGCACAATCAATGTGAGCATCATGTTGAGAAAGCCAATCCATTCCGAGGATGAGGTTGATGTCAGAATTACCAAGAACCACCGGAGAAGCCAAAAATCGATAATCACCCATGCGAGTAGAAACATCCGGAGCAAATATCTTTGAATGCAATAGTTTGCCTGGAGAAACAACTGACAATTCCCTTGGCAAACTTCTGGTGACAATGTTGTGCTTGGATGCAAATGGATATGACATGAAAGAGCATGTAGCACCCGAATCAAATAACACTTTAGCAGGAAAAGAGTTCACTGGAAGGTTACCCAAAATGACATCAGAAGAATTCTCCGCTTGTGCTGCATTCATCAGATTGACCCTTGCAGACTTTGGATCATGCCTGACAATAGCTGAACTCACAGGTGGAGGAGGTGGAAGACGCTTCGGGTTCGGACATCTGTTGGCAAAGTGACCTTTCTGAGTGCATTTGTTGCAAGTCACTTCTGAGAGAGGACGGAAATGAGAGCCACTTGACTTGGAGCCTTGAGACTGAAACTGCTTCTTCGACTGGTTGCTCGGGTTGGGTGGGTGGGAGAAACCACGTGCACTAGAGTTCTTGTGGTTGGAGTTGTTGGAGTTGTTGGAGTTGTTGGAGTTGTTGTATGGAGCTCAAATCACTGGAGGAGGAGGAAGCCAGAATTTTTGATGCTTCGAGACCATCTGAGACGATGAGGAAGAGTGAACGGCATCTCGAATTCTCTTCTTAGAAGCCTCCATCTTAAGCTGAGCTGCCTCTTGTTTCAAAGCCATGTTATAGAACTTGTCGAATTCATCCGGCTCGAACAAGGTGAGAGCAAGCTGAAGTTCATCTTTGAGACCTCCACGGAACTGGTAGATTTTTCTCTTGGCATCAGGAATGTCTTGCTTAGCATAACGAGCGAGGTTTTGGAACTTGACATTATACTGATAGACTGTCATGGAGCCCTGCTTCAGGTTGCGAAATTGCTCACGCATACCCTCGATGACACTTGTAGGAATGTGGTGCGAACGAAAATCCTTGCAGAAATTCTCCCAAGAGATCACCTGACCTGGCCTGGAGTCTTTGTACTGCTGCCACCAATCAACTGCTTGATCTTTGAGTTGGAAGGCTGCAAACTTCACATAATCATCTTCCTTCACGTTACTGCACTCAAAATGCTTCTTTATGTCGGTTAACCAATCTTCAGCATCAAGAGGGTCGACACAGTAACTGAAAGCTTTAGGATTGTTGGCCAAGAACTGGTTGAGAGTAGCATGGTGCTGATGGTTGAAGAAGTTGCCTTGATTCCCTGGAACACCCTGATTAGCTTGATTAGCTTGCATCTGCTGCATCATCTGCATCAACAACTGGGTGTTCTGAGCTGTAGTCTGCATAATCGCTCTCCAAGCCTCACGCGGAGGAGGAGGGGAAGGAGGACGTTCTGGGACCTCTTCCACCTCTGGGTTAGCGTTGGGAACCTTTTTCGGAGCCATCCTGAAAGAGATGACCACGAATCAGCAATTGATTGACAAATGGTATAAGCTGAATCAATGGCATGAATTGCAACAAGTCTTCACAATTATCATTCGAATAATAAGAACGAATGAAATCATTCGAACAAGAGGAACGAATGAAATTCTCAGTTAAATGATAACATCAATCTTCACGAGAAGCCACATAGGGGACAAAAAGGATAAAAATAAGAAAACAACAAGGTACAGACGGGAACAAACACAAGATAGGAGCTTCCTTCTAACATCTTTGTGCTGAAAGCATATGAACGCGTTACGAAAAGGTTTTGCAATCCCCGGATCAGCATAGCCAAGGACCCTTTAAGATGCAACTCCTGATAGTAACATCGGTCATAAACCACTTCACTCAATGTAGAACCCCGAACTCACTAACCTGCATTCGTTGGAAGAATGCCTACGATCTACTGGATAAACCCACCTATAGATTTCCGAAAGATTCCAGTTATGCAATCAGGTGTTGGGGATACACGGGAAGCACCGCGCAATCAACTCTAAACCTACATCCAGGTGTATCCATCCTTCAACACATAACCAGTCTTTCTCGGAAACTGTGTACCTCGGACCTTTGAAAAGCATCCACTATAACAAGGTATGGCAATACTCCCGAACTACCTCCCCAGTACTGGGTGATGTCGGGGTTATCTTGCCACTGGCCGTATAGGAGAGATTTTCGATGTCGGCCGTCTTAAGTATTTAGTACTGCCGCGATATGCTTGTGACGACAATACCCCGAAGCTCAACTCCCCGGGAACAGGAGGCATCGAGAACAATATCCTCGTCACAAGAACATCGAAACAATCCCAGAATACTAGCGGGATTCCTAAAAAAAATTTGGTGCAATTTTTGAAGATAGGAGAGACAAGAGTAGTCGTCAGGAGTCCTCACCAGAGAGAAAGGGGATGAGAAGCAAATAAATCCTACTCTCCGATATAATATAGGACTCAAAATGTTTTCAGTGTGTGCCTAGACTCGACCGTCAACGATTCGATCAACCAGTGGGGGCTCCTAGGTCGGAGAAGGCTCTGAATACCAACTTGTAATGCCCAGGATGGAGCTATACCTCCTACGTGTCGAGGCACGACTTAAAGGCATAAGTCCATCCTAGAATGATCTCAAGTTTGGTAATCTTTGCACATCTCATGTAAAAGAGGGGATTGTAAACATAAATAGTTGGCTTACACTCGCCACGTCACACAATTACATAACATGTCTCAATCATCATACATTAAGAATATCACAACCCTCTAAGGGCAAAATCCAAATGTCAAGATACCAAACTTAGATAAATAAACCACAGGCGGATCGAATCCTAGTAGGAGTCTCCACTACTGATCATCCGGATAACGAACATAGTACCGACTACGCTCCTCGTCGTACTCCCAATCCAGCTCGGTGCCATCACCTGGATAGCTCACAGCTGGATCTGCATCTGGTGTGGTGAAGTAACTGTGAGCCACAGAGGACTCAGCAATCCCGTTCCCGGGTAACAAGACTATTTAAGCCTTGGGAGAGGATAAGGCTGAAGAAAAGAATAAGTGTCTGCAGCAGCAACTAGCAACTAGCTTACGTGAGTGAGAGCAAGAAGAGAAAGCCTCGGACGAGAAGTGATCACAAAGTGATCCTAGCTACAAGCTCAACAAACATAACCCCTCCGTGTTCAACTCCCGAATCCCTATTCGGAAATTGACGGTCACGGAACGCACGCTGGTAGTGTATTAGAAACATTGTGTCAAGTTATCTACAACCGGATATTAACAAGCTCCCATCTGCCACATAACCGCGGGCACGGCTTTCGAAAGTTCATATCCCTGCAGGGGTGTTCCAACTTGACCCATTACAAGCCCACGATCCGCGGAGTCGCAACTCCAAAGTGGGAAGACCCGAGTATCCTCGGAATCCCGTGCTCAAGATATACCGAACTAAGGTAAGGCTAATCCAGCAAATCCTCCCGGCGTGCCGACACCCTGATAGTAGCCGCGCGTATCTCGTCTCAGGCCACGACCGGATGGGCGATCCCACAGGTTTTTACCAGACCTTGAGTTTCCTCGAGGTGGCCCCGCGTAACCCCCAGTTTGGACCAACACTCATGTGGAGCACTGGCCCGGGTTGTTGAATTAAGAAAAAGGGTTTATAACTCCCTATGCAAGTTTAATTAGTTATTAGGCAAATAGTACCAATGTTGGGACTTGCTGGAAAAGACTTAGCACTTAGCGGTTTATCGAGGGGGTCCCATACACCCAAACCATGTTAGGAACGCATAATCAAGGAACATAACACTGGTTTATACGGTTCCTAACGGCATGAGTGGAACAAATCACCAAGCAAAAGGCTTAGCCTTCCACCCTTGCCAATATATAGATGATTTCATTTAAGCAATTATATAGTGTGATAAAACCCAACCAAACTTCAACATGAAGCAAGCATCTTCGATCTTCACCTGCAACTAGCAACGCTATAAGAAGGGTTGAGCGAAGCGTACTTAGCCAAGCAACGGTTTGCATAGGTAGGTTGGTTAATCATGGCAATTGGTTACAAGTAGGAGGCTGACAAGAAGATCATGGGCATCGAGGCAAAACTATAGAGCGGAACTACTAGCAAAAGGCAAAGATAGTAGTGTTATCCGGGTTCGGTCATCTTGCCTGAAGAGAAGTCGTTCGGATCGTAAGAAGGGTCCTCGTGCTCAACCTCGTTGGAACCCTCGTGCTCGTACTCGAACTCGGTCTCGGCTTCCGGCTCTAAACAAAACAATCACACCAAGCACCAATCAACAAGATGCAATGCGCACTCGAAAAAGATGAATGCATGATGGATGCACTAAGGATGCACACGGAGCACGGAAAAATAGCACACAAGCAAAACACCTCAAAACATGATAACAATATGATATTATGAATCTACACAGAAAATCGATCAAGTTTCATATAAGATTCGCTGAAATCGGAGTTACGGGCTAAAAGTTATGCCCGAAACAAGAAATGAGCGAAAGCTGAAAATTACAGCAACATAGCAACTTCGGAGCACAAAATAATTAAGCTACAGCACTCAAACAACATGTCAAAGGACATGAACACAAACTAGACATATACTAAAGAAACTAAGTCCAAAGGTGCACCCCCAAAGGAGCCACGGATCAATAGCAATGAACTTGGACATATTGAACTTGACAATAAAATTCTGGCAGCAGAATTTTATTGAAACTTTGGAGCAAAAGATAAACATGCTACAGCCACTTAAATAAACATGTGAGGACATGAATGGAAAGCCAACAATATATACTACAAGGAACAATCAAGATCCACTCCAAAACTAACATGGTTTGTCCTAGAACATCACACGAACATGGCATCGGAACGTTACAGATTTCAGACTTAGTGAAAAATCCACTAAGTCCTAAAACAACAATTTCATCATGGCATCTAAAAGAGCATGTTTAAGTCACCTCGAAACTAAACATGGCAGATGGTAAGCACCTCATCAAAGTACACATGATGGTGATTCCGAAACACACAAGCATGCTTCATTGAGGTAAACACAACGATAGCAACGAGCTCAACAAGATGGCATTTCATAACAAGTGAAACAACATCACAGCCACATGGCACTTTGCAACGATGATATACATGGCAAGAATAAATCTATCATGCAACCTAACACAAGCAACTTGTAGAGCATGGCAAGACGAACACGTGGACATGTCATTTGCATCATTCGGACAAACGAGCTAAAAGATATCACATGGCAAAGATGACATGAAAACATCACATAACAGCAGTTTATATCATGATGCACTCTTGCAACAGCAAAACAAGCACCTAGATGATCTCTAACATGCATGACAACAAAAGATAAAACGTAGTGCTATTCACCACGAACGTCTGGACATGCTATATGCGCGAAA
>LR738714.1:298522716-298581535 GCA_902687465.1 Secale cereale
GGAACGAAGGGATCCGGTCGGGGAGCTCGAAGGAGAGGCTCCAAGTGGCAGTTTTGATCTGATGGAGCACAAAAATTGAGGGGAGGAAGGGAAAAGAAGGGGCTAGGGTTAGGGATGGTCTAAAATGGACATGGGGGTGCTATAAATAGCAGATTTTTAGGGTTGAGGGATCTGGGGGTGTTAGGAGCCCTCCGATCGCGATCCGACGGATCCGATCGCGGGGGTAGTTTAGAAGGGCCTAGGAGAGGGTAGTGGACTGCAAGAGGGATGTTTCTGGGCCACAAGTGGAGGCACTTTGGACCCACACGAATAACTGTTGGGATAGCACACGGAGTCCAAACGCGACGAGATTTGAGAGGCGGGTTGCACACAACAAAACAACAACACACACAACAACCTCGCGGCACACCGGCAACGTTACACGCCCAAACACCAAAGTAGGCCTAC
Source organism: Secale cereale (assembly GCA_902687465.1). NCBI lineage: Eukaryota > Viridiplantae > Streptophyta > Magnoliopsida > Poales > Poaceae > Secale > Secale cereale. Next base: position 298,523,164 of record LR738714.1, read on the forward strand.
GGAACGTCACGGACACGTGAGGGAGCTCCGGAACGCGAAACGGACAACGGGAAGGAACGCGTGGAACTGGATGCAACCGACAACACAAATGCAATGCAATGCACATGTCTACATGATATGAATGAATGCCACACACTCACACAACAAAACGACGAAAACCCGAAAGACAAAGAACCCGGAATGAAAATAGATGAAGCCGGAGATATATTATATACCCAGAAGGGAAAGTATTACATCCGGGGCATTACAAACTCTCCTCTACTACAAAAAGATCTCGTCCCGAGATCTAGGACTGGAAAAAGGAAGGGTACTCGGAACGAAGATGATCTTCTCGTTCCCAGGTAGCTTCTCGGTCGGTGTGATGTGACCACTTGACTTTCAGAAATTTGATGGACTTGTTGCGGGTCTTGCGTTCGGTTTCTTCGAGAATTGCAACTGGATGCTCTCGGTACGACAGGTCTTGTTGAAGATCAAAGTCTTCAAACGGAATCATGCGCTCAGGTGCCTTGAAGCATTTGCGAAGTTGAGACACATGGAAGACATCATGAACATTGGCGAAGTTTTGAGGGAGCTCAAGTTGATAGGCTAGATCGCCTCTCTTGCCAAGAATCTTGAAAGGCCCGACGTATCTAGGAGCAAGCTTTCCTTTGATACCGAATCTTTGGGTGCCTTTCATCGGAGAAACTCGGAGATAGACATGATCACCGATGTTGAAAGCCAAATCACGATGCTTGCCGTCATAGTAGCTCTTCTGACGCGACTGAGCGGCCTTGAGATTCTCACGTATGACTTTGCACATTTCTTTGGCTTCTGAGATCAAGTCATTGCCAAGAAGTTGACGTTCGCCTGTTTCAGACCAGTTGAGAGGGGTACGGCACTTTCTGACATAGAGGATTTCAAACGGTGCTTTGCCTGCACTTGCTTGAAAGCTGTTATTGTAAGAGAACTCGGCAAATGGAAGGAAGTCTTCCCATTTCATGCCGAAGGATATGACACAGGCTCTGAGCATGTCTTCTAGAATCTAATTCACACGCTCGACTTGACCACTAGTCTGAGGGTGAAAAGCAGTGTTGAACCTGATCTTAGTGCCCATGGCGGACTGAAAGGAGTCCCAGAACCTTGATGTGAACAAGCTTCCACGGTCTGAGGATATAACTTGAGGAATGCCATGTAGGGACACAATTCTGGAAGTGTACAGCTCTGCAAGTTGAGCTGCATTGATTGATTCTTTGACTGGCAGGAAGTGAGCGACTTTGGTAAGCTTGTCAATCACCACAAAGATAGCATCATTTCCTCGCTTGGATTTAGGAAAGCTAGTGACGAAGTCCATTTCAATGTGGTCGAACTTCCACTCGGGGATAGGAAGAGGTTGGAGAAGACCGGCTGGACGTTGATGTTCTGCTTTCACTCTTCTGCACACATCACATTCATTCACGAATTGGGCAATCTCCCTTTTCATGCGTGTCCACCAGTAAGACTGCTTGAGGTCTTGGTACATCTTGGAACTGCCAGGATGAATGGAAAGGAGAGAATCATGTGCTTCTTCCATTATGAGCTTCCTGAGATCACCTTTGGGAACAACGCGTCTGTCCTCGAAGAACAAGGTATCTCTCTCATCAACACGAAAGCACTTGTATTTCGGAATGCCCTTAGCAATAGCATGTTTCACCTTCTTCACCATGATATCACTGAGCTGGGCCTCACGGACTTGATCTTCCAAGGTAGGAGCAATTTGAAGATTTGCAAGAAAACCCTGCGGAACAACTTGAAGGTTGAGCTTCCTGAATGCTTCACAAAGCTCAGGCTGGTACGGCTTGATAAGAAGGCTGTTGCAATATGCCTTTCTGCTCAAAGCATCTGCAATCACATTCGCCTTGCCAGGAGTGTATTCAATGCTGGGATTATACACTTGGATCATTTCAACCCAACGAGTCTGACGGAGGTTCAGATGCGGCTGTGTGAAGATGTACTTCAAGCTCTTGTGATCAGTGAAGATGTCGACCTTTCTGCCCAACAACAGATGTCTCCACGTAATCAAAGCATGTACCACAACTGCTAGCTCGAGATCATGTGTGGGATAGTTCTTCTCACTTGGCTTGAGCTGACGAGAAGTGTATGCCACAATTCTCTTATCTTGCATAAGCACACCACCAAGACCTTGAAGAGAAGCATCACAGAATACTTCATAGGGCTTGGATTCATCTGGAGGAGTCAGAACTGGAGCAGAGACGAGCTTTTCTTTGAGAGTTTTGAATGCCACTTCACACTCGGGAGACCAAAAGTATTTGACATTCTTCTGAAGCAAGTTGGAAAGAGGCTTGGCAATCTTGGAGAAGTTCTCAACGAACCTTCTGCAATAGCTGGCAAGACCCAGAAAACTGCGGAGCTGCTTGACGTTCTAAGGAGCTTCCCAGTTGACAATTGCTTCAACTTTCTCGGGATTAACCGCAATGCCGTCAGCTGAGATGATGTGGCCCAGGTACAAAACCTTATCTAGCCAAAACTCGCACTTGGAGAACTTGGCATAGAATTTATGCTCTCGGAGTCGATCAAGAACCAGACGTAAGTGCTTTTCGTGATCTTCTTCATTCTTGGAAAACACCAGAATATCATCCAGATACACAAGCACAAACTCGCCAGTATAGGGGTTGAAGATGTAATGCATCATCCTCGAAAAGGTAGGAGGAGCATTGGCGAGACCGAAGGACATGACGGTATACTCGTATGAACCGTAGCTCGTTCTGAAGACCGTCTTGGGAATGTCTTCCTCGCGAATGCGAATTTGATGATAGCCCATTCGGAGGTCAAGCTTAGAGAACACTTTAGCTCCTTTGAGCTGCTCAAAGAGTTCATTGATGTTGGGGAGCGGATACTTGTTCTTAATCGTCTTCTTGTTCAATGGCCGGTAGTCGACACAGAGACGCTCCGTGCCATCTTTCTTCTTGACAAATAAGACACCACAACCCCACGGAGACGTACTAGGCCTAATGAGACCCATACTCTCCTGCTTATCAAGCTGCTTCTTCAATTCCTTCAATTCATCCGGAGATAGCTTGTACGGACGCCGGCATGCTGTCTCAGTACCCGGCTCGAGTTCAATAACGAATTCCACCTGACGGTGTGGAGGCATGCCTGGAAGTTCTTCAGGAAAGACGTCTTGATATTCGTTCACCACCGGAATTTGAGATATGGCATTAATTTCGCCCTTATCATTGAGAGAGAAAAGCCTGATAGTGTTATCCCTTGAGGCAAAGATACTCACATCTTCATCAGAATGAGTCATCTTGACTTCCTTCTGTGCACAATCAATGTGAGCATCATGTTGAGAAAGCCAATCCATTCCGAGGATGAGGTTGATGTCAGAATTACCAAGAACCACCGGAGAAGCCAAAAATCGATAATCACCCATGCGAATAGAAACATCCGGAGCAAATATCTTTGAATGCAATAGTTTGCCTGGAGAAACAACTGACAATTCCCTTGGCAAACTTCTGGTGACAATGTTGTGCTTGGATGCAAATGGATATGACATGAAAGAGCATGTAGCACCCGAATCAAATAACACTTTAGCAGGAAAAGAGTTCACTGGAAGGTTACCCAAAATGACATCAGAAGAATTCTCCGCTTGTGCTGCATTCATCAGATTGACCCTTGCAGACTTTGGATCATGCCTGACAATAGCTGAACTCACAGGTGGAGGAGGTGGAAGACGCTTCGGGTTCGGACATCTGTTGGCATAGTGACCTTTCTGAGTGCATTTGTTGCAAGTCACTTCTGAGAGAGGACGGAAATGAGAGCCACTTGACTTGGAGCCTTGAGACTGAAACTGCTTCTTCGACTGGTTGCTCGGGTTGGGTGGGTGGGAGAAACCACGTGCACTAGAGTTCTTGTGGTTGGAGTTGTTGGAGTTGTTGGAGTTGTTGGAGTTGTTGTATGGAGCTCGAATCACTGGAGGAGGAGGAAGCCAGAATTTTTGATGCTTCGAGACCATCTGAGACGATGAGGAAGAGTGAACGGCATCTCGAATTCTCTTCTTAGAAGCCTCCATCTTAAGCTGAGCTGCCTCTTGTTTCAAAGCCATGTTATAGAACTTGTCGAATTCATCCGGCTCGAACAAGGTGAGAGCAAGCTGAAGTTCATCTTTGAGACCTCCACGGAACTGGTAGATTTTTCTCTTGGCATCAGGAATGTCTTGCTTAGCATAACGAGCGAGGTTTTGGAACTTGACATTATACTGATAGACTGTCATGGAGCCCTGCTTCAGGTTGCGAAATTGCTCACGCATACCCTCGATGACACTTGTAGGAATGTGGTGCGAACGAAAATCCTTGCAGAAATTCTCCCAAGAGATCACCTGACCTGGCCTGGAGTCTTTGTACTGCTGTCACCAATCAGCTGCTTGATCTTTGAGTTGGAAGGCTGCAAACTTCACATAATCATCTTCCTTCACGTTACTGCACTCAAAATGCTTCTTTATGTCGGTTAACCAATCTTCAGCATCAAGAGGGTCGACACAGTAACTGAAAGCTTTAGGATTGTTGGCCAAGAACTGGTTGAGAGTAGCATGGTGCTGATGGTTGAAGAAGTTGCCTTGATTCCCTGGAACACCCTGATTAGCTTGATTAGCTTGCATCTGCTGCATCATCTGCATCAACAACTGGGTGTTCTGAGCTGTAGTCTGCATAATCGCTCTCCAAGCCTCACGCGGAGGAGGAGGGGAAGGAGGACGTTCTGGGACCTCTTCCACCTCTGGGTTAGCGTTGGGAACCTTTTTCGGAGCCATCCTGAAAGAGATGACCACGAATCAGCAATTGATTGACAAATGGTATAAGCTGAATCAATGGCATGAATTGCAACAAGTCTTCACAATTATCATTCGAACAATAAGAACGAATGAAATCATTCGAACAAGAGGAACGAATGAAATTCTCAGTTAAATGATAACATCAATCTTCACGAGAAGCCACATAGGGGACAAAAAGGATAAAAATAAGAAAACAACAAGGTACAGACGGGAACAAACACAAGATAGGAGCTTCCTTCTAACATCTTTGTGCTGAAAGCATATGAACGCGTTACGAAAAGGTTTTGCAATCCCCGGATCAGCATAGCCAAGGACCCTTTAAGATGCAACTCCTGATAGTAACATCGGTCATAAACCACTTCACTCAATGTAGAACCCCGAACTCACTAACCTGCATTCGTTGGAAGAATGCCTACGATCTACTGGATAAACCCACCTATAGATTTCCGAAAGATTCCAGTTATGCAATCAGGTGTTGGGGATACACGGGAAGCACCGCGCAATCAACTCTAAACCTACATCCAGGTGTATCCATCCTTCAACACATAACCAGTCTTTCTCGGAAACTGTGTACCTCGGACCTTCGAAAAGCATCCACTATAACAAGGTATGGCAATACTCCCGAACTACCTCCCCAGTACTGGGTGATGTCGGGGTTATCTTGCCACTGGCCGTATAGGAGAGATTTTCGATGTCGGTCGTCTTAAGTATTTAGTACTGCCGCGATATGCTTGTGACGACAATACCCCGAAGCTCAACTCCCCGGGAACAGGAGGCATCGAGAACAATATCCTCGTCACAAGAACATCGAAACAATCCCAGAATACTAGCGGGATTCCTAAAAAAAATTTGGTGCAATTTTTGAAGATAGGAGAGACAAGAGTAGTCGTCAGGAGTCCTCACCAGAGAGAAAGGGGATGAGAAGCAAAGAAATCCTACTCTCCGATATAATATAGGACTCAAAATGTTTTCAGTGTGTGCCTAGACTCGACCGTCAACGATTCGATCAACCAGTGGGGGCTCCTAGGTCGGAGAAGGCTCTGAATACCAACTTGTAATGCCCAGGATGGAGCTATACCTCCTACGTGTCGAGGCACGACTTAAAGGCATAAGTCCATCCTAGAATGATCTCAAGTTTGGTAATCTTTGCACATCTCATGTAAAAGAGGGGATTGTAAACATAAATAGTTGGCTTACACTCGCCACGTCACACAATTACATAACATGTCTCAATCATCATACATTAAGAATATCACAACCCTCTAAGGGCAAAATCCAAATGTCAAGATACCAAACTTAGATAAATAAACCACAGGCGGATCGAATCCTAGTAGGAGTCTCCACTACTGATCATCCGGATAACGAACATAGTACCGACTACGCTCCTCGTCGTACTCCCAATCCAGCTCGGTGCCATCACCTGGATAGCTCACAGCTGGACCTGCATCTGGTGTGGTGAAGTAACTGTGAGCCACAGAGGACTCAGCAATCCCGTTCCCGGGTAACAAGACTATTTAAGCCTTGGGAGAGGATAAGGCTGAAGAAAAGAATAAGTGTCTGCAGCAGCAACTAGCAACTAGCTTACGTGAGTGAGAGCAAGAAGAGAAAGCCTCGGACGAGAAGTGATCACAAAGTGATCCTAGCTACAAGCTCAACAAACATAACCCCTCCGTGTTCAACTCCCGAATCCCTATTCGGAAATTGACGGTCACGGAACGCACGCTGGTAGTGTATTAGAAACATTGTGTCAAGTTATCTACAACCGGATATTAACAAGCTCCCATCTGCCACATAACCGCGGGCACGGCTTTCGAAAGTTCATATCCCTGCAGGGGTGTTCCAACTTGACCCATTACAAGCCCACGATCCGCGGAGTCGCAACTCCAAAGTGGGAAGACCCGAGTATCCTCGGAATCCCGTGCTCAAGATATACCGAACTAAGGTAAGGCTAATCCAGCAAATCCTCCCGGCGTGCCGACACCCTGATAGTAGCCGCGCGTATCTCGTCTCAGGCCACGACCGGATGGGCGATCCCACAGGTTTTTACCAGACCTTGAGTTTCCTCGAGGTGGCCCCGCGTAACCCCCAGTTTGGACCAACACTCATGTGGAGCACTGGCCCGGGTTGTTGAATTAAGAAAAAGGGTTTATAACTCCCTATGCAAGTTTAATTAGTTATTAGGCAAATAGTACCAATGTTGGGACTTGCTGGAAAAGACTTAGCACTTAGCGGTTTATCGAGGGGGTCCCATACACCCAAACCATGTTAGGAACGCATAATCAAGGAACATAACACCGGTTTATACGGTTCCTAACGGCATGAGTGGAACAAATCACCAAGCAAAAGGCTTAGCCTTCCACCCTTGCCAATATATAGATGATTTCATTTAAGCAATTATATAGTGTGATAAAACCCAACCAAACTTCAACATGAAGCAAGCATCTTCGATCTTCACCTGCAACTAGCAACGCTATAAGAAGGGTTGAGCGAAGCGTACTTAGCCAAGCAACGGTTTGCATAGGTAGGTTGGTTAATCATGGCAATTGGTTACAAGTAGGAGGCTGACAAGAAGATCATGGGCATCGAGGCAAAACTATAGAGCGGAACTACTAGCAAAAGGCAAAGATAGTAGTGTTATCCGGGTTCGGTCATCTTGCCTGAAGAGAAGTCGTTCGGATCGTAAGAAGGGTCCTCGTGCTCAACCTCGTTGGAACCCTCGTGCTCGTACTCGAACTCGGTCTCGGCTTCCGGCTCTAAACAAAACAATCACACCAAGCACCAATCAACAAGATGCAATGCGCACTCGAAAAAGATGAATGCATGATGGATGCACTAAGGATGCACACGGAGCACGGAAAAATAGCACACAAGCAAAACACCTCAAAACATGATAACAATATGATATTATGAATCTACACAGAAAATCGATCAAGTTTCATATAAGATTCGCTGAAATCGGAGTTACGGGCTAAAAGTTATGCCCGAAACAAGAAATGAGCGAAAGCTGAAAATTACAGCAACATAGCAACTTCGGAGCACAAAATAATTAAGCTACAGCACTCAAACAACATGTCAAAGGACATGAACACAAACTAGACATATACTAAAGAAACTAAGTCCAAAGGTGCACCCCCAAAGGAGCCACGGATCAATAGCAATGAACTTGGACATATTGAACTTGACAATAAAATTCTGGCAGCAGAATTTTATTGAAACTTTGGAGCAAAAGATAAACATGCTACAGCCACTTAAATAAACATGTGAGGACATGAATGGAAAGCCAACAATATATACTACAAGGAACAATCAAGATCCACTCCAAAACTAACATGGTTTGTCCTAGAACATCACACGAACATGGCATCGGAACGTTACAGATTTCAGACTTAGTGAAAAATCCACTAAGTCCTAAAACAACAATTTCATCATGGCATCTAAAAGAGCATGTTTAAGTCACCTCGAAACTAAACATGGCAGATGGTAAGCACCTCATCAAAGTACACATGATGGTGATTCCGAAACACACAAGCATGCTTCATTGAGGTAAACACAACGATAGCAACGAGCTCAACAAGATGGCATTTCATAACAAGTGAAACAACATCACAGCCACATGGCACTTTGCAACGATGATATACATGGCAAGAATAAATCTATCATGCAACCTAACACAAGCAACTTGTAGAGCATGGCAAGACGAACACGTGGACATGTCATTTGCATCATTCGGACAAACGAGCTAAAAGATATCACATGGCAAAGATGACATGAAAACATCACATAACAGCAGTTTATATCATGATGCACTCTTGCAACAGCAAAACAAGCACCTAGATGATCTCTAACATGCATGACAACAAAAGATAAAACGTAGTGCTATTCACCACGAACGTCTGGACATGCTATATGCGCGAAATGGAGCACCACACTAAAAGATATAGCAGTTTGAATATAGCATCAGCACACAAATAACGGAGACTTAGAGATATTTGGGGCAACCTCCTCTCAGATCTGGATCCGAAAAAAAAACCACGGGCTCGGGCGGCGGACTGGATCGGCAGAGGAGAGGCGGCGGTTGGGCCGGCCCGAGTGGCGGCGGCGCGTCCGGCGGGGTTCTGGGCCCCGGCGAGCGGAGCGGCCCACCTGGCTGCTGGCTCGGACGAGGGAGCCCGGCTCGGCTCGGCCCAGCTGAGGGAGCGGTGCCTGGGCGGCTTCGAGGCGGCGCGGCCCGCGGTGCCTGGCGATCCGGCGGCGGGAGCGGAGGCCTGCGGCGACGACTGGGCCTACTGCGGAGGCGCGGGGGTGGTGCGAAGTGCTGGGCCGGCGGCGGAAGGACGGAGGGGCCCAGCCGGGGCGATGCGGGGCGGTGGCCTTCGGGCCTGACGAGGCTGGCGCGGGGTGGTGCGAAGGAGCGAAGGCGATGCGGAGGATCGGTCGAGGCCCGAAGGAGGGGGCGGCGAAGTGGTCCTCCTCGAGGCCCGATCGGCTGGCGCGGCTCGAACGCGTCCTCGAGGCCTGGCGCGGCTGGAGAGGATCGCTGGATGCGTTGACTCAGCGGGAACGAAGGGATCCGGTCGGGGAGCTCGAAGGAGAGGCTCCAAGTGGCAGTTTTGATCTGATGGAGCACAAAAATTGAGGGGAGGAAGGGAAAAGAAGGGGCTAGGGTTAGGGATGGTCTAAAATGGACATGGGGGTGCTATAAATAGCAGATTTTTAGGGTTGAGGGATCTGGGGGTGTTAGGAGCCCTCCGATCGCGATCCGACGGATCCGATCGCGGGGGTAGTTTAGAAGGGCCTAGGAGAGGGTAGTGGACTGCAAGAGGGATGTTTCTGGGCCACAAGTGGAGGCACTTTGGACCCACACGAATAACTGTTGGGATAGCACACGGAGTCCAAACGCGACGAGATTTGAGAGGCGGGTTGCACACAACAAAACAACAACACACACAACAACCTCGCGGCACACCGGCAACGTTACACGCCCAAACACCAAAGTAGGCCTACGGAACGTCACGGACACGTGAGGGAGCTCCGGAACGCGAAACGGACAACGGGAAGGAACGCGTGGAACCGGATGCAACCAACAACACAAATGCAATGCAATGCACATGTCTACATGATATGAATGAATGCCACACACTCACACAACAAAACGACGAAAACCCGAAAGACAAAGAACCCGGAATGAAATAGATGAAGCCGGAGATATATTATATACCCAGAAGGGAAAGTATTACATCCGGGGCATTACAAACTCTCCTCTACTACAAAAAGATCTCGTCCCGAGATCTAGGACTGGAAAAAGGAAGGGTACTCGGAACGAAGATGATCTTCTCGTTCCCAGGTAGCTTCTCGGTCGGTGTGATGTGACCACTTGACTTTCAGAAATTTGATGGACTTGTTGCGGGTCTTGCGTTCGGTTTCTTCGAGAATTGCAACTGGATGCTCTCGGTAGGACAGGTCTTGTTGAAGATCAAAGTCTTCAAACGGAATCATGCGCTCAGGTGCCTTGAAGCATTTGCGAAGTTGAGACACATGGAAGAAATCATGAACATTGGCGAAGTTTTGAGGGAGCTCAAGTTGATAGGCTAGATCGCCTCTCTTGCCAAGAATCTTGAAAGGCCCGACGTATCTAGGAGCAAGCTTTCCTTTGATACCGAATCTTTGGGTGCCTTTCATCGGAGAAACTCAGAGATAGACATGATCACCGATGTTGAAAGCCAAATCACGATGCTTGCCGTCATAGTAGCTCTTCTGACGCGACTGAGCGGCCTTGAGATTCTCACGTATGACTTTGCACATTTCTTCGGCTTCTGAGATCAAGTCATTGCCAAGAAGTTGACGTTCGCCTGTTTCAGACCAGTTGAGAGGGGTACGGCACTTTCTGCCATAGAGGATTTCAAACGGTGCTTTGCCTGCACTTGCTTGAAAGCTGTTGTTGTAAGAGAACTCGGCAAATGGAAGGAAGTCTTCCCATTTCATGCCGAAGGATATGACACAAGCTCTGAGCATGTCTTCTAGAATCTGATTCACACGCTCGACTTGACCACTAGTCTGAGGGTGAAAAGCAGTGTTGAACCTGATCTTAGTGCCCATGGCGGACTGAAAGGAGTCCCAGAACCTTGATGTGAACAAGCTTCCACGGTCTGAGGATATAACTTGAGGAATGCCATGTAGGGACACAATTCTGGAAGTGTACAGCTCTGCAAGTTGAGCTGCATTGATTGATTCTTTGACTGGCAGGAAGTGAGCGACTTTGGTAAGCTTGTCAATCACCACAAAGATAGCATCATTTCCTCGCTTGGATTTAGGAAAGCCAGTGACGAAGTCCATTTCAATGTGGTCGAACTTCCACTCGGGGATAGGAAGAGGTTGGAGAAGACCGGCTGGACGTTGATGTTCTGCTTTCACTCTTCTGCACACATCACATTCATTCACGAATTGGGCAATCTCCCTTTTCATGCGTGTCCAGCAGTAAGACTGCTTGAGGTCTTGGTACATCTTGGAACTGCCAGGATGAATGGAAAGGAGAGAATCATGTGCTTCTTCCATTATGAGCTTCCTGAGATCACCTTTGGGAACAACGCGTCTGTCCTCGAAGAACAAGGTATCTCTCTCATCAACACGAAAGCACTTGTATTTCGGAATGCCCTTAGCAATAGCATGTTTCACCTTCTTCACCATGGTATCACTGAGCTGGGCCTTACGGACTTGATCTTCCAAGGTAGGAGCAATTTGAAGATTTGCAAGAAAACCCTGCGGAACAACTTGAAGGTTGAGCTTCCTGAATGCTTCACAAAGCTCAGGCTGGTACGGCTTGATAAGAAGGCTGTTGCAATATGTCTTTCTGCTCAAAGCATCTGCAATCACATTCGCCTTGCCAGGAGTGTATTCAATGCTGGGATTATACACTTGGATCATTTCAACCCAACGAGTCTGACGGAGGTTCAGATGCGGCTGTGTGAAGATGTACTTCAAGCTCTTGTGATCAGTGAAGATGTCGACCTTTCTGCCCAACAACAGATGTCTCCACGTAATCAAAGCATGTACCACAGCTGCTAGCTCGAGATCATGTGTGGGATAGTTCTTCTCACTTGGCTTGAGCTGACGAGAAGTGTATGCCACAATTCTCTTATCTTGCATAAGCACACCACCAAGACCTTGAAGAGAAGCATCACAGAATACTTCATAGGGCTTGGATTCATCTGGAGGAGTCAGAACTGGAGCAGAGACGAGCTTTTCTTTGAGAGTTTTGAATGCCACTTCACACTCGGGAGACCAAAAGTATTTGACATTCTTCTGAAGCAAGTTGGAAAGAGGCTTGGCAATCTTGGAGAAGTTCTCAACGAACCTTCTGCAATAGCTGGCAAGACCCAGAAAACTGCGGAGCTGCTTGACGTTCTAAGGAGCTTCCCAGTTGACAATTGCTTCAACTTTCTCGGGATTAACCGCAATGCCGTCAGCTGAGATGATGTGGCCCAGGTACAAAACCTTATCTAGCCAAAACTCGCACTTGGAGAACTTGGCATAGAATTTATGCTCTCAGAGTCGATCAAGAACCAGACGTAAGTGCTTTTCGTGATCTTCTTCATTCTTGGAAAACACCAGAATATCATCCAGATACACAAGCACAAACTCGCCAGTATAGGGGTTGAAGATGTAATGCATCATCCTCGAAAAGGTAGGAGGAGCATTGGCGAGACCGAAGGACATGACGGTATACTCGTATGAACCGTAGCTCGTTCTGAAGACCGTCTTGGGAATGTCTTCCTCGCGAATGCGAATTTGATGATAGCCCATTCGGAGGTCAAGCTTAGAGAACACTTTAGCTCCTTTGAGCTGCTCAAAGAGTTCATTGATGTTGGGGAGCGGATACTTGTTCTTAATCGTCTTCTTGTTCAATGGCCGGTAGTCGACACAGAGACGCTCCGTGCCATCTTTCTTCTTGACAAATAAGACACCACAACCCCACGGAGACGTACTAGGCCTAATGAGACCCATACTCTCCTGCTTATCAAGCTGCTTCTTCAATTCCTTCAATTCATCCGGAGAGAGATTGTACGGACGCCGGCATGCTGTCTCAGTACCCGGCTCGAGTTCAATAACGAATTCCACCTGACGGTGTGGAGGCATGCCTGGAAGTTCTTCAGGAAAGACGTCTTGATATTCGTTCACCACCGGAATTTGAGATATGGCATTAATTTCGCCCTTATCATTGAGAGAGAAAAGCCTGATAGTGTTATCCCTTGAGGCAAAGATAATCACATCTTCATCAGAATGAGTCATCTTGACTTCCTTCTGTGCACAATCAATGTGAGCATCATGCTGAGAAAGCCAATCCATTCCGAGGATGAGGTCGATGTCAGAATTACCAAGAACCACCGGAGAAGCCAAAAATCGATAATCACCCATGCGAATAGAAACATCCGAAGCAAATATCTTTGAATGCAATAGTTTGCCTGGAGAAACAACTGACAATTCCCTTGGCAAACTTCTGGTGACAATGTTGTGCTTGGATGCAAATGGATATGACATGAAAGAGCATGTAGCACCCGAATCAAATAACACTTTAGCAGGAAAAGAGTTCACTGGAAGGTTACCCAAAATGACATCAGAAGAATTCTCCGCTTGTGCTGCATTCATCAGATTGACCCTTGCAGACTTTGGATCATGCCTGACAATAGCTGAACTCACAGGTGGAGGAGGTGGAAGACGCTTCGGGTTCGGACATCTGTTGGCATAGTGACCTTTCTGAGTGCATTTGTTGCAAGTCACTTCTGAGAGAGGACGGAAATGAGAGCCACTTGACTTGGAGCCTTGAGACTGAAACTGCTTCTTCGACTGGTTGCTCGGGTTGGGTGGGTGGGAGAAACCACGTGCACTAGAGTTCTTGTAGTTGGAGTTGTTGGAGTTGTTGGAGTTGTTGGAGTTGTTGTATGGAGCTCGAATCACTGGAGGAGGAGGAAGCCAGAATTTTTGATGCTTCGAGACCATCTGAGACGATGAGGAAGAGTGAACGGCATCTCGAATTCTCTTCTTAGAAGCCTCCATCTTAAGCTGAGCTGCCTCTTGTTTCAAAGCCATGTTATAGAACTTGTCGAATTCATCCGGCTCGAACAAGGTGAGAGCAAGCTGAAGTTCATCTTTGAGACCTCCACGGAACTGGTAGATTTTTCTCTTGGCATCAGGAATGTCTTGCTTAGCATAACGAGCGAGGTTTTGGAACTTGACATTATACTGATAGACTGTCATGGAGCCCTGCTTCAGGTTGCGAAATTGCTCACGCATACCCTCGATGACACTTGTAGGAATGTGGTGCGAACGAAAATCCTTGCAGAAATTCTCCCAAGAGATCACCTGACCTGGCCTGGAGTCTTTGTACTGCTGCCACCAATCAGCTACTTGATCTTTGAGTTGGAAGGCTGCAAACTTCACATAATCATCTTCCTTCACGTTACTGCACTCAAAATGCTTCTTTATGTCGGTTAACCAATCTTCAGCATCAAGAGGGTCGACACAGTAACTGAAAGCTTTAGGATTGTTGGCCAAGAACTGGTTGAGAGTAGCATGGTGCTGATGGTTGAAGAAGTTGCCTTGATTCCCTGGAACACCCTGATTAGCTTGATTAGCTTGCATCTGCTGCATCATCTGCATCAACAACTGGGTGTTCTGAGCTGTAGTCTGCATAATCGCTCTCCAAGCCTCAGGCGGAGGAGGAGGGGAAGGAGAACGTTCTGGGACCTCTTCCACCTCTGGGTTAGCGTTGGGAACCTTTTTCGGAGCCATCCTAAAAGAGATGACCACGAATCAGCAATTGATTGACAAATGGTATAAGCTGAATCAATGGCATGAATTGCAACAAGTCTTCACAATTATCATTCGAACAATAAGAACGAATGAAATCATTCGAACAAGAGGAACGAATGAAATTCTCAGTTAAATGATAACATCAATCTTCACGAGAAGCCACATAGGGGACAAAAAGGATAAAAATAAGAAAACAACAAGGTACAGACGGGAACAAACACAAGATAGGAGCTTCCTTCTAACATCTTTGTGCTGAAAGCATATGAACGCGTTACGAAAAGGTTTTGCAATCCCCGGATCAGCATAGCCAAGGACCCTTTAAGATGCAACTCCTGATAGTAACATCGGTCATAAACCACTTCACTCAATGTAGAACCCCGAACTCACTAACCTGCATTCGTTGGAAGAATGCCTACGATCTACTGGATAAACCCACCTATAGATTTCCGAAAGATTCCAGTTATGCAATCAGGTGTTGGGGATACACGGGAAGCACCGCGCAATCAACTCTAAACCTACATCCAGGTGTATCCATCCTTCAACACATAACCAGTCTTTCTCGGAAACTGTGTACCTCGGACCTTCGAAAAGCATCCACTATAACAAGCTATGGCAATACTCCCGAACTACCTCCCCAGTACTGGGTGATGTCGGGGTTATCTTGCCACTGGCCGTATAGGAGAGATTTTCGATGTCGGCCGTCTTAAGTATTTAGTACTGCCGCGATATGCTTGTGACGACAATACCCCGAAGCTCAACTCCCCGGGAACAGGAGGCATCGAGAACAATATCCTCGTCACAAGAACATCGAAACAATCCCAGAATACTAGCGGGATTCCTAAAAAAAAATTGGTGCAATTTTTGAAGTTAGGAGAGACAAGAGTAGTCGTCAGGAGTCCTCACCAGAGAGAAAGGGGTTGAGAAGCAAAGAAATCCTACTCTCCGATATAATATAGGACTCAAAATGTTTTCAGTGTGTGCCTAGACTCGACCGTCAACGATTCGATCAACCAGTGGGGGCTCCTAGGTCGGAGAAGGCTCTGAATACCAACTTGTAATGCCCAGGATGGAGCTATACCTCCTACGTGTCGAGGCACGACTTAAAGGCATAAGTCCATCCTAGAATGATCTCAAGTTTGGTAATCTTTGCACATCTCATGTAAAAGAGGGGATTGTAAACATAAATAGTTGGCTTACACTCGCCACGTCACACAATTACATAACATGTCTCAATCATCATACATTAAGAATATCACAACCCTCTAAGGGCAAAATCCAAATGTCAAGATACCAAACTTAGATAAATAAACCACAGGCGGATCGAATCCTAGTAGGAGTCTCCACTACTGATCATCCGGATAACGAACATAGTACCGACTACGCTCCTCGTCGTACTCCCAATCCAGCTCGGTGCCATCACCTGGATAGCTCACAGCTGGACCTGCATCTGGTGTGGTGAAGTAACTGTGAGCCACAGAGGACTCAGCAATCCCGTTCCCGGGTAACAAGACTATTTAAGCCTTGGGAGAGGATAAGGCTGAAGAAAAGAATAAGTGTCTGCAGCAGCAACTAGCAACTAGCTTACGTGAGTGAGAGCAAGAAGAGAAAGCCTCGGACGAGAAGTGATCACAAAGTGATCCTAGCTACAAGCTCAACAAACATAACCCCTCCGTGTTCAACTCCCGAATCCCTATTCGGAAATTGACGGTCACGGAACGCACGCTGGTAGTGTATTAGAAACATTGTGTCAAGTTATCTACAACCGGATATTAACAAGCTCCCATCTGCCACATAACCGCGGGCACGGCTTTCGAAAGTTCATATCCCTGCAGGGGTGTTCCAACTTGACCCATTACAAGCCCACGATCCGCGGAGTCGCAACTCCAAAGTGGGAAGACCCGAGTATCCTCGGAATCCCGTGCTCAAGATATACCGAACTAAGGTAAGGCTAATCCAGCAAATCCTCCCGGCGTGCCGACACCCTGATAGTAGCCGCGCGTATCTCGTCTCAGGCCACGACCGGATGGGCGATCCCACAGGTTTTTACCAGACCTTGAGTTTCCTCGAGGTGGCCCCGCGTAACCCCCAGTTTGGACCAACACTCATGTGGAGCACTGGCCCGGGTTGTTGAATTAAGAAAAAGGGTTTATAACTCCCTATGCAAGTTTAATTAGTTATTAGGCAAATAGTACCAATGTTGGGACTTGCTGGAAAAGACTTAGCACTTAGCGGTTTATCGAGGGGGTCCCATACACCCAAACCATGTTAGGAACGCATAATCAAGGAACATAACACCGGTTTATACGGTTCCTAACGGCATGAGTGGAACAAATCACCAAGCAAAAGGCTTAGCCTTCCACCCTTGCCAATATATAGATGATTTCATTTAAGCAATTATATAGTGTGATAAAACCCAACCAAACTTCAACATGAAGCAAGCATCTTCGATCTTCACCTGCAACTAGCAACGCTATAAGAAGGGTTGAGCGAAGCGTACTTAGCCAAGCAACGGTTTGCATAGGTAGGTTGGTTAATCATGGCAATTGGTTACAAGTAGGAGGCTGACAAGAAGATCATGGGCATCGAGGCAAAACTATAGAGCGGAACTACTAGCAAAAGGCAAAGATAGTACTGTTATCGGGGTTCGGTCATCTTGCCTGAAGAGAAGTCGTTCGGATCGTAAGAAGGGTCCTCGTGCTCAACCTCGTTGGAACCCTCGTGCTCGTACTCGAACTCGGTCTCGGCTTCCGGCTCTAAACAAAACAATCACACCAAGCACCAATCAACAAGATGCAATGCGCACTCGAAAAAGATGAATGCATGATGGATGCACTAAGGATGCACACGGAGCACGGAAAAATAGCACACAAGCAAAACACCTCAAAACATGATAACAATATGATATTATGAATCTACACAGAAAATCGATCAAGCTTCATATAAGATTCGCTGAAATCGGAGTTACGGGCTAAAAGTTATGCCCGAAACAAGAAATGAGCGAAAGCTGAAAATTACAGCAACATAGCAACTTCGGAGCACAAAATAATTAAGCTACAGCACTCAAACAACATGGCAAAGGACATGAACACAAACTAGACATATACTACAGCAACTAAGTCCAAAGGTGCACCCCCAAAGGAGCCACGGATCAATAGCAATGATCTTGGACATATTGAACTTGACAATAAAATTCTGGCAGCAGAATTTTATTGAAACTTTGGAGCAAAAGATAAACATGCTACAGCCACTTAAATAAACATGTGAGGACATGAATGGAAAGCCAACAATATATACTACAAGGAACAATCAAGATCCACTCCAAAACTAACATGGTTTGTCCTAGAACATCACACGAACATGGCATCGGAACGTTACAGATTTCAGACTTAGTGAAAAATCCACTAAGTCCTAAAACAGCAATTTCATCATGGCATCTAAAAGAGCATGTTTAAGTCACCTCGAAACTAAACATGGCGGATAGTAAGCACCTCATCAAAGTACACATGATGGTGATTCCGAAACACACAAGCATGCTTCATTGAGGTAAACACAACGATAGCAATGAGCTCAACAAGATGGCATTTCATAACAAGTGAAACAACATCACAGCCACATGGCACTTTGCAACGATGATATACATGGCAAGAATAAATCTATCATGCAACCTAACACAAGCAACTTGTAGAGCATGGCAAGACGAACACGTGGACATGTCATTTGCATCATTCGGACAAACGAGCTAAAAGATATCACATGGCAAAGATGAAATGAAAACATCACATAACAGCAGTTTATATCATGATGCACTCTTGCAACCGCAAAACAAGCACCTAGATGATCTCTAACATGCATGGCAACAAAAGATAAAACGTAGTGCTATTCACCACGAACGTCTGGACATGCTATATGCGCGAAACGGAGCACCACACTAAAAGATATAGTAGTTTGAATATAGCATCAGCACACAAATAACGGAGACTTAGAGATATTTGGGGCAACCTCCTCTCAGATCTGGATCCGAAAAAAAAACCACGGGCTCGGGCGGCGGACTGGATCGGCGGAGGAAAGGCGGCGGCTGGGCCGGCCCGAGTGGCGGCGGCGCGTCCAGCGGGGTTCTGGGCCCCGGCGAGCGGAGCAGCCCACCTGGCTGCTGGCTCGGACGAGGGAGCCCGGCTCGGCTCGGCCCAGCTGAGGGAGCGGCGCCTGGGCGGCTTCGAGGCGGCGCGGCCCGCGGTGCTTGGCGATCCGGCGGCGGGAGCGGAGGCCCGCGGCGACGACTGGGCCTGCTGCGGAAGGACGGAGGGGCCCAGCCGGGGCGATGCGGGGCGGTGGCCTTCGGGCCTGACGAGGCTGGCGCGGGGTGGTGCGAAGGAGTGAAGGCGATGCGGAGGATCGGTCGAGGCCCGAAGGAGGGGGCGGCGAAGTGGTCCTCCTCGAGGCCCGATCGGCTGGCGCGGCTCGAACGCGTCCTCGAGGCCTGGCGCGGCTGGAGAGGATCGCTGGATGCGCTGACTCAGCAGGAACGAAGGGATCCGGTCGGGGAGCTCGAAGGAGAGGCTCCAAGTGGCAGTTTTGATCTGATGGAGCACAAAAATTGAGGGGAGGAAGGGAAAAGAAGGGGCTAGGGTTAGGGATGGTCTAAAATGGACATGGGGGTGCTATAAATAGCAGATTTTTAGGGTTGAGGGATCTGGGGGTGTTAGGAGCCCTCCGATCGCGATCCGACGGATCCGATCGCGGGGGTAGTTTAGAAGGGCCTAGGAGAGGGTAGTGGACTGCAAGAGGGATGTTTCTGGGCCACAAGTGGAGGCACTTTGGACCCACACGAATAACTGTTGGGATAGCACACGGAGTCCAAACGCGACGAGATTTGAGAGGCGGGTTGCACACAACAAAACAACAACACACACACAACAACCTCGCGGCACACCGACAACGTTACACGCCCAAACACCAAAGTAGGCCTACGGAACGTCACGGACACGTGAGGGAGCTCCGGAACGCGAAACGGACAACGAGAAGGAACGCGTGGAACCGGATGCAACCGACAACACAAATGCAATGCAATGCACATGTCTACATGATATGAATGAATGCCACACACTCACACAACAAAACGACGAAAACCCGAAAGACAAAGAACCCGGAATGGAAATAGATGAAGCCGGAGATATATTATATACCCAGAAGGGAAAGTATTACATCCGGGGCATTACAGGGTGGTGGAGTTTGACTGCAGCAAGCCAGCTTTGACTCGGTGGCTATCTTGAACTACGACTGCAAGTAACTCTTTTGCGGTGGCGCACACGAGTCCACATATTCACCATATCAATACACCACTATGGATCCGCTCTCGTCTCTCTACGAGAAGGCCATCCATATCACTCACACTTGTCTTGAGCATTTTAGATTATCCACTTTCACTTGTCTATGTACCACGTAAGCATCCATGAAGTCCATAATCGTGGACATGGCTATTCGAATATATCATGTTAACCCTGCAGGGGTGTACTTCTTCACACACGCTCTCGCCACTTACCGCCCTGTACACGTCGTGTATCTCGGCAACCTTCAAGCGGAAGCCTGGCGAGGGTGTCGGCCACGACCTGACTAACCACACAAGTCTCTAGTCCAGGTTTATCACCTATTCAGGTTCCATCCGTAAGGAGATCCGGCCGGGGTGTCGCTCACGGCCCCAAACGATGTGTACAGGGTTTCCAAGCCCACCAAACGGGCGGCGCTTGGTCCACCCGGCCACGGTGCCTAGTCTGTCCCAAGCCCACCTGTACCGGGTGCCACTTGGTAGACTACTAACACTACCTACAAACACCAGAAACTAGTTGCAACTCCTGGACAGAGGTCGAGTTGATTAATAAGTCGAGAGGGGCACTTAAGCATTCCAATGCATGGTAGTAGCTATGTTATTGGACAACTTACACAGAACTCAGTTCTTAAGGACGGTTCCAGTGAGACAACCCACCATGTACTCCTACATGGCCTCTCACCGCTACCTTTACCGAAATGTGTTCACACACTTAGCTCTCAACAGTAGGACATGTTCATCACCATTCCAATTCATCCCCGATGAATGAGACCTGACACAACTCTAAGCAATAGCAGGCATAACCATAAAGCATGAATGAGTAGGTACAGCATGGCTCAAACAACTCCTACTCATGCTAGTGGGTTTCAACTATTTACTGTGGCAATGACAGGTCATGCAGAGGAAAGGGGTTCAGCTATCGCGGCAAAAAGTAGTTCAATCGTTGTTGTCCTAATGCAGTAAAGGAGAGCAGGAGCGAGAGAGTGGGATTGTATCAGAATGCTTAATGGGGGTTTGATTGCCTGGCACTTCTGAAGAAAGTAATACTCTTCATCGGTGTCATCGAACTCATCGTCGGAGCTACGTCCGCTGAGAGGGGACAAAACCGGCAAGTAGAGAAAGAACACAATCAATGCAATGCGACAATATGATGCATGATCATGACATGGCAATATCTTGTTGATTGAACTAATGCAACTAGCAACCATATTAAATGAGGTTGATTTGAACCAAGGGTTCAAATTCAAACTTCATATGGGATTATTTAAATGCCAATTATGCAAATTGTCATATATAGCAACCTTAGGTTGTTCAAACATGCATGAAAATGCCATAAACAGATTCCTTGATTTTTTTCTGATCATTTTTCATATATAAATTATTTTTCATCTGAGCTACGGTTGATTTTATATGATTTTTAGAAGTTTTAGCTATTTTATGAAATAAATAAATCATTTCTGATTTATTTAAAATCCCAGAAAACATATATTGCGTCACCATAACGGCACTATGACGTCAGCAAGTCAACGGGCTGGCCAGGTCAGACCTGACTTGCGGGACCCGCGTGTCAGTGACTTAGGGCTAAACCTGTTTTAATTAAACTAAGATAGGTAATTAGCATGGCTGGTCCCACACGTCAGTGACTCAGCTGAGTCTATTAGTGGTCAAAACGGGTCAAACCCGCCGGCGTTTAGCCGCCGGCGAGGCCCGAGACGCTGGAGGTGATCGGAAAACCTCCACGGGGCTCGGATCGATGCGTTGGGGTGGCCGGAAACGCCGACAGCGACATCTGCAGCGGCGGCTGGAGCTCAGGCGGTTGCGGGGTTGGTGTTGTGGCGTGCAGAAGGCCAAACCAAAACGCGTGTGTTGCTCTACAGCGTGCGGCGAACACGTCAGACGCACGCCCGGGGCCAAGATGTCACCGGAGCCACGCCGACGTTGAGCTCAGGCGGCGGCGCATTTCGGTCTCCGTTGAAACAATGGCTTGAGCTCGAATTAAGGCATGGGAGTTGGGGGAAACGATGTGGGGGCTCACAGAGAACACGGATGCAGGCTCGGCGGCTCGGGGGAGGCACGAGCGGTGACGGAGCAGCGGCGGCGATCTCGTTCGCCCGTGGTTGAAGATGATGGCGGTGAGGACGAGGCAGGGCTTCCGGCAAAACGTGGCTCGGCATAGAGCTTCAGTGCGAGAAGACGAAGCTCGTGGACACGTCGAAGAGGCGAGGGGGAGGCTGTGGCCGCGGTAGTGCCGAGCGGCGGCGATGAACTCACTGAGTGGAGAGAGGTGGAAGGCCAGGGAACGGGATGAGGACGAGGGAGAGAGTTGGGGCGGTTTGGCGTCTCCGTGGCGTCGTCTAGGCACGTCGAGGAGGAGCCAGGCAGGCAGGGAGGAGTTGGCACGGCTCGGCGGCGCGCCTGGCACGCAGCTGCTTCTCCTCCTCGATGGAGGAAGAAGACAGCGCTGCCCCTGGTGGGCCGGGCCGCTACATCGCTGGGCCATGTGGCTGTGGCGGGTGGGCTAGGTAAGTCCTTCTCTCTCTCTCTCTTTTCTAATACTTTCTGTTTTCTATTTTCTATAATTGTTTTCACTTTATTAAAAATGCGAGAGCATTTTCAAAAATCATGAGACTGGTTGTGGCCACTGTTTTGGATTATTTCCAACAGCCAACATTTCAGTTCATGAATATTTGGACATTTAAAATAATATATAAAATTTCAATGCCCAAATGCAAATAAGGTATGAGTTAATTCAGTGCCCAAAATATTCCACAAAAATGTTCACTATTTTTGGTTTGGTCTCAAAGCCTTGCCAAAATTATCAAACATTGATGAAGGCATTTTGGGTCATTGGAAATTATTTTATTCTTGACCCTAGTTGAATTCATTTGGTGCTAGGGTTTGAACATCCCCATTTCCAGTTTTCTAAGAAGATTAAACATGATGACATGAAGACCAAGCAAAGACAAGCAAGGATTGATCTAGGGCCGTGACAGTATGTGGTGTTGGCATAGATCAAAATAGGATTTGTCACTCCGAGTGTCGGAGAG
The DNA here is from genome assembly GCA_902687465.1 of Secale cereale. Classification (NCBI taxonomy): domain Eukaryota; kingdom Viridiplantae; phylum Streptophyta; class Magnoliopsida; order Poales; family Poaceae; genus Secale; species Secale cereale. The sequence goes on from LR738714.1 coordinate 298,546,145, forward strand.
GTATCTCTGGGCCCTCTCGGTAATACACATCGTAATAAGCCTTGCAAGAAAATGACTAATGAGTTAGTCACGAGATGATGTATTACGGGATGAGTAAAGAGACTTGCCGGTGATGAGATTGAACTAGGTATGATGATACCGACGATCGAATCTCGGGCAAGTAACATATCGATGACAAAGGGAACAACGTATGTTGTTATGCGGTTTGACCGATAAAGATCTTCGTAGAATATGTAGGAACCAATATGAGCATCCATGTTCCGCTATTTGTTATTGATCGGAGATGAGTCTCGGTCATGTCGACATAGTTCTCGAACCCGTAGGGTCTGCACGCTTAATGTTCGATGACGATCGGTATTATGAGTTTACGAGTTTTGATGTACCAAAGGTAGTTTGGAGTCCTAGATGTGATCACGGACATGACGAGGAGTCTCGAAATGGTCGAGACATAAAGATTGATATATTGGAAGGTTATATTTGGACACCTGAAGGGTTCCGAGGGTCACCGGATAAATACCGGAGTACCGGAAGGTTACCGGAACCCCGCAGGGAGTATATGGGCCTTATTGGGCTTTAGGGGAGAGAGCGAGAGGGGGGCTTCATAGGGCAGGCCGCACGCCCCCCATGGCCTAGTCCGAATTGGACTAGGGGGAGGGGCGGCGCCCCCTCCTTCCTTCTCTTCTCTCCCTCCCATTCCATCTTCTCCTACTCCTACTAGGAAAGGTGGAATCCTACTCCTAGTGGGAGTAGGACTCTACCCTTGGGCACGCCATAGTAGGGCCGGCCCTCTCCTCTTCTCCTCCTTTATATACGTGGCCAGGGGCACCCCATAAACACACAAGTTGATTTCCTAGCCGTGTGCGGTGCCCTCCTCCACAGTTACACACCTCGGTCATATCGTTGCAATGCTTAGGCGAAGCCCTGCGCTGGTAACTTCATCATTACCATCGCCACGCTGTCATGCTGACAAAACTCTCCCGTAACACTCAACTGGATCAAGAGTTCGTGGGACGTCATCGAGATGAACGTCTGCTGAATGTGGAGGTGTCGTGCGTTCGGTGCTTGGATCGGTTGGATCGCGAAGATGTTCGACTACATCAACCACATTACTAAACGCTTCCGCTTTCGGTCTACGAGGGTACGTGGACGCACTCTCCCACTCGTTGCTATGATTCTCCTAGATAGATTTTGCGTGATCGTAGGAAATTTTTGAAATACTACGTTCCCCAATAGTGGCATCTGAGCCAGGTCTATGCGTAGATGATATGCACGAGTAGAACATAATGAGTTGTGGGCGATAATAGTCATACTTCTTACCAGCATGTCATACTTTGATTCGGTGGTATTGTGAGATGAAGCGGCGCGGACCGACATTACGAGTATGCTTACGCGAGACTGGTTTCACCGTTATGAGCACTCGTTGCTTAAAGGTGACCGGCGGGTGTCTGTCTCTCTCACTTTAGTTGAATCGAGTGTGGCTACGCCCGGTCCTTGTGGAGGTTAAAACAGCACACTTGACGAACAATCGTTGTGGTTTTGTATGCGTAGGTAAGAACGGTTATTTCTAAGCCCGTAGCAGCCACGTAAAACTTGCAACAACAAAGTAGAGGACGTCTAACTTGTTTTTGCAGAGCATCTTGTGATGTGATATGGTCAAGACCTGATGAGTTATACGTTATTGTATGAGATGATCATGTTTTGTAAATTATCGGCAACCGGCAGGAGCCTTATGGTTGTCTTTTTATTGTATGAATTGCGAAGGCCATGTAATTGCTTTACTTTATCACTATGAGTTAGCAATAGGAGTAGTATAAATAGTTGGCGAGACGACAACGACACTACGATGAAGATCATGGTGTCAAGCCGGTGACGATGGAAATCATGACGATGCTTTGGAGATGGAGATCAAAAGCACAAGATGATGATGGCCATATCATGTCACATATTTTGATTGCATGTGATGTTTATCTTATTATGCTTCTTATTTTTCTTAGTACGGCGGTAGCATTATAGGATGATCCCTTACAAAATATCAAGGTACAAGTGTTCTCCCTGAGTATGCACCGTTGCGACTGTTCGTCGTGCTGAGACACCACGTGATGATCTGGTGTGATAAGCTCGATGTTCAAATACAGCGGGTGTAAGACAGTTTTGCACATACAGAATACTCGGGTTAAACTTGACGAGCCTAGCATGTACAGACATGACCTCAGAACACTAGAAACCGAAAGGTCAAGCATGAATCATATAGTAGATATGATCAACATAAGATGTTCACCATTGAAAACTACTCCATCTCACATGATGATCGGACATGGTTTAGTTGATTTGGATCACGTGATCATTTAGATGACTAGAGGGATGTCTATCTAAGTGGGAGTTCTTTAGTAATATGATTAATTGAACTTTAACTTATCATGAACTTAGTCCTGATAGTTTTTACATATCTATGTTGTTGTAGATCAATGGCCCGTGCTACCGTTCCCTTGAATTTTAATGCGTTCCTAGAGAAAGCTAAGTTGAAAGATGATGGTAGCAACTACACGGACTGGGTCTGTAACTTGAGGATTATCCTCATTGCTGCATAGAAGAATTATGTCCTTGAAGCACCGCTAGGTCACAAGCCCCCTCCCGCTAATGTAGACGCTTTGAACGTCTGGCAAACGCGGTCTGATGACTACTCGATAGTTCAGTGTGCCATGCTTTACGACATAGAATCGGGACTTCAAAGATATTTTGAACATCATGGAGCATATGAGATGTTCCAAGAGTTGAAGTTAATATTTCAAGCAAATGCCCGAATCGCATGGGAAATGTTCAAAAGTCGATGTGATCGCCGTCGGCACGCTACCTCTACATCTACCTTCGGGATTAGTTTTAGACCTAAATAATTGTTATTTGGTGCCAGCGTTGAGCATGAACATTATATCTGGATCTTGTTTGTTGCGAGACGGTTATTCATTTAAATCAGAGAATAATGGTTGTTCTATTTATATGAGTAATATCTCTTATGGTCATGCACCCTTGAAGAGTGGTCTATTCTTGTTGGATCTTGATCGTGGTGATACACATATTCATAATATTGAAGCCAAAAGATGCAAAGTTTATAATGATAGTGCAACTTATTTGTGGCACTGCCGTTTAGGTCATATTGGTGTAAAGCGCATGAAGAAACTCCATGCTGATGGACTTTTGGAATCACTTGATTATGAATCACTTGGTGCTTGCAAACCATGCCTCATGGGCAAGATGACTAAAACTCCGTTCTCTGGAACAATGGAGCAAGCAACTGATTTGTTGGAAATCATACATACTGATGTATGCGGACCGATGAGTGTTGAGGCTCGCGGTGGGTATCGTTATTTTCTGACCTTCACTGATGATTTGATCAGATATGGGTATATCTACTTGATGAAACACAAGTCTGAAACATTTGAAAAGTTTAAAGAATTTTAGAGTAAAGTAGAGAATCATTGTAACAAGAAAATAAAGTTTCTACGATCTGATCGCGGAGGCGAATATTTGAGTTACGAGTTTGGTCTTCATTTGAAACAATGTGGAATAGTTTCATAGCTCACGCCACCTGGAACACCACAGCGTAATGGTGTGTCCGAACGTCGTAACCTTACTTTATTAGATATGGTGCAATCTATGATGTCTCTTACCGATTTACCACTATCTTTTTGGGGTTATGCTTTAGAGACAGTTGCATTCACGTTAAATAGGACACCATCTAAATCCGTTGAGATGACACCTTATAAACTGTGGTTTGGCAAGAAGCCCAAGTTGTCGTTTCTTAAAGTTTGGGGCTGCAATGCTTATGTGAAAAAGCTTCAACCTGATAAGCTCGAACCCAAATCGAAGAAATGTGTCTTCATAGGATACCCAAAGGAAACTGTTGGGTACACCTTCTATCACATATCCGAAGGCAAGATATTTGTTGCTAAGAATGGATCCTTTCTAGAGAAGGAGTTTCTCTCGAAAGAAGTGAGTGGGAGGAAAGTGGAACTTGATGAGGTAATTGTATGTTCCCCCGAATTGGAAAGTAGTACATCATAGAAAGGTATTAAAGCTAAAGACATGAAGAATCTACCCCCTATTGAGAAGCTGTGTGAGCCTACCACTCACCCTCCTATGGTAGAGGTACACTCTCTTTTAGATTTCAACGCAAGTGACATCCCTCATGGTAAGCCTCCTGATCAATGTTTAGATGAGTTTGATAATTTTATTATGAAACAAAATCATTTTAATGAGAGGATACAAAGTCAGTTGCATGATAATTCCCTTGCTATCAAAAGTTTGCTTGATGTTCTAGGTAGAACGGTTAATGATGTTCAATGTCTTGTGAAGCATTTTCATATGGTTCAAACTCAGCTTGACCAAATTTCTAATGTGCAAAAAGATTTGCTTGCTAACAATGCCAAACAAGATGATTTGTAGGCTTTCGGGATTAAGACCCGAGGAGGAACTAGCACTCAAGATCCTCTCTATCCAGAGGGGCATCCGAGGAGAATCGAGCAAGATTCTCAAATGCAGGAAGAAGAAATTGTTGGCTCTCCAAAGAAGAAGAAGAAACATAAGGAGGCTGACAATTCTAATGATCCTATTGTAGATGAAGAGCCAGCTGTTGATCCCAACAGTGTATCTATCTCCGATGCTGAGACTGAAGACAGTGTTGAACCTGAAGGTAAGGATAACGAGAAGAATGATTCGCCTGAAGTTCGAGAAGAAGAAGCACCTGACAAACGTAAGAGGTACACTAAAGAAGACTTCATCGCAAGAAAACATGGGAAGGAAAGAGAACCATGGGTACAGAAACCCATGCCCTTTCTAGGTAAGTCCATCAAATCTAAATAAGAAGAGCATTACAATAAGTTTTGTGAGTGGATTAAGCCTCTTTTTCTTCAAATCCCTTTGACTGAGGCTATTAAGTTACCTCCTTATTCAAAATATATGAAAGATATTATCACTAATAAAAGAAAAGTTCCTAATGAAGCAATATCTACTATGCTTGCTAACTACTCTTTCAGTGGCAAGATTCCTGAGAAGCTCGGTGATCCAGGTATACCCACCATTCCTTGCTCCATAAAGAATAATTATGTCAAAACTGTTTTATGTGATCTTGGAGCAGGAGTGAGTGTTATGCCTCTCTCTCTTTACGAGAGGCTTTGTTTAGAGAAACTAATTCCTACAGATATCTCTCTTCAGATGGCTGACAAGTCAACCGCCGTTCCGATAGGTATTTGTGAGGATGTTCCAGTAGAAGTTGCTAATTGTTTGATTCTTACTGATTTTGTTGTGCTTGACATGCCGAGGATGGGAGCATGTCCATTATTCTTAGTAGACCTTTTCTTAACACCGCAGGTGCTGTTATTGATTGCAATAAAGGGAAGGTTACCTTCAATGTGAATGATAAAGAACACACGGTATATTTTCCAAAGAAGACCGACAGGAGGCATGGCCTCAACTCTATAGAGAATATCGATACCGTGAAGATTGGAGAATGGGACTGTCCACTACATGTGCCTCACAAATACAAAACTATCATGGTGGGGACAATGTCCATCAAAGTAAAGGTTCAGTGATTACTTCGTAAGAGGTGAGACTTTTTGCTCTATATATCGGCTGTTTGTTGGCAAGACTTGATCAACCTTACTAGTAAACATGTTTTATATAGATAAAAAGTTGAGCTTGTTATGTTTTCATTTATTTTAGTTCTTGTTCTACTTGTTGTACCAAGTATTTATGTTTTGAAGCTTCACAATACTACTCACTGCTTCAAGTTTTCAGAGAGTTTCGCAGCTTTTTGAACTTCGAAAAAATTTCAACAGTGAAGTTTTCAGAAAAATTCCAGAAAAATAAAAATAAAAATTTCCACGTCGGGAGTGACCCAGAGGGACCTGGGGCCAGCCAGGGGGGCCCACCAGTGGCCCAGGCGGCCAGCTGGCGCGGCCTGCCCCCTGGCCGCGCCCACAGGGCGCCTGGGGCCCACAGGGCCCCCCTCCAGGTATGTCTTCTTCCTCCCTCTCTCTTTTTCTCCAAAAACGCGAGTTCTGCACTTGTTCTTGTGTTCTTGCTGTTCTTGGAGGCGATTCTTCGATCTCTCTCTACAGCCCACCATTTGAGCTTAGATTTTGAACAAATACTCCCTGGTATGCGACTCCTCCACCCCTCCAATTAGATTTCTGATTGGTGGCTTCATTTGTGAGTATTTAGTAGTTCTTGGTGCTGTATAGATGAGCTTGCATGCATGAGTAGAAAGTTATTTTCCAAGTTTTGATGCAAGTTTATGCCTTGGGCAAGTGAGTTGAGTAGTTTGCCTTAACTCACCTTGTTTTAATCCTTGTTTTTGTAAATTGCCAAAAAAAATCAGAAATGAGTTTGTTAGGAAGGGCAAAAGGGTGGCTTGAGAAGAGGAGGCCCGCACACTCCGATCGAGTTACTAGAGCCGCAGCTTCACCCTCGACTGCTAGGGTGAGTTATAATGAAGATCATGTGCCCCTGGAGTTGTTGGAAGACACAATTCCAGCACGTGCTATAACGTTTCGTGTGATGAATTCCTTGAAGCTGCGGGAATCAAGGATGAGTTTTATAATATTTGTGCTAATGCAGGTCTGACACGGCTCGTCACGTGCCGTGTTACACAGTATCAAAAACTCACCTCCAGTTTCATTAACAGTTTTAGATATAATCCTGATTCACGTGATATTGAGTTTAAAATTTACAATGATCTTATCACCATGCCTTTGGGAAAGTTTTGTGAAATAATAGGTGTGCCAAACATTGGGAGGACGGCTAGGATGGCCACTCAGCCCTCTGAGCTGAAAACCGTCATCAACTCTCTCTGCATCATGGGTACGAGGGATATTCATCGGTCGAAGATCTCCAGCATCTTATTTCCTCACCTCAGGTATTTTGCATATTATGTTGCTAGAGGGGTGTTAGCTCGTGACAACACGAGCAACATTTCTGCTCCGGATATTGCTATCCTGGCAGCAGCCCTCTCAGGGCGGTCTGATTATAATCTGGGTGCCTTAATTGCTCGACGCCTTGCTATGAACGATAACAAGGGAGACTTATATGGTGGCGTTTATGCCACACTTATCTTAGAACATCTTGGAGGCACCCCACACCCTGATGATAATCCTTTTACTTATTTAAGCTTTGATCTTGCTGTTATGAAAAGGCATAAGTTTGTTACCATGGCTTCTGAGCTGGATAATCTTGTTTATATCTTGCGTTTCGGAACTACCGCGGAACGCGAGATCCGTCTACCTGCACCTCTTTTGTTTGATTTTTCTCGCGGGAACGGATGGTCCTTTGATGTTGTCCAGTTCAATGAGTTCATGACCCAGTATCAGTTTCATAACCCCATGGAGGGGGTTGTGCCCGACGAGGAGGAGCACGGTGAGTTACCACCTTTTCAGGAAGAAACCGCCACCGAGTTTGGTGAAGGGTCTTCCTCTGCTTGGCATACGGACCCTTCCTCGTGGGAGACTCCGAGGAGTTCGGTATACGCGCCGGCATCCTTCTACGACACTTGGACTCACCACTGTTCCCCCGGAGCAGGAGGCTCCTGGGGGCAGTAGCTGCTACCAACTTAGGCCAAAAGCCTAAGCTCGGGGGAGTACGTGCCCCTCTCACTTTTCCATTGTATTATCCGTTTTATTCGCTTTGATCTTTTCGAAGTTTTTGCCCGTTCTTCTTTTCTCTCTTTGCAAAAACAACAAAAAGATTTTCTCTTTCTTTTGCGTTCGTTCAACCTTTGAAATAATCCAAAAAGATTTCCTTTCTCTCTTTAGTTTGCTTTGTTTTCAGAGTTCAGCTCGAGTCCGTGATGGCATTTAATTATATTTCCTACGTTCGATCGTGCAAGTGACGAGGCAATAATGACGAAGATCGACTGAAGGGAAGCAACAAGGAAGACCGGTATGAACTCTTCTTGTTTCTACTTTTGTACATATGCATGTACTTATGATCTAGAGACCAGCTTGTAGCGACATAGTGCTATGTTTACAATGCTCTTCCAGTAGTTCATGCTTTCCTTGTGGCTAGTCTCGAATAGCTAGAGTAGATAATGTGTTATTGAAATGATTTACATGCATTGCACTGTTCATAGTCTGGTATACTAAGGTGGTATTTCCCTTTAGAGAAATTTTGGATTGACTTGGCACATGTTTACACATGATTAAGACTAAAAAGTCTGCTCTGCCTTGATGATCTTCGAGTTTCAGAATAGTTATATCACTTTCATGCCCGATTCAATGTTGCTTTGTCGCTCTGCATGATTATGACCGTTATTGCTCTCTAGTTGGTCGCTTCCCAGTCTTTTGCTAACCTCCACCTGTACTAAGCGGACTGACTGCTTGTGCATCCAAAATCCTTAAAACCTGTTATGCCATATGAGTCCACCATACCTTCCCATACATGGTATTTACCTGCCATTCCTAACGAAGACTTTCGTGTACCATCTCGAAATTAATCAAAAGCATTTCTCTTTTTGTGCCTCTGTTTTAGCTCATGAGGAAGTAGTAGTTAATTCATGATTTTTTTTAAGTTGGACAAGTTTCACCCCGGGATTGCATGTCTAATGTGCAAACCCATAATACGAGAAGGAACTGGCATAGAGTGCGCCTAGCTCATAAAAGATAATACAACAAACAAACCCTCCTTCACGCTTTGTTCATGAGAAATCAGAAAACTTTGGCAGTGATAAACAAAGGAGATTAAGAGGATGTGATCGTCCTCATGCGGGAGCCGTTCCTCGAAACTTGTCCAGCTCAAGAAGTGATTGAGTTATCTGCTAGCATTCGTTGACGAAATATGCACCTCTCAAAAACGTTTTTACCTCTGTTTTTAAAACCAAGAGCTCTGGTACATGTTTAGTTTTTGTTTCCGACCACGGGTTTTCAACCTTGCCAACAAAAGCCACGGTTCGAGAGTCTCCACCTTCTTTATTCAAAGCACCAACTAGGAGAGCATAATTGTCATTCTGAGTGTAATGTGCATTGTCCCAAAGTATTACATTGTCTTCTGCATGCTTGTGATATGATTTATTCTGAAATTCTTAGTTCTAGTCTCCTTTAAAACTCTGGAGGAGTTTCTGCATTTATGTTTTGCTTCACTCATGGAGGCTAGCGAGATACCACCCTAATATGCTCAAGCTATGTGCAATGTGATCTTGTCTTGATTTTCAGTAATATATTATTTACTTTTAGGTATTTGTGATTGGTCACTTGAAAGAAGGATTGCTCCGTGCATTGTCCTCATACTACTGTTTCAATACTTGCTAGACTCTTTTCGTAGTACATGCTTATATACATCTAATGAAGCAAAAGAGTTTGTCAAAGTTTTCTTTGTCGCGTCCAGTTCGTTGAACTGAATTGCTTGAGGACAAGCAATATGCTAAGCTTGGGGGAGTTGATACGTCTCAAACGTATCTACTTTTCCAAACACTTTTGATATTGTTTTGACCTCATTCTTGCATGATTTGAACTAAACTAATCCGGACTGACGATGTTTTCAGCAGAGCTGCCTGTATGGTTTTATTGTGTGCAGGAAAACGGATTTTTAGGTATCTCAGAAAAATCCACGAAAAATCACAGAAAATCCACGCACCCGAAGGAACCCGGAGCCAGAAGAGGGGCCAGAGGGGGGCTAGGGGGGCCCAGGCGCGCTGGTGGCGCGGCCCAGCCCCTGGCCGCGCCGGGGGGTCGCCTGGGTGGTCCCCACCTCCCCTGGTGCCCTACTTCGACTCGTATTTTAGCTCGTGACGGAGAAACCCCAGATCAGAAGTTCTTTTCGCAGTTTTCGTCACGGAGCCGCCGCCACCCTCTGTTCTTCTTCGGGAGGGCTAATCTCGAGGCTGAATTGGCCTCCGGAGAGGGGAGATCGTCGCCATCGTCATCACCATCACCACTCCATCATCCGTCCATGACTTCTCCTTCCATGTGTGAGTAATCCCCTGCTGTAGGCGAAGGGGATGGTAGGGATTGGATGAGTTAGATCATGTAATAGTTTGTCAGATCATTGGGGGCATGTTGCCTATCATCTACTATGGTGTTTATCATCTTTTCTTCAACTTGTTATTCTTAATGCTTGTCACTTAGGGCCCGAGTGCCATGATTTCAGATCTGAACCATATGTGTTTGCATGAATATATTTGTGTTCTTGATCCTATCTATGAGTTGTTTGCACCTATTACGGTTCGGAACCGGCGATCCCAAAGTGACAGCTTGGGACACCAAAGGGGATGGTCCATAGTTTGAGGATTACATGTATCCATTGAGTTCATTGCTTTGTTCCGGTGCTCTTTGACAGGAGCACCTTAATCTCCATAAGTTCCTTTTGGCCCCGTTCGTAGCGGGATGGCAGGACAAAAGATGTTGTGCAAGTTCTTATTGCAAGCACGTACAACTACCTACGGGATACATGCCTAATGTTTGATATTTGCCTAGATGATCATTACTTTTCCGTGTGCCATGCCCCAAGTTAGAAACATGATATATCTCATCCATGCAGCGCCCAACCATCCGTCTCCCTAGCCTACAGTGTTTTAAATCGTGCTGGTTACTAGTTACTACTTTTGCTATTTACTCCTGCTATTTACTTTTGTTGTTTACTTTTACTATCACCATCATCACTATCATATCACTGTTACCACTTATCTTTTGCTGCAAGTAAGTATATTTCAGGTGCGGTTGAATTGACAACTCAACTGTCAAAGCTTATAAATACTCTTTGGCTCCCCGTGTGTCGAATCAATAAATTGGGTTATTCTTACCCACGAAGACTATCTCGATCCCTTACGGTTGAGGGTTATCAGGTACTACTCAATGATATTATCAATAATAAAGACGCCACGGGATGCATAGAAAAATGGGCCATTGAGCTCTTACCGTTCGAAATATCCTACAAGCCGCGCCGGACTATTAAATCCCAGGTGTTGGCCGACTTCGTCGCGGAATGGACCGAAGCCGAACTCCCTAAAGAGTACGACTCATACTCCCACTGGACGATGTACTTTGACGGTTCCAAAATGCTATCCGGACTGGGCGTCGGTGTAATATTGACGTCTCCAACAGGGGATACAGTTCGGTACGTTTTACAAATTATGTATACGGACTCGAACAATGCGGTCGAATATGAGGCCCTATTGCATGGTCTCCGACTAGCCGTATCCATGGGCATCCAACGCCTCGAGGTGCGTGAAGACTCAAACCTCACCATATCCTAGATTAATGGGGATTTTGGTGCGAAGGATTCAAAAATGGCTACTTATCGCAACGCCATATTAAAACTATCGGCTCGATTTGAGGGGTTGGAGTTCCATCACGTAGCCCGGGATAATAACCAGGCCGCTAACGTACTCGCTCGCATGGGAGCTAAACGCGACCCCGTCCCACCAAACACATTTGTGGAACGGCTGTTTAAGCCATCAGTAACATGGCAGGACAGGAGCGGCGATGCAAATTCGGATCCGAACACACCCCCAGCCAAACTCAATCACGAAGTCATCGGAGAGCCAAGCATGGATATAACTCCTTCGGCTCATGAAATCATGGCTGTTATAGCCCCCTGGAAAGAGCCTTTCCTAGCTTACCTTAATAGGCAGGAACTCCCCGATGGCCAGAATGAGGCCTGCCGCATAGTCTGGCTTTCTAAAGCCTACAAAGTTCACGAAGGTGAAATATACAAGAAAAGCACATCTGGTATTCTCCAAAGGTGCATCTCAGAAGAAGATGGAAGGCGAATTCTCACTGAAATACACGCTGGAATGGGCGGTCATCATGCCGCAACAAGGGCGCTCGTAGGTAAAGCTTTTCACGCTGGCTTTTACTGGCCTACTGCCCGAGCAGATGCCCAAACCTTAGTCCAACATTGCGTTGGCTGTCAGCTCTTTGCAAATCAAAGTCACATGCCTCCCACTGCACTGAGAACAATCCCCATTACTTGGCCTTTTGCGGTCTGGGGGCTTGACATGGTCGGACCCCTTAAAGGGGGAAGTCATAAAAGAAAATACTTACTGGTGATGGTAGATAAGTTCACTAAGTGGATCAAAGCCAAGCCAGTAAAAACAGCTGAAGCAGGGCCCGTGATAGATTTTATATCCAGCGTAGAACACCGTTATGGTGTCCCGCATAGTATTATCACAGATAATGGCTCCAATTTCACAGCTGACGAGGTAAAAAATTGTTGCGCAAAGTTGGGCATAAAACTCGACTACGCTTCCGTATACCATCCTCAAACAAATGGTCAGGTCGAAAGGGCCAATGGTCTGATTATGAGCGGCATTAAACACCGAATATTGCGCTCCCTATGGGAGTCTGATAAACACTGGGTCAAAGAGCTTGACTCCGTACTCTGGGGGCTGTGGACCACTCCCAATTGTACGACCGGATATACACCTTTTTAATGGTGTACGGCGCAGAGGTTGCCCTGCCCTGCGACATTATTCATGACTCACCTAGAGTGTGCATGTACGAGGAAAGAGAAGCCGGGTTAGATCGACAGGACGACCTAGATGGACTTGAAGAGGAGCACGATACAGCGCTAGCACGTTCCGCATTTAACCAACAACAGGCTAAGCAATACCAGAGCAGAGAAATGCGGGCCAAGACATACAACGTCGGAGAAGAAAAAGGACAAGCTCAAACCAAAATGGGAGGGGGCCTTCATCATTGACCAAGTACTCGCCGGTGGAGCTTATTGCCTTTGCAACGCACTGGACAACCGCCTTGAGCCGAACCCTTGGAACGCTGCCAGGCTCCGACGATTTTATGGATAGTTCGGTAGCAATTCTTTCCCCTTTACAAGTTAGGTCTTGTCTTTTACTTTTTTGTTTCTTTCCCTTTCTCGTTATATCCTCTTTGCAAGTATTCGGTTCACCCGAACTGCCACGTGACCAACACGTCCTCAAATATACCTGGGGGCTTCTTTAACGAAGCCCATTAATCAATAAAGCTTCTTGCTTAAAAATGTTGCCTGTTTTTACAGTTCATCCTTGCCATTATATGCACCAATATGGCTTAAGTTCTAGCCAAGCTGGGTTGCCTGGCTCCTATGTTTACCCCTACATTTCCGATTGTTCGGCTAGGATGTAAAGGAAGCATCTTAGCGATTGTTACAGTCGGGTAATCCGGATATGTACCTCAGACTGGCTGAAGCCGAAAGCTAGCGCTCTTAAGGGAATAATTGGTCGGTGGATACACGACAAAAAGCATTCTAAAGCGTATTTTCAAAATTACAGGAGATGGCTTCCTACTATCCCCATCATGGGATTAAAAGCCTAGGCCTGCACCTTTATGCACGCCGACCCAGGGAAAGGAACCCCTAACGGAACTATTCTCTCTGGAAGATGTTTCTTATGTTAAATAGTAATATAACATAACTCCCCGAACTCAGTTCGTCTGTTCAAGCAATTATGACCAGATTGCCTGGTTTCCGAACATATCACATGCTCGTCACAGATATAGTATTCGAACACACTCCAGCCTTTGGGTTTATGGAGGTTGAAGCAGATGGTCGGCAATGACAAACTTTACACAAATTCGGCCGGAGATAAGTTTGATGGTAAAATTACACTGATGCATAGAATCAAACGGCTATTCATTTTCTATTCCCTCTATCAGGCGGTCTAGTATACAGTCCTGTTGGGAAAGCTTGGCAGCTAAACCTACTTGGTCATATACCAAACGCGGAGGAATTTCTTGTCCATCAGGCCCTCGAGGTTCCACACGGGCCATGTGATTTGGATCAAGGCGAGTAAAGCGCGTCTTCACCACAGCCCACGCTTATTGAGCACCCATGCGGCATGCTCAGGCTTTCCATAGTTCAAAGCGGCGCCGAGCCCCTTTGAACAGGTTCGCGAAGTCCTCCATAGATTCTGGAGGGGAGTCGCCAGGCCATAGAGCTCTGGCCATACTCTTCATGGCCTTCCAAGCCCGTTCACGGACCCTGGAAAGCTCCTGCAGCACATCGCCCTCAAAACCGGACACCCCGTCTTGAGGCTGACCAGTCAATAAACCTGCAGGAAAGGTATTTATAAGAAACTTTTAAAACGGCGAGACTATAAGGAGAGCTAGGTATAAGAGACATACTAAACATGCCGCTTTTAGCCTTCGGTTCTCCTCCAAGGCGCTTGAGATTTGGGCCTTTACGCCCTTTAGCTCCTGTTCGAGCCTAATGTTTATATCCTGCGCTTGGTTCCTTTTTTCCATCGCCTGCGTTAGTGCACGCTCGCGAGCGGCTTTTTCCTCTTCGGCAAATTTCTTGTCCGCTAAGGCAGCTCTTAGCTCCCTCTCCAGTTGGTCGGTTACACATTAGTATATACATCATAGTAATCAGCAGAACTGTCATAGTTTCCGGACACAATTATTCTTACCAACAGCATCCTTTCCGGATGCCTTCAATTTTTTCAATTCGGAAAGTTGGGTCCGGCACTCCTCAAGTTACTTGGACAAAGAGTTGTTCTTTTCTCGAATGACCTATAAAAATGCAACGATCCTCAAATCAGTTGTACCAACTCCTTTAAGTCTGGAGGGCTACTGGCAGGATAATACTCAAACAACAAAAAATTACCCTCATATCTTTTAAAAGCTGATGAGTGGCTCCGGCGAGTCCGTCTTGAGCGGCTCGGATATAGGCATCTGTAGAATTAAGGGCGTTGAACACCTCCGCAGAGAAGCCAGGGTCACGCATGGCTGCTTTCCGTCGTCGATGAATCATCGCGACCTCCACTTCAGAATTGGTAGCGGATACTTCACCCGAATCCTCCTTGAGAGGACATTCGGGCACCGAATTAGCATTCACCCTTGACGGGTCTGGTGCCGGATTGGCTGCAACTTGGCCTGCGTCGCCTCCGGAGACAGTCCGGCTTGCATTCCTCCTAAAAGGAATAGACAATGCGGAAAGTTATAATAACGATTTCACCACCCAGCACATGATAAAACAAACATAACTCTTTGAAGGTCCACTGGTTATCGTGGTCCTTTTCCGCTTTAAAACCTTGCCCGACGTGGGCACCGCCCTCCGGGTTGGCGGCCTACACTCAGTTCGGCATGAGGAGCGTTGTCCTTGTTTAAACATAATAGAATACATTGGGTAAATGCGCACTGGGAATCTTCTCGTTGGCGAGATGTACCCTAAATTGCTTACACTGGAAGAAGGAATGAGGCATGGGTAATCAGCCACTATATCCACCAAGGTGCCCCCACGGCAGGCTTGATAGAAGACTCCCTCTTCTAACTCTATGCCTACATCCGGATCTTCTTCGTATCCAGGGCCCGCTTTTTGGAATGGGTCCTCCGGCTACGGGGCGGGATTGTTAATCCCCCTTACCACCTTCCTCCACTCCTGTCGGGAGCAACCGAATACAGTTCGGTTAATGCCTCATAACTAAAAACATTTAAGCAACCAAGGAGAAGGACTTACCCAGTCGGGAAGATTGCACATGGAAAGGCCTTCCCGGCATGTTAAACGGATAAAATCCTGCTTCTCTCCCTTATAGAGGCCTTACAGGATTGCGCCTAGAATGGCAGGGTCATCCAGATCCAGGCACAGGCAACGCGAGGCATCATTCTGACCATTATAGTGATACATTGGAAGAACTCTAGCTTGGAGAGACTGCACACGTCGCTTCATTGAAATGGCCATCACTTCTATTATAGTTAATCCCGAACTGGCAAGCAATTTGATCTTGCCGGCCAGTCGGTTAACCTCCGCACTCTCTTCCTCTGAGGGACCCCAGGGACGCCAGTTGAAAAGCTTCTTTGGTGGAGCACTGGAATACGGGGAAAGTCCTTGCTGAACTGGATCCGGCAAAGCGACATCCTCGATATAAAACCACCCTGAGGGCCACTCACCGGATGCCTTCTTCTGAGTACCGGGCAAGTAACCTGTCCCAGCCATACGCCATACTTCGGTGCTCCCAACTTCAAATATGGATCCTTCCTCCGATCGAAGAACGAGGCAAAAGTACCTCCTCCATAGCTCAAAGTGGGGCTCGCAGCCCAAAAATAGTTCGCATAAAGCGACAAAACCCGCAATTTGCAGGATTGACCCTAGAGTAAGATTGTGCGGTTGGAGGCCGTAAAACTCCAGGAGTCCCCTAAGAAAGGGATGGCAGGCAACCCCACACCTCTTAGAAGGTAGGGGACTAAACATACCCGCTCTCCATTGGAGGGGTTGGGAAAGCTCTCTGCTAGGGCTTGGTTGTCAACAGACGTTAGTCCGGCCCGGATGGGGACTAGATCCTCTGGAGGGAGATACCCCTACGATTGCAGTGTTCGCAGATGTGCATGGGACACGGAGAAGCTTTTCCAATCTCTTGCACGAGGGCCATGAGGGCGAGAGGAGGAGCTCGGGACACTAGCCATATATGAACATTTTTTGCAGGCACTAGAGATTTCTTCCACGTGGAATGAGATGGAGAAGCGATGGGATCTATTCTCTTACATAGGCGTTTTCTGAATAGTCAGGGGGTATTTGCAAAAAGACACCCAGACGGTTCGCATTCATTGGACACGTGGAAGCCAAGGCGACGCCGACGAGGAACTGGCGGGTTATATTATTTAAAGAAGCCGAACTATCATCCAGAAGGACTCACCTTGCAAGACCAAAGACATGAAGCCGGATACAATCTCGTCCTTGAAGGCAAGTCCGGGGGCTATTGAGGGAGTCCTGTATTCAGGGGTCCTCACGCATCTAGGTCAATGAAGCTGGGCCGCAATGGTGGGCCGCATAAAGAAGAAGCAGAAGACCTTCCCCCATATTCGGTCATGACTCCTATGTACGTAGAAAGGCAGGTTTTGAGTCCGGGTGTGTCAATTACTTCCTCCCCAAGTCACCCTTGTAACCCTAGGTCTCCTGAGGCGTGTATATAAGCCGAGGGGTTTAGTCTATAGGGGGATCATCATCATTACAATATCCCCATTGGCTAGACTTAGGGTTTAGCCATTACGATCTCGAGGTGGATCAACTCTTGTATTCATATCCACTCATATTAATATAGCAGGAAGTAGGGTATTACCTCGATCGAGAGGGCCTGAACCTGGGTAAACATCGTGTCCCCAGCCTCCTGTTACCATCGATCTTCAGACGCACAGCTTGGGCCCCCCTACCCGAGATCTGCCGGTTTTGACACCGACACTAGGCTTTCGATCCTATGAGAAGGATTGTAGGATGCCATACCCTCTAATTGTTTAAAATACGCTTTAGAATGCGATATGTCATATATCCGCTGACTAATCATTCCCTTAAGAGCGCTAGCTTTCGGCTTCACCCAGTCTGAGGTACATGTCTGGATTACCCGGCTGTAACAATCGCAGAGGCGCTCCCTTTACACCCTAGCCGAACAATCGGGAACGTAGGGGTAAACATAGGAGCAAGGCAACCCAGCTTGGCCAGAACTTAAGTCATATTGGTGTATATAATGCCAAGGATGGACTATAAAAACGGACAACATTTTTAAGCGATAAGCTTTATTGGTAATGGGCTTCGTTAACGAAGCCCCCAGGTATATTTGAGGTAATTACATTCGAGGATGTACTCGTCATGTGATAGTTCGGGCGAGCCGAATACTTGCCAACAAGGGAAAATGTAAAGAGGAAAAGGAAAAAACAAAAAGTAAAAGATAGGACCAAACTTATAAAGAGGAAGAAATTGCTACCGAACTATCCATAGAATCGCCGGAGCCTGATAGCATTCCATGGGTTCGGCTCAAGGCAGTTGTCCTCTGCATTGCGAAGGCGATAGACTCCACCGATGAGTACTTCGCCGATAATGAAGGGCCCCCCCATTTTGGTTTGAGCCTATCCTTTTTCTTCTCCGGGAGGCGTAAAATGAGTTTGTCGATGTTGTATGTCTTGGCCCGCACTTCTCTGCTCTGGTATCGCTTGGCCTGTTATTGGTAAAATGCGGAACGTCCTTGCGCTGTATCGCGCTCCTCTTCAAGTCCATCTAGGTCGTCTTGCCAATCTATCTCGGCTTCTCTCTCCTCGTACATGCGCACTCAAGGTGAGTCATGAATTATGTCGCAGGGCAGAACAGCCTCTGCGCCGTACACCATGAAAAAGGTGTATATCCGGTCGTACGATTAGGTGTGGTCCGCAGCCCCCAGAGTACGGAGTCAAGCTCTTCGACCTAGTGTTTATCAGACTCCCGTAGGAAGCGCACAAGTCGGGGTTTAATGCCGCTCATTATCAGACCATTGGCTCTTTCGACTTGACCGTTTGTTTGAGGATAGTATACAAAAGCATATTCAAGTTTAATACCCAACTTTGCGCACCAATTTTTTACCTCGTCAGCTATGAAATTGGAGCCGTTATCTGTGATAATACTATGCGGGACACCATAATGGTGTACTACGCCGGATATAAAATCTATCACAGGCCCTACCTCAACTGTTTTTACTGGCTTGGCTTCTATCCATTTAGTGAATATATCTACCATCACCAGTAAGTATTTATTTTTATGGCTTCCCCCATTAAGAGGTCCGACCATATCAAGCCCCCAGACTGCAAAAGTCCAAGTGACGGGGATTGTTCTCAGAGCGGTGGGAGGCATCTCACTTTGATTTGCAAAGAACTGGCAGCCAACGCAGTGTTGGACTAAGGTCTGGGCATCTGCTCGGGCTGTGGGCCAGTAAAAACCGGCTCGAAAAGCTTTGCCTACGAGCGCCCGGGCTGCGGCATGGTGGCCGCCCATTCCAGCATGTACTTCAGCGAGAATTTGGCTTCCCTCCTCTTCGGAGATGCACCATTGTAGAATACCAGTTTTGCTTTTCTTATATAGTTCACCCTCACGAATCTTGTAGGCTTTAGAACGCCGAACTATGCGGCGGACCTCGTTTTGGTCATCGGGGAGTTCCTTCCTTTGAAGGTAAGCTAGGAAAGGCTCTGTCCAGGGGGCTATGATAGCCATGATTTCGCGAGCCGAAGGAGTTATATCCATATCTGGGTCTCTGATGATGTCTTGGTTAAGTTCGATCGGGGGTGTGTTAGGATTCGAATTCGTATCGCTGTTCGCATCCTGCCATGTTACCAATGGCTTAAACAATTGTTCCACGAATGTGTTAGGTGGGATGGGGTCACGTTTAGCACCCATAAGACCGAGTACGTCAGCGGCCTGGTTATTATCCCGGGCAACGTGATGGAATTCCAACCCCTTGACACGTCTCCAACTATTATTTATGAAGTCTTGGATGTTTAATGGGCTTTATCATACAATTTTATATCATTTTTTGGGACTAACCTACTAACCCAAAGGCCCAGTCCAGATTGCTGTTTTTTTGCCTGTTTTAGGGTTTTGCAGAAATAGAATATCAAACGGAGTCCAAACGGAATGAAACCTTCATGAGAGATATTTTTGGAGAAAATCACGCACGAGGGACTTGAGAACCACGTCACGGGATCAAGGGGTGGCCCACGAGGGTGGGGGGCGCGCCCCCTGCCTCGTGGGGGCCCCGAGCACCCCTCGGTGTCCTCCTTCTTCCTATATAAGTCTACATACCCCGAAACCTTCGACAACAGAGAAAAACCCTAATTCCACCGCCGTAACCTTCTGTTCCCGTGGGATCCCATCTTGGAGCCTGCTTCGGAGCTCCACCGAAGGGGGATCCATCACGGAGTTCTTCATCATCATCATCATCGCCCTCACCATGAGTTGTGAGTAGTTTACCACAGACCTTCGGGTCCATAGCTAGTATATAGATGGCTTCTTCTCTCTATCTGGATCTCAATACAAAGTTCTCATTGGTCTTCGAGGAGATCTATTCGATGTAATCTCTTTTTGCGGTGTGTTTGTCGAGATCCGATGAATTGTGAGTTTATGATCAAGATTATCTATGAAAGATATTTGGTTCTTCTCTGAACTTTTTATATGTGCTCATAATATCCTTGCAAGTCTCTTCGAATTATTGGTTTGGTTTGGCCTACTAGATCTATAGTTCTTACAATGGGAGAAGTGCTTGGCTTTGGGTTCAATCTTGCGGTGTCCTTTTCCAGTGACAGTAGGGGCAGCAAGGCACGTATTGTATTGTTGCCACCGAGGATAAAAATATGGGGTTTATATCATATTGCTTGAGTTTATCCCTCTACATCATGTCATCTTGCTTAAGGCGTTACTCTGTTCTTATGAACTCAATACACTAGATGCATGCTGGATAGCGGTCGACGTGTGGAGTAATATTAGTAGATGCAGAATCGTTTCGGTCTACTTGTCTCGGACGTGATGCCTATATACAATGATCATGCCTAGATAGTCTCATAATTATTCGCTTTTCTATCAATTGCTTGACAGTAATTTGTTTACCCGCCCTAGAATATCGCTATCATGAGAGAAGCCACTAGAGAACACTATGGCCCCCGGGTCTATTCTCAACATATCAATCTACATCTACTTTACTTTTATCGCTTTTATTTGTTGTTCTTATAAACCAAAAATACTAAAAATATAAACTATCATCTCTATCAGATCTCACTTTCGTAAGTGGCCGTAAAGGGATTGATAACCCCTTATCGCATTGGCTGGGAAGTTCTTATTTGTTTGTGCATGTGCGAGGGACTCGCGCGTGGTCTCCTACTGGATTGATACCTTGGTACTCAAAAGCTGAGGGAAATACTTACGCTACTGTGTTGCATCTCCCTTTCCTCTTCGAGGGAATACAACGCAAGCTCGAGAAGTAGCACCCCTTAAATCGGGCCGACATTTTCAATATAGCATTGCGATAAGCTGCCATTTTTAAATACTTCGCATCAAAATCTCCATTGATTTGGGAGATAGCGAGGTTGGATTCTCCGCGTACCTCGAGGCGTTGTATGCCCATGGATACAGCTAGGCGGAGACCATGTAATAGGGCCTCATATACGGCCGCATTGTTCAAGTCCGTATACATAATCTGTAGGACGTACTGGACTGTATCCCCAGTTGGAGATATCAATATTACGCCAGCCCCTAATCTGGCTAGCATTTTTGAACCGTCGAAGTACATTGTCCAGTGGAAATGGGCTGTACTCTTTAGGGAGTTTGGCTTCAGTCCATTCTGCAACAAAGTCAGCCAACACGTGGGATTTAATAGTCCGGCGTGGTTTATAGGATATTTCGAATGGTGGGAGCTCAATGGCCCATTTGGCTATGCGTTCAGTGGCGTCTTTATTATTGATAATATCATTGAGTGGTACCTCGGATGCCACTGTGATTGAGCACTCTTGAAAGTAGTGTCAAAGTTTGCGTGATGACATGAAGACCTCATAGGCAATTTTCTCATAGTGGGGGTACCGTGATTTACACGGTGTTAGAACCTCGGATACATAGTATACGAGTTTTTGAACTGGGAATTTATGTCCCTCTTCGACTTGTTCGACGATGAGTACGGCACTCACTACCTGGTGAGTGGCTGATATATACAGCAAGATTGGTTCGCCAACACCAGGGGCGGCTAGGATTGGGTTGCTTGCTAATAGAATTTTTATTTCTTCAAATCCGGCTGTGACCGCATCCATCCATTTGAAGTTGTCAGTGCGTCGTAGCAATTTATAAAGTGGCAATGCTTTTTCTCCTAACCTGGAGATGAAGCGGCTTAAGGCCACTACGCAGCCTGCTAGTTTTTGCACTTGCTTGAGACCGGTTCGTATTTTGAGCTCTGACAAGGCCCGGATTTGGGTTGGGTTAGCTTCGATTCCTCTATGAGATACGATGAACCCTAATAGCTTTTCGGCTGGTGCAACATCCCAAATTTTCAATTCGGAATGTTATACATAGATTATACTGCATTACATATTACTTTGAATTTTGTGTGTGGCGATCCCCGAAAATTCTAAGCAACTCAAGGACCTACGGAGAGAGTTGGGAATTCTACCGTTTTGTATTTGAGTTCACTCGAATACCGTTACGAGGATAGCATTGGTTTTAATTATTTTTCTCTCCTAAAAATATTTCCAAATAAAATATATGAGCGGAGATAATATGAATTCTCCAAAATAACATAAATATTGGAGGAAAAATATTAAAATCACTTTTGGTATTTTTGGATTTATTTGTGATTTCATTTGCATAGGAAAAATACACGTTTTTCAAAATTGCATTTAGGTCCGGAAAAAATGTTCACTTTGTCCTAAATATTATTAGAGGACGGTGAAAATTTATTTCGGGATTTTTGGACTCCATTTAGTATTTTTTTTTCGCCCGTTTTACTACGTCAGGACTCGTTTAAAAAAAGGGGGAAGCCGCCTCTGGGCCGTAACCGGCTAGGACTCTCCTAGCCGGGGGTCTATAAAACGCGAGGCCGCCGGCCCGCCAGCCCGTTGCCGAACCCTAGCCCCGCCCGCGCCCCGCCGCCTCCAGCCGCCGCTGCTGCGCCGCCGCCGCCGCCAGCCCACCGCGAGAGTCGCCGCCGCCGGACCCTTCGCAGGAGCCCGTCGCCGCCTTTTGCCGAGGTAGCCGCCGCCGCCGTCGGTTTTGTCTAAAAGCCGACCGGTTTTTTTTTAAACCCTAGATCCGCTTTTGTTAGATCAAATCAGTTTTTTTCGGTTTAGTTATTTAGCGGACGTTCGTCCGTACGTTCGTTTTAACGAACGTTGCTCGCCCGTTAGCCGCAGACAGCGAACGTTCGTTTGTTAGTCTGTTCGTCCATTTTCTTTTTGGGGGTATTTATCCGTGATTATTTCGATCGCTATTTCTGCTCTGATCTTGTTTTTCGTTTTTCTTTTCGCTCGAGAGTCGGAATCAGGTGATTCAAAATCCCACATCTTTGTCTCGACGCCCTCTTTCCGTTTAACCAACTTGAACAAAGTTTTGGCTACTGTAAAATTTGACCCTAGATCAAACTAGTAAACGAACCTTGTTTCTTTCGCAGTTTGAGTTTCGTTGTTTCTTTCGATTTGATTCTTTTCGCAAACCGGAGTTCTTAAGCTGAATTTTCTGGTTAGATCTTCACTTTTGGAGTTTTGTTTGTGCATCATTGCTTCATTGCTTATGTATGCTATTGTTTTCTTGTGATAGAATACTCGGACTGTGAAGTGTGCTACTACGAGTCTCTAGGTTTTGTGAATCGTCAGCAAGGCAAGTAACACTTTGATCATACCCCTTTATTACCCAGTTTTTATGCATTAGATCAAACCCTCACACATTGCATGAGTAGGATCTCTTAACTTGTGGGTCTGGGAAGTAGTTTGAGGTAGAACCTATTACCTGCATTATTTTCAAACCCTTGGGAGTTACTTCTACGCTATGCTTAGGTTATCATGCTTTGCTCGTAGACATGGTTGGGTTTGAGTGAAATCCATGACATATGTGAGATGTTAATTAAGGTTTCAACTTAAGGTGGCTACTTGAATACACATCTGGGTGGATTGGTTGCAGGGCACCTGGGGAATCCAGTGTTGTTCTAGGAAATCCCGGGGTTTCCGTGTGATTGTCCTATGGAATGCCACCCAGGCTCAAAGGCATCATAAAACTATTCATGCTAGAAACTTCTGTGTGCAACCACAATGCCATTATGGGCTCTGGCATAGTTGAGTAAGTTGTGGGAAACCTTTCCATGATGGGCTAGCAGATGTAGAGGGATTGTAGGTGTACCGGCCTATCTATCGGTTAAGGGGACCTCTTCGGAAAGACTGTGTCTCGGTCATCCGTTTCTCAAACACCATGCAGTGCGAGAAATCAAACGGAGGCGATCGAGTCTTGTGGGAAAAGTGCACAAACCTCTACAGAGTGTACAAACTGATCATGATTAGCCGTGTCCCCGGTTATGGACAATCTTGAGTATCTTGTACTTGAATTATTGGTTGATCTCATCATTCTAAAGTTAAATTTGTTGGGTTAATGATTACTTTAATTGGGATTGAGTTGGAGGTACCTTCTCAATGATGTTTCAACTACCATGATAGTTAAAATAAAATTTATTCCTTTGTTGTAGGGAAAAATTGGATTTACGTAAAAACTTTAACCTTAGAGCCTCCACCAGCCAAATATGCATATAGTGTAGCCTTTATTCTGTTACTTGCATCTTCTGTGTTATCTTGCCAGCATATTCCACGTGCTGACCCGTTCTCGGGCTGCAACATGTTACGTTGCAGACTTTTCAGACGAGGAGTAAGACGTTCTAGGTCGTTTGTCATGCACTCAGCTATGCCGTTGGAGTTGATGGACTCACTTATCTTCCAAGCCTTCCGCTGTTATTTTCTTAGATGGCCTTAAGCCATAGACTTTTGTAATAAGTTCTCTTTTAGAGACATTCGATGTAATAAGTGTGTGATTGCCACTCTGATATAAATCCTTCAAGTACTGTATGTGTCAGCATTACCGATCCAGGAATGACACTGAAACACAAAGACTTCGGTCCATTCGGATCGTGGTCGCTACAGCTGGAACGCCGAAAACACATTTTCCGGATTGAGCCTTATGTCGTATTCTCGAAGGTTGGCAAACATAAGGCGGAGATCTTCCACCAAAGTCTCAACGTGTTTTGGTCTTTACGACCACGTCGTGAACATATTCCTCCACTGCTTTGCCAATTTGTTTTTCTAAGCATGTTTGAATCATGCGTTGATATGTGGCGCCAGCGTTTTTAAGTCCAAAGGGCATAGTGTTGAAACAAAAAGGGTCATACGGGGTAATATATGCCATTGCGGCCTGATCGGATTCCTTCATCTTTATCTGATGGTATCCGGAATAAGCATCAAGGAAGCACAATGAGTCATGTCCGGCCGTTGCATCGATAATTTGATCAATGCGGGGCAAAGGAAAGGGATCCTTTGGACAGGCCTTATTTAGGTATGTGAAGTCAACGCAGAGGCGCCAGGAATTATCCTTCTTCGGTACCATGACTAGGTTTGCTAGCCAATCCGGGTGTTTAATTTCTCTGATGAATCCGGCTTCTAATAGCTTGGCTAGCTCTTCTCCCATTGCTTGTCTTTTGGGTTCAGAAAACTGTCGCAGTGACTGCTTGACCGGTTTGAACCCTTTGATAATATTGAGGCTATGTTCGGCCAGCCTGCATGGGATTCCTGGCATATCTGAAGGGTGCCAGGGGAATATATCCCAATTTTCCCGAAGGAAGGCGCGTAACACGCTGTCCACCACCGGATCCAGTTGTGCCCCGATGGATGTTGTCTTGTTGGGGTCCATTGGGTGCACTTGGAATTTGATGATTTCATCTGCTGGCTTGAAGGAGGTAGACTTCGATCTTTTGGCGAGGATTACATCGTCTTTATCCACCTTTGATCGTAGGGTGGTTAATTCTTCGGCCACGAGGGCTTCGGATAATGCCTCTAAGGCTAAGGATGCCGTTTTATTTTCGGTGCGGAGTGCTCTATCCGGATCACTTGTTAATGTGATCACTCCATTGGGCCCTGGCATTTTAAGCTTCATGTACCCGTAATGGGGTATAGCATGAAAGCATGAGAAAGCGTCACGTCCTAGAAGGGCGTGGTATCCGCTATTACAGGGATCAATGTGGAAGAGTAGTTCCTCCGATCTATAGTTATCGGATGTACCGAATACTACGACGAGCTTAATGCTTCCAGAACACCGGGCCTCGCGGCTAGGTATAATTCCTATAAAGGTTGTGTTGGTGTGCGCAATGCGGGATTTTTCGACCTGCATTTTTGCAAGCATTTCCTCATATAAGAGGTTCAGTCCGCTTCCTCCGGCCATGAGTACTTTAGTGAGGCGGAAACCATCCACTATCGGATCTAGTACAAGAGTCGTTGATGCTCAGATCGGCCGGACTCGAGGTGCGTCTTCGGCAGAAAAACTAACCGATATGTTGCTCCATGGGCTTGCAGAGCTAATTTGGTAGACCTCGGCAAGTTCGCGATTTGCTTATTTGTGGTGGTTATTTGAGGAGAACGTCTCGAACACAGTTAAGACATTGACGTCTTTCTCCCTTGATATGGTGGTGGCGAGAATTGCTGTACCACTCTTTGCTTCCTGCCGGAGTACCCAACATGCTCTAAGGCAATGGTTTGGGACATTGTCCGGGGTTACGTGTATCTGGCAAGGTGTATCAAGTAGTTCGTCCAGTACATACCTATGCCTTAAAAAAGGTTTGTTCTTCTTGCCAATAGGCATGCTATCGAATGACCTACTAGGGTATGTCCGTTTAGCCTTGGTAGTGAACTGTCCGGATATGGACTATTCAAGAGGTGTATTCTGGGCTTTCCAAGTATTTTCTATTGTGCAGTACTTCCGTACTAACTGCGATAGGTCTGTGAAACTCAGAATACGATGTTGGTTGAGGGCGTTCGAGATGCCCTCCTCCCTGCAATTGCGGTAAAATATGGAAAGCACTTCGTCATCGCAGTAGTCCCTGGTCTTGTATTTAACAAGTAGGAACCTGGCCCAGAAGTGGTTGACCGTTTCCTTGGGCTGTTGATGTATGTTCGCGAAATCATCTATGTCCGGGAGTCCGGATTCACTTGGAGATTTTTCCCAGGGTGGGTGAGTGTTCGTAATTTTAGGTCCCGACTCAAAGCGGTATTCGGGGTTTTGACAACCTCCAATGGTGACAATCCGGGTTCGACGGGATCTAATCGTCTTTTGAGTCTGGTGTCAGTCCCAGAGCTCAAAGAACATAAAGCGCCTCTCGACAGGGGCATGTTCGGCTCGAAGGGTTTGGAGATCCGAACTGTTACGGTCTCCGTCTCAAAAGGAGAAGTCTCTATGGCTCCGTCCTCAACTGCTGCCACCAGATGAGTGATTGGGAAGGATCGCTCTCATCATGGCCGGATTTAAGTCCGATTTGATCTCCTTGCGATGAAAACCCCAGGGCGGTGATGTAATGCCCCGGATGTAATACTTTCCCTTTTGGGCATTTAATATATCTCCGGCTTCATCTATTCCATTTCGGGTTCTTTGTCTTTCCGGTGTTCGTCGTTTTGTTGTGTGCGTGTGTGGCATTCATTCATATCATGTAGACATGTGCATCGCATTGCATTTGTGTTGTCGGTTGCATCCGGTTCCACGCGTTCCTTCCCGTTGTCCGTTTCGCGTTCCGGAGCTCCCTCACGTGTCCGTGTCGTCCCGTAGGCCTACTTTGTTGTTTGGCCGTGTAGCGTTACCGGTTTGGCGCGAGACTTGTCGTGTGTTGTTGCTTTGGTGTGTGTAACCCGCCTGTCAAATCTCGTCGCGTTTGGTGTCTGTTTGCTATCCCAACAGTTATTCGTGTGGGATCAAAGTGCCTCCACTTTGTGGCCCAAGACATCCCTCCAACAGCCCACTAGCCTCCCCTAGGCCCAACCTAACTCCCCTCGCGATCGTGTCCGTCGGATCGTGATCGGACGTCTCTAAAACACCCAAAAAACCCTAACCCTAGAAAAAACTGCTATATTTAGACCCCCCCCCCATGTCCATTTTGGGCATCCCTAGCTTCCTCCATAATCTCCCCTCTTTTTCAGCTCCCTGCCTCAATTCCCGTGCCTGGCCAGAACCAAGTTGCCACTTGGCAGTCCTCTCCATCGCTGCCGCCAGTGACTGGCTCGAAGGGCCAGTCGATCGGATCGAACCCCGATCCCCAGATCAGTCAACGCGCCGCCTCCTTGGCCGCAACGAAGCAGCAGCCGCCGCTGTTCCCCTTCGCGGATCGGATCCGGGCTGCTACCCGATCGATCCATCGCCCGATCCCCGCCGCGGTGGCCGATCCGTTCTTGGACCACATCGTCGCGCGGCCCGTGCCAGCTCGCCTCCGCGCCGGCCTTCTTCCTCCCTCCGCTCTCGATCGCCGGGCCGCCTCCTCTCCCCGTCGCCCGCCTGGGCCTCCCCGACGCCAAGGCCCAGTCACCTCCTGCCTGGATCACCAGCCGTCTCCACCGCGGGCCGTCGCCACCCCGCTTCGCCAGGCCTCCCCGCCGCGCGGCCCAAAGCCGACGCCTCTCCGCGCGCCGCCAGGTGGGCCGGGGCCTTCCAGCCGCCGCCCCATCGTCGCCAGGCCAGGCCGAAGCCGTCGGGTTTCTGCACCGCCTCCCCGCGGGCCGGCCCTTTCAGCCGCGGGCCGCCGCCCTCCGGCCGGGCCGAATCCTTCTCCACCGCGGGCCCGAGCCCATCCTTCAGATCTGAGAAGGTTGCCCCGTTTTTTCCTAAGTCCCTGTGATTTTGTTTGCTGATGCATATTTCAAACTGCGATAACTTTGTGTGTGATGCTCCGTTTTGCGAAAATAAGATGTCCAGACGTTCGTGGTGAATAGCACTACGTTTCATCCCATTGTGCCATGCATGTTAGAGATCATCTAGGTGCTTGTTTTTCTGTTGCAATAGTGCATCGTGATAAAACTGCTGCTATGTGATGTTTTTATGCCATCTTTGCTATGTGATATCTTTTAGCTCGTTTGTCCGAATGATGCAAATGACATGTCCACGTGTTCGTCTTGCCATGCTCTACATGTTGTTTGTGTTAGGCTGCATGATAGATTTATTCTTGCCATGATTATCCTCGTTGCAAAGTGCTATGTGGCTGTGATGTTGTTTCACTTGTTATGAAATGCCATCTTGTTGAGCTCATTGCTATCGTTGTGTTTATCTCCATGAAGCATGCTTGTGTGTTTCGGAATCACCATCATGTGTACTTTGATGAGGTGCTTACCACTTGCCATGTTTAGATTCGAGGTGACTTAAACTTGCTCTTTTAGATGCCATGATGAAACTGTTGTTTTAACACTTAGTGGATTTTCACTAAGTCTGAAATCTGTAACGTTCCGATGCCATGTTTGCTTGCTGCTCTAGGACAAACCATGATAGTTTTGGAGTGGATCTTGATGGTTCCTTGTAGTATATATTGTTGGATTTCCATCCATGTTCTCACATGCTTATTTAAGTGGCTGTAGCATGTTTATCTTTTGCTCTAAAGTTTCAATAAAATTCTGTTGTCAGAATTTTATTGTCAAGTTCAATATGTCCAAGCTTGTTGCTATTGATCCGTGGCTCCTTTGGGGGTGCACCTTTGGACTTATTTGCTATAGGATATGTCTAGTTTATGTTCATGCTCTTTGTCATGGTGTTTGAGTGCTGTAGCTTATTTTTCTAGTGCTCCGAAGTTGCTATGTTGCTGTAATTTTCAGCTTTCGCTCATTTCTTGTTTCGGGCATAACTTTTAGCCCGTAGCTCCGATTTCAGCGAGTCTTATATGAAACTTGATTGATTTTCCGTGTAGATTCATAATCTCCTGTTGTTATCTTGTTTTGAGGTGTTTTGCTTCAGTGCTATTTTCCGTGCTCCGTGTGCATCCTTAGTGCATCCATCATGCATCCATCATTTTGGTGTGCGCATTGCATCTTGTTGATTCGTGCCTTGTGTGATTGTATTGTTTAGAGCCGGAAGCTGAGACCGAGTACGAGTACGAGCACGAGGTTTCCAACGAGGTTGAGCACGAGGACCCTTCTTACGATCCGAACAACTACACTTCAGGCAAGATGACCGAACCACGATAACACTACTATCTTTGCCTATTGCTAGTAGTTCCGCTCTATAGCTTTGCCTCGATGCCCATGTTCTTCATGTCATCCTCCTACTTGTAACCATTACCATGTTTAACCACCCTACCTATGCAAACCGTTGCTTGGCTAAGTACGCTTCGCTCAGCCCTTCTTATAGCATTGCTAGTTGCAGGTGAAGATCGAAGATGCTTGCTTCATGTTGAAGTTTGTTGGGTTATATCACACTACATATAATGCTTAAAATGAAATCATCTATACATTGGCAAGGGTGGAAGGCTAAGCCTTTTCCTTGGTGATTTGTTCCACTCATGCCGTTAGGAACCGTATAAACCGGTGTTATGTTCCTTGATTATGTGTTCCTAACACGGTTGGGGTGTATGGGACCCCCTCGATAAACCGCTAAGTGCTAAGTCTTTTCCAGCAAGTCCCAACATTGGTACTATTTGCCTAATAACAAATTAAACTTGCATAGGGAGTAATTAACCCTCTTTCTTAATTCTACAACCCCGGGCCAGTGCTCCACAGTCCACATGAGTGTTGGTCCGAAACGGGGAGCCTGCTGGGCCACCTCGAGGAAACTCAAGGGCTGGTAAAAACCCGTAGCTTCACCCATCCGGTCGTGTCCTGAGACTTAGATACGCGCGGCTACTATCAGGGTGTCGACACGCCGGGAGGATTTGCTGGATTAGCCTTACCTTAGTTCGGAGTATCTTGAGCATGGGATTCCGAGAATACTCGGGTCTTCCCACCTTGGAGTTGCGACTCCGCGGATCGTGGGCTTGTAATGGGTCAAGTTGGAACACCCCTGCAGGGTTATGAACTTTCGAAAGCTGTGCCCGCGGTTATGTGGCAGATGGGAGCTTGTTAATATCCGGTTGTAGATAACTTGACACAGTGTTTCAATACACTACCAGCGTGTGTACCGTGACTGTCAATTTCCGAATAGGGATTCGGGAGTTGAACACGGTGGGGTTATGTTTGTTGAGCTTTAGCTAGGATCACTTCGTGATCATCTCTCGACCGAGGCTTTCTCTTCTCGCACTCGCTCACGTAAGCTAGTTGCTAGTTGCTGCTGCAGACACTTATTCTTTTCTTCAGCCTTATCCTCTCCCAAGGCTTAAATAGTCTTGTTACCCGGGAACGGGATTGCTGAGTCCTCTGTGCCTGACAGTTACTTCACCACACCAGATGCAGGTCCAGTGGTGAGCTATCCAGGTGATGGCACCGAGCTTGACTGGGAGTATGACGAGGAGCGTAGCCGTTACTATGTTCGTTATCCTGATGATCAGTAGTGGAGACTTCTACTAGGATTCGATCCGCCTGTGGATTTAAATTATGTTTGGTATCTTGTCATTTGGATTTTACCCTTAGAGGGCTGTGATGTTTTATTGTATGATGATTGAGACATGCATTGTATTTATGTGACGTGGCGAGTGTAAGCCAACTATGTTTATGTTTTCCATCCCCCTTTTACATGAGTTGTGCAAAGATACCAGACTTGCGATCGTTCCAGCATGGGGTTATGTCTCTAAGTCGTGCCTCGACACGTAGGAGATATAGCTCCATCCTGGGCATTACAGGTGATGCAATCCAACAGCTTGTTTATGGGTGAGAGTTCTACCGAGGTCGCATCATCGGAGTGGCCGGAATCGGCATAAAGGTGGTGCTCGATGGCCGTAGGGAGTGCGGCCGGCCCAGAGGCCATGCAGGCGCATACAGCGAACCCGCCAAGCTGGAGAACCTGGCCGATAGCCAAGTTGTTTCCGAGGGTGATCTCATTGTTGATGACAAGACAAGCCATCGATCGCTCATCACGAGCACAGAGTGGAGCTCTCAATGAAAGCACCATTGTCGGTGTCAAAACCGACAGATCTCGGGTAGGGGGGGCCCAACCTGTGCGTTTAGAGGATCGATGGTAACAGCAGGCTGGGGACACGATGTTTACCCAGGTTCAGGCCCTCTTGATCGAGGTAACACCCTACTTCCTGCTATATTAATATGGATGAATATGAATACAAGAGTTGATCTACCTCGAGATCGTAATGGCTAAACCCTAAAGTCTAGCCTATGAGGATATTGTGATGACGATGATCCCCTCTACAGACTAAACCCCTTGGCTTATATACACGCCAGAGGGAACCTAGGGTTACAAGGGTGACTTGGGGAGGAAGTAATCTGATACATCTGGACTCTACACTTGCCTTTCTACGTACATAAGAGTCCTGACCAAACACGGGGGAGGGTCTTCTGCTTCTTCTTGACGTGGCCCATCAATACTACCCAGCTTCAACGACCCGGATGCCTGAGTACCCCTGAATATAGGACTCCCTCAACCACCACCACCCTCCTTCAGGCCGCGGTGGCGGAGCGGGTGATGGGCACGGTGGCCGATAGTGGGGTGGCGGCCACAACAGCCACCTCCCGCCTTTGAGCCACGGCGGCGGAGCGGGAGATGACCTGGCTTTTGACGGTGGTGTGGCGGCAACGGCGGTCGGCAACAGCTGTCGACGGGCAGCAGCGGCGGAGCGTGTGGTGGGTGTTCCGCGCACACCCAACAGGGACGCCACGCACACTACACTATGCCGGGGATTGTGCCGCCACTACGGTGTAGCCTCCCAGCTGGAGCTGTCCTCTGATGACGGCGGAGTGGCTGAGCGACGACGACGGACTGCTGCCATTGGCGATTGTGGAAGAAGCAGACGAGATAAGCTATAGGGAGGGAGGGGAAAATGCGACGCGGGACTCGTCGGCCGTGAATGTTTATATAGCAGGCCGGTAAGCATTGGGATTTTTGGGGATTTCACCGAGTCGGGCGGGAAGCTTGCGCGGGAACCTGCGAGCTTGCGCGGGAATGGGATCACCGACGATTCATTGGCGCCACCGTTTGGCCAAAAGAATGCCCCCGTGTGCTGCGCAAGCTTGCGCTGTAAGCCATGTGCGACAGCGGGGTGACAAGACATGCGAGAGGAAGACGAAAGGCCACGTACACATACGGTTAATAAAAAAACATTTGCAATTTCATTACCTACTATACCCCCTCCTGGTTTATAAGTATAATTTAACTAGTAAAATACGAATGCACGTCGCCGAAGATTATATAGTTGGATTCGTATTTGAACATAGTTTCCAATTATATAATTTTTATAACATGGATTAACATTTCGTTGGTTAAATTTGAGGGCAAAGTATGGCACAGAATATAAAGGGGACTATAGACTAGATGGAGGTAGTAGCACACAGACGCTCTCTACGCTGCGACGCAACTGTCGTCCGGCTTGTAGGCGACCATTTCTTGTGTAACCCCAAATCCTCTTGATCTCAACTTTGTATAATCCATTGCTGAAAAAATCCGTTGATCTTTGACCGATGAACCTCTGGTTGATTTAATCGCCGGATACGATGCATATCAAACCGTCGAAATTCTCTTGAACCTTTGTAGATCTCAGCGGATCGTACAAGGCGACGGTGGCGCGCATAAATCACTCGGTTTGAGCCAGAAAGTTATGAACTTCTTGAACCCTAGGAAAGATCCCTCCAAGAACTCAACACCACCGTGCGCGAGCCCCACGGTGGGCGCCAACGTCAAGCCACTACTGCTGCATGACTGAGCTACCTACCTCCATCTCTGCTACATCCCACCTGCGACTGTTCCGAGCCGGCCGTCATACCTCGCCATGTTTCTAAGTCGCTGCTGAGTCATGTACTCATGTCAACAGAGAGCCGCCCCCTGCTCCATTGAATCACCTGCTGCGACCAAGCGGTACTGCTCCTCCACCAACTCGGTTTCTGCCTTGAGACGCCCCGTGCGAATCCGTCGCCAAGTCGTTGCGCCTGCTTCCCGAGCCACCAGCCTTATTCCACCGATCTCCGTCGGGCTGGCACCAAGTTGCTACCGTTCTCTGCCCCCGATTCACATCGCCTGGATCACGCCCCGCCGCGAGCCGCCAGCCCCGTCCGGCCGTGCCGTGCCCGTGAGCCGCCCGGATTTGCGGACTTTACTTCTGCACTCAATTTTTGGCCTGTGTGCCTCCGTCGAGGCCTCCGGGTTTACGCGCCGTGCGGCCTGCCTTCACTGCCTTTGTTTCCGTCGCGGCTATAAGCCGCCCATGGCCGATAAGCCACCGACCACGCCTCATTCAGCGTCGAGCCGGAGTCATCCACACAACTGTGTCCAATCGCCTTGTCGCTCGAAGTCGGCCCTGCCTCGCCGGCCGTCGTCGTCGCCTCATCTATGTCAATCCGCTGAGCAAAGTCGCCAACGTCAAGTTGCTGAAGCCACCTCGGTCCTGTACTACCGCTGCCGCGAGCTCGCCTAGGCAGGCGCCTCTCCACTGAAGCAGTCATCAAGAGTCATCTGGGCAAAAACCCACTTGAAAATTCAATGGATATGTGGTTGTTTGGACGTGAAGGCCACCACCTGATCAAATTGCTATACAGTCACTTCATCCGTAAAGTATATCAGGTGATGTTTTTTCAAAATTTATCTTATTAACATTTATTGCTTTTTGTCAAAGAACAATTACTCTGCCCTGTAATATTTTTACACAGGACAATTTTTTCATGCCATTATACCATGAACCGGCCCAATGGATACACGTGCGAGTCACTACCCCCGTTGCTGCGTTTACATCAATACGCTGCCAATTCATCTGTTATCCGGGCGAATCAGGTGATATCTATCCTATTTATTTTTAATACATATTAATTCACCCGAGCAAAAATACCTCGCCCTGCTGTATTTTGTATCTAGGAAAATCATTCATTACAAGGCGATATTATACCACGGAGATGGAGGCCTACCAACATTATTCGGCACAAGTGGACGTTGTTATTCAACGAAGTCCCGCACCGGTTTACAACGCCGTGGCCGTTTCTCGCGACCGCGCCGGTTTACAACGCCGTGGCCGATTCTCGCGACCGCACCGGTTTACAACGCCGTGGCCGTTTCTCGCGACCGCGCCGGTTTACAATGCCGTGGCCATTTTACGTGACCACGTCGGCTTACGACGAAGAGGACAACTAGCCCGTCGACGCCGGCCGACCCACCTGTTGTTCGAACGAATCAGGTGTTATCCCTCCTATATACTTTGTCAAGATATTTTAATTCCTCTTAGCACCATTACATTGCCCTATTGGTGTTTTTTATATACAGGTAAAATCATTGTTATACCGCGGATATAAAACATGCATTGGCGACGTTCTACAACGGCATTTTCCTCCGTGTTACATTACATGATGAACGAACGGCTGGTTCACGCGTCCACACCGGTTTACTATGTGGAGGACAACTTGCTCATCTGCGCCGGTTTACAACTGAGACCGATTCATCTGTTTGAGCTGCCTCTGATACTGCAGTCATTTTACTGTCCGCCCTGCGGTCCGGTCCATTCAACATACCGGGTTGACTCACAGACCCCGATGGGCATCATGAATACATCAGGTGATATCCATCTAAAGTTTACTTCTCTTGATATATATCATTTTCATCAAGGGAGAACATGATGCTTTGATCAAGTTATTTTGCTATGCAGGATAATTCTATAAGGGACCAAACAGGACTTTCCATGCAAGTGCAAACTCCTTCATAGGAACCCTACCTCCAGGATCACTAGGGGGCTACGGATCACATGTGAATCCTCGCTTAAATCTCTTCTGGTCCGGTTTACATGATTGTCTTCACATCAACGCCCTTTGGATTACATCCATCGATTGGCAAACAATGTTCTTGTCCCTAGGAGTACTTCCTTTGATGGCAAATGCAAAAATTCTTGCCCCTTGGTTGATACATCCTTTGATGGCAAAAGAAAAAATGTTCTTGTCCCTAGGAGTACTTCCTTTGATGGCAAATGCAAAAATTCTTGCCCCTTGGTTGATACATCCTTTGATGGCAAAAGAAAAAAATGTTCTTGTCCCTAGGAGTACTTCCTTTGATGGCAAATGCAAAAGTTCTTGCCCCTTGGTTGAT
>LR738714.1:298581633-298616644 GCA_902687465.1 Secale cereale
CTTGTCCCTAGGAGTACTTCCTTTGATGGCAAATGCAAAAATTCTTGCCCCTTGGTTGATACATCCTTTGATGGCAAAAGAAAATGTTCTTGTCCCTTGGAGTACTTCCTTTGATGGCAAATGCAAAAATTCTTGCCCCTTGGCCGATACATCCTTTGATGGCAAAAGAAAAAGTTCTTGTCCCTTGGAGTACATCCTTTGATAGCAAAAGAAACGGTTCTTGCCCCTTGGAGTACATCCTTTGATGGCAAAAGAAAAAAATCATAGCCCTTTGGGTCGCACCCATTGATTGGCACATATGGAGCCTGGCAGCTCGTAAAAAGCCTCGACTACATGGTCTTATTTGCAAATTGTGTTTTGTGTTTTGTGATTTTTCATAGTTTTCTATGGTTTTTTGATCCGGAACTGGGCAACTTCAAAGTTGACCACGTATTTACAAAAGTCTAGGTCATAGACTACCAGCACGATTTAAACCGGCGTTTTTCATAACCCGGAACAATTATTGGGCAAACGCCAAGAGGGCCAAGAGCCTCATCAGAATCTACACATTCAATTATGCCTACCGGATTAAGGATGTCAGGTACGCTTAATCACAGGTAAGATAATGACCGGTGTTCATTAAACCAGCCTAGCTTTGACTATAAATCGCCAGTATAAGATAAGATAATGACCTGTGTTTATTAAACCGGCCTGGCTTTTGACTATAAGTCGCCAGTATGAGATCAAATAATGACTAGTGTTAATTAAACCCAGCCTGGTTGTGATCAAATATCATTGGAACCGGTTTTCACACCGGATTATATTCTTCAAATCTTTAAATAGCCAAACATGGCTGGATGTTTATTATGGTTATCAATAACCAATATTATGATTGAGGTTTTCAAAGTCGCTTCAGCGCAATGGATATCATATTGTCAATGGCATGATTTATTTTACAAAGGAATAGTCCCGAGTCGCTGCAGGCTTACAACCCGGCACTTGGGGGCTACATTATTCAAATTGAGATTACATCAAATACACAAGTCTCATGTCGCTGCAAGCATGCACCATGACACTTGGGGGCTAATGCAAAGTCATTTTTTGCTCACCTTATTGAAGACCCGACTCATCACATCATATTGAGCCGGCCCTTGGGGGCTACCAATCGCTCCTGTCAAGAATTCAAGGTACACAAGTATTAATCCATTATATTGAAGGGTCCACTGCTCAGTTGGTAAAGCACAAAGCTCTTAACCTTGTGGACGTGGGTTCAAACCCCACGATGGAAGTTACATTATATAATATTATTTTCGATGATTATATCTACAAAGTCCCTGCTCATTATTGCATAATGACCCGACACTTGGGGGCTACATGTTGCTGTTCAAGTTTACATGATCATATTTTCAAAGTTCCTGCTCATTATTGCATAATGACCCGTCACTTGGGGGCTACATAATATGGAATATTCAGTTTCATAGTGATTGGGATGAACAATCCGGATTTCTTCAAGATTGCAATTTTTATATTGAAACAAGTCTTAAGCTATCACTATGTTCCTCCTCTTAAGACTTGGGGGCTACAGGTAATATGCATATAAAGAAGGAACATCTTCAAATTCTCAGTTTCTGGCAAATCAGGAAGATTAATTGTGTGACCGGGTGTTGGCAACAATCATAACCCGGCGTCTATAAACAGTCATGATCCGGAATTATCAGTTTTTATAACCTGGCAATGGTGGTAATCATAAACCGGCATCTTCAAGCCGACTGGATATCAATTGAATATTTGAAGACCAATATTTTTGTCAAGTCAGAGCATTGAAGGCCGACTCAAATGGATTCTTAATTTACAATATTTCTTGTGCAAGCAAGTTGATTATGAAGCTGGTCTGTTGACCCGGATTTTCTAGAAGAAGGAAAGGACAAGAACTTAAGGATGGTCAGATGCCGGCTTACAAGAATTCTTAACCCGGAGCACAACCTATCAAATTTGTTCTTGTGTTGCAGCATAAGTTTACCATGGATAAATCCAAGCTAAACTAGGGGCTAATGTCGGGGATATACCCCGCGGTATGAACCGGCCGGAAATATGACCCGGCCGGACTTGGCGGTTTACTTGAGAGACGGTTTACACTTGATGATTCACTGGCGATCCGTCCTAACCAGACGGTTTACAAGCAACCTGCCTAAATAATACCACTCACTCGTAACCCGGTTGGCGGATCACGGATGACAAGGCCCAAGGCCCAGAAGGCCGGTTCATGTTATGGTGAGCCGGTTTATGAAGAAAGCATAAGGAATATTCTCCTACAAAGGAAGCAAGACTAGGACTCCTTGTAATAGAGTAATCCTAGTCCTACTAGGACTAGTCATGTAACCCGCCCCTTCGGCATATATAAGGAGGGGTAGGGCTCCCCAAAGAGGGACAAGTTTTAGACAAGTTCTCACAAGTTTCTAGGGCTAGACACAAAGAGTCGGTTTACCGGCGACACCACGAAGATCATAATGAGACCTAGCCTCAAACATCACGTAGGGTTATTACCGGATGATGTTTCCCGGGGCCTGAAGCTGTCTAAACCCTTGTCTTGCGTTGCGTCTCTCGATTCCGCTCAACCCCTCTCAAGCTACTACATAGATGCGCGGCCTCACGACTAAGTCCGCTAAACCGGACATCTGTCGTGTTAATTCCACGACACTATGTGTGTGGTTGCTTGCGGTTCAGGCGGCCGCGACGCGCTATGCTCGCGTCCCGCCGCACGCGCTCTGCTCTCGCGTCCCTCCGGGTGCTCTGCCCTCGTCCCTCCGTGCGCGTTGTCCGTGTTTGGGACCGGCGCACGATCACACACGTTCGTGTGCATGCGGTTGCGCCAGGCGCGACGCGACAATGCAATTACCCACTGCAAAAAATGTCATGTGGACGCGCAGAGAATCCAGGCCGCCCGGCCCTCATTTATTCATGCGGCCATTTACCTTCATCTATTGCATCACACAACACAATAAGCATACCCACGACGACACATACAGAGAGGACATCCAGCGGTTCCAATGGCAATCCCCGTGGCTCCAATGGCGCTCCCAGCGGCCGACGACGACAACGGCAGGCAGTTCACCACGCATCACCTAGTGGACACCCACGTGAGGGAGAAGGCCCTCTCGGTGGTGTACATGACTGATCCAGTCTCGGTGGATAGTTCCATCCAAACTAGGGAGTAGTTCCTTGCCGAGGACAAGTACCACGTGGTCGGCTTCGACCTCGAGTGCACCATCGGTTGAGCCGGGCACAATCAGAAGGTTGTCGTCGCCCAGTTGTGCGTGCGACATGACATCCTTGTCTACCACTACCACCTTGCCACAAGGCATTGCGAGCGTTTCTCCAGGTTTATCAACAACTCCGACTATAGTTTCGCCAAGGTTTCGGAATTGAAATGCCCGAATCTTGTCAACATCCAGCACCACTACAAGGTCTGGGGCAGCGACAAAAAAAATGAACTCCCTGGTTGAACTCGCCTCTGCCATCATCGACCCCTACTACATTAAGATGAAGAATGAGAGCAACATGGAGAAGAACGCCTTGCACAGTGTGTGGCATGAGAGACTGGATGAAGAACATGTCAAGTACATGGCCAAGGACGCGTACACAAGCTACGAGATGTACAGGCAGATTGTTGACATGAGGAAGTGTCTTCTTCCTACCCCGGACGAGGGATCAAGCCAAAGAGCAGTGGCGGGAGCGTCACAAGAAGTAGATGACTAGATGATCGTTTCTCCTACTTCAGAATGCATGCAATTGTTCTAATGCACATGCTCGAATGATCTGTATAGTCACTTATGTAATTGAATGTTTAGTTCAGTTATATACATAGTTTAGTAATTGGATGTTTAGTTTACTAATTGGATGTTATTATTTTGTAGACAGAGCAAATCACACGGCTTATTAGCAGCAATCGTCTATGTTATTATTGGTCTTCGCATACATTTCTGATTACGGACTTTTTTGCCGCATATCACACACATCTTGTTCAGTTGAACCGTTTCCATTGTGTTGC
This sequence comes from Secale cereale, assembly GCA_902687465.1. Classification (NCBI taxonomy): domain Eukaryota; kingdom Viridiplantae; phylum Streptophyta; class Magnoliopsida; order Poales; family Poaceae; genus Secale; species Secale cereale. The sequence goes on from LR738714.1 coordinate 298,585,661, forward strand.
CTAATCACACACAGTTCATCCGAGTGAACCGTATGCTGTATATCACACACACCTTCATCTGGCTGCCCGTTTCTTTTGTTCCTCCTCATCGCAAACAATTAATTGAACTCAACCGTACGCCCTTCATCGCACACGCAACTAAAATATGAACCGTCTTTGACGCATCCGTCATCGCAAATGTTTTGCACCTTTTTGCCGGTTCTTTTACACCATCGTTTGTGATTATGGCATCGCACATAGTTTCCTTGAAGGGTCTCTGATCGTAGTGTTGCGTTTGGACCATCCTGTAGTAGTGAAGAAAGCTATAGCAAATAACTTAAACGATCTGATGCTAAGCTTACGATTGGGTGTAGTCCATCACATCATTCTCCTAATGATGTGATTCCATTATCAAATGACAACTCATGCCTATGGTTAGGAAACCTTAACCATATTTGATTAACGAGCTAGTCTAGTAGAGGCTCACTAGGGACTTGGTATTTGTTTATGTACTCACACATGTATTTAAGTTTCTGGTTAATACAATTCTAGCATGAATAATAAACATTTATCATGAACAAGGAAATATGATAATAACCAATTTATTATTGCCTCTAGGGCATATTTCCAACGGCCTCCCACTTGCACTAGAGTCAATAATCTAGTTTACATAATTATGAATCCAACACCTATGGAGCCTTGGTGCTGATCATATTTTGCCCGTGGAGGAGGTTTAGTCAACGGGTCTGCTACATTCAGATCTGTATGTACTTTTAAAAGGTCTATGTCTCCATCCTTAACATAATTACAAATGGATTTGAAGCGACACTTGATGTGTTTGGTTCTCTTGTGAAACCTGGGCTCCTTGGCAATGGCAATAGCTCTAGTGTTATCACAAAAGATAGTCATTGGATCCGATGCACTAGGTATTACACCCAAATCGGGTATGAACTCATTTATCCATACTTCTTCTTGCGCTGCTTCCGGAGCAGCTATATACTCCGCTTCACATGTAGATCCTGCCACGACGCTTTGCTTGGAACTGCACCAACTAACCGCTCCACCATTTAATATAAATATGTATCCGGTTTGAGACTTAGAGTCATCCGAGTTTGTGTCAAAACTACATCGACGTAACCCTTTACGATGAGCTCTTCGTCACATCCACAAACGAGAAACATATGCTTAGTCCTCTTCAGGTACTTCAGGATATTTTTGACTGTTGTCCAGTGATCTACTCTTGGATCACTTTGGTACCTCACTGCTAGACTTATGGCAAGGCACACATCAGGTCTGGTTTCTTCTATTGTGGTCGGGCTTTGAGTCTTACTTAACTTCACACCATGCAATACAGGCAAGAACGCTTTCTTTGACCGATCCATTTTGAACTTCTTCGAAACATTGTCATGGTATGTGCTTTGTGAAAGTCCTATTAGGTGTCTTGATCTATCTCTATAGATTTTGGTACCTAATATGTAAACAGCTTCACCGACGTCTTTCATTGAAAAACTCTTATTCAAATATCATTTTATGCTTTCTAGAAATGATATATCATTTTCAATCAACCATATGACATCGCATATAATATTATAAATTCTATAGAGCTCCCACTAACTTTCTTATAAATACAAGCTTCTTCATAAGTTTGTATAAAACCAAAAGCTTTGATCACCTCGGCAAAGCGAATATTCCCACTCCGAGATGCTTGCACTGGTCCATAGATGGATCATTGGAGCTTGCATACTTAGTTAGCATCCTTAGGATTGACCAAACTTTCTGATTGCATATATACAACTCTTCCTTAAGAAACCCGTTAAGGAACGATGTTTTGACGTCCATTTGAGAGATTTCATAATCATAAAATGCGGTAACAACTAACACAATTCTAGCAGACTTAAGCATCGCTACGGGTGAGAAAGTCTCATCCTAATCAACCCCTTGAACTTGTCAGAAACCATTTGCGACAAGTCGTGCTTTATAAACGGGACATTACCATGAGCGTTTGTCTTCTTAAATATCCATTTATTCTCAATGGCTTGCCGCTCATCGGTCAAGTCCACCAAAGTCCATACTTTTCTCTCATACATGGATCATATCTCGGATTTCATGGCCTTAAGCCATTTGTTGGAATTGGGGCTCATCATAGCTTCTTCATAGTTTGTAGGTTCGCCGTTGTCCAACAACATGACTTCCAGGACTGGATTACCGTACCACTTTGGTGTGGAACGTGCCCTGGTGGACCTATGAAGTTCAGTTGTAACTTGATCCGAAGTATCATGATCAGTATCATTAGCTTACTCTTAAGTTGGCACAGGCATCACGGGAACTGCTTTCTGTGACGTGCTACCTTCCAATTTGAGAGAAGGTACAATTACCTCATCAAGTTCTACTTTCCTCCCACTCACTTCTTTCGAGAGAAACTCCTTCTCTAGAAAGGACCCATTCTTGGCAACAAAGATCTTGCCCTCGGATCTGTGGTAGAAGGTATACCGAATGGTCTCTTTAGGGTATCCTATGAAGATGCACTTCTCTGTTTTGGATTCGAGCTTATGAGGCTAAAGCCTCTTGACGTAAGTGTCGCGTCCCCAAACTTTAAGAAACGACATCTTAGGTTTCTTGCCAAACCACAACTCATACGGCGTCGTGTCAATGGATTTAGATGGTGCCATATTCAAAGTGAATGCAGTTGTATATAATGCATAACCCCAAAATGATAGTGGCAATTCAGTAAGAGACATCATAGAACGCACCATATCCAATATAATACGATTGCGACGTTTGGATACACCATTGCATTGTGGTGTTCCAGGTGGCGTGAGTTGTGAAACAATTCCACATTGTCTTAAATGCATACCAAACTCGTGACTCAAATATTCACTTCCACGATCAAATCGTAGAAACTTTATTTTCTCATTACGATGATTCTCCACTTCACTCTGAAATTCCTTGAACTTTTCAAATGTTTCAGACTTGTGTTTCATTACGTAAATATACCCATATGTATTCAAATCATCTATGAAGGTAAGAAAAAACAATATCCACCGCGTGCTTCAACAGTCATCAGACCGCATACATCGGTACGCATTATTTCCAATATGTCACTATCTCGCTCCATTGTCCCAGAGAACGGAGTTTTGGTCATCTTGCCCACGAGGCAAGGTTCACATGTCTCATAATCAAGAAATTCCGAAAGTCCATCATCATGGAGTTTCTTCATGCGCTTTACACCAATATGACCTAAGCGGCAGTGCCACAAGTATGTGGTACTATCATTATTAACTTTGCATCTTTCGGCATCAATATTATGTAACGACCCAAGACCGACGCTCCGGATGCCTTCCAATTATTTCGATGTTACCGTGTGTTCTATTTGTTTGTTTGCATTGAATCATTTCGTCATGCCATCATGTCATTTTATTTTGTAACTCAACTAAATAAATTGCATAGATCTTTCGATCTATTTAAATTGAGGGAATTTGCATGGTGATTTCTCTTTATAACATATCCTCCCAATATTATTAGCGAGATAAAAAATAATATTCCATTCATCACAATCATCCATAAACTCACTTGCAATTAATTCTCATGCCTTTGCTATCTTATTTCCAGGCCTCAAACTTTGTCCTCAAATTCTTGTATCGCTTTCGAGGCACTTCCTAAATTCTCAGCTTTTTTGGGCACTTCTAAATCCTAGTCCTAGTTCAAACCATCCGAACTAAAGTCAAATGAGTTTGAATTTAATTTCTGCAATTCATGCTCACTCCATTTTTTTGAAACAAGCACACCGAGTCCACGAAAATTAACCTCATGCCCAAATTCTACCCCAAACCCTTCCTTTCTCCTCCTTTTCTTCTTTAATATTTTCTGTAATTGGAGAATAGAAGAGAAGTGAGTTCAGAGAGAAGCCCAGTCGCACCCTGTAGCCGCGTCCAGCCTGACCTAGCCGGCCCAAGGCCTAGCAACCCCTCCTAACCCTAGCCAGTACCCCTGCTCGATCCCCATCTCACCCTCACCCGATCCCCTCCTCTCGATTCCCCACTCTCTCCATCCTCCTCCTCATGTTCGTTCCCACGTGTCGCCACCACACGCACGCGACCGAAGGGGCTGCTGGGGTTGCTGGATCGAGGGGTTGGGCACAAGCACTCCTGCGTCGGCGACTCCCTCAGTCTCTCGAGCCACCCTGCTGCCGCTCCAGCGCCGCCGCACCGGAACCGCGACTCCCTTCGCCTCGTTCAGTCGTTATCGCCACCTTCCACTGCCAGATCCCGAGCCGCCATGCTCGTTACGCTGCCTTGCGCTCCCCGGGAGCCTGTCTAGCCCCAGCTCCGCGCTGTCGTCCCGCCACAGCCATCGATCGCCGCCGCCATGGAGCTCACCGGAGCGTGCCACACATATCACCGGCCTCTTCCTTGCCTCCGTCCCCTCGCCAATGACGCGTGGGTCCTGCGACGACCCCACAACCTGACTGGACCGGGACGGCCTTGTCCAGCCTGACCCTAACCCCGATCCAAACAGGATCTCTGGATCCTCGGTACCGCCCCATCCCACGTCCAGACTTGGTGTTTTCCAATAAGTCTTTTATCTACATAATATCATATATGCATGTTTGTCGTGTTGCAACTTTGTGCATATTGGTCCGATGATGATGATTTATATATGTAAAATGTTCTACATTTCATGCTCTACATGATGGTGGATGTTGCATTAATGTTAGTGTGCATTTTCATGTCATAATCTCCGTTACAAAAGTGATATGTGTTCTTAACTGCTTCTAACTTCAGAAAACTGTTGGCCGATTCAATCTTGTGTGGATGTTTGCCACTAATCCATAAGTCATATGCATATGATTCCTTCGTGTGATTTGCTCTATGTGATGTGTACTTTGATACCATGCTTTTGGTTGCCATGTAATGTTGTTGTAGCATGTCTGTTTCTTGCTCTCAAGTTGCCATCATGATATATCTGTCAATCAGTTAACAACATGTTCCATTTCGTAAAAACCATAATTAATGTATGCATCATATGGATTTGTCTCCATGGAGTAAGTTGTAGTATGTCATGCATACTATATGGTCATGTCAATTCCATAAATATTAAAATTGTGATGCTTGCTTTTATGTGCATCCCAAGTTAGCATCATGATATTAATGATTGTGTTCCCAGATTTTCAAATTCACGGTTGCATATTGTTTTGATGGTTCCCATGAACTTGTTGCTCCTATGTATGCCATGTTGTATTATTTGAGATTCATGATATGTACTAGCATGCTATGCCTTTTGATAACATGTTCTTGCATTGTAGCATTGTTGTTTCATGTCTCCAACATGACATCATATTAACTCTGGTCATGTATATGCCCAGTTTTGCAGAACATTGCATTTTGCATGGTTCATAGTAAATTAACCATGATGCTTATGAACCTGAACCGAAAAGATACTAGAATTATGTTATATCTACTTTAAGTGCATATCAAGTTTGTGCTCATATAGTTCATGTAGCATGTTGTTTTCCTGCTTGCAATATGCCTAGTTGTTGTTTAGGACAAATTATTAATAAGACTTGCTTCGTGTGTATGTGTTGAATCGTTGCTCCGTTTTGATCAAGTCATACATGAAACTTGCTTGGTTTTCCATGTAGATCCATTATGTCATGTTGCATCCTTGATTTGAGTGTTTGTGGTTGATGTTTTCATGCATTTTGCATCAATGCCATGATTGACTTGTTTTGCTCATATCTTGTAGGCCGTAGCTCCGAATTAAATGAACTTTACATGTAACTTGACTAGAAAACTGTGTAGATCATAATGGTGCATGTTAACTTGTTGTTTAACAACTTTAACATAATGTGTTATTTAGATCTAGACTAATTTCTAAATTTGCACATGGGGACTTGTCGGAATTGTTATATGTTGTTTTCGGCCTCATTTAAACTTTCTTTGGTGTGGGGTTCATGAATGCATCATCTCTTGCCATGAGTAGCATCATGTGGCCTTATTATGCATCATACTCGGATGAGCATCATGCCATGTTTTGTGTGATGGGGAACGTAGTATTTCAAAAAAAATCCTACGATCACGCAAGATCTATCTACTAGATGCATAGCAACAAGAGGGGAGAGTGTGTCTACGTACCCTCGTAGACCGGGAGCGGAAGCGTCTAGTGACGCGGTTGATGTAGTCAAACTTCTTCGCGATACAACCGATCAAGCACCGAACGTACAGAGCCTCCACGTTCAGCCCACATTCAGCTTGATGACGTCCTACGAGCTCTTGATCTAGTAGAATCCCACGGGAGAGTTTTGTCAGCACTACGGCATGGTGACGGAGATGATGAAACTACCGGCGCAGGGCTTCGCCTAAGCACTACAACGATATGACTGAGGTGTGTTTCTGTGGAGAGGGGCACCGCACACGGTTGGGAGAGATCAACTGATCAACTTGTGTGTCTATGGGGTGCCTCTACCCTCCGTATATAAAGGAGGAGGGGAGGGGAGGGGTCGGCCCTCTCTATGGCGTGCCCTAGGGAGTCCTACTCACACTAGGAGTAGGATCCCCCCTTCCCTAGTAGGAGTAGGAGAAGAAGGAAGGAGGAGAAGGAGAAGAAGGAAAGGGGGTCGGCCCCCCTCCCAATTCGGATTGGGCTGGTGGGGGGCGTGCCCCCACCTTGGCCGCCTCCTCTCCCTTTCCCCAATGGCCCATTAACTCCCCGGGGGGTTCCGGTAACCCCTCCCCCCCCCGGTACTCCGGTATATGCCCAAAACCTCCCGAAACCCTTCCGGTGTCCAAACATAGTCGTCCAATATATCGATCTTTATGTCTTGGACATTTCGAGACTCCTCGTCATGTCCGTGATCTCATCCGAGACTTCGGACTACCTTCGGGACATCAAAACTCATAAACTCATAATACCGATCATCATCAAACGTTAAGCGTGCGGACCCTACGGGTTCGAGAACTATGTAGACATGACCGAGACTCATCTCCGGTCAATAACCAATAGTGGAACCTGGATGCTCATATTGGCTCCTACATATTCCATGAAGATCTTTATCGGTCAAACCGCACAACAACATACGTTGTTCCCTTTGTCATCGGTATGTTACTTGCCCGAGATTCGATCGTCAGTATCTCAATACCTAGTTCAATCTCGTTACCGGCAAGTCTCTTTACTCGTTCCATAATACATCATCTCGTGACTAACTCATTAGTCATATGCTTGCAAGGCTTATTATGATGTGTATTACCGGGAGGGCCCAGAGATGCCTCTCCGACATTCGGAGTGACAAATCCTATTCTTGATTTATTCCAACACCACGAACACCTTCGGAGACACCTGTAGAGCATCTTTATAATCACCCAGTTACGTTGTGACGTTTGATAGCACACAAGGTGTTCCTCCGGTATTCGGGAGTTGCATAATCTCATAGTCATCGGAACATGTATAAGTCATGAAGAAAGCAATAGCAGTAAAACTAAATGATCATAGTGCTAAGCTAACGGATGGGTCTTGTCCATCACATCATTCTCCTAATGATGTGATCTCGTTGATCAAATGACAACTCATGTCTATGGCTAGGAAACATAACCATCTTTGATCAATGAGCTAGTCTAGTAGAGGCATACTAGGGACATATTGTTTTGTCTATGTATTTACACATGTACTAAGTTTCCGGTTAATACAATTGTAGCATGAATAAAAGACATTTATCATGATATAAGGAAATACAAGTAACATCTTTATTATTGCCTCTAGGGCATATATCCTTCAGTCTCCAACTTGAACTAGAGTCAATAATCTAGATTACAAAGTAATGATTCTAACACCCATGGAGTCTTGGTGCTGATCATGTTTTGCCCGTGGAAGAGACTTAGTCAACGGGTGTGCAACATTCAGACCCGTGTGTATCTTGCAAATTTCTATGTCTCCCTCCTTGACTTGATCGCGGATGGAATTGAAGCGTCTTTTGATGTGCTTTGTTATCTTGTGAAACCTGGATTCCTTCGCCAAGGCTATTGCTCCAGTGTTGTCACAAAAGATTTTAATTGGACCCGATGCACTAGGTATTACACCTAGATCGGATATGAACTCCTTCACCCAGACTCCTTCATTTGCGGCTTCCGAAGCAGCTATGTATTCCGCTTCACACGTAGATCCTGCCACGATGCTCTGCTTGGAACTGCACCAACTTACAGCTCCACCGTTCAATAAAAATACATATCCAATTTGTGACTTAGAGTCATCCGGATCAATGTCAAAGCGTGAATCAACGTAACCGTTTACGACGAGCTCTTTGTCACCTCCATAAACGAGAAACATATCCTTTGTCCTTTTCAGGTACTTCAGGATGTTCTTGACCACTGTCCAGTGATCCATCCCTGGATTACTTTGGTACCTCCCTGCTAAACTTATAGCAAGGCACACATCAGGTCTGGTACACAACATTGCATACATGATAGATCCTATGGCTGAGGCATAGGGAATGACTTTCATTTTCTCTCTATCTTCTGTAGTGGTCGGGCATTGAGTCTTACTCAACTTCACACCTTGTAACACATGCAATAACCCTTTCTTTGACTGGTCCATTTTGAACTTCTTCAAAACTTTATCAAGGTATGTGCTTTGTGAAAGTCCAATTAAGCGTCTTGATCTATCTCTATAGATCTTGATGCCTAATATGTAAGCAGCTTCACCGAGGTCTTTCATTGAAAAATTCTTATTCAAGTATCCTTTTATGCTATCCAGAAATTCTATATCATTTCCAATCAACATATGCCATCCACATATAATATCAGAAATGCTACAGAGCCCCCACTCACTTTCTTGTAAATACAGGCTTCTCCAAAAGTCTGTATAAAACCATATGCTTTGATCACCTCATCAAAGCGTATATTTCAACTCTGAGATGCTTGCACCAGTCCATAAATGGATCGCTGGAGCTTGCACACTTTGTTAGCACATTTAGGATCGACAAAACCTTCTGGTTGCATCATATACAACTCCTCTTTGAGATATCCATTCAAGAATGCAATTTTGACATCCATTTGCCAGATTTCATAATTATAAAATGCGGTAATAACTAACATGATTCGGACAGACTTAAGCATCGCTACGGGTGAGAAAGTCTCATCGTAGTCAACTCCTTGAAATTGTTGAAAACCTTTTGCAACAAGTCGAGCTTTGTAAACAGTAACATTACCGTCAGCATCGATCTTCCCCTTGATGATCCATTTATTTTCTATGGCTTGCCGATCATCGGGCAAGTCAACCAAAGTCCACAATTTGTTCTCATACATGGATCCCATCTCAGATTTCATGGCCTCAAGCCATTTTGCGGAATCTGGGCTCATCATCGCTTCCTCATAGTTCGTAGGTTCATCGTGGTCTAGTAACATGACTTCCAGAACTGGGTTGCCGTACCAGTCTGGCGCGAAACGTATTCTGGTTGATCTACGAAGTTCAGCAGAAACTTGATCCGAAGTTTCATGATCATCATCATTAGCTTCCTCACTAATTGGTGTAGGAATCACTGGAACTAGTTTCTGTGATGTACTACTTTCCAATTCGGGATAAGGTACAATTACCTCATCAAGTTCCACTTTCCTCCCACTCACTTCTTTCGAGAGAAACTCCTTTAGAAAGGATCCATTCTTAGCAACGAATATCTTGCCTTCGGATCTGTGATAGAAGGTGTACCCAATAGTCTCCTTTGGGTATCCTATGAAGACACATTTCTCCGACTTGGGTTCGAGCTTATCAGGTTGAAGCTTTTTCACATAAGCATCGCAGCCCCAAACTTTTGACAACTTTGGTTTCTTGCCAAACAACAGTTCATAAGGCATCGTCTCAACAGATTTAGATGGTGCCCTATTTAACGTGAATGCAACTGTCTCTAAAGCATAGCCCCAAAACGATAGTGGTAAATTGGTAAGAGACATCATAGACCGCACCATATCTAATAAAGTACGGTTACGACGTTCGGACACACCATTACGTTGTGGTGTTCCGGGTGGCGTGAGTTGTGAAACTATTCCACATTGTTTCAAATGAAGACCAAACTCGTAACTCAAATATTCTCCTCCACGATCAGATCGCAGAAACTTTATTTTCTTGTTACGATGATTTTCTACTTCACTCTGAAATTCTTTGAACTTTTCAAATGTTTCAGACTTGTGCTTCATCAAGTAGATATACCCATATCTGCTCAAATCATCAGTGAAGGTCAGAAAATAACGATACCTGTCGCGAGCCTCAACACTCATTGGTCCACATACATCAGTATGTATGATTTCCAACAAATCTGTTGCTCGCTCCATTGTTCCGCAGAACGGAGTTTTAGTCATCTTGCCCATGAGGCATGGTTCGCAAGCACCAAGTGATTCATAATCAAGTGATTCCAAAAGTCCATCACTATGGAGTTTCTTCATGCGCTTTACACTGATATGACCTAAACGGCAGTGCCACAAATAAGTTTCACTATCATTATCAACTTTGCATCTTTTGGCTTCAATATTATGAATATGTGTGTCACTACGATCGAGATCCAATAAGAATAGACCACTCTTCAAGGGTGCATGACCATAAAAGATATTACTCATATAAATAGAACAACCATTATTCTCTGATTTAAATGAATAACCGTCTCGCAATAAACAAGATCCAGATATAATGTTCATGCTTAACGCTGGCACCAAATAACAATTATTTAGGTCTAAAACTAATCACGAAGGTAGATGTAGAGGTAGCGTGCCGACGGCGATCACATCGACTTTGGAACCATTTCCCACGTGCATCGTCACCTCGTCCTTAGCCAATGTTCGTTTAATCTGTAGTCCCTATTTCGAGTAACAAATATTAGCAACTGAACCGGTATCAAATACCCAGGTACTTCTACGAGCATTAGTAAGGTACACATCAATAACATGTATATCACATATACCTTTGTTCACCTTGTCATCCTTCTTATTCGCCAAATACTTGGGGCAGTTCCGCTTCCAGTGTCCAGTCCCTTTGCAGTAGAAGCACTCAGTTTCAGGCTTGGCTCCAGACTTGGGTTTCTTCGTGGGAGTAGCAACTGCCTTGCTAGTCTTCTTGAAGTTCCGCTTCTTTCCCTTGCCCTTTTACTTGAAACTAGTGGTCTTGTTAACCATCAACACTTGATGCTCCTTTTTGATTTCTACCTCCGCAGCCTTGAGCATAGCGAAGAGCTCGGGAATTGTCTTTTGCATCCCTTGCATATTATAGTTCATCACGAAGCCTTTATAGCTTGGCGGCAGTGATTGAAGAACTCTATCAATAACACTATCTTCATCAACTTCGCAACCAAGTTGAGTCATATGATTGTAGTACCCAGACATTCTGAGCAAGTGTTCACTGATAGAACTATTCTCCTCCATCTTGCAGTTGTAGAACTTATTGGAAATCTCATATTTCTCAATCCGGGCATTTGCTTGAAATATTAACTTCAACTCCTGGAACATCTCATATGCTCCATGACGTTCAAAACGTCGTTGAAGTCCCGGTTCTAAGCCGTAAAGCATGGCACACTGAACTATCGTGTAGTCATCAGGACGAGCTTGCCAGATGTTCATAACGTCCGGGGTTGCTCCTGCAGCAGGCTTGTCACCTAGCGGTGCTTCAAGGACATAATTCTTCTGTGCAGCAATGAGGATAATCCTCAAGTTACGGACCCAGTCCGTGTAATTGCTACCATCATCTTTCACCTTAGCTTTCTCTAGGAATGCATTAAAATTCAAAGTAACGGTAGCACAGGCCATTGATCTACAACAACATAGACATGCCAAATACTATCAGGTACTAAGTTCATGATAAATAAAAGTTCAATTAATCATATTATTAAAGAACTCCCACTTGGATAGACATCCCTCTAGTCATCTAAATAATCACGTGATCCAAATCAACTAAACCATGTCCGATCATCACGTGAGATGGAGTAGTTTTCAATGGTGAACATCTTATGTTGATCATATCTACCATATGATTCACGCTCGACCTTTCGGTCTCCAGTGTTCTAAGGCCATGTCTGTACATGCTAGGCTCGTCAAGTTTAACTCGAGTATTCTGCGTGTGCAAAACTGGCTTGCACCCGTTGTATGTGAACGTAGAGCTTATCACACCCGATCATCACGTGGTGTCTCGGCACGACGAACGTTCGCAACGGTGCATACTCAGGGAGAACACTTGTACCTTGAAATTTTGTAAGGGATTATCTTATAATGCTACCGCCGTACTAAGCAAAATAAGAAGCATAATAAGATAAACATCACATGCAATCAAAATATGTGACATGATATGGCCATCATCATCTTGTGCTTTTGATCTCCATCTCCAAGGCACCGTCATGACCACCATCGTCACCGGCGCGACACCTTGATCTCCATCATAGCATCGTTGTTGCCTCGCCAATTATTGCTTCCACGACTATCGCTACCGCTTAGTGATAAAGTAAAGCAATTACATGGCGATTGTATTTCATACAATAAAGCGACAACCATATGGCTCCTGCCAGTTGCCCATAACTTTACAAAACATGATCATCTCATACAATAACGTATCACTCAACATGTCTTGACCATATCACATCACAACATGCCTTGCAAAAACAAGTTAGACGTCCTCTACTTTGTTGTTGCAAGTTTTACGTGGCTGCTATAGGCTTAGCAAGAACCGTTCTTACCTACGCATGCAAAACCATAACGATATTTCGTCAAGTATGTGCTGTTTTAACCTTCACAAGGACCGGGCATAGCCACACTCGATTCAACTAAAGTTGGAGAAATAGACACCCGCCAGCCACCCGCCAACCACCTGTGTGCGAAGCACGTCGGTAGAACCAGTCTCGCGTAAGCGTGCGCGTAATGTCGGTCCGGGCCGCTTCATCCAACAATACCGCCGAATTAAAGTATGACATGCTAGTAAGCAGTATGACTAGTATTGTCCACGACTCGCTTGTGTTCTACTCGTGCAAATCATCTACGCATAGACCTGGCTCATGATGCCACTGATGGGGAACGTAGTATTTCAAAAAAAAATCCTACGATCGCGCAAGATCTATCTACTAGATGCATAGCAATGAGAGGGGAGAGTGTGTCTACGTACCCTCATAGACCAGGAACGGAAGCGTCTAGTGACGCGGTTGATGTAGTCGAACTTCTTCGCGATCCAACCGATCAAGCACCGAACATACGGAGCCTCCGCGTTCAGCACACGTTCAGCTTGATGACGTCCCACGAGCTCTTGATCCAATAGAACCTTGCGGGAGATTTTCATCAGCACGGCGGCGTGGTGATGGAGATGATGAAGCTACCGGCACAGGGCTTCGCCTAAGCACTGCAACGATATGACCGAGGTGTGTTTCTGTGGAGAGGGGCACCGCACACGGTTGGGAGAGATCAACTGATCAACTTGTGTGTCTATGGGGTGCCTCTACCCCCGTATATAAAGGAGGAGGGGAGGGGAGGGGCCGGCCCTCTCTATAGCCCGCACTAGGGAGTCCTACTCCCACCAGGAGTAGGATTCCCCCCCTTTCCCTAGTAGGAGTAGGAGAAGAAGGAAGGAGAAGAAGGAGAAGAAGGAAAGGGGGGCCGCCCCCTCCCAATTCGGATTGGGCTGGTGGGCGGCGCGCCCCCACCTTGGCCGCCTCCTCTCCCTTTCCCCTATGGCCCATTAAGGCCCATTAACTCCCCGCAGGGTTCCGGTAACCCCCGGTACTCTAGTATATGCCCGAAACCTCTCGGAACCCTTCTAGTGTCCAAAAATAGTCATCCAATATATCGATCTTTATGTCTTGGACATTCCGAGACTCCCCGTCATGTCCGTGATCTCATCCGGGATTCCGAATTACCTTTGGTACATCAAAACTCATAAACTCATAACACCGATCATCATCAAACGTTAAGCGTGCGGACCCTACAGGTTCGAGAACTATGTAGACATGACCGAGACTCATCTCCGGTCAATAACCAATAGCGGAACCTGGATGCTCATATTGGCTCCTACATATTCTACGAAGATCTTTATCGGTCAAACCGCACAACAACATACGTTGTTCCCTTTGTCATCAGTATGTTACTTGCCCGAGATTCGATCGTCGGTATCTCAATACCTAGTTCAATCTCATTACCGGCAAGTCTCTTTACTCGTTCCGTAATACATCATCTCGTTACTAACTCATTAGTCATATGCTTGCAAGGCTTATTATGATGTGTATTACCGAGAGGGCCTAGAGATGCCTCCGACATTCGGAGTGACAAATCCTATTCTTGATTTATTCCAACACCACGAACACCTTCGTAGACACCTGTAGAGCATCTTTATAATCATCCAGTTATGTTGTAACGTTTGATAGCACATAAGGTGTTCCTCCGGTATTCGGGAGTTGCATAATCTCATAGTCATCGGAACATGTATAAGTCATGAAGAAAGCAATAGCAGTAAAACTAAATGATCATAGTGCTAAGCTAACGGATGGGTCTTGTCCATCACATCATTCTCCTAATGATGTGATCTCGTTGATCAAATGACAACTCATGTCTATGGCTAGGAAACATAACCATCTTTGATAAATGAGCTAGTCTAGTAGAGGCATACTAGGGACATATTGTTTTATCTATGTATTCACACATGTACTAAGTTTCTGGTTAATACAATTCTAGCATGAATAAAAAACATTTATCGTGATATAAGGAAATACAAATAACATCTTTATTATTGCCTCTAGGGCATATTTCCTTCATTGTGTTGTTTGTTTACCGAGCTTTGTGCTTCTTTCTGGTTGTGCTTCTTCTTGATAGTTCTTGTTTCGTTGCGATCGTGAGGATTCGTTCGACTATGATGGTTCGACTACTTCATGGACTCGATCTTCTTCCTTGAAGGATCTCAGGCAAGATGAACATTACCTTGGATACCACCACTATCTTTTCTTTGCTAGTGGTCTCGATGCTATCACTATGTCGCGCTACCTACCACTTGTTTGTCAAGCCTCCCAATAAGCCATGAAACAGCCTCTAAACTTTTCCACCATCCCAGCAAACCATTGTTTAGCTATGTTAGCGCTTTTCTCAGCCCCTCTTACTGCGCTGCTAGATGCAATTGCAGTTTGTGCCATGTTGGGACATGGATATCATGGGATATCATAATATCTCTTATTTAATTAATGGACATATCTACTTGGTAAAGGGTGGAAGGCTCGGCCTTTTGCTTGGTGTTTTGTTCCACTCTTGCTGCCCTAGTTTCCGTCATACCGGTGTTATGTTCCTTGATGAGTGCTCCTAACGTGTGTGGGTATATGGGGACCCCCTGACCAATCGCTTAGGAAAGAACTCTTCCAGCAAGGCCTAACTTTGGTTTTAAAATTTGCCAACATAATAATACTGTTAACTAAGGAATCCACATAGAGGGTTGCCCCCTCGAGGATTCTTAATTCAAAAAAATACAGGGGGAGCCAGTGCTGATGGTGTTGGTCCCAAACGGGCAGCCCGCGGGGCTGCCACGGGGAAACCCGAGGATTGGTTTTACTCGTAGCTTGTCCCATCCGGTCGTGTGCTGAGAACGAGATATGCGGCTCCTATCGGGATTGTTGGCACATCAGGTGGTATTGCTGGATTAGTTTTGACCTTTGGGGAGAGGCAGGTCCACCAGAATTCCTTATCGTAAGCATCGTGTTCTTCATGGTGTGAGGATGTTCAATCGGATGAGTGTGGTAGTTTCTGTTTGGTTAAGTTGGAGCACCCCTGCGGGTTTAAATCTTATCGAAAGCCATGCCCGCGGTTATGTGGCGACTTGGAAATTTATAATGTCCGATTGTAGAGAATTTGACACTAAACCCGAAATAAAATACACCAACCGCGTACGTAACCATGACCATATCTTTTTGAGGGAATTCGGGAAGAGAACACAGTGGGGTTATTATTGACTTGTAAGTAGTTCAGGATCACTTATTGATCATTACTAGTTTGCGATCATGATGCGTAATTTCTCTTATTATTCTTGTACTCGTAAGTTAGCCACCATACAATGCTTAGTCGATTACTGCAACCTCACCACTTATACATTCCATACCCATTAAGCTTTGCTAGTCTTGATACCCATGGTAATGGGATTGCTGAGTCCTCGTGGCTCATGGGTTACTACAACAACAGTTGCAGGTACAGGTAATGCGATTATCTAACGTGAGAGCGATGCATGTTTGCTTTTGGAGTTCTTTTTCTTCTATTCTTCTTCTTCGATCAAGGGATAGGTTTCGGGTCAGGAGCCTGGGATTAGCAGGGTGGATCTCGTTCTTCTTTTTCGTTTGATTTCACCCATAGTCAGATCCTGCTCTTCTGTATGATGATTGCTATGTATGATGTATTGTTGTATTCAAGTTGTAGCTCGTGGCGAGTGTAAGCCTTTATCTGGTATTCTCATCTATTCAGTACATGGTATGTTGTAATGATATTCACCTTGCTAAGCGCTCGAAATACGATTGTGCCCCAATCATGAATTCATCACGTGATCGGGATAGAATCGCATATTGGGCACTACAAGTTTGTATCAGAGCCTCGACCGGCCATACACAATTTCAAAAGGGCACATCTTAGTAGTAGAATGCAGTGAACAATTATAAGCAAATTCAATATGAGGCAACCATTCTTCCCACATTTTCTTGTTATTCTTCAAAATAGCCCTAAGCATAGTAGACAAAGTTCTATTAGCTACTTCAGTTTGTCCATCAGTTTGGGGGTGACATGTAGTACTAAAAAGCAATTTAGTCCCCAACTTAGCCCATAAACATCTCCAAAAGTGGCTAATAAATTTAGTATCATGATCTGACACAATAGTATTTGGCACACCATGCAAGCGAATAATTTCACGAAAGAACAAATCAGCAACATTAGCAGCATCATCGCTTTTTTGACATGGTATGAAGTGTGCCATTTTTGAAAATCTATCCACGACAACAAATATGCTATCCCTCCCAAGGAACACTAGCTACAGGCAAAGGCATATATAAACCATGAGGATTGAGTCGTGACTTAGCTTTTTGACATGTAGTGCAGCGAGCAACAAAACGCTCAACATCACGTCTCATCTTTGGCCAAAAGAAATGTGTAGCAAGTACGTCCTCCATCTTCTTCAAGCCAAAGTGTCGCATTAATCCTCCTCCATGTGCTCCTGCAACAACAAAAGACGAACAGAGCTAGTTGGAATGCAAAGCTTGTTAGCACGAAACACAAATCCATCATTAACGATGAACTTGTTCCATGCTCTCCCTTCTTTACAATTCTACAATACATCTTTAAATTCAACAACATGCACATATTGATCTTTGATGGTCTCCAAACCAAATATTTTAAAGTCAAGTTGTGAAAGCATAGTATAACAACGAGACCGTGCATCAGCAATAACATTTTCTTTACCCTTATTGTGTTTAATGACATAAGGGAAAGTCTCAATGAATTCAACCCATTTAGAATGTCTACGGTTCAATTTAGCTTGACTTTTAATATGCTTCAAAGATTCATGATCAGAATGTATAACAAAGTCTTTGGGCCATAAATAATGTTGCCATGTTTCCAAAGTCCGAACAAGAGCATATAATTCCTTGTCATAAGTAGAATAGTTCAGACTAGGCCCACTCAATTTTTCAGAAAATTATGCAACATGTTTACCATCTTGTAATAACACACCTCCCAATCCAATTCCACTAGCATCACATTCAAGCTCAAAAGTACTATTAAAAGTAGGAAGTTGGAGTAATGGAGCATGTATCAACTTATCTTTCGATACCGTGAAGGCTTCTTTATGTGCAATACCCCAAACAAAAGGAATATCCTTCTTTGTAAGCTCACTGAGAGTTGTAGCAATGGTGCTGAAATCTCTCACAAAACGCCTATAGAAACCAGCGAGGCCAAGGAAACTCCTCATGTGTGTGACCGTTTTGGGTTGCGGCCAACTCTCAATAGATTCAATTTTAGCTTTATCAACCTCAATTCCCTGTCGAGTAAGAACATAGCCAAGAAAAGATACTCGGTCGGTGAAAAAGGTGCACTTCCCAAGGTTACCAAACAAATGTGCCTCACGTAGAGCAATAAAAACATCACGTAAATGTTCCAAATGTTCCTCCAAATATCTGTTATAAATCAGTATATCATCAAAGTAAACTACCACAAATCATCCAATGAAAGAACATAAATATTCATTCATTAATCTCATGAAAGTAATAGGTGCATTAGTTAACCCAAAAGGCATGACTAACCACTCATATAATCCAAACTTAGTTTAAAATGTTGTTTTCCATTCATCTCCCAATTTCATACGAATTTGATGGTATCCACTACGCAAATCAACTTTGGAGAAAATAGTAGAGCCACTTAATTCACCAAGCATATCATCTAGCCTAGGAATAGGATGACGATAATGAATAGTAATATTATTAATGCCTCTACAATCAACACACATACGCGATGTACCATCCCTTTTCAGTACTAGAATAATAGGAACATCACAAGGACTAAGGGATTCATGTATATAACCTTTATCTAGTAGCTCTTGTACTTGACGCATAATCTCCTTCGTCTCCTCTGGATTGGTACAGTATGGTGCGCGGTTGGGTAGCGATGCACCGGGAATTAAGTCAATCTGATGCTCAATCCCTTGAATAGGTGGTAATCCCGGTGGTACGTCTTGTGGAAAGATGTCAGCGAACTCCTGCAAAATGTTAGTTACAGCAGGAGGCAAAGAGGAAGGCACGTCCTCGAATGAAAATAATGCCTATTTGCACACAAAAGCCTAGCAAATAAATTTGTTGAAATCTAGATTATCAATATCAGATTTGGTGGCAAGTAAACATCCACTTTTCAATTTAATTTCAGATGCAGCATAAGATGATGGATTATTATTAGGTTTCATTTGTTGCTCAAATTCTTTTGCCACCATCTGATTTTCACTCTTATTTTGCTCCTGTTTTGCTTTACTAGCTCAATGAATATCATCTTTCAAAATTGAATCAGGAGTCATAGGAAGCAAAGTAATATGTTTATCCTTATGAATGAGAGTATACTGATTGTTTCTACCATGGTGTACATATTTTTTATCAAATTGCCATGGTCTATCAAGTAATAAGTAACATGCTTGCATGGGTACCACATCACAATCAACATAATCAACATATGTAGCTATACTAAAATGCACACGAACAATACGTGTTACCTTAACCTTGCCGCTTGTTGAACCATTGGATGTAGTAAGGATGTAGATGTGGTCTTGTGGTAATAGACAACTTCTCCACCATCTCGATGCTAGCCAGATTATTGCAGCTCCCTCCATCTATGATGACGCAAACATAACGTTCATTCACAACTCCCTTTGTATTGAACAAATCGTGCCTCTGGTTTTGCTCAGCTTGTGTGATCTGCACACTCAAAACACATTGAGCAACTAAACAGTCATACGTGTCAGCGTCGTCACCAGCCATGTAATGCATCTCTTGTTTAGAATCATCTACAATGTGTTCTTCACGTGTAATAAGAGCCAAAGTCTCCTCATCATAGTCACTAGCGGACTCATACCCACCATCCTCAGTAGCAATCATGAAACGCTGAGATTTTCATTCCCTCGCAAAATGACCTCTTCCCCTTCAACGATGACAAATAATATCACTTGTGTGCCCTGTTGATGCCATGGAAGAAGAGGAGCTCTGTGCAGGCCCGGTGGGTGTGCTCTTGGCAGATAGTGGTGATTGTGCCTGCTTTCTTGTATCACGACTGGTGGTGGTAACCGACGGAGGTGTCGGTGCAGCAGAATATGTGGAAGTAGAAGATGCACGCGGTGTCCATGATGAAGGTCGACCTGCAGAAAAATTATTCTGCGCCAATGCCTATCGATCCTTCACTTCATGTTCAGCTTTGCAAGCAAGATGGAATAAACGACTGATATTATTGTATTCCTTATACTCTAGAATGGTTTGAATCTCTCTATTTAAGCCGCCCATAAAACATGCAAGCATAGCTTCATTATCCTCAATAATACCACATCTAATCATGCCAGTTTGTAATTGCTGATAATATTCTTCTACAAAAAAATTCCTTGTCTTAAACACTGCAGGTTTTGTAGTAATTCACGTTGAATAAATTGAAGTGTTGGAAAGATCTCCTGAACAAGAAAATGATGGGTTTAAATATCTCATTCCTGATAACTCGTGAATCATGAAACATGAAGGAATTGTCAAGAATGACATAACACCATCTGAAAAGATAAGGTAGAAGGATTGCACTTGGAAAGCATGAAGAAGAATGCTTAAGCTCCAACAAGAATCTTGATGAAGACTTCGAGGATGAATTAAAACATGATGATGAACCACCATGAAGAACTCCGGTAATGAAAGCATGAGAAGTGAAAGATGAAAAGAATAAGATTCAAGGCCTGTGATGAAATAGATGGAGGTTTGAAATGATATAATTGAAATAACATGGAGCTCCGGAAAACAAGATGAAGAACTTAGAACCGAGAATATGATATGATGAACAAGCTCCAGACAAAAGAATTAAATCACCTTGAAGGAATAATAATAAGAATTATGTTATGCATCTCCTTCACCAATTTAAATTGATGACAACCAAGGATTTGGCATACTACTTATTCTCGTTGGAAAGAATTAAAGAGAGGTCTAGCACAACCTTGGATAAATATTGAACGAAGCACCGTTAGGATTGTGAAAAGAACAAATGAATTAAAATGATAACAACGGAAGGATAAACTTGAATGAACCACCGTAAGAATATGGAGACGAACGAAGAGACATCAATGAAGAATATTTGGAGGACGAAGTTGAAAACTGAGAGCGAAGAATCTTCTGAAATGATGGCCTTCGGAGGATCACAAAGAAAGAATTATGAAAAGCTTCGGATGGTATAAAAGAATTCCTCACAATCAAACGATAATGAGGATGGCAAGAAGCTAGAATCACGAATCTTCAAGAGAACGGGCCAAGATTTAAGAGAAACACTTCTCCGATCTTCAAATGTTGAGAATGAAGAGGAGAAATGCCATGAAGAATTGTTGAGCACTCCGGAATGAAGAATTAAAAGTTGAACCAATGATGAAAAGGAATTGAACGCGATCTTGGAGAAGGCATGTGACTGATGTAAATCATTCTTATGTCACACTTGAAAAGAATTTGAGTATAACTCCAGAAAATTAGAAGAGTCAGGTAAGATCCTCGGAAAAGACCTGTGGGTTAAGGCCCACTCAAAGAAATCACCGTTGAAAAGATTGCTTAAGAGATATTGCACCGGATGAATTAAATGGCTTGAATAAGAAGACAATGCTCAAAATAGCTTGAAATGATTAAGAATGGAATTATGAATCTTCAGCACTTCGGATATGAATAGCAAGAGGAGAATGATTAATTGATGCACCGGAATAAGAAAGCATTATGAAATGAGGAAAAGGATAAGATCAACACCGAAATCTGAATTACATCCACCGGCAGAATTAGAGAACAAAAGAATGATGAACTTGAAACTCTTGAGCATCTTCACGATGAAGCACCGGATAAGAACAATGAAGGAAAGAATGAAGAACCATCACATGAATAAAATGGATACTTCATCTGAGAATTTCCAGCTCCAAGAAGAAGAAGGGTGGGAGGGTGGGGAAAAACAAGACAACTTGGGATGAATAAAATGGACACCGGTTGAAAAGAATTTAACATGAAGATCTTGATGATCAAGAAGAATTAACACTCCCATAGAAATATGAGAACACCGATTAAGAAAGGTATGGAATCAACACTTGACATCGAAGCAACTCGAATACCAGAATGAAAACAAAACAAAGGATAGATATTTCGCAGCAGAATCTTCACAATATCATTCGAACAGAGGATTGAACGAATGAATTCCATAGTTACATCAACTTGACGAGAAGCCACTAGGAGAACAAAAGGTAAATAAAAGGAAACAAAGAGCAGATAGAACAAACACAAGATAGAAGCTTCGTTCGACATCTTCGTGTTGAAAGCTCATGGAACATGTTACAAAAGGGTTTTGCAATCCCCGGATCAGCATAGCCAAGGACCCTTTAAGATGCAACTCCCGATCAGAACAAGTCCATAAAACCACTTCACTCAATGTAGAACCCCGAACTTCATATCGTGCATCCGTTGGAAGAATGCCTAGAACTACTGGATAAACCCACCTATTAATTTCCGAAAGTTTCCAGTTATGCAATCAGGTGTTGGGGATACACGGGAAGCACCGCGCAATCAACTCTAAACCTACATCCAGGTGTAGCCATCCTTCAACACATAACCAGTCTTTCTCGGAAACTGTTTACCTCGGACCTTCGAAAAAACATCCACTATAACAAGCTATGGCAATACTCTCGAACTACCTCCCCAGTACTGGGTGATGTCGGGGTTATCTTGCCACTGGCCGTATAGGAGAGATTTTCGATGTCGGCCGTCTTAAGTATTTAGTACTGCCGCGATATGCTTGTTACAATGATACCTCGAAGCTCAACTCCTCGGGAACAGGAGGCATCGGGAACAATATCCTTGTCACAAGAACATCGAAACAATCCCAGAATACTCGCGGGATCCTAAAAAAATTTGGTGCAATTTTTGAAAGTAGAAGAGAAAAGAGTAATCGTCAGGAGTCCTCACCAGAGAGAAAAAAGATGAGGAGCAAAGAAATCCTACTCTCCGATATAATATAGGACTCAAAAAGTTTTCAGTGTGTGCCTAGACTCAACCGTCAACGATTCGATCAATCAGTGGGGGCTTCTAGGTCGGAGAAGGCTCTGAATACCAACTTGTAATGCCCAGGATGGAGTTATACCTCCTACGTGTCGAGGCACGACTTAAAGGCATAAGTCCATCCTAGAATGATCTCAAGTTTGGTATCTTTGCACAACTCATGTAAAAGAGGGATTAAATTGCAAAAGAGATAGTTGGCTTACACTCGCCACTTCACACAATACATTACATAAGCAATCATCATTCAAAACATCACAACCCGACTACGGGTGAAGATCCAAAAGAAAGATACCAAAACAACAAAAGCCACAGGTCAGGATCGAATCCTAGTAGAAACCACTACTGAACATCGAAACGTCACAAACAAACAGCCAAACTCTTCATCGAGCTCCCGGTGAAGAACTGGTCCAACTCCTGCATCGTACACGGCTGAACCTGCATCTGGTGTGGTGAAGTAACTGTGAGCCACAGAGGACTCAGCAATCCCGTTCCCGGGTAACAAGACTATTTAAGCCTTGGGTGAGGACAAGGCTGAAGAAAGAATATGAGGTGAAGGAACAAACAAGAGTCTGCAGCAGCAACTAGCACTAACTTACGTAATAGAGAGCGAGAAGAGAAGAGCATCGGTCGAAAGATGATCACGAAGTGATCCTAGCTAAAGCCGGTCAAACATAACCCCACCGTGTTCAACTCCCGAATCCCTATTCGGAAATTGACAGTCACGGTACACACGCTGGTAGTGTATTAGAAACATTGTGTCAAGTTATCTACAACCGGAATTAACAAGCTCCCATCTGCCACATAACCGCGGGCACGGCTTTCGAAAGTTCAAACCCTGCATGGGTGTTCCAACTTGACCCATTACAAGCCCACGATCCGCGAAGTCGCAACTCCATAGGTGGGAAGACCCGAGTATTCTCGGAATCCCGTGCTCAAGTTAAACCGAACTAAGGTAAGGCTAATCCAGCAAATCCTCTCGGCGTGTCGACACCCTGATAGTAGCCGCGCGTATCTAGGTATCAGGACACGACCGGATGGGCGATTCTACAGGACCCAAACCTCGAGTTTCCCCGTGGTGGTTCCCGCAGACTCCCCGTTTTGGACCAACACCATCGGCACTGGCCCCCCCAGCTATGTAGAAATAAAGGATCCTCGAGGGAGCGACCCTCTATGCAAATTTAATTAATTAATTAAGTTGTTATTATGAGGCAAATAGTACCAAATGTTGGGACTTGCTGGAAAAGACTTAGCACTTAGCGGTTTATCAAGGGGGTCCCATACACCCCAACCGTGTTAGGAACGCAAAATCAAGGAACATAACACCGGTTTATACGGTTCCTAACGGCATGAGTGGAACAAAACACCAAGCAAAAGGCTTAGCCTTCCACCCTGCCAGTATATAGATGATTTCATTTTAAGCATTTATATAGTGTGATATAACCCAACCAAACTTCAACATGAAGCAAGCATCTTCAATCTTCACCTGCAACTAACAATGCTATAAGAGGGGCTGAGCGAAGCGTACTTAGCCAAGCAACGGTTTGCGTAGGTAGGGTGGTTAAACATGGCAATTGGTTACAAGTAGGAGGCTGACAGGAAAGACATGGGCATCGAGGCAAAACTATAGAGCGATACTCTAGCAATAGGCAAAGATAGTAATGGTATCCGGGTTCGGTCATCTTGCCTGGGATTCCACAGAGGAGAAGAACGGATCCAAGAAGAAGACGGAGCAACAGTCGAGCGGATCCTCACAACTCCGGAACGAAACCGAAGCTAACAAGAGAAGCAACCGGAAAGAAAGAACAACACGGTAAACACACAAATCATAAACATGGCATACGATGCGCAAACAAGTATGATGCATGTCCGGTTTAAACATGCAAGGCATGGCAAAATGCACAAACAACACTACAAGTTAAGTGGAGCCCAATATGCAACAAGTTGCATATTGACGAAACACCACATTTAAATATTTAGTTGACTCTCGTTATTTACAAGACAAGGTTAAAAGTTTTTAGCATGGCAAGAGGTGAAACATAAGAAAACTACACTATTAAGGCATTTTAAATGAGGCCGGAAATAACAACAACAAGTCCGGAAAATCCCCATAAGCATGTTTAATAATTAAAAGCAAACAACAATTTAACATTTTAGTGTTGTTAACATGATGCGGATGAGATGATCAAGTTTATGCAAGTTTTATTAAAAAGGTTGACTTAAAAGAGATATGAAGCATTTGTCACCGTGGTGGAAGAAAGGGTGCCACGGCAACGAACCGAAAATGAAGCATGGCAACATATCGGTACCGGTAACTCGGTGAGGGACCGGTGCAAAACAAAAGGTGGAGTGAACGAGTCAAACGAGATGATGGGGTGATCCCGTTGCCGGGTTCCCACGAGTCGGTGACGAGGCAACCGAGGAACAAGACAAAAGGTGGAACGGGCACGGAGCACACACGAGAGACATTTCATACAACACAAGCAAGCATCACACGGGTCACGTCTCGGGGTTATACCTTCGAAACACTCGTTTCGGGACGGTTCGGGTTCGTAGAGGGACGTAGTGGAAGTAGAGGAAGTAGCCGCTCTCGTGAGTCATAGAGGAAGTAGTGGTTCTCGGCGACGGTAGACGTTCGGGCGACGGTAGTGGTACTTGGGTCTCCGAGTAGTCGTTCTCGAGCTCGTAGCCGTTCGGTCGTCGAGGTACTTGTACATGTAGTGGTACTTGTCGGGTCATGTAGTCGTTCACGTTCACGTCTTGGTTCACGGTCGGATGAGCTCGGACATCGTGGTACTTGCCGGTCTTCGGCGACGGTAGAGGAAGTAGTGGTACTCGGCGTAGGGGTACTCGTGGCGACCGTGTAGTCGAACTTGACGCACCCGAAGAGGTACTTGTCGAGTCGGTCGCGGTACTTGTTCTCGGAGGCATTTTCGTTCGTAGTTGTTCACGGTGTCGTCGTCGAGTAGTCGTTCCGGGTCATCTGTCAAGTTAACCGAACAAGGCAGCACACAACAACAACCAAAAACAGCAAGGGCGACGCGGCCACCGGAGGCGGCAGCAACAGCAAGGGGGATGGAGGGGCCGCGGAGGGAGGCCGTCGGGCGCGGGCCAGGGAGGCACGTCGGGCTCCTGGCCTGCTGCAGAGGCGAGGCGAGGCGGCTCCACGGCGAAAGAAGATGGAGGAGGGGCGCTCCGGCTCGGGCGCCGCGGAGGGAGGCCGTCGCTCGGGGTGGCTGGCAGCAGGACGGCGCTGCTGAGGAGGACGGGGCCGAGGGAGCAGAGGCGGGGGCCTGGCCGACCCGGCCTCGGGGCGCGCAGGCGCGGAGGGCGAGGGAGGCCACGGGCCAGGGAGGAAGGCCTGGCCGCGGCGCTGGATCCTGGCCGGCTTCTGGCCGCTGGGCGACGGGGAAAGGGCGGAGGAGGCCGGAGGGGCCACGGGGCGGCGAGGCCCTGGCGTCGGAGGAGGGAGCGCGATGGAGGGCGCCGGCCTTGAGCGAGGAGAAGAGGGAAAGGGGAAAACGAGCGAGGAAGGGAAACAGGGTCGGGGGTTCGGGCGCTACGGGCGAGAGGAAGAGCGAGCGGGACGGGAAGAGGGAATCGCTCCTGGCGGCGGCTGAGGGACGAGAAGGAACGTGAGGGAGAGTGGGGTCGAAGGATTAGGGTTCGGGGCCGAGTGGGCCAGTGGGCCTGGAGAGGGAATTGGCCAGATGGGCCAGAAGGAGAGGGGGCTGCGGGAGGAAATGGCCTTGAGCCCAAGGAGGCTAGAGGCTGGGCTCTCTCCTTATTTCTCCTTTAAAACAAAAGAGAAAAGGAGAAAGAAAAGAAAGAGAAGGTAGGGGAGGAATTTGTGCAATAGGTCAAATTCCCCGGGCTCACAAAATGTCAGGATTTAAAATAAAATAGAAGGAGGGTTTTTGGAGGAACCTCGAGCAACGAGAAAAGAATTATTGGCAAGATAAAGAAGTCAAACTTGAAGTGAAAAAAAACATGGGGAATTAATGCAAGTGTGTTACGATGAATTCCAACGAATGGAATATTTATTAATATAGCTCCCTAAATATTGAGAGGCTTTTATATGTTATAAAGAGAAGACATCTTCCCTCGATTTAAATGGACCGAAGGTCCACACGATTTATTAGGTTGCAAAAATTAATGAGATGATGGCATGATGACATGATGCAATGCAAAAATAAAAACACAAGCACAAAAGGAACACACGGGCAACCCGGAACATCTGGAATCTTCGGGAAGCTTCTGAAATCTTCTGGGACGTCAGTCTCGGGCGTCACAGGTTGACTAGGGTGAAATGGAGAGGGGGTCTCAGGGGTATTTAACGGGCATGGCCGCGGGGGTTGGGGAGCGGCCAGAGCACGTGGGCATGCGTTCGTGCGCGAGTGGGGCCCAAGTTCATGCGCGCGTGAGGCGGCGACGATTGTGCGGAGTTGGGGGTGAATATGATGTGCAGGGCCCGCTCGTCAATGGAAGGGAGAGAGAGCGCGTGCATGCGGCGGGGCCAACTGGCTAGGTGGCTGGCCTCACTATTTTTTCCATTTTTCTTTTCCTTATTTTCTGTTTTGCTCTCTGTTCTTGAATTTTGAATTTAAATTTATTTTTTCTTGAAAAATAAAACTCCTCCTAAAATTCCTTGGGAATATCCCGGATTGCCTCGACTTTTTCTCAAAGGATTTTGACGAATTACTTTCGTCAATAACTAATGGGCCTATCTGCCAGGTTATTTATTATCCTTTTCCGTTTTCTATCTTTATCTTTTTATATCCATAGTTTTACCCATAGTTTCATTGCCCAAATTAAACTATTTTCAAACCCTGGTCTACACAAACAAAACAGGGCAAATGTTAATCTTAGGAAATTCCTTTTATGCCCTTATGCATTTCAGAAAATTAATTTTGGTGGAACTTTCATGGCCTCCAGATAAACTCAATATTGAATCTGAATCCAAGAGTTGGTTACGTTGGTTTCAAAAAACCGAAATATACAAGGTAAATCATGAGTACATATGCTTCTAGGTTCACATCCAGAATTTAGAAAATTTTGGGTTGTGACAGCCGGGCTTTGCAAAGCCCGACCCCAAAATCTCAAGCCCGAGGCTGTCCCAGACGGCCCAAAACACATGAACTTTTTGATTAAAATAATGATTTCCAGTATATTTAAAATATATATTATACCTATATATCTAATAAAATAACGATTTATGCCTCATTCAGGCTTATCCTCGGGCTTTCGGGCCAGCTTCGGGCGGAAAAGCTGAGCATATGTCCGGGTCTAATCACAGAGATAGAGTGGGCGTATGTGCATGTCCGTGCATGGAAGGTCCTATACACCGCCCGTGTGCGTCCGTTCTTCACAGCTTCCCTGAAGTGACGCGAAACGGGCCAGCCTAATTATCACGTGTCCAGCGGAAAAAAAGAAGCACATGTGTGGATCGAACTCCCGACCTCCTGGTGGATTCTAGCGTGCGTAGCCAGCCAAGCAGCTAACTACAACGGTTTTAGTGCAGCGCAAGTCTTAAAGTAGAGAGCGGCAAATAGTTTTTTTTTCCTAAAAATTAATTATGTATAATATACATTGAACAAATTTTAAAATACAGTGAACCTTTTTTGTAAGCAAACACTGAATAAATTTCAAATACACAAATGAACATTTGTAGTATGCGTCGAACAATTGTCTAATGCATGATGAACAAATTTTAAATACACAAAGAACATTTTGTAGTATGCTTGAACAATTATTTAATGTATGATGAACAAATTTTAAGTATGCAATGAACGTTTTTTAATATACATTGACCAATTTCATAATATACGATGAACATTTTTGTAATACATGATGAACATTTTTATAAATTTAAAGGTGAACTACTCCCTCCGTCCCATAATGTAAGACGTTTTTTGACATTAGTGTAGTGTCAAAAAACGTCTTACATTATAAGACGGAGGGAGTATTTCATAATATATGATGAACATTTTCTTAATACGATGGAGATTTTGGTAATACACGGTGGACTTTTATGTAATACGCAATAAAGAGAAGAAAAACAGAAATAAAAAATAAAAAAGGAAACATAAAAGAAAAATGAAAGGGGAAAGGAACCAAAAGAGAAAAAATAAATAAAAAACCGGAACAAAACAGCTGAAAACCGGACAAAAACAGTTAAAAACTGGATAAAAAAACCATAGAAGAAAAACGAAAAAAAACGCAAGGAATAGAAAAGGAAACAGCAGCGAACGAATTAAACAGCAAACGCCAATCCTGTACGTGGGCCGGCCCAACAGGAGGCTCGCCTCAGCGAAAGCACGTCGTTTTGACGCTAACGAGCGTCAAATAGGGTGAGAGGTCCTATTGGACGCTCGCGAGCGGCGAACAGAAGAGCCTTCGCTGAAGAGCGGGTAAAACGGGCCGGCCCATTTGCAGGCGCTGAATAAGAAAAACTCACGAGAATTAAGCAGGGGCGCTGAATGTAAAAAACTCACAAGAATTTAGCAGTCGACTGGACTCGAACTCCCGCCTGCACGTTACAAAACAGAGTTTGTAACCGGTCGAACTAGCTATTATTCTTAGTCGAAACGTAGCGCAAATGCTTAAGTAATAGCGACAGAGGCGGACCGCTTGCGTGAACAAATTTCTTCAAAAACGCGATATTTTTTTAAAAATCGAACAATTTCTAAAACACGATTTTTTTTTGAAAAAGGTGAAAAATTTATGAAACATCAACAATTTATTAATATAGTCTGAACAAATTTTTAATGTACATTGAACATTTGTGTAATATACGACGAACTATTTGTAAGAACACATTGAACAATCTCTTAATATACGATGAACAAGTTTTCAAAATACATAATGAACATTTTATAGTATACGTTGAACAATCTCTTAATATATGATGAACAAGTTTCGAAATAAACAATCAACATTTTGTAGTATACAACTAACAATCTCTTAATATACGATGGACAAGTTTTCAAATACACAATGAACATTTTGTAGTATACGTTGAACAATCTCTTAATATACGATGAACAAGTTAAAAATACAAGGTGAACAATTTCTTAATATACAATGAACATTTTTTTAATACGCCGAGGACCTTTTATATACTACAAAATGAAAAACAGAGAAAAGAAACAGCAAAAAAATGCAGAGAAAAAGAAAAAAATTGAAATGAAAAATAGAATAAAACTGGTAAAAAAAGGAAATACCGGTTCAGGGAACCTTCTAGAAGATTCTCAAAATAGGCCAGAAACCTTCCAGAAGGTTCCCAAAACCGAAACCTTTACCAAAGATACCGCAACGAAGAAACAAGAGGGAAGCGAATGGTAGGCCGGCCCAAGTGGAACGACAGGTTGCTCGCTCTCGGCGAAGCTGCGAAGAATTGACGCTAACGAGCGTGAATCACCAAATAGGGTTTGCCTACGTGCACCTGGTGTACAAAAAGTAAACGGGAAGGGCAAAATTGAGGAAGAAGCAGATCGTCCCGATGCGTTCCGGACGGAAGTGGGCCATTCGAAATTCAGCCTGCTTGATGGGTTCCCTCCATATCCAACCCCGACGATTACCCCCAAACGCCTAGTACTTAATTTCCCTCCCTCCTTCCCTCGTTTTCTGCTCTCTTTTCTCTTTCGTCCCCCCTTCCCCCCTTCTCTCTCCCTCTATTCCCCTCTTTTCCCACCTCCCTAACCCCACCTACCTACCTCCTGCCGCCGCCGCCGCCGCCGGAACCCTATCTACGGCGAGCCCCCCGATGCCCTCCTTCCTTCTCTGAAGCCGAAGACGCCCATCGCTCCCGGGAGTCGGGGGTCCCGCAGCGCGCGATCGCGAGATCGGGCTTATGTCGGGGGGCGGCAGGCCGCCGGCTGCGCAGAAAATCCTGCAGTCGCTGCGCCCGCCCCCGGTATTCTCCACGCCGTCACGGCCTCCCTTCGCCTCACCCGACGACTACCACCGCTTTCATGCGCCGACTACCCCTTCTGCCACCGGCTCCGGCGGCATCGGCGCCGGTGGTGTTGGCGGCGATATTGATGAGGGACTTGTTATCCGGACGCAGGTGAGATACTTCTGCTCCACAAGGAGCTCTCGATTTATTCGTTTCTCCTTTTATTTTTTTTTGCGCGTGTTGCTGAGCTTGTGTGTGATTTGAGCTGTTTTTGTAGACACCAAATGGTTGCTGAGCTTGCGGTTTTGTTGGGTGTATGTGCTGATTTGAGTGTATCTGAAGGATCCACTTGCAG
>LR738714.1:298622589-298636746 GCA_902687465.1 Secale cereale
GTTGTTGGAGCCATCATATGCGGTGAAATCCAGTTTGTGGAAGCGAGGACCGGACTAGAGCCAGAGCCAACATGAGTATAAGGGAGTGGTGGGACGGAAGTTTTTTATTTATTTAGAAAAGGAGGATGTACTCTCGGCCTTTGCATCTGGACGATGCATGCAGCCATATTATTAATTATTCACAAAGACCATACGAGGTGATACATCAATAAGCCTGAAGCCACCATCTTGGCAACACCGTTGCTACTCCTATCCCCTTGATGAAGGCATGCCGAATGTCCGGGCCTAATGCCAAACAAACATCGCACCAAAGCCTAACATCTAAAGCTGGGTGTCCCATCCAGGCCACTACCTGGATTGGGTCCCACATCGGTCTGGCACACTCCCAATGAGCACCGCACGCTGCAAGGGCCGTCACCTCCATCTTCCCTCGGTCCATCCTCAGAGCAGAACTGATGCACCGACCTTGCCAGACCTCTCTGCCATCAACGCCACCATGGCGCCAGACAGCTTCCTCCTCCTGCGCGAGTCCATCTCCGCGCATCAGACGCCAAGTCGTCGAGAATCGCCACCATCAATGTGGAAGATGAAGCACCGCTCCACCAGAGACGCCGTCCTCCGGTCCCTCGAGCCCGTGTGCACCTCCAAGAATGACGCCCCCAAGGGGGAAACGACACCAGAGAGCCGCCGTCATCCGATCTATTGATCTAGGGTTTCCCCCGGAGGTAGCAGAGAGTAGCCTTGAACTTCTCCACGGCGATGCCTTCAGGAAGGGAACGACGTAGACAACGTCGCCATCGTCGGCCTTGGCAATAGCCAATAGCAGGTTTTCACCCAGATCTGATTGAAGACCTCCATCTCTCGTGCATGGGCCGCCACCATCCTTGTCGGGATCTCACCAGCACACCCCAACACCAACCCCCCCACGGTCCAAGGACGACGCCTTCAGGAAGGGGAACGACACCGTAGCGCCGCCGTCGTCCCCAAGCAGGACCAAGGGTTTCCCTTGGATGCAGGGGAGGGTGGGTGGGGGTTGAGAAACCTCAACGAAGACTCGAAAGAGTGGATCGGCGCCGCGGCGTCGTCGTTGTCGTGGCCGCCATCGCTGCCAAGGGTTTCCCCCGGTCCCAGGAGCCCCACCATCCAATCACCGCCCGCCACCCGGATCCGGCGAGCAAGGCCACATCGAAGCCCGGATCAAGCGGGATAAGGTGAAGGAGTTGAAGCTAGCGCTGGTCGATCCAGATCTGGCGGCCGGTCGACGGAAATCACGGCCGCCATGAGCTCCCACCACCGGGTCCTTGCCGCCCACGCAAGCCGAGGAAGACTGGCCACACACCCGCAGCCACCCTCCGTCGCAGGGAAGGCGCCGCCCACCTTGACTGGGGCCACCACCCTGGCACACCAAGCTCTCCTGCGCGAGGCAGCAGCAGCCAGCCCCCTGCCACCTTCCTCGACGTCGCGCGGGCTTGCTATCTTTGGTGGCAGCGAGATCTGGAGGGAGGGAGAAGGGAGCCGGCGGCGCTCCAGGGTTGGGCCCGCCCGAGTCGCCCCAAAGGAGCGATGCGGGGGCGCTCTAGGGTGGGACGGAAGTTAGAGGCGAGGCATTGTTTTATAGGCTGGGTGGAGGGTGTGTCTTCCGGCCATGAAAGGGGTTGCTGCTGGTAGGTTGAGGGAGGAACGTGGCACGCGGGGATAAGCGGTGTGGCTTGGGTTGGGGCACAGGCTGGTAGGAGGTCTGGTGGGTGGCTGGGAAGTGGATTGAAGCAATCTAGGTGGAGGTGGTGGGTGGCTGGGACGTCTGGGTGGGTGGGCAGGACGTGCCTCATGGTGGGCTGAGAGCTGGCAGGGAAGTCAGGTGCTGGTCTGGCCTGCGGGTGTGCCAGAGAAGACCCTGCCATCGCCAGGCCCCGCCCTGGGGTAGAGACGGGTGCAACAAAGAATCCCCCGTAGCCACCAGAGCCGAGGAAAGCGAGCTGGTTTGGATCTGGCGGAAATGGCGTTGCCTCTGACTGGCGTTCGAGCGCCTTGAGGCGCTTGATTACCTCGGTAAGGGCAGCCTGCTCCTCCTTGCGCTGTGCTTGATCCTGCGTGCGCTGGGCCATGAAAGCTTTGAGTTGACCAGAGATTTCTGTGATCTGGGCTACGGCGTCGGCGTTGAGGACCTCGTCCCCAGGCATCTTAAATGTATCTAATACCAAAATTGAAAGAAATCAAATTTCTAATTACTCCAGGCAGCTACGGTAAAGAAAATACTCTGAATTGGCTTGCTTTATTCATCGGATTAAGTCCCTTCTTATAGGCGAACTAACTTGGCCATCAAGCCAAAACCAAACTGATTACAATCTGGACTCTCTCTCTCTCTCTCTCTCTCTCTCTCTTTCTCTCTCTCTCTCTCTCTAAACAGACTCTGAAGCTTTTAACTAATTAGATTCTGACTCAAACTGAAGGCTGAGGGGAACAGAGTCTCCCTGCTATTCACGGCTCCTATGGTGGCTCCTTTGGTGTATTGTTGTGGGCCCTACAGCTATAAGTCTGACCCCACATTCATAATCTGTGTTCCATGTTACTGTGCACTGTTACTTATATGTTATATCTACCCTGATCCATCTTCAGGACTTCTGACAAAGAAGTTCATCAATTTGCTGAAGCAAGCTGAAGATGGCATTCTAGATTTGAATAATGCTGCAGAAACACTAGAGGTTACACACTGTTATCACCGCAGCTGATACTTAATTGCTTCCAATTGGTACAAATTCACATATTTTTCCTACTATTCAGGTTCAAAAGCGACGCATATATGACATCACAAATGTCCTTGAAGGAATTGGTCTTATAGAAAAGACACTTAAAAACAGAATTCGTTGGAAGTAATGCTATTTTCCTTTCTTGAACTTGTCTTCCATCATTTAGTCTTATTTCTTTACATCTTGGTGTGTTACATAAAAGCTAATCTCACATAACATTACAGGGGCTTGGATGATTCAGGAGTGGAATTAGATAATGGCCTTTTAGGTTTGCAGGTATCTATTTGTGTGAATTTATTATTCCTACTGAAATCGACATATTAATTCTACGCGCACCTGAATACTTTGTTTGAGATATATTATGATAACTATATCAAAGCTCAGTATTGTATAACCTATTCTTTCAGACAGAAGTTGAAAATCTTAATTTGCAGGAGCAAGCCTTAGATGAGCATATAAGGTTGGTAGTATTGCAAACAACAAGCTTCAAATTCTGAGCTTTTCTACAAAACATACACTCTGAGCATGATATAATCTGGAATCTTGTTTTTCTTGCAGTGATGTGCGCGAAAAGCTAAGGGAGTTAACAGAAGATGAGAACAGTCAAAGGTAATTGTATTTCTTGTGTTGTGTCAATGTTGAATGATGTATAAAACCTGACTTTCATTTGTCCATTAGATGGCTCTATGTGACGGAAGATGATATCAAGGGCTTACCCTGCTTTCAGGTCTGCTATACTACTTACATGGTTGAACAATGTCACACATTAGTTGATATTATCATTTGCAGTTTACTTTACTCAACAGTATTTCTACATCGGTGATTCTGTAACATATATTTTGGGCTTTTCAGAATGAAACTCTAATTGCAATAAAAGCTCCTCATGGTACTACCCTTGAAGTACCAGATCCTGACGAGGTAGGATTAGTAAAATTAGTGGAGATTTGCACACACAAATGGTTTTGTGAACTGATTAATGACTTCTTGTGCATCTGCTCCCTATACAGGCTGGTGATTATCTCCAGAGGAGATACAGAATCGTATTAAGAAGTACCCTGGGCCCAATAGATGTTTACTTAGTTAGGTAATGCTGCATTCCTGTAGTGGAGCTAAATATTTGTACTGAATTTTACCTGATCAGAACCTGTTGTGTTTTTAGTCAATTTGACGATGGATTTGAGAATTTGGGTGGTGCTGCAACACCTCCAAGGCATACAGATGTCTCAAAACCCGGACCTTGTGAAGACTTGCATGCAACAAATGCTACACAAAGCAGCAAATCAATCAATGTGGATTATAATATTCAGTACAGGCAGAATACTCCACAAGATCCTAGTTCTTCAAATGATTATGGAGGGATGACAAGGATAATCCCTTCAGATGTTAATGTAAGTCTGGTTTTCTCAAGTTTATTTTTGAAAATTTCCCCTGCATCATGCTCATAAAATTCAAATAAAATGTTACACGTTATGCATGACTGTACAAACTTTTGTTCTGCTCTTTCTGTCAACATTTTTTGTTACTTGAACTCTCACATGCAAATTCTATGTGTAAAACTAACTAACTATTAAGTTTGCAGAAGCATACAGTAAGTTTTTCTCTATAGTAATACTCCTCTTGTGCAAAAGATCGAAAATGATCATGACGGAACTATAATGCTGCACAATTTTGCAGACCGATGCTGATTACTGGCTTCTAACAGAGGGTGACGTTAGTATTACTGACATGTGGGAAACAGCACGTATCCTTTGTTTGATCATTCATTAAACCTTATTAGGCTATTCACTAATGTTTGAACTCATATATACATGCTAAGTAGTGATTATTTCAACTTGAAGTTCTTAACATGGAAAATAGCAGAAGTGCAGTGGGACACCGCTGTGTTTTTATCTGCAGATGTTAGCACCCCACATGCACATCATAGTCCGCGGATGCAGGTTCCAAGCATGGATCAACCATAAGGTCACGGCGGTGAAAACTTGACATATGGAATTCCTGGACGTTTCAGTGATAAGTCACAACGTGGCAGCAAATACTGATTTTAAAATGGAAAGATCAGGGCAGCAAGTTCAGACTGATCACCGTTCTGAATTTGCTGTTTGTTATGGAGACTGTTGGTGCCAACTAACTTATCAGTCTGCTGCCCTGTTTGTTCTGGCACCTGTCGTGTTCTAGCACCGGTCCTTCAGTTGAAAAGGCGCCTATGTGCATATTGCACCTTGAATTTGGGCTGCTATGCGCATTCGGTATCTGCTTTATTTAATATCTAACTGAGTAAATTTTGCAAGGCAATAGTGGCTTTGTAGCTCTCTTGGGAATTATTACGAATCTTTTTGAGCAAAAACAGTAGGGAAGCCCCCTAATGTGACTCTTTCATTATATAAGTGGAGTTTATACAAAGGGGTAATACAAGTGGAGTTGGGTGGGACAAGGGCATGTCACAAATGATCTAACCAAGATTGCTTGCCCTCCACGAAACTATGTTTAGCTCTCTTTATGATTAAGCCAAAATGTTAATTGAAGCTAATGCCACTGAAGCCTAGTACCTAGCAACAAGAGCTTCCTTGTAGAACATAATGTCCAATCTGTTATAGCTTCAATAAGCATCTCAAGCAGTTCCAATTCCGGGTTCCATTCAATCTTTAGGGACAACAAGAAGTTTTGAGTGAATTCATAGCTGAAGAAGATATGCAACAAATCTCAAATCTTCATTGGTCTCTTTCAGTACACAACATGTACTGTCATCAATATGTATGTTTTTTGCTGGTTATAAGGTCTCCGGTGTTTAAATTTGTCCTAAATCAAGAGGCAGAAGAAAAATTTCGCTTTAAGACATGAAGATTTCCATATCCATCTAAGTGGAGCTGGGGCTGGTGGTGGGATATGCCTTTTTGGTGGAATGAGCTCGAAAGAATCATATATCCTTGTCATCATAATAGCTCGGACGGCCATTCAGTAGGTCATTGAGCATGGATTATATCACATTGTTGAACAACAAAGTAGACATTGGGAGGTGGAACATATCATGTATATTTTCCTGGGCTTATATTTTTAGACCTCGAAGACACAAATCTCCTTACCTCTAGCATAAGAACAAAGCTGAAGAAGAAAAATGTATTGTAGTTTGCTATCTTGCCAGAGATCATTCCATAGAATAGCAGATGTTGACCTTGCATTTAGTCATATCTTTAAATGTCCCCAAGATAGAACAACAACCCTTCCACCAAAAGGATCCTTTGTTGGTAAGAAACGAGGGGACATTGCCATTGCCGTAGTTTGCTCTCCATATTAGATCAATACAGGGAATGCCATGCTTGTTGGAGATATTGACCATGGGTACCCTCGACGACCATCCTTGGTATTTTAAGACAAATGACAGCCGTCTGGTCCACTGCGGCCGTCTGCTCATCGGGCCGCCTCCTAGGGTAGCCTGCCCTAGGAGTCGACTGCCAGCAGACGGCAGGGACCCAACAGGCGGCAACACCAACACCACCAGCTAGCAGATGGTCCCATATCCCTCCCTCGGGACACGTGTTGGGGGACCCTCGCGCAGCAAGGGCGTGGCTACAGGTGAACGTGTCCTTAGAAGATCTATAAGGGCGTGGCTACAGTGAACGTGTACCTTATGAATATCTCCCAAACGGCGGGTCACTGTAGCCACGCTGCTCGTGACCAAGCATCGGTCAGAGGAGGCCACGATCCCACTACTCACAGACGACATGGCCAACAGGCGGCTGGCCCCATTGGTCAACGGGTAGCTCACGAACGAGCCGCCCTGGCAGACGGCCAGGGGACGGCCGCCTGGTAGCAGGCGGCAATTCTCGCCCTAGAAGTCCGAGCCTTATCAAGATGACGGGACACGGCGTGGCGGCAGCGTACGGCAGGAGGCGGCGGCACTGTGGCCACTTCCCTCTTGACAAGGCTGTCGTCAGCAGAGACACATCTAAAGTGAAAGACAATCACATAGGGCCCGCAGGCAGCGGGCCCCAGCAGGCAGGCGGCAAGGCCGGCGCCAGAAGACACTTGTTAAGATTAATTAACGTAGTAATTACGGGATTAATCCCTGCTTGTATTAACCATTGGCGGTTGCTTCTCGAACCGTTGCGTCGGTTGTCTGAACCGACACCCCCTTTGTAAAGGCATGTTCCAGTGCTATATATAGCACTTCATCTAATGCAAAGACAGAGATTTCACTTTCAATCTTGAATACATTATCAGCACGCTCTTCACCGAGAGCGATTTGGCCAAGAGGGGAGCCACCACGGAGCGCCCGGTGGTCCTCGACCTCGCCCCGTAGACGCCCCCGGCGAGGCGCCCTCACACGCGCGGCGCTCGCGCCCGCGCTACGGAACTATGCGTCCTACCCGCTGGCTCCCAGGCTCCCGGCAGCCAACAACCATGGCCACACACGGCATGGCGCGCTGCCCGGCCCTGGCGGTCGACCAGCGGCAACGCCCTCTGGCGCGCCCCTGCGTGGAGCGGCTCCCTTGCCTGCCCATGGCGGCAGCAGCCTTGATGCGGCCTCCCTCTGGAGCACACGATGCGGCTCTCGGCCTGGGCGCGTAGGCGCTCAGACCAGCACGCCCTCCTCGGCATCCCCTGGCGCAGCCCTGACCGGCCTCCAAAGGCGGCGGGCTATAGCAGCGGCCCCTCCCGAGCGGAGGCGGCGCCCAGCAACGCGGTAGCGAGGCCGGCTGCCTGGCACGGCTCCCCGCGAAGGGGTGGCGGCGCACATGGTCTTCACGACCGCGGCGCGCGATGCGAGTCGACGACTCCGCATCTCTCGGCCCCGATGCTTCTGCTCCCGTTGGAGACGGTGCCCGGCGCACACGGCGGCCAGCGGTCTTCACGGCGTGGTGCCGACCCCCGGCAAGAGGGAACGACGACAACATCAGCTTCGTCTGGCCTCGGCCCCGCGCTGGATTGGGACACACCATCGGTTTCGCCTCCCGCGACGGAAACGAGGCGGCTCGACCCCGGAGCAAGGCCGCCAACGGCCGCTTAAAGCGACCGCGGCGATGCGCACGCCCATGGCGCGACGCCTTCCCAGTGAGATACGGGGCTCCCAGCGCGGAGCATGCAGCAGCCTTCGGCCGCACGACGTATGTGGCAGCCTCGATGCACGAGTGCGGCTTCCGGCGGCGCGGAAAACGACCGGTGTTTGGAGCGGCTGCTCCGTCTAGCGCGGCGCAAGAGCGCAGCAACCGCGCTCTGACTACGGCCTCCAGGTCGGCTGCCGCTCCCGCTCCGCCCGGCCGTGCGCATGGCCGCCGCCGCGCCTGCGCCATGGGTTTCGACGAACCTCGGCTTCGCCACCACTCCCTTCGCCGGTAGCGCCATGTTGGAGGAGGGGATCGAGCGGCGGTGCGGGCGTCGGATCCGACCCGTATCCGTAACCGCCCCCTCCCCCGTGTCTTATGCGGTGCGGCGGCAGGTGGGCCGGTCAAAGGCCGTAGAGGCCCAGGCCGAGGCGCCTGGGGCGACCTTCGGCTGTGGACCGAATGGCCGCCTGAGCCGGAGTTCGTTTTTTTTCTCTCTCTCTGTTTTTATTAACAGTATACTATCTACTAGTATTTTTCCTGTTAATTGCTGCATTTTCTGTTGAGTTTAACATCCCAGAAAATATGTGGTTATTATATTGGGGCATGTTCAATGTGTTTACTTTTCAGCAATTCATATGACATGTCCTATTAGTGCAACGGCATTGTTGTGCGATTAAGATTAAGTTTTCTCGCACAACATTTGCGATTGACAATTTTTTTTCCCGCAAGATATCTCATTGCGGTTGAGATCAATTTTCTCACGTAAAATATTAATTCACTCCATTGAATTATCTTGCAATTTGATACAAGATCTTATTTAATTTGAGATCTACCTAATTCAAGTTTTTCACTTGAGGATCAAGTTTGCAACATCATTATTATTCATTACGTTTGTAATGTATATCTGTAGAGTACCTTGTATTCCAGAATAAACTATAATGTAATATATTTCCATGCTATTCTACATGTTGAGATTCATCACATCTATTATTTGCAATTAAGATTTTTATCTCTTGCAAAGATAAATTTAGTACCTCTGCAGTACTGTTTCTCTGTTGAGTACGAAGTATTCCGGAATATTTTTTATGATGTATCTATTTCCATGTTGAACACATGTCGAGATTAATATGTCTATTTGCAATTGAGATTTTCAATTTCTTGCAAATACATGTGCAAAATTCAAGGTGTCATCCTTAGCAATTTGAGATTCACACTAATGATCTCGAGCCACCTCTCTTGAAATCTGATAGTTTTGCAACATTAGTACTTATATTACACAATCTGTAATATAAATAAATTACCGGTTTTTCACCGGAGATGATATGTTCTATGTGTTTACCACATTGCCATTCTTCATGAACATGTCACAGCGGTCGGGATTGATTTCTCCCGCGCAATAAACTTGTAAATTTTTGACAATAACATCTCCCTCATTATATTTGGAAAACACAAGGTAATGAGTTGGTTCTAATGCCTATGAGCAAACTATCTCTATTACTGTGAGATCTGTATGATCTTCAATGTGTTATGTTCCCATAATTGAGGTTGAAAATTTTCAAGTTATACACTTGAGTCAATGTTTTGCATTTTTATTACAAAACCATGATTTTTTAATTTACTTCTTGTAAATTAATTATTTCTGGCTTGCCCCTATAAGTAATCAATGGCTAACAATTTGAGGCTATTGCCCTTAATGGCCACAACTTACTTAAGCGGGTTATGAACATCATGATCAGTCTTGCATCCCATGGGATAGCGTGTGCAATCCAAGCCACACCACCGGGACGCAAAGGACCTCAAGGGTAATGGTTTGAAACTCACTTGAAATCCTCAACCTGACACCATCAAGCTGTCACGAGACCCTATGAGCATGGAGAGCATGGTGGTTGAATATGCATCAACCGATATGTTTGGAGACTATATTTAGTCCCTCAATCTCCTTAGTAATCAATTTGTTTATGTCCATTTCTGATGTTTTAATATGAACATGATTATTGTTGTCATCATATATTGTATATCACAATATATTGTATCAGCACTTTGGTACAAATTCATTTGTATGTATTCTATATATCTGACAGTGAGTTTCTTGAGAATGTTCATGTCTATATATAGATTTCTACGGAGGTCAATCTGATGAAAGATGGTTTGTACCATGTGGACATATGCACCACAAACTCTATACTCAGGGAAGTGAAATGTTTCCACTCTCATTGAGAGAAAGGAGATATTTTAAAATCGCTAGACGCGATGAGGTATTTGTTGGCTCAACTCGAGTCATATTTACTATCCCCGTGGGTACTCGAGTAACGTCGGGATGCTTCATTGCTTCCCAGGTTTAACTCGTACCCTACTAGACTATGGAGGTATCCGTCAAAATAGTTTCCATATCGAAACTTATGATGACAACAAAGAGAAATAAACTTCTCTTTACCATATGCAACGGATATGACAAGCACATTCTCTGTGTATCATCTGGATTGTACTACACATACAACACAACTCGTAGCACATGTTGCGTACGAGATAGTTTTCCAGAGTGTCTTGTACATGACAAACTTGGCATACTCGCCTTGGTCATCGAGACATTGGGTTGAAACCGAAACTATCAGCAATTCCAATAGTTTATGATTATTATGATGCTAAATTCTAACACCATTTGGAGTTTATGTGCACTACAAGTGACACAAGGAAGCTAATTTTAAGGCTCACACACCTTAAGGTCTATGCTGAACCACTCAAACTCCTTGAATGCATCAAGTTGAGGTAAGTGGCTCTTCCCATTCATTGACTAGACTATTCAGGTATTCCATGGTTGTAAAAGACATATCTACATGATGGTCTTAAGTGTGTGATTTATTCACATGAAACCATTGGCTCTTTATCCTGACATCGATTTCAAGCAAATCGGATGTACATCATTGCAGAATTCTCCTTGAGTGCCTTCTCTATGGCCCTCGGATTGAAGTTTAGCAATTTGTCCTAATGTCTAGACTCAAATGGTTTGGTAGAATCTCATCCAAAGTGCTAAGCTCATTGCATTATCTTTACTTTGGGATTGCAACTTACCAACTTTACGTTGGAGTCATGCAGTTTTACACGCTCATGACATAACTGCATAATATTATTCCCTCTATCTTTGATATGTGGATATCTACTAAGTATTTCCTATCTGCAGTAATTCGGTTGCATACGATATCACCACCCGGCATACATCATTGGCCCCTCAACATATAGTTGGGATCTATGTGAGGAATAACTGTATTTCCGTCAATACCTCGAGCCTCTCGCATGAGGAGTTATTCAAGGCCAATATGCTGATTCAATGAGGAATATTTCCAGGCATTAGGGGGAGAATTCAAGTACCATGAAGAATGCCAGGAAATTTGTAATGCCGAGGATGGAGTTATACCTCCTACGTGTCGAGGCACGACTTAAAGGCATAAGTCCGTCCTAGAATGATCTCAAGTTTGGTAATCTTTGCACATCTCATGTAAAAGAGGGGATTGTAAACATAAATAGTTGGCTTACACTCGCCACGTCAAACAAATACAATACAAGTCTCAAACATCATACATTAAGAATATCACAACCCTCTAAGGGCAAAACCAAATGACAAGATACCAAACTTAAGTAACATCCATAGGTCGGATCGAATCCTAGTAGAAGTCTCCACTACTGATCATCCGGATAACGAACATAGTACCGACTACGCTCCTCGTCGTACTTCCAATCCAGCTCGGTGCCATCACCTGGATAGCTCACAGCTGGACCTGCATCTGGTGTGGTGAAGTAACTGTGAGCCACAGAGGACTCAGCAATCCCGTTCCCGGGTAACAAGACTATTTAAGCCTTGGGAGAGGATAAGGCTGAAGAAAAGAATAAGTGTCTGCAGCAGCAAATAGCAACTAGCTTACATGAGTGAGAGCGAGAAGAGAAAGCCTCGGACGAGAAGTGATCACGAAGTGATCCTAGCTACAAGCTCAACAAACATAAACCCCTCCGTGTTCAACTCCCGAATCCCTATTCGGAAATTGACGGTCACGGAACACACGCTGGTAGTGTATTAGAAACATTGTGTCAAGTTATCTACAACCGGATATTAACAAGCTCCCATCTGCCACATAACCGTGGGCACGGCTTTCGAAAGTTCATAACCCTGCAGGGGTGTTCCAACTTGACCCATTACAAGACCACGATCCGCGGAGTCGCAACTCCAAAGTGGGAAGACCCGAGTATTCTCGGAATCCCGTGCTCAAGATATACCGAACTAAGGTAAGGCTAATCCAGCAAATCCTCCCGGCGTGTCGACACCCTGATAGTAGCCGCGCGTATCTAAGTCTCAGGACACGACCGGATGGGCGATTCTACAGGTTTTTACCAAACCTCGAGTTTCCTTGAGGTGGCCCCGCAGACTCCCCGTTTCGGACCAACACTCATGTGGAGCACTGGCCGGGGTTGTTGATTAAGAAAGAGGGTTAATTACTCCCTATGCAAGTTTAGTTTGTTATTAGGCAAATAGTACCAATGTTGGGACTTGCTGGAAAAGACTTAGCACTTAGCGGTTTATCGAGGGGGTCCCATACACCCCAACCGTGTTAGGAACGCATAATCAAGGAACATAACACCGATTTATACGGTTCCTAACGGCATGAGTGGAAAAAATCACCAAGCAAAAGGCTTAGCCTTCCACCCTTGCCAATATATAGATGATTTCATTTAAGCAATTATATAGTGTGATAAAACCCAACCAAACTTCAACATGAAGCAAGCATCTTCGATCTTCACCTGCAACTAGCAATGCTATAAGAAGGGCTGAGCAAAGCGTACTTAGCCAAGCAACGGTTTGCGTAGGTAGGGTGGTTAAACATGGCAAT
The DNA here is from genome assembly GCA_902687465.1 of Secale cereale. Lineage (NCBI taxonomy): Eukaryota > Viridiplantae > Streptophyta > Magnoliopsida > Poales > Poaceae > Secale > Secale cereale. The sequence goes on from LR738714.1 coordinate 298,635,256, forward strand.
GGTTACAAGTAGGAGGCTGACAAGAAGAACATGGGCATCGAGGCAAAACTATAGAGCGGATCTACTAGCAATAGGCAAAGATAGTAATGTTATCGAGGTTCGGTCATCTTGCCTGAAGAGAAGTCATTCGGATCGTAAGAAGGGTCCTCGTGCTCAACCTCGTTGGAAACCTCGTACTCGTACTCGTACTCGGTCTCAGCTTCCGGCTCTAAACAATACAATCACACCAAGCACAAATCAACAAGATGCAATGCGCACTCGAAAATGATGGATGCATGATGGATGCACTAAGGATGCACACGGAGCACGTAAAATAGCACTCAAGCAAAACACCTCAAAACATGATAACAATATGATATTATGAATCTACACAGGAAATCAATCAAGTTTCATATAAGATTCGCTGAAATCGGAGTTACAGGCTAAAAGTTATGCCCGAAACAAGAAATGAGCGAAAGCTGAAAATTACAGCAACATAGCAACTTCGGAGCACAAAATAATTAAGCTACAACACTCAAACAACATGGCAAAGGACATGAACACAAACTAGACATATACTACAACAACTAAGTCCAAAGGTGCACCCCCAAAGGAGTCACGGTTCAATAGCAATGAGCTTGGACATATTGAACTTGACAATAAAATTCTGGCAGCAGAATTTTATTGAAACTTTGGAGCAAAAGATAAACATGCTACAGCCACTTAAATAGGCATGTGAGGACATGAATGAAAAGCCAACAATATATACTACAAGGAACAATCAAGATCCACTCCAAAACTAACATGGTTTGTCCTAGAGCAGCAAGCAAACATGGCATCGGAACGTTACAGATTTCAGACTTAGTGAAAATCCACTAAGTCCTAAAATAGCAATTTCATCATGGCATCTAAAAGAGCAAGTTTAAGTCACCTCGAAACTAAACATGGCAAGTGATAAGCACCTCATCAAAGTACACATGATGGTGATTCCGAAACACACAAGCATGCTTCATGGAGATAAACACAACGATAGCAATGAGCTCAACAAGATGACATTTTATAACAAGTGAAACAACATCACAGCCACATGGCACTTTGCAACGATGATAAACATGGCAAGAATAAATCTAACATGCAACCTATCACATACAATATGTAGAGCATGGCAAGACGAACACGTGGACATGTCATTTGCATCATTCGGACAAACGAGCTAAAAGATAGCACATGGCAAAGATGACATGAAAACATCACATAGCAGCAGTTTATATCACGATGCACTCTTGCAACAGCAAAACAAGCACCTAGATGATCTCTAACATGCATGACACAAAGAGATAAAACGTAGTGCTATTCACCACGAACGTCTGGACATGCTATTTGCGCGAAACAGAGCTACACACAAAAAGTTAGAGCAGTTCTAAAACAGCATCAGCAACTAAAAGATCTGGGACTTAGTGAAAAAAAAACATAGCAACCTCAGATCTGCAGCAAAAGGACTTGGGCCCGGGG
>LR738714.1:298636958-298658204 GCA_902687465.1 Secale cereale
GCGGCTGCGCGGCCTGGAGGGCGACCCACGGCTAGCGAAGTGCTGGAGGCGAGGCGGTGTCCCGGGCCCGCGGGGGCGAGGCGGCCCAGCGACGATGCGGAGCGGGGTGGTCCGGCTCGGGCCTCCGGCGCTGGAGGCGGCCTGGCCCGCGGGGCGGTGCGGTCGGGCCTGGCGCGGCCCGATCTGGGTGAGGCGAGGCGAGCGCCCGGCGGCGGAACGGAGTAGTGGGCCGGCCCGGTCGGAGATCTGCGGCGCGGGGCGGCCTCGGTGCGGCGTGCGGGAGGCGATGGCCCAGTGGCGCGGGAGCTGGCGCGCGGGAGCCTGGTCGGAGGGGCGAAGCGGGAGGGGGCGAGCTGGGCCGGCTCCCTGGCGGCTGAGGAGGCGCGGCGTACGGGCCAGGAAGGAGGGAGGCCTGGCGGTGAAGTAGGCGTCGAAGTGGTCCCTGGGCCCTCCCGATCGAGCGATCGAGGAGATCCAGCGGCGGCGCGCGTTGACTCAATGGCTGGCGGGGAAGGCTGGATCGAGGGATTTGGTCGCCCTCGATCCCAGGTGCGGGATCTGCGGGAGGATCTGCCAAGTGGAGAGGAGGGGGTGGTCAGATCCAAAAATTTAGGGGAAGGAGGAGGAAGAAGCTAGATATGCCAAAAATAGACTAGGGGGTCTATTATATAGCAGATTTTTAGGGTTAGGGGGGATTTAGGGGTGTTAGGAGCCCTCCGATCGCGATCCGACGGATCCGATCGCGGGGGTAATTTAGATGGGCCTAGGAGAGAGTAGTATAAGCTGTAGGGGTGTTTCTGGGACACAAAGTGAAGGCACTTTGGACCCACACGAATAACTGAAGGGATAGCAAACGGAGTCCAAACGCGACGAGATTTGAGAGGCGGGTTGCACACAACAAAACAACAACACACACAACAACCTCGCGGCACACCGGTAACGTTACACGCCCAAACACCAAAGTAGGCCTACGGGACGTCACGGACACGTGAGGGAGCTCCGGAACGCGAAACGGACAACGGGAAGGAACACGTGGAACCGAATGCAACCGACAACACAAATGCAATGCGATGCACATGTCTACATGCTATGAATGAATGCCACACACTCACACAACAAAACGACGAAAACCCGAAAGACAAAGAACCCGGAATGGAAAAAGATGAAGCCGGAGATATATTATATGCCCAAAAGGGAAAGTATTACATCCGGGGCATTACAAACTCTCCTCTACTACAAAAAGATCTCGTCCCGAGATCTAGGACTGGAAAAAGGAAGGGTACTCGGAACGAAGATGATCTTCTCGTTCCCAGGTAGCTTCTCGGTCGGTGTGATGTGACCACTTGACTTTCAAGAATTTGACGGACTTGTTGCGGGTCTTGCGTTCGGTTTCTTCGAGAATAGCAACTGGATGCTCTCGGTAGGACAGGTCTTGTTGAAGATCAATCTCTTCAAACGGAATCATGCGCTCAGGTGCCTTGAAGCATTTGCGGAGTTGAGACACATGGAACACATCATGAACATTGGCGAAGTTTGAAGGGAGCTCAAGTTGATAGGCTAGATCGCCTCTCTTGCCAAGAATCTTGAAAGGCCCGACGTATCTAGGAGCAAGCTTTCCTTTGATACCGAATCTTTGGGTGCCTTTCATCGGAGACACACGGAGATAAACATGATCATCAATGTTGAATGCCAAATCACGATGCTTGCCGTCATAGTAGCTCTTCTGACGCGACTGAGCGGCCTTGAGATTCTCACGTATGACTTTGCACATTTCTTCGGCTTCTGAGATCAAGTCATTGCCAAGAAGTTGACGTTCGCCTGTTTCAGACCAGTTGAGAGGGGTACGACACTTTCTGCCATAGAGGATTTCAAACGGTGCTTTGCCTGCACTTGCTTGAAAGCTGTTGTTGTAAGAGAACTCGGCAAATGGAAGGCAATCTTCCCATTTCATGCGAAAGGAGATGACACAGGCTCTAAGCATGTCTTCTAGAATCTGATTCACTCGCTCGACTTGACCGCTAGTCTGAGGGTGAAATGCAGTGCTGAACCTGATCTTAGTGCCCATGGCGGACTGAAAGGAGTCCCAGAACCTGGATGTGAACAAACTTCCACGGTCTGAGGATATAACTTGAGGAATGCCATGTAAGGACACAATTTTGGAAGTGTACAGCTCTGCCAATTGAGCTGCATTGATTGATTCTTTGACTGGCAGGAAGTGAGCGACTTTGGTAAGCTTGTCAATCACCACGAAGATAGAATCATTTCCTCGCTTGGATTTAGGAAAACCAGTGATGAAGTCCATTTCAATGTGGTCGAACTTCCACTCGGGAATAGGAAGAGGTTGGAGAAGGCCGACTGGACGTTGATGTTCTGCTTTCACTCTTCTGCAAACATCACATTCGTTCACGAATTGGGCAATCTCCCTTTTCATGCGTGTCCACCAGTAAGACTGCTTGAGATCTTGATACATCTTGAAACTGCCAGGATGAATGGAAAGGAGAGAATCATGTGCTTCTTCCATTATGAGCTTCCTGAGATCACCTTTGGGAACAACGAGTCTGTCCTCGAAGAACAAGGTATCTCTCTCATCAACACGGAAGCACTTGTATTTTGGAGTGCCCTTTGCAATACCATGTTTCACCTTCTTCACCATGGTATCCCTGAGTTGGGCCTCACGGACTTGATCTTCCAAGGTAGGAGCAACTTGAAGATTTGCAAGAAAACCCTGCGGAACAACTTGAAGGTTGAGCTTCCTGAAAGCTTCACAAAGCTCAGGCTGGTACGGCTTGATAAGAAGGCTGTTGCAATATGCCTTTCTGCTCAAAGCATCTGCAATCACATTCGCCTTGCCAGGAGTGTATTCGATGCTGGGATTGTACTCTTGGATCATTTCAACCCAACGAGTCTGACGGAGGTTCAGATGCGGCTGTGTGAAGATGTACTTCAAGCTCTTGTGATCAGTGAAGATGTCGACTTTTCTGCCCAACAACAGATGTCTCCACGTAATCAAAGCATGTACCACAGCTGCTAGCTCGAGATCATGTGTGGGATAGTTCTTCTCACTTGGCTTGAGCTGCCGAGAAGTGTATGCCACAATTCTCTTATCTTGCATAAGCACACCACCAAGACCTTGAAGAGAAGCATCACAGAATACTTCATAGGGCTTGGATTCATCTGGAGGAGTCAGAACTGGAGCAGAGACAAGCTTTTCTTTGAGAGTTTTGAATGCCACTTCACACTCTGGAGACCAAAAGTATTTGACATTCTTCTGAAGCAAGTTGGAAAGAGGCTTGGCAATCTTGGAGAAGTTCTCAACGAACCTTCTGCAATAGCTGGCAAGACCCAGAAAACTGCGGAGCTGCTTGACGTTCTGAGGAGCTTCCCAGTTGACAATTGCTTCAACTTTCTCGGGATTAACCGCAATACCGTCAGCTGAGATGATGTGGCCCAGGTACAAAACCTTATCGAGCCAAAACTCGCACTTGGAGAACTTGGCATAGAATTTATGCTCACGGAGTCGATCAAGAACCAGACGTAAGTGCTTTTCGTGATCTTCTTCATTCTTGGAAAACACCAGAATATCATCCAGATACACCAGCACGAACTCGCCAGTATAGGGGTTGAAGATGTAATGCATCATCCTCGAAAAGGTAGGAGGGGCATTGGCGAGACCAAAAGACATGACGGTATACTCGTATGAACCGTAGCTCGTTTTGAAGGCCGTCTTGGGAATGTCTTCCTCGCGAATGCGAATTTGATGATAGCCCATTCGGAGGTCAAGCTTAGAGAACACTTTAGCTCGTTTGAGCTGCTCGAAGAGTTCGTTGATGTTGGGGAGCGGATACTTGTTCTTTATTGTCTTCTTGTTCAATGGCCGGTAATCAACACTGAGACGCTCCGTGCCATCTTTCTTCTTGACAAATAATACACCACAGCCCCATGGAGACGTACTAGGCCTGATGAGACCCATACTCTCCTGTTTATCAAGCTGCTTCTTCAATTCCTTCAATTCGTCCGGAGAGAGCTTGTACGGACGCCGGCATGCTGGCTCAGTACCCGGCTCGAGTTCAATAACGAATTTCACCTGACGGTGTGGAGGCATGCCTGGAAGTTCTTCAGGAAAGACGTCTTGATATTCGTTCACCACCGGAATTTGTATGGCATTAATTTCGCCCTTATCATTGAGAGAGAAAAGCCTGATAGTGTTATCCCTGGAGGCAAAGATAATCACATCTTCATCAGGATGAGTCATCTTGACTTCCTTTTGAGCACAATCAATGTGAGCATCATGCTGAGAAAGCCAATCCATTCCGAGGATGAGGTCGATGTCAGAATTACCAAGAACCAGCGGTTTAGCCAGAAAGCGATAATCTCCCATGCGAATAGAAACATCCGGAGCATAGACACTAGAAGTCATAATCCTGCCCGGAGAAACAACTTGCAACTTCTGAGGCAAATTTGAAGTGACAATATTGTGCTTGGATGCAAATGGTTGAGACATGAAGGAACATGTAGCACCTGAATCAAATAACACTTTAGCCGGAAAAGAGTTAACTGAGAGGTTACCCAAAATGACATCAGAAGAATTCACCGCTTGTGCTGCATTCATCAGATTGACCCTTGCTGCCTTTGGATCATTGTAGGATCGAAAGTATGTCTAGAGGGGGGGGGGTGATTAGACTACTTGTAAGTATAAAAATTCTGCCTTTTGACAAAGAAAAGTTTTTGGCAGATTCACCATTATGATCAAGTCAAGCATCACCCTACACATGCAATTCTAGAGTATAGGCAGCGGAAAGTAAATTGCACATGTAGTAAAGAGAGGTGGAGAAGAGCAAACGCAATTTTGGAGACGCGGTGATTTTTCCCGTGGTTCCGATAGGTGGTGCTATCGTACATCCACGTTGATGGAGACTTCAACCCACGGAGGGTAACGGCTGCGCGAGTCCACGGAGGGCTCCACCCACGAAGGGTCCACGAAGAAGCAACCTTGTCTATTCCATCATGGCCTACGCCCACGGAGGGCTAGCCTTACTCGGGGTAGATCTTCACGAAGTAGGCGATCTCCTTGCCCTTACAAACTTCTTGGTTCAACTCCACATCTCGACGACGGAGGCTCCCAAGCGACACCTAACCAATCTAGGAGGCACCACCCTCCAAAAGGTAATAGATGTTGTAGATGATGATGAACTCCTTGCTCTTGTGCTTCAAATGATAATCTCCCCAACACTCAACTCTCCTCACTGATTTGGCTGTGGTGGAAGAAAGGATTGAGTGGAAAGCAACTTGGAAAGGTTAGAGATCAAGCTTCATATGGTGGGAGTGGAGCAACTTGATCTCAACACAAGGGTAGGTAGTTCTCTTCTCAGAAATGTAAGGTAGGAGTGGTAGTTCTTTCTGATGGCTCTCTCCATGAATGAAGAGGGGGTGGAGGGGTATAAATAGCCTCCACACAAAATCCAACCGTTACACACATTTGAGCAATCTCGGTGGGACCGAAGTGGACAACTCGGTGAGACCGAAAGTTCAAATAATGTGAACGTCGGGGTTTTCGGTGGGACCGAATATACAATCTCGGTTAGTCCGATTCGTGCAATGACAAGAGCATACCAGTTTCGGTGGGACCGACTTCATCATCTCGGTGACACCGATTTGATGACAGAAGGTTACAGAACCTTGGCAACTCATGTTTCGGTGAAACCGATTTCAGAATCGGAAAATCCGAGTTTACTAGGGTTTGGCTTATGGCTGAGGTGGTTCATCTCGGTGTGACTGAGTTTGGAATATCGGTGGGACCGAGATTACTTATGAGTGTATATGGCAGTGAAAGTTGCTGATAGTTTAGGAGATGTATCACTAAGCACTTGAGCAACCAGATCATCATCATAACCTCATCCCCTTTTAATAGTATTGGCTTTTCCTATGGACTCAATGTGATCTTGGATCACTAAACCAAAAATGGAGTCTTGAGCTTTTGCCAATGCTTGCCTTAGCATTTTGAGGGGTCCACTTCTTCAGTCCTTGCCATACCCATATCACTGAACTTCTCTGAAATGATTCTCAAGTAACTATTAGTTCAATGATATATATGTTGTTATTAATTGCCAAAACCACCCGGGGATTAGTTACACTTTCAATCTCCCCCTTTTTGGTAATTGATGACAACATATAGATCAAAGCTTCGACAAAGGATATAATCAATGAATAATATCGTCGCTTTGAGAAGTATGTGATAAGCAAGAGCTCCCCCTAAATTTGTGCATTATTTAAGATTTGCGTTTGAATGCAAATGCACAATCGATTAGGATCATGGATCACTCTTCCACGTCACATACATCTTGGTGGAGCGCACAAAATGATAAGAATGAACAGCATGCACCCAACCACCAAGACAAGAGTAAATAGTCATACGAGATAGGAATGGCATATGATAAGCATTAAGCACACATTAAAGCATAGTACGACCAAGCACTCATTAAGGTAGCATCAAACGGAGTATCAAGCACACTGAAAGTCTCGAAAACCAAAAGTATCTCAAAGAAACCGCAAAAGAACGAAAGAGCAAAAGCGCAAAGACAACAGCACTCTCTCTCTCGAAGCCCTATGATCTATACAATTTCTCCCCCTTTGGCAACAAGTTACCAAAAAGTTCGAAAAAGCATAGAGCTAAGCGTCACTATGGACTCTGCTGGCGGCTCCCGTCTGGGTTGATGTCGGAGTGGATATGACAGCATCGGCGAAGACTTCAGCTGATGTCTGTGCTGGAGGAGTGGACACTGGAGCTGGATCTGGAGTAACTGCTGGAACTGTGGGAGGTGCTGAAGCTGTAGTCCTGGTGTCAGTCACTGGAATAGCAGCTGATCGGGATCCTTTGGGAACCGGAGCAGTCTGTCGATGAGAATCCTGGACTAAGTCATCCTGCAACTCACGCATAAGCTCTGCCTTGTCCTGCTTTGCTTCCTCAATGTCTGCCTCTAGCTTGTTGACGGTCACTTGTATTTCAGTCAGCTTCACGTCCAGAGCGTGAATCTTCTCGTCAACAATCCTCTCTAAGCTCTCCTGAGACTGTTCAATGCTGGCCAGGCGTTGTTCAATCCTTTGAGTAGCTTCAAGAATTTGCTCTCCGAAACTCTTTGGTTTAGCTGCTGCTGCTGCTGCTTCCTTGTCAGCTTTGGCTTTCTTAGCAGCTTCGATCTTGGCTTGACCTTCAACAGATGTCGGATCCTCCTCATCCATCACAACAACATTGTCTTCATGCTCTGGCTGCAGCGGTAAATGTTTTCTATCCAACAAGAATTTGCCCGTGCCAAACTTGGCATTGATAAGCATCTGAATCTGCGGGGCAAATCCACATGACCTTTTCTGGTCAGCTGCAGTCCTCTTAATGGTCTCTACCATTAAGTCCATCACCTTGAAAGGTGCTTTCTCATCAAGTATATGCAGCATGTTGATAGAATATCCTCTTATCATGCGATGATCTCCAGACTTGGGCATCAAGGTATGCCTCAAAATGGTATTAGTGGTAGGTAAGCCTGCCTGGAGATGGTAGACTGAGCCGAGCTTCCAGACTTCCAAATCCTCTCCTGGAATCTCTTTGTACATGTTTTTCATGGATTCATGATTCTTCTTTGGAATCCCATATACATCAATATCATCTTCTCGTTGCACTGGAGCATTCAGAATTTCTGCCCATTCTTCAACAGAAGAAGAAAATCTTTGACCTTCAGTCATCCACGTAATCTTTCCATCAGGATAGAAGTGAGCTGTGGCATAAAATTGCATTATCATCTCATCGTTCCAACTGGTCAATTTCTGACCTACAAAATCTGCAACGCCACATGCAGTGAAACTTTCATGCACATGTGGAAAGAAATCTCTGTGCTCTTCGCTGTCAATGTACTCCCAGTCGACATATCTGGTGTCTGCGACTATGGGCTTCTTGTCCATCAGCACGGTCTCATAGAAATCCTGCTGCTCTCTGGTGTGAAATCTGGGATCTACAGCAGTTCTTCTCCTCCCGGCATATGGGTCAGTTTGTCTCCATAGCCTGAGACCTCTATCTTTCCTTGCCTTCATGTCCTCAGCTTGAGGATGAGCATCATTATGGAGTGGCAGTTTTGGACGAAGTTTCAGCAACACTTGTCCTTCATCGTCAGACTCAGCTGGTGGCACATCATCCTTGTTCTTTTCAGACGCTGGAATGTTTCTGATGGTCCTCTTGGGCTTGGCAGCAGGCTTTGCTGGAGCTGCCCTAGCTGGAGCAGATTTCTTGGGCTTTGATGTGGCTCCAGCCTTAATGGCATCACCCATGAGCTTCTGCTTCTGAGGAGGAGGCTGGGGTGCTTCCCCATCCTCATCCTCGACTGCTGCATCTGCATGAGAATCAACATACATATCTGCTCGAGCTTCTGATACATGCACTACCCTCTTTCTCTTGGTGGTTTTCTTCACTTTGCTTGGAGCCGCCTCTCCCAAATTCAGCTTCTTAGCAACAGTTGACTGTTTGACTTTGCTGGTGCCCTTCTTAGATTGCTGACCTTGTTGCTCTTTGGCAACAACCTTCCTCTTAGGCTTGGAGGTCACCTCTTCCTCAACAACAAAATCTGAATCCTCATCATCTGAATTCTTCTCCTTTCTAGCTCTGGTGGCTGCAGGAGGCATGCCACTTGGTGTACTCCTCTCACCATCATCAAATGGGCTACTAGGATCAGGACTAGTGTCTGCCTCTGGAATGTCTGCAATGGGTGTCTCTGACCTGTTCTGACTGTCACTGGTATCTGACATGGCTGACAACCTGTGAATAGATAAGGTATAGGCAGAGAAGAAGAGTCATCACAAACTGCAGAAGTTTTTGCAAAAAAATGAGTTCAAATTCTAGTTTTAAGTTTTCACAGAAGACATTTCGGTCAGACCGAGTTTAAGTTTCGGTGAATCCGAAGTGTTAAACAGGAGCTTGGCACACCACTTTCGGTTTGACCGAAGTGGGTTTCGGTCCTGCCGAAAACACTAGGGTTTCACAAAAACTTCATTTCGGTCACACCGATTTTGCACAACTCGGTTGGACCGAAGGGTGCAGTGCAATGGCCATAGGCCAAATCGGTCACACCGAAATTATAAAATCGGTCTCACCGAGATGTGTTCAGTGGAAACCTAACCCTAAATTTTTTACTCGAATCTAGTTCAAACGAACCAATCTGGTGTACAGGAGGATTTCAATCGTGGCAAGATACTAGGCAATCCAAACGTGCATTGAATCGGAGATGGGAGCACGAGTGGGATCAAAACTCACCCTAACTTGGTGGAGTTTCTCTACGGCGGCAACGGCGCGGAGGAGATGGCCGTTGGCGGCGACGGAGACCTGCGGCGAGGGCGCACAGGCGACGACGGCGACGATCCGGAGACCAAGGCGACGGCAGCAAGGGATGTGGGGGCGAAACGTTTGAAGGAGGAATCAACGCGCGCGGCCCTTGGAATATATACCCCTTTGCTGTCGGTGGGACCGAGTTGAAAAACTCGGTGGCACCGAGATGGATAACTGCTAGGCAGTTATGCACTTCGGTCACGCCGAAAATCACAACTCGGTTTCATCGAGATGAAAACCTAGATCAGTCTAAATGCTTTCGGTTCGACCGAGTTTGAGTGAGTTGGTCTGACCGAAATCAATTAGAAGGTTTTGGAAATTAGCCCTAGACGGATCGGTGGCTCCGAGTGCTCCTCACCCAGAGGGTCCGAAAATGACTTGTTCATAGTTTGTGATGTGAGCATGAATAGAATTTGAGACAAGAAAGCATAGATAGCTAGGGGAGGAACTTAGGCATTCTTGTCCATCCATTTGGTCAGAAAAATCAAAACGACCAAAACAACAAATGGATGTCCTCGAATGGATAAAATCATGCATTCAACATGCTCACACAATAAGATAGCAAATGAAATATGTGTCAAACATGCACAACCAAAAACTCTAGCAACTAACACACAATTTGTCGATGACTAGGTCATCTTTATATGAGTATTTTGACTTAGGAGCCAAATGAGAACATTTGATCATAGGTCATACTCATCGTTTAAGCACAAGTGGGGTTACCACTTTTACATAAAGCATTGATGTGTTCACATCATTTGAAGATGCTTTAGCTCAATTTTTAGAGCAAAGCTCCCCTAGATGTGAGAACCCCTTTTAAAGGGTCAAACTAACCTTGGGTTGTCGTAGAAGACTTCATGTAGATGTTGAAGATGTGGATGCTCAATGTTGATGGAGATCATCAAGAGTTGGGAGCTATCCTTTGGATTCGGGCACTTTCAATACCTACATGGGTTAGTCCCACAAGGAACAAACAAGGATATCCATGGACATAGATTGAAGTTCACAATAGATGATGTCCATGAAAGCAATGATTACCTTGTCCCTTGACTTACCAACAAGAGGGTTTGTGACTCCATGAACTAGTGCATGATGTAGAAGTTGATTGCACAAGTTCTTTGCCAAAATGAATGTGAGTGAAGTATGTTGGCGGAGTCACCCTCAAGAACTTTCTAGTTCTTCTTCTTCGGGATCCACATCATCTTGATGGGAATCCTTGGGGTTGTAGTTGAGTTTGACGAAGTAGAACTTGACGTTTCCTTGGGAACCCACTTGACCATGGCTTGAGGTGCTTCAACGAATGCATCAATCTCCTCTTGAAGCTTGTCCTTGGCTTTTAGCTTGTGGTCTTGTGGTGGAAGGTCATCTTGAGCTTGTTCCACATTGGAAGAAGTAGGATCATACTTCTCCTTTTGAGAAACAAACTGTGGAGTAGGATATTGACCTTCTTCTCACTCAACACCTTCGGCGTTGAACTTTCGCTCAAAACCAATTCCTTGATTCTTCCGGTGCCTTCCTTGCTTGCGAACAATTTCCTCAAAGTTCTTGCTTCCGGCAAGGCTCTTGTAGACACCTTTCTCTATGATCCCTTTCAATAAACTATTCTCTTGCTCAAGTGTAACTTGGCTTGAAACATTGTTAGTGGAATCAAGAGAACTACTAGAAGCAACAACATTGGATTTAGCATGGTTATTGTTACTACTAGAGGAAGAATTTTTCTTATGCTTGTCATGCTTAGTCTTAATGGGTGGCAAGAAATTAGATAAGAGAAGTCGTTTGGCAAGATATGAAGAACTCTTCTTTCGAAGATCGTCATTGATTGCTTTTAGAAACTCATGTTCTTGCTCTAGAGTGAGCTTCTCGAAGCGCAGCTTCTCATGAGATCTTAGGAGCTCTCTATGATCTTCTTGAGTTGTTTCATGAGCTAACTTAAGAGTGTTTAGTTCTTTAGTTAGACGCTCAATCTCCTTCATAGCATTGTCATTCGACTCTTCTCGACTATAAAGACTACTAGCATTTTCTTCGTTACTAGGCTCACTGGATTTATCGTGCAAGAGCTCATCTTCACCAAGCAAGTCATCCTCATCACTATTGAAGTCAATGAATTCAGGGTGTGATACCTTGGGGCCTTTAGCCATGAAGCATCTGAAGGAAATATGCCCTAGAGGCAATAATAAAGATGTTATTTGTATTTCCTTATATCATGATAAATGTCTTTTATTCATGCTAGAATTGTATTAACCGGAAACTTAGTACATGTGTGAATACATAGACAAAATAGTATGTCCCTAGTATGCCTCTACTAGACTAGCTCATTGATCAAAGATGGTTATGTTTCCTAGCCATAGACATGAGTTGTCATTTGATCAACGGGATCACATCATTAGGAGAATGATGTGATGGACAAGACCCATCCGTTAGCATAGCACTTTGATCATTTAGTTTAACTGCTATTGCTTTCTTCATGACTTATACATGTTCCTATGACTATGAGATTATGCAACTCCCGAATACCGTAGGAACACCTTGTGTGCTATCAAACGTCACAACGTAACTGGGTGATCATAAAGATGCTCTACAGGTGTCTCCGAAAGTATTCGTGGTGTTGGCATAGATCAAGAATAGGATTTGTCACTCCGAGTGTCGGAGAGGTATCTCTGGGCCCTCTCGGTAACACACATCACAATAAGCCTTGCAAGCAAAAGACTAATGAGTTAGTCACGAGATGATGTGTTACGGAACGAGTAAAGAGACTTGCCAGTAACGAGATTTAACTAGGTATAGAGATACCGACGATCGAATCTCGGGCAAGTAACATACCGTTTGACAAAAGGAACAACGTATGTTGTTATGCGGTTCTGACCGATAAAAGATCTTTGTAGAATATGTAGGAGCCAATATGAACATCCAGGTTCCGCTATTGGTTATTGACCGGAGATGAGTCTCGGTCATGTCTACATAGTTCTCGAACCCGTAGGGTCCGCACGCTTAACGTTTGATGACGATCGGTATTATGAGTTTATGAGTATTGATGTACCGAAGGTAGTTCGGAGTCCCGGATGAGATCACGGACATGACGAGGAGTCTCGGAATGTCCGAGACATAAAGATTGATATATTGGACGACTATATTCGGACACCGGAAGTGTTCCGGAAAAGTTTCGGATTTATCGGGAATGCTGGAGGGGGTTACCGGAACCCCCTACGAGAGGGGATGGTCCATAGTGGGCCTAAAGGGAAAGAGAGAGGCAGCCCATAGGGCTGGCCGGCGCCCCCACCTAGGGTTCCTAGTTGGACTAGGATTGGGGGGGGGGGGCGCCACCTCTCCTATTCTTTTCCCCCTTCCTTCTTTTGGTGAATCCTACTAAGAATAGGATTGCAATCCTATTCCTAGTAGGAGTCCACTCCCTAGCCGCACCAGGAAGGGCCGGCCGGCCTCCCTCCCTTGCTCCTTTATATACGGGGGCAGGGGGGCACCCAAAGACACACAAGTTGAATTGTTTTAGCCGTGTGCGGTGCCCCCCTCCACAGAATCACACCCCGGTCATACCGACGCGGAGCTTAGGCGAAGCCCTGCGCCAGTGAACACATCATATCCGTCACCACGCCGTCGTGCTGACGAAACTCTCCCGTGAAGCTCAACTAGATCAAGAGCTCGTGGGACGTCATCAAGCTGAACGTGTGCTGAACGCGGAGGTGCCGTACGTTCGGTGCTTGATCGGTTGGATCGCGAAGAAGTTCGACAACATCAACCGCGTCACTTGACGCTTCCGCTCCCGGTCTACGAGGGTACGTAGACACACTCTTCCCTCTCGTTGCTATGCATCTGGTAGATAGATCTTGCGTGATCGTAGGAAAATTTTAAAATACTACGTTCCCCAACAGCATCTTCCAATTCCCTCATTTGGTGAATCAAATAAGTCGTAGGAGTTGGAGTTGGAGGATACGAGAGCAAGACCGGCAACACCTTCATCTTGACTGTAGTCGGAGTCGGAGTGATAGCTTCCATCAGATTGATAGTCGGAGTCGGAGCCGGAGACCCATTCACCTATATGAGCTTGATGTTTTCTTCTTGTGTAGCTCCTTGATGACTTGTCTTTCCTCTCCGAATCCTTGCTTCTCCGAGAGGGTCTTCGTTCATAACGATCATCTCTACTCCTTCTCTCTTTCCGAGGTGACTCATCTCTTGAACTTCTTCTTCTTGGAGATTCTTCTCTTCTCTTGTGGGGAGCCGTACACTCATTTGAGTAGTGTCCGGGTCTTCCACAATTGTAGCAGTTTTGATCACGACTAGAAGATCTCTTTTCATCATATGATCTAGACTTTGAGCTTCTCTCTTTGCCTCTATTCTTGTAGAATTTGTTGAAGTTCTTAACCATTAGGCTTATTTCTTCATTGGAAACTAACTTGTCACTTGAGGTTGTGGGAGCATCACTTGTAGCTTTGTAAGCACCACTCGACTTGTTGTGAAGCTCTTCCTTATCCTTAAGTGTCATCTCATGAGCAACAATTCTTCCAATGACTTCGGTTGGCTTGAGAGTCTTGTAGTTTGGCATCATTTGGATCAAAGTGCACACGGTGTCATACTTTCCATCCAAAGCTCTGAGAATCTTCTTGATGATGAATCGGTCGGTCATTTCTTCGCTTCCTAAGCCGGCAATCTCATTTGTGATGAGAGCAAGCCTAGAGTACATTTCAGCGACTCCTTCACCATCCTTCATCTTGAACTTGTCAAGTTGACCTTGAAGAATATCTAGCTTTGATTCCTTCACGGATTCGGTACCTTCGTGCATTTCAACCAAAGTATCCCAAATCTCTTTTGCATTCTCAAGACGGCTGATTTTGTTGAACTCCTCGGGACACAAGGCATTGAAGAGAATGTCACAAGCTTGAGCATTGTTTTGCAACATCCGCAATTCTTCCGGTGTAGCTTCGCGATCCGGAACTTTTCCTTCCTCGAAGAATTCACCTTGCATACCAACACAAATAATGCCCCATGCGGCTGGGTTATGACCAAGAATATGCATTTTCATTTTATGCTTCCAACTAGCAAAATTTGTACCATCAAAGTAAGGACCTCTACGAAAATTACCCTCACTAGACGCCATACTCTCCTAGGTTGTGAAACCAAGCTTATGGAGTCCAATGCAATGGAAACCAAAACAATGGAGACCAAAGCTCTGATACCACTTGTAGGATCGAAAGTATGTCTAGAGGGGGGGGGGGTGATTAGACTACCTGTAAGTATAAAAATTCTGCCTTTTGACAAAGAACAGTTTTTGGCAGATTCACAATTATGATCAAGTCAAGCATCACCCTACACATGCAATTCTAGAGTATAGGCAGCGGAAAGTAAATTGCACATGTAGTAAAGAGAGGTGGAGAAGAGCAAACGCAATTTTGGAGATGCGGTGATTTTTCCCGTGGTTTCGATAGGTGGTGCTATCGTACATCCACGTTGATGGAGACTTCAACCCACGGAGGGTAACGGCTGCGCGAGTCCACGGAGGGCTCCACCCACGAAGGGTCCACGAAGAAGCAACCTTGTCTATTCCATCATGGCCTACGCCCACGGAGGGCTAGCCTTACTCGGGGTAGATCTTCACGAAGTAGGCGATCTCCTTGCCCTTACAAACTTCTTGGTTCAACTCCACATCTCGACGACGGAGGCTCCCAAGCGACACCTAACCAATCTAGGAGGCACCACCCTCCAAAAGGTAATAGATGTTGTAGATGATGATGAACTCCTTGCTCTTGTGCTTCAAATGATAATCTCCCCAACACTCAACTCTCCTCACTGATTTGGCTGTGGTGGAAGAAATGATTGAGTGGAAAGCAACTTGGGAAGGTTAGAGATCAAGCTTCATATGGTGGGAGTGGAGCAACTTGATCTCAACACAAGGGTAGGTAGTTCTCTTCTCAGAAATGTAAGGTAGGAGTGGTAGTTCTTTCTGATGGCTCTCTCCACGAATGAAGAGGGGGTGGAGGGGTATAAATAGCCTCCACACAAAATCCAACCGTTACACACATTTGAGCAATCTCGGTGGGACCGAAGTGGACAACTCGGTGAGACCGAAAGTTCGAATAATGTGAACGTTGGGGTTTTCGGTGGGACCGAATATACAATCTCGGTTAGTCCGATTCGTGCAATGACAAGAGCATACCAGTTTCGGTGGGACCGACTTCATCATCTCGGTGACACCGATTTGATG
Source organism: Secale cereale (assembly GCA_902687465.1). NCBI lineage: Eukaryota > Viridiplantae > Streptophyta > Magnoliopsida > Poales > Poaceae > Secale > Secale cereale. The sequence continues at coordinate 298,652,531 of LR738714.1, forward strand.
ACAGAAGGTTACAGAACCTTGGCAACTCATGTTTCGGTGAAACCGATTTCAGAATCGGAAAATCCGAGTTTACTAGGGTTTGGCTTATGGCTGAGGTGGTTCATCTCGGTGTGACTGAGTTTGGAATATCGATGGGACCGAGATTACTTATGAGTGTATATGGCAGTGAAAGTTGCTGATAGTTTAGGAGATGTATCACTAAGCACTTGAGCAACCAGATCATCATCATAACCTCATCCCCTTTTAATAGTATTGGCTTTTCCTATGGACTCAATGTGATCTTGGATCACTAAACCAAAAATGGAGTCTTGAGCTTTTGCCAATGCTTGCCTTAGCATTTTGAGGGGTCCACTTCTTCAGTCCTTGCCATACCCATATCACTGAACTTCTCTGAAATGATTCTCAAGTAACTATTAGTTCAATGATATATATGTTGTTATTAATTGCCAAAACCACCCGGGGATTAGTTGCACTTTTAATCATGCTTGACCATAGCGGTACCGACAGGTGGAGGAGGTGGAAGACGCTTCGGGTTCGGACATCTGTTGGCATAGTGACCTTTCTGAGTGCATTTGTTGCAAGTCACTTCTGAGAGAGGACAGAAATGAGAACCACTTGACTTGGAGCCTTGAGACTGAAACTGCTTTTTCGACTGGTTGCTCGGGTTGGGTGGGTGGGAGAAACCACGTCCACCAGAGTTCTTGTAGTTGGAGTTGTTGGAGTTGTTGGAGTTGTTGTAAGGAGCTCGAATCACTGGAGGAGGAGGAAGCCAGAATTTCTGATGCTTCGAGACCATCTGAGACGATGAGGAAGAGTGAACGGCATCTCGAATTCTCTTCTTAGAAGCCTTCATCTTAAGCTGAGCTGCCTCTTGTTTCAAAGCCATGTTATAGAATTTGTCGAATTCATCCGGCTCGAACAAGGTGAGAGCAAGCTGAAGTTCATCTTTGAGACCTCCACGGAACTGGTAGATTTTGCTCTTAGCATCAGGAATGTCTTGCTTAGCATAACGAGCGAGGTTTTGGAACTTGACATTATACTGGTAGACTGTCATGGAGCCTTGCTTCAGGTTGCGGAATTGCTCATGCATACCCTCGATAACACCTGTAGGAATGTGGTGAGAGCGAAAGTCCTTGCAGAAATTCTCCCAAGAGATCACTTGACCTGGCCTGGAGTCTTTGTACTGCTGCCACCAGTCAGCTGCTTGATCTTTCAGTTGGAAGGCTGCAAACTTCACATAATCATCTTCCTTCACGTTACTGCACTCAAAATGCTTCTTTATGTCGGTTAACCAATCTTCAGCATCAAGAGGGTCGACACAGTAACTGAAAGCTTTAGGATTGTTGGCCAAGAACTGGTTGAGAGTAGTATGGTGCTGCTAGTTGAAGAAGTTGCCTTGATTCCCTGGAACACCCTGATTAGCTTGATTAGCTTGCATCTGCTGCATCATCTGCATCAACATCTGGGTGTTCTGAGCTGTAGTCTGCATAATCGCTCTCCAAGCCTCAGACGGAGGAGGAGGGGAAGGAGGACGTTCTGGAACCTCTTCCGCCTCTGGGTTAGCGTTGGGAACCTTTTTCGGAGCCATCCTGAAAGAGATGACCACGAATCAACAATTGATTGACAAAAGGTATAAGCTGAATCAACGGAATGAATTGCAACAAGTCTTCACAATAATCATTCGAACAATAAGAACGAATGAAATCATTCGAACAAGAGGAACGAATGAAAATCTCAGTTAAATGATAACATCAATCTTCACGAGAAGCCACATAGGGGACAAAAGGATAAAATAAGAAACAACAAGGTACGGAAGGAACAAACACAAGAGAGGAGTTTCGTTCTAACATCTTTGTGCTGAAAGCATATGAACGCGTTACGAAAAGGTTTTGCAATCCCCGGATCAGCATAGCCAAGGACCCTTTAAGATGCAACTCCTGATAGTAACATCGGTCATAAACCACTTCACTCAATGTAGAACCCCGAACTCACTAACCTGCATTCATTGGAAGAATGCCTACGATCTACTGGATAAGCCCACCTATAAATTTCCAAAAGATTCCAGTTATGCAATCAGGTGTTGGGGATACACGGGAAGCACCACGCAATCAACTCTAAACCTACATCCAGGTGTATCCATCCTTCAACACATAACCAGTCTTTCTCGGAAACTGTGTACCTCGGACCTTCGAAAAGCATCCACTATAACAAGCTATGGCAATACTCCCGAACTACCTCCCCAGTACTGGGTGATGTCGGGGTTATCTTGCCACTGGCCGTATAGGAGAGATTTTCGATGTCGGCCGTCTTAAGTATTTAGTACTGCCGCGATATGCTTGTGACGACAATACCCCGAAGCTCAACTCCCCGGGACACTGCCACAACCCCTAATGTCAGGAGGCATCGAGAACAATATCCTCGTCACAAGAACATCGAAACAATCCCAGAATACTCGCGGGATTCCTAAAAAAAATTTTTTGTGCAATTTTTGAAAGTAGGAGAGACAAGAGTAGTCGTCAGGAGTCCTCACCAGAGAGAAAGGAGATGAGAAGCAAAGAAATCCTACTCTCCGATATAATATAGGACTCAAAATATTTTCAGTGTGTGCCTAGACTCGACCGTCAACGATTCGATCAAACAGTGGGGGCTCCTAGGTCGGAGAAGGCTCTGATACCAACTTGTAATGCCCAGGATGGAGTTATACCTCCTACGTGTCGAGGCACGACTTAAAGGCATAAGTCCATCCTAGAATGATCTCAAGTTTGGTAATCTTTGCACATCTCATGTAAAAGAGGGGATTGTAAACATAAATAGTTGGCTTACACTCGCCACGTCAAACAAATACAATACAAGTCTCAAACATCATACATTAAGAATATCACAACCATCTAAGGGCAAAACCAAATGACAAGATACCAAACTTAAGTAACATCCACAGGTCGGATCGAATCCTAGTAGAAGTCTCCACTACTGATCATCCGGATAACGAACATAGTACCGACTACGCTCCTCGTCGTACTCCCAATCCAGCTCGGTGCCATCACCTGGATAGCTCACAGCTGGACCTGCATCTGGTGTGGTGAAGTAACTGTGAGCCACAGAGGACTCAGCAATCCCGTTCCCGGGTAACAAGACTATTTAAGCCTTGGGAGAGGATAAGGCTGAAGAAAAGAATAAGTGTCTGCAGCAGCAACTAGCAACTAGCTTACGTGAGTGAGAGCGAGAAGAGAAAGCCTCGGACGAGAAGTGATCACGAAGTGATCCTAGCTACAAGCTCAACAAACATAACCCCTCCGTGTTCAACTCCCGAATCCCTATTCGGAAATTGACGGTCACGGAACACACGCTGGTAGTGTATTAGAAACATTGTGTCAAGTTATCTACAACCGGATATTAACAAACTCCCATCTGCCACATAACCGCGGGCACGGCTTTCGAAAGTTCATAACCCTGCAGGGGTGTTCCAACTTGACCCATTACAAGTCCACGATCCGCGGAGTCGCAACTCCAAAGTGGGAAGACCCGAGTATTCTCGGAATCCCGTGCTCAAGATATACCGAACTATGGTAAGGCTAATCCAGAAAATCCTCCCGGCGTGTCGACACCCTGATAGTAGCCGCGCGTATCTAAGTCTCAGGACACGACCGGATGGGCGATTCTACAGGTTTTTACCAAACCTCGAGTTTCCTTGAGGTGGCCCGGCAGACTCCCCGTTTCGGACCAACACTCATGTGGAGCACTGGCCCGTGGTTGTTGATTAAGAAAGAGGGTTAATTACTCCCTATGCAAGTTTAGTTGGTTATTAGGCAAATAGTACCAATGTTGGGACTTGCTGGAAAAGACTTAGCACTTAGCGGTTTATCGAGAGGGTCCCATACACCCCAACCGTGTTAGGAACGCATAATCAAGGAACATAACACCGGTTTATACGGTTCCTAACGGCATGAGTGGAAAAAATCACCAAGCGAAAGGCTTAGCCTTCCACCCTTGCCAATATATAGATGATTTCATTTAAGCAATTATATAGTGTGATAAAACCCAACCAAACTTCAACATGAAGCAAGCATCTTCGATCTTCACCTGCAACTAGCAATGCTATAAGAAGGGCTGAGCAAAGCGTACTTAGCCAAGCAACGGTTTGCGTAGGTAGGGTGGTTAAACATGGCAATGGTTACAAGTAGGAGGCTGACAAGAAGAACATGGGCATCGAGGCAAAACTATAGAGCGGATCTACTAGCAATAGGCAAAGATAGTAATGTTATCGAGGTTCAGTCATCTTGCCTGAAGAGAAGTCATTCGGATCGTAAGAAGGGTCCTCGTGCTCAACCTCGTTGGAAACCTCGTGCTCGTACTCGTACTCGGTCTCAGCTTCCGGCTCTAAACAATACAATCACACCAAGCACAAATCAACAAGATGCAATGCGCACTCGAAAATGATGGATGCATGATGGATGCACTAAGGATGCACATGGAGCACGTAAAATAGCACTCAAGCAAAACACATCAAAACATGATAACAATATGATATTATGAATCTACACAGGAAATCAATCAAGTTTCATATAAGATTCGCTGAAATCGGAGTTACGGGCTAAAAGTTATGCCCGAAACAAGAAATGAGCGAAAGCTAAAAATTACAGCAACATAGCAACTTCGGAGCACAAAATAATTAAGCTACAGCACTCAAACAACATGGCAAAGGACATGAACACAAACTAGACATATACTACAGCAACTAAGTCCAAAGGTGCACCCCCAAAGGAGTCACGGTTCAATAGCAATGAGCTTGGACATATTGAACTTGACAATGAAATTCTGGCAGCAGAATTTTATTGAAACTTTGGAGCAAAAGATAAACATGCTACAGCCACTTAAATAGGCATGTGAGGACATGAATGAAAAGCCAACAATATATACTACAAGGAACAATCAAGATCCACTCCAAAACTAACATGGTTTTTCCTAGAGCAGCAAGCAAACATGGCATCGGAGCGTTACAGATTTCAGACTTGGTGAAAATCCACTAAGTCCTAAAACAGCAATTTCATCATGGCATCTAAAAGAGCAAGTTTAAGTCACCTCGAAACTAAACATGGAAAGTGATAAGCACCTCATCAAAGTACACATGATGGTGATTCCGAAACACACAAGCATGCTTCATGGAGATAAACACAACGATAGCAATGAGCTCAACAAGATGGCATTTCATAACAAGTGAAACAACATCACAGCCACATGGCACTTTGCAACGATGATAAACATGGCAAGAATAAATCTAACATGCAACCTATCACATACAATATGTAGAGCATGGCAAGACGAACACGTGGACATGTCATTTGCATCATTCGGACAAACGAGCTAAAAGATAGCACATGGCAAAGATGACATGAAAACATCACATAACAGCAGTTTATATCACGATGCACTCTTGCAACAGCAAAACAATCACCTAGATGATCTCTAACATGGATGACACAAAGAGATAAAACGTAGTGCTATTCACCACGAACGTCTGGACATGCTATTTGCGCGAAACGGAGCTACACACAAAAAGTTAGAGCAGTTCTAAAACAGCATCAGCAACTAAAAGATCTGGGACTTAGTGAAAAAAAAACATAGCAACCTCAGATCTGCAGCAAAATGACTTGGGCCCCGGGGGGGGGGGGGGGGG
>LR738714.1:298658296-298679658 GCA_902687465.1 Secale cereale
GGGGGAGATGGATCCGGCCCAGCGGAGCGGCTGCGCGGCCTGGAGGGCGGCCCACGGCTAGCGAAGTGCTGGAGGCGGGGCGGTGTCCTGGGCCCGCGACGGCGAGGCGGCCCAGCGACGATGTGGAGCGGGGTGGTCCGGCTCGGGCCTCCGGCGTTGGAGGCGGCCTGGCCCGCGGGGCGGTGCGGTCGGGCCTGGCGCGGCTCGATCTGGGTGAGGCGAGGCGAGCGCCCGGCGGCGGAACGAAGTAGTGGGCCGGCCCGGTCGGAGATCTGCGGCGCGGGGCGGCCTCGGTGCGGCGTGCGGGAGGCGATGGCCCAGTGGCGCGGGAGCTGACGCGCGGGAGCCTGGTCGGAGGGGCGAAGCGGGAGGGGGCGAGCTGGGCCGGATCCCTGGCGGCTGAGGAGGCGCGGCGTACGGGCCAGGAAGGAGGGAGGCCTGGCGGTGAAGTAGGCATCGAAGTGGTCCCTGGGCCCTCCCGATCGAGCGATCGAGGAGATCCAGCGGCGGCGCGAGTTGACTCGATGGCTGGCGGGGAAGGCTGGATCGAGGGATTTGGTCGCCCTCGATCCCAGGTGCGGGATCTGCGGGAGGATCTGCCAAGTGGAGAGGAGGGGGTGGTCAGATCCAAAAATTTAGGGGAAGGAGGAGGAAGAAGCTAGATATGCCAAAAATTGACTAGGGGGTCTATTATATAGCAGATTTTTAGGGTTAGGGGGGATTTAGGGGTGTTAGGAGGCCTCCGATCGCGATCCGACGGATCCGATCGCGGGGGTAATTTAGATGGGCCTAGGAGAGAGTAGTATAAGCTGTAGGGGTGTTTCTGGGACACAAAGTGAAGGCACTTTGGACCCACACGAATAACTGAAGGGATAGCAAACGGAGTCCAAACGCGATGAGATTTGAGAGGCGGGTTGCACACAGCAAAACAACAACACACACAACAACCTCGCGGCACACCGGTAACGTTACACGCCCAAACACCAAAGTAGGTCTACGGGACGTCACGGACACGTGAGGGAGCTCCGGAACGCGAAACGGACAACGGGAATGAACGCGTGGAACCGAATACAACCGACAACACAAATGCAATGCGATGCACATGTCTACATGCTATGAAAGAATGCCACACACTCACACAACAAAACGACGAAAACCCGAAAGACAAAGAATCCGGAATGGAAAAAGATGAAGCCGGAGATATATTATATGCCCAAAAGGGAAAGTATTACATCCGGGGCATTACAAAATTTGTGGAATGTTCAACTCATTTCTGTCTCAAATCCACGTACTCAAAGATCTGAACCATGCGTTCAGAAGATTTGCAACACATTGCAAATTACTTGCCAGATTCATTTACTGACTATAAAGGTGTCACATAATCCTACAATCCTGCAAAAGTATGCCTGAAAGAGTGGACGTACTAGCAAAATCCACTCCACTCCCTGTTCAAAGCAACATGGGGAGATGTATGGCAGAAATACATCAGGATTCAGCTTCTCGCAAGCAAGGATATCAAGGCCTATGTATAAGTAAATGCAAGTCAACTTCACGTTGACAGACACCTAATGGGTAGTATACACCCAGTGGAAGGGAAACCTCCACCAACCCAGGTCATAGTGCACACAATGACCGGGACATCGGAATACTTGACTCAATCGCATTGGGAAATCGCGGACAGTCACCATGGGTAATGATATTTCCATCAACTGTATATATACATATATAGATTCTGGAGAATCATATAACCGGAAGTCTACAATTGTCGACATACATTTCTCAACTAGATTGCAAACACTTTTCAAATGATTCAGATCCAAAGACCATGGCCGTGGCAAAGTGTGAACAACACTCGGACTGAACTCAAGCAAAGGGTATAATCTAGGTAGAAATGATCTTGCTCAATAATGGGAAGGTATTCATAAGCAATACCTTGACCAGTTTTCTTCTGGAAACAGAATTGAGAACAGCGATGTGGTGAAACAAAGAGCAAGTATTGTAGCACAAGGGTTCACGCAGATACCCAACTATTCTTCAGAGGTGGAATCTCTTTCCGATAACTTATATCATTGGCAGTACAAAATCATCTATCTCTGTAGTTGATAGATGTAGTGATCACATATTCATGTGGATCACTAGATTCAGACATATATGGTTGATTCCCGATGGAATCTCACTTCTGAATCAAAATGCAATGCGCAACATCCATTGTGTAAAATCAATAAGTCACCATATGGCCTATTGTTGTCGGTACATTTGGTACAACCGACGTAGTGAGTTCCTTATACACAAGGATTACTCCTACAATGATGATTATCCATGTTTGTGCGTCTGCAATGACGACACATTCAATCATCTAAATGACGGAGTTTAAAATGAAGGATTTGGGTAAACCAAAACACCGCTCGTTACTACATCTGGAGCACCTTCATTCATACATTATGGTACACCATGTTGTCTATCCAAAATATATTGGAGAAATTCATTGTGGGCAAATCTTATTCATCCATAACTCTCATGGTAGTTCATTCTCTAGACGTAGAGAATGATCTATTTAGACAAAGAGATGATGGAAATGAGATATTGGGACTCAATGTTCCATAATGCCATTGGATCCGACAAACACAATTGGTTGGTACTCAAAAATATCTTTCGATATCTCCAAGGCATCAAACATCTTGTCCTGGTTTTCAGTTTCACAGGAATGTGAACACCGATATCATTGAATACATCGATCAGATCCCCACTATGCCGGATCGTAGACAAGTTTAGTGTTCCTACTAGGTGTGGTAGCCCTCTCGTGGAGAGTCTTCAAAAAGACCTCATGGCTACATCCACCAACCATTATCTCAACGATAATGTTTCTTGTGTTGCCCGGATGCAAACAGGTTACTTAATAAGCAATATCGCTATATTGCATATCTTGCAAGTCAAGCCATATGACTGATTTGTTCACGAAGTCTCTACCAACTTCTACATTCCAGATATATGTTCTTGGAATTGGATTGGGATGGCTTCGAAATTTGCAAGAATCAGGGGGAGTATCTTCCTGAATTGTTCCTGTTCAATGCATCATATTATACTCTTTTTCCTTTCATGAGTTTACTTTTACAGGTTCTCATCAAGGTTTTTAATGAGGTAATATCAACACAAGATCATATGTCATACTTTTTGTTTTCCCCACCGGGGTTTTTAGGAAAGTATATGTGACATATCTATTGTCCTTTAAATTCTATGAGTTTCTCATATTGAGTTAAAAGAGACAATAACCATTATATGTTGCATCATTTTCTCCTTATTTTCCCACCGGGTTTGAAGGAGTTTTAGCAACATATATGCACTATTCTCCTCATATTTTTCCCATAGGGTTTTTGGAGGGGTCTCTTTCAAGATGATGATGCTACTTGGACAAGCATGGATTAGGGGGAGTGTTAAGATTAATTAACGTAGTAATTACGGGATTAATCCCTGCTTGTATTAACCATTGACGGTTGCTTCTCGAACCGTTGCGTCGGTTGTCTGAACCGACACCCCCTTTGTAAAGGCATGTTCCAGTGCTATATATAGCACTTCATCTAATGCAAAGACAGAGATTTCACTTTCAATCTCGAATACGTTATCAGCACGCTCTTCGCCGAGAGCGATTTGGCCAAGAGGGGAGCCACCACGGAGCGCCCGGCGGTCCTCGACCTCGCCCCATAGACGCCCCCGGCGAGGCGCCCTCACATGCGCGGCGCTCGCGCCCGCGCTACGGAACTATGCGTCCTACCCCGCTGGCTCCCAGGCTCCCGACAGCCAACAACCATGGCCACACACGGCATGGCGCGCTGCCCGGCCCTGGCGGTCGACCAGCGGCAACGCCCTCTGGCGCGCCCCTGCGTGGAGTGGCTCCCTTGCCTGCCCATGGCGGCAGCAGCCTTGATGCGGCCTCCCTCTGGAGCACACGATGCGGCTCTCGGCCTGGGCGCGTAGGCGCTCAGACCAGCACGCCCTCCTCGGCATCCCCTGTGGCAGCCCTGACCGGCCTCCAAAGGCAGTGGGCGATAGCAGCAGCCCCTCCCGAGCGGAGGCGGCGCCCAGCAACGCGGTAGCGAGGCCGGCTGCCTGGCACGGCTCCCCGCGAAGGGGTGGCGGCGCACATGGTCTTCACGACCGCGGCGCGCGATGCGAGTCGACGACTCCGCATCTCTCGGCCCCGATGCTTCTGCTCCCGTTGGAGACGGTGCCCGGCGCACACGGCGGCCAGCGGTCTTCACGGCGTGGTGCCAACCCCCGGCAAGAGGGAACGACGACAACATCAGCTTCGTCTGGCCTCGGCCCCACGCTGGATTGGGACACACCACTGGTTTCGCCTCCCGCGACGGAAACGAGGCGTCTCGACCCCGGCGCAAGGCCGCCAACGGCCGCTTAACGCGACCGCGGCGATGCGCACGCCCATGGCGCGGCGCCTTCCCAGTGAGATACGGGGCTCCCAGCGCGGAGCATGCAGCAGCCCTCGGCCGCACGACGTATGCGACAGCCTTGATGCACGAGTGCGGCTTCCGGCGGCGCGAAAAACGACCGGCGTTTGGAGCAGATGCTCCGTCCAGCGCGGCGCAAGAGCGCAGCAACCGCGCCTCACCTCCGATGCGGGACTACGACCTCCACGTCGGCTGCCGCTCCCGCTCCGCCCGGCCGTGCGCCTGGCCACCGCCGCGTCTGCGCCATGGGTTCCGACGAACCTCGGCTTCGCCACCACTCCCTCTGCCGGTAGCGCCGTGTTGGAGGAGGGGATCGAGCGGAGGTGCGGGCGTCGGATCCGACCCGTATCCGTAACCGCCACTCCCCCGTGTCTTATGCGGTGCGGCGGCAGGTGGGCCGGTCAAAGGCCGTAGAGGCCCAGGACGAGGCGCCTGGGGCGACCTTCGGCTGTGGGCCGAATGGCCGCATGGGCCGGAGTTCATTTTTTTCTCTCTCTGTTTTTATTAACAGTATACTATCTACTAGTATTTTCCCTGTTAATTGCTGCATTTTCTGTTGAGTTTAACATTCCAGAAAATATGTGGTTATTATATTGGGGCATGTTCAATGTGTTTACTTTTCAGCAATTCATATGACATGTCCTATTAGTGCAACGACATTGTTGTGTGATTGAGATTAAGTTTTCTCGCACAATATTTGCGATTGACAATTTTTTTTCCCGCAAGATATCTCATTGCGGTTGAGATCAATTTTCTCACGTAAAAAATTAATTCACTCCATTGAATTATCTTGCAATTTGATACAAGATCACATTTAATTTGAGATCTACCTAATTCAAGTTTTTCACTTGAAGATCAAGTTTGCAACATCATTATTATTCATTACGTTTGTAATGTATATTTGTAGAGTACCTTGTATTCCAGAATAAACTGTAATGTAATATATTTCCATGCTATTCTACATGTTGAGATTCATTACATCTATTATTTGCAATTGAGATTTTTTATCTCTTGCAAAGATAAATTTAGTACCTCTGCAGTACTGTTTCTCCGTTGAGTACGAAGTATTCCGGAATATTTATTATGATGTATCTATTTCCATGTTGAACACATGTCGAGATTAATATGTCTATTTGCAATTGAGATTTTCAATTTCTTGCAAATACATGTGCAAAATTCAAGGTGTCATCCTTAGCAATTTGAGATTCACACTAATGATCTCGAGCCACCTCTCTTGAAATCTGATAGTTTTGCAACATTAGTACTTATATTACACAATCTGTAATATAAATAAATTACTGGTTTTTCACCGGAGATGATATGTTCTATGTGTTTACCACATTGCCATTCTTCATGAACATGTCACAGCGGTCGGGATTGATTTCTATCGCGCAATAAACTTGTAAATTTTTGACAATAACATCTCCCTCATTATATTTGGAAAACACAAGGTAATGAGTTGGTTCTAATGCCTATGAGCAAACTATCTCTATTACTGTGAGATCTGTATGATCTTCAATGTGTTATGTTCCCACAATTGAGGTTGAAAATTTTCAAGTTATACACTTGAGTCAATTTTTTGCATTTTTATTACAAAACCATGATTTTTTAATTTACTTCTTGTAAATTAATTATTTCTGGCTTGCCCCTATAAGTAATCAATGGCTAACAATTTGAGGCTATTGCCCTTAATGGCCACAACTTACTTAAGCGGGTTATGAACATCATGATCAGTCTTGCATCCCATGGGATCGCGTGTGCAATCCAAGCCACACCACCGGGACGCAAAGGACCTCAAGGGTAATGGTTTGAAACTCACTTGAAATCCTCAACCTGACACCATCAAGCTGTCACGAGACCCTATGAGCATGGAGAGCATGGTGGTTGAATATGCATCAACCGATATGTTTGGAGACTACATTTAGTCCCTCAATCTCCTTATTAATCAATTTGTTTATGTCCATTTCTGATGTTTTAATATGAACATGATTATTGTTGTCATCATATATTGTATATCACAATATATTGTATCAGCACTTTGGTACAAATTCATTTGTATGTATTCTATATATCTGACAGTGAGTTTCTTAAGAATGTTCATGTCTATATATAGATTTCTACGGGGGTCAATCTGATGAAAGATGGTTTGTGCCATGTGGACATATGCACCACAAACTCTATACTCAGGGAAGTGAAATGTTTCCACTCTCATTGAGAGAAAGGAGATATTTTAAAATCGCTAGACGCGATGAGGTATTTGTTGGCTCAACTCGAGTCATATTTACTATCCCTGTGGGTACTCGAGTAACGTCGGTATGCTTCATTGCTTCCCAGGTTTAACTCGTACCCTACTAGACTATGGAGGTATCCGTCAAAATAGTTTCCATATCGAAACTTATGATGACAACAAAGAGAAATAAACTTCTCTTTAACATATGCAACGGATATGGCAAGCACATTCTCTGTGTATCATCTGGATTGTACTACACATACAACACAACCCGTAGCACATGTTGCGTACGAGATAGTTTTCCAGAGTGTCTTGTACATGACAAACTTGGTATACTCGCCTTGATCATCGAGACATTGGGTTAAAACCGAAACTATCGGCAATTCCAATAGTTTATGATTATTATGATGCTAAATTCTAACACCATTTGGAGTTTATGTGCACGACAAGTGACACAAGGAAGCTAATTTTAAGGCTCACACACCTTAAGGTCTATGCTGAACCACTCAAACTCCTTGAATGCATCAAGTTGAGGTAAGTGGCTCTTCCCATTCATTGACTAGACTATTCAGGTATTCCATGGTTGTAAAAGACATATCTACATGATGGTCTTAAGTGTGTGATTTATTCACACGAAACCATTCGCTCTTTATCCTGACATCGATTGCAAGCAAATCGGATGGACATCATTGCAGAATTCTCCTTGAGTGCCTTCTCTATGGCCCTCGGATTGAAGTTTAGCAATTTGTCCTAATGTCTAGACTCAAATGGTTTGGAAGAATCTCATCCAAAGTGCTAAGCTCATTGCATTATCTTTACTTTGGGATTGCAACTTACCAACTTTACGTTGGAGTCATGCAGTTTTACACGCTCATGACATAACTGCATAATATTATTCCCTCTATCTTTGATATGTGGATATCTACTAAGTATTTCCTATCTGCAATAATTAGGTTGCATACGATATCACCACCCGACATACATCATTGGCCCCTCAACATATAGTTGGGATCTATGTGAGGAATAACTGTCTTGTCAATCGTACAACAAGCAAACTGTCTTGTCATTAGAGGAGAAATTGTCACGACTGATAGCTTCTAATCAAGATTCCAAGATATCAAAGTCTCCTGAAGTTCTTTAGTTATAGTTTCTCAGTGTGAGGAGTTGGCACATAAATAAACCTACACGACCAACAAGTAAGCTTTAGAAAACAAGAAACATGCACTTGGAGATAAACAACACCTTATATTGACAAGAATGTGCACTATACTTATACAGCACCACCATATGTTGATAAGACAACACCATATATTAATAAACAACATCCCCTATTGATAAGAACATGCACTATACTAATACATCAACACCATGTGGTGATAACACAATAGGGTATGTTGATAAACAACACCTCATATTGACAAGAACATGCACTATACTAATACAACAAAACCATATATTGATACAATAGCGCCATATATTCATAAATAACACCTTATATTTGCAATAACATCGTATAGATCAATAAAACAACGCCATATACCTCATGATAACACTATGTTTGCATGAATCATCAATGAAATGGCATGTGGTTGCCATGTAACCTTTCTTTTGGTCGGCGGTTGTCCACATATCTGTAGTAATAGCTACTCTTGATTTATTTTAGGCCACATGCTCAATAGCTTTCTTCCTTTCAACTTTGTATGCTTCGATAATATTCTTTCTACAAAGGTATTATTATACTCATATGTTGTTTGGTCATCGGTCGTCCATGTATTAGTAGTACCGGCAATGCATATCAAATGAACAATATATAAAATATAGCTAATAGTTTTTCTTGTCCCCATTTTAAATAAATGTTGAAGGGCACTACCATATCTTCGGAAACCTGCATGATCGACTATTGATAAGGAAAAATCATGCAATACCATCATGGATGCAACTCCTTTCTAGCTTGATCAAATGTGTAATTCTCCAACAATACTTTTCCTTAGCTAGTAGAACTAAACCTCATAGAAGATTGACTAAGGGTTTTACCCTTGGTCTGGATCTTTCACAAAACAAAACAACTCAAATGGTAATGAAGATGCTCAGTACCATTCTTTGGTTCTAATTCAAATTGCTTATTGAAATAAACACACTTTGCCTTCCATTCCCTTGCAAACTTCACTCTCTTGAACTCAACGCACACAACCGAGGTGAGTTTTGTTTTGGAAGCAACTTCATTCCCCCCCCCCGCTCCTCTTGAGCCCTATCTTCTCCCACTTCACCCCCAACCCCATCTTCCCATCCGTCCAAATACAGATAGGATCTGCAAACTCATGATAATCAACATACTCATCAAAGTCAGCCTCCTCTTCCATGTAATCAGTTTGAGGTACACTTCATGTCCCTGAATAGACAACTACATCTTGGCCACTACTATCTTTTGGTGGTGTCGACATGTACAGCCGGGCATATTAAAAGTAACTATATTATGCGTTAGAAAGCATACATTTCTCCTATCTGCAAATTGATAACCCACAAGTATAGGGGATCGCGACAGTTTGCGAGGGTAGTATTTTACCCAAATTTATTGTTTCGACACAAGGGGAACCAAAGAATATTCATGAGTATTAGCAGTTGAGTTGTCAATTCAACCACACCCGGATAACTAAATATCAACAACAAAGTGTTTAGTAGCATAGTAGTATGATAGTTTGATAGTAGCGGTAACAGTAGCAATAGTAACATAAATAGTAACATTAGCAGTTATGTAGTGATTGTAACAACAGTAGCTTAGCAAAGATCAATATGAGAAAAGCGTAGGCATTGGATCAACACATTGGATCAACGATGGATATTTGTGTTGGATGACATTCATCATATAATAGCCACAACCTAGAGAGACACACAATAGCTCAAATTAATTAATATAAGGTAAGCATGTATTCCGTGTTTAGTCATACGTGCTTATAATAAGAACTTGCATGACATCTTTTGTCCTACGCTCCCGTGGTAAAGTGGTACATAAGGAATCTGAGGGATATTAAGGCCTCCTTTTAATAGAGATCCGGAACAAAGCATTAATACATGGTGAATACATGAACTCCTTGAATTATAGTCATCCTCATAGAGTATCCCAACTATTCTCACTTTGGGGTCTACGGATCAGAACAATAACAAGTGCATATAGGATCAAGAACTCAAATATATTCATGAAAGCCTAGAGGGTTCATATTTGAAATCATGGCACTTGGGCCCTAGTGACAAGCATTAAGCATGGCGAAGTCTTAGCAACATCAATCTCATAACACAGTGGATACTAGGGATCAAGCCCTAACAAATTGACACGATTACGTAATAAATCTCATCTAACTCCATCACCGTCCAGCAAGCTGACACGTCTCCAACGTATCTATAATTTTTGGTTGTTTCATGTTATCATAGTATCAATCTTGGATGTTTTATATGCAGTTATATATCATTTTTTGGGACTAACCTATTAACCTTGTGCTCAGTGCCAGTTGCTGTTTTTTGCCTGTTTTTTGGCTTTTCAGAAAATCAATATCAAACAGAGAAACAAATTGGATTAATTTTTTCTGGACTAGAAGGGACCCTAGAAGGTTCAGGAGAAGACCAGACGAGCCATGAGGGAGCGACAAGCTCGCTAGGCACGCCCATAGGCTTGTGGGCCTGTCGTGGCACCTCTTGACCTAATTCCACCTCTACAAATTCCCAAATATTCCTAATACATTAGAGAGCCACCTGAAACACTTTTTCTGCCGCCGCAAGTTTCTATTCTTCCAAGATCCTATCTGGAGGCCTTCTGTGGTACTCTGCCGGAGGGGAAATCGATCACGAAGGGCTTCTACATCAACCTTGTTGTCCATCCAATGATGTGTGAGTATTTCACCACAGACCTACGGGTCCATAGCTAGTAGCTAGATAGTTTCTTCTCACTCTTTGATCTTCAATACAATGCTCTCCTCGATCTTCTTGGAGTTCTATTCGATGTAATCTTCTTTTGCGGTGTATTTTTTGGGGTCCGGTGAATTGTGGGTTTATGATCAAATTATTCATGAATATTAAACGAGTCTTCTCTGAATTCTTTTATGCATGATTGTTATAACTTTGTATTTCTCTCTGATCTATCCGTTTGGTTTGGCCAACTAGATTGATTCATCTTGCAATGGGAGAGGTGCTTTGTGAAGGGTTCAATCTTGCGATTGTCGGTATGAAATCCGGTGGATCTCGGGGTAGGGGGTCCCGAGCTATGGATAATATCATGATGCTGACTTGCGATGCACCAAACAGCGAGCATAGTAACTCTAACATTTATGAAATTGACATGAGCATATAGTAGATATGGCATTCTACAAATTACTCCATGGGCACAAAATCATATCATGCATAGATTAATTACTATGATTTTTACGAAATGGAACATGCTGTTAATATATTGACAGATTTATCATGATCGCAACTTGAGAGCAAGAAATAGATATGCTACAACAACTTTGCATAGCAACCAAGGGCATGGCATCAAAGTACACATCACATAGAGAAAATCACACGAAGGAATTACATGGATATGACTTATGGATTAGTGGCAAACACCTCAGAAGATTGAATGTTTCAACAGTTTTTCAACACGTGTAAAATAACAACGTTATCATAGCATGTTTGCAAGCTCATGTCAATCACATCATGTCATATCATGGCAAGAAATAAATACTAGCAGCAAGAAGACATGAAAATGAACCAAAGTCATGTTGACAAGATGCTCATATGACATATGCATTAATTCACATGAAAAAGACAAAGTGACAAGTCTTAGCAGTTTTCAGCAGAAACATTACTTAGCACTTATGCGACAGAGATTAACATAATGTGACGCCCGAAGACCGACGTCCCAGAAGATTCCAGAAGATTCCAGAAGTTCCGGGTTGCCCGTGTGTTCTTTGTGCTTGTGTTATTTATTTTTGCATTGCATCATGTCATCATGCCATCATGTCATATTTTATTTTGCATCTCAACCTAAATAAATCGTGTGGGCCTTCGGTCCATTTAAATCGAGGGAAGGATGACTTCTCTTTATAACTTATAAAAGTCTCTCAATATTTATGGAGCTATATAATAAATATACCATTCGTTGGAATTAACCCAACACACTTGCATATTATTTCCCCATGTCTATTTCACTTCGAGCTTCTCCTTCCAAACCTTGCCAATAATTCTTTTCCCGTTTTTCGAGGTCCTTCCAAAAACCCTCCAGCCATTTTAATTAAATTCCTTGCATTTTTGCGAGTCTAGGGAATTTATCCCCATGCACAAATTCCTCCCCTACCTTCTCTTTCTTTTCTTTCTCTTTTCTATTTTGTTTTAAAAGGGAAATAAGGAAGAGAGCCTAGCCTTTTTTCCTCCCTCCTAGGCCTAATGGGCTTCAACCTCCATTTCCTTCTCCTCTAGCGGCCCATCCTCCCTCTGCCTCTTGGGCCCATTCCTCTGGCCCACTCCGGCCTCAGCCAATCTCTCCTTCTGGCCAGTTGAGGCCCGACCACTCCACCGAAACCCTAGCCGCATCGCTCTTCTCCCCTCGTCGCTCCTTTCCCTCACAGCGCCGCCACCCCTCGACCCCTCTCCCTCTCGCGCCTCTCCCAGATCCCGATTCCCTCGCCTCGAGCCCCCTTGCCCGCACTCTTCTTTCCTCTCGTCCCCTCTGCTCGCGAGCGACCCCAGCGCCTCTCGATCCCCTCGCTCCTCCCAGTCCTCTCCCGCGCCGCCTCCTCATCTCGCGTGCCCGCGACCCTCGCTCCTGGCGCCCCGCAAGATGGCCGAAGCCCGGCGCCCCCGACGTCCTTCCTCCGGCGCCAGGTCGCCCGCGAGGCCGAGCGCCCTCGAGCCGCCCTCCCGTCGGCCGGCGAGGAGCCGCTGCCCGAGCGCCCTCCTTCACCGCGCCGCGCAAGCCGCGGGTCGCCCAGGACCCTCCTCCTCTTCGACCTTCGTGCGCCTTCCTCCTGCCGTGGCCGACTCCAGCAGCAAGGCCGCGCCGTGGCCAGCCTCCTCCACGCCATGGACGCCGCCTGCCGTCATGCTCCTCCTCGCCTGCGCGAGCTCTACTCCTCCACAGCGCCAAGATGCGCCCCGTCCTCCCCGTCCTCGAGCCGCCCGTCCTCGTCGCCAAGACCGTGCTGCCTCGTTTGTTGTTTCGTGTTGCCATGTTGTTTTGTTGCTACCGTTGTTCGCCAAAACCTTGCTTCCCTTGTTGTTTCCAAGTTCAAAACGAGGGAACCAAGTCTGTCAAGTACACGAGGTCGATGCGGCAAGTACCACGACGACCCTCGAAGAGCTCGGATCCGTCAAGTTACACTACCGTCGCCGAGACCAAGTTCCACTACGTCCACGACGACCTTATGACAAGTACCACGACGACCGAACGGCTACGATGACAAGTGCATCTACGAACGGGAACGCCTACACGACGACACTACACGACGCGTCAAGTACCCCTTCGGATGCGTCAAGTTCGACTACACGGCGTTATGTCAAGTACCCCTACGATCGCGATGCAACAAGTACCTCGACGACATGTACAACTACGACTCGAGACGAGACCGACATGAACCCCTACGACAAGTACCTCTCCGAACGGGATGTGAACGACTACACGTGTACCTCTACGCGAACAACTACTTCCTCTTCGGAAACGTGAACGACTCCTTCCTCTACGATCTCGAACCCCCCCGAAACGCATGCTTCGAAGGTATACCGGGATGACCCGTGGATGCTTGTTGTGGTTGTATGAAATGTTTGCCCTTGTGTGCACCGTGCCCGTTTCATCTTTTGTTGTGTTCCTCGGTTGCCTCGTCGCCGACCCGTGGGAACCCGGCAACGGGATCACCCCACTTTCATCTCGTTTGACTCGTTCTCCGTCATCTTTTGCACCGGACTCTCAACGAGTTACCGGAGCCGATATGTTGCGTTGCATCATTTTCGGATCGTTGCCGTGGCACCCTTTCTTCCACCACGGTGACAATGCTTCTTATCCTCTTATGTCAACCCTTTTAATAAATTGCATAAACTTTATCATGTCATCCGCATCATGTTAACAACACTAAAATGTTAATTGTTGTTGCTTTAATAATTATTAAACACGCTCATGGGGATTTTTCGGAGTTGTTGTTGTTATTTTCCGGCCTCATTTAAAATGCCTAAATAGTGTAGTTTTATTATGCTTCACCTCTTGCCATGTTACCAAACACTTAATCTTGTCTTGTAAATAACAAGGGTCAACTAAATAAATAAATGTGGTGTTTTGTCAATATGCAACTCGTTGCATATTGAGCTCCACTTAACTTGTAGTGTTGTTTGTGCATTTTGCCATGCCATGCATATTTAAACCGGACATGCATCATACTTGGATGTGCATCGTATGCCATGCTTATGATTGTGTGTTTACCGTGTTGTTTGCTTCTTTCCGGTTGCTTCTCTTGTTAGCTTCGGTTTCGTTCCGGAGTTGTGAGGATTCGCTCGACTGTTGCTCCTTCTGCTTCATGGATCCGTTCTTCTCCCTTGTGGAATCCCAGGCAAGATGATCATACCCTTGGATACCTTTACTACCATTGCCATGCTTAGTTGTCTCGATGCTATCGTTACATGTCGCGCTACCCATCTTTTATGTCAGCCTCTCCTTGTTGCCATGAAACCTCTAACATTTCAAACCTTCCTAGCAAAACCACTGTTTGGCTATGTTACCCGCTTGCTCAGCCTCGCTTGCTCAGTCCTTCTCATAGCGTTGTTAGTTGTAGGTGAAGTTAAAGTTCGTTCCAGGAGGGAACTTGTTGTTGGAATATCACAATATCTATAATTATTATTAACACACCTATATACTGGGCATGGGTGGAAGGCTTGGCCTTTTGCTCGGTGTTTTGTTCCACTCATGCCACCTTAGGCGCCGATAAACCGGCATTATGTTCCTTGATTTTGCGTTCTTTACACGATGGGTGAAATGGGGACCCCATGACAGTTCGACTTTGAATAAAACTCCTCCAGCAAGGCCCAACATTGGTTTTAATTTGCTCATAATAACAACTTAATTAATTAATTAAATTTGCATAGGGAGTTAGCGCTACCCGAGGATTCTTAATTCTACATAGCAGGGGGGGCCAGTGCTGATGGTGTTGGTCCCAAACGGGGGTTCTGCGGGGCCGCCTTGGGGAAACTCGAGGTATCTGGTATAACCTGTAGAATCGCCCATCCGGTCGTGGCCTGAGACGAGATACGCGCGGCTACTATCAGGGTGTCGGCACGCCAGGAGGTCTTGCTGGACTAGTTTTACCATTGTCGAAATGACTTGTGCTACCGGGATGCCGAGCCTGATCGGATTTTCCCTAAGATAAGGGGTGATGATATTATATTTATCACTTCAGCTAATCGTGAGACCTTGTGATGGGCTAAGTTGGGACACCCCTGCAGGGTTATGATCTTTCGAAAGCCGTGCCCGCGGTTATGTGGCAGATTGGAATTTGTTAATGTCCGGTTGTAGAAAACTTGACAGATGATCCGAAGTAAAACACACAACTGTGTGAGTAACCGTGACTGTCTCTTTTCACTTTGAGAAGAGAACACGGTGGGGTTATGTTTGACTCGTATGTAGTTAGGATCTTTAGCGATCACCACTTTTGCGACCGTTTGCGTAGATGCTCATCTTATTCTGGTACTCGTAAGTTAGCCACCATATTATGCTTAGCCGCTGCTGCAACCTCACCACTTTACCTCTTCCTACCCACAAAGCTTTGCTAGTCTTGTTACCCATGGTTATGGGATTGCTGAGTCCTCGTGGCTCACAGATACTACAACACCAGATGCAGGTTCAGCCGAGTTCGATGCAGGAGCTGGTTCAAGTTCTTCACTGGGAGCTCGATGAAGAGTTTGGCCGTATGTTTGTGACGTTTCGACGATCAGTAGTGGTTTCTACTAGGATTCGATCCTGACCTATGGCTTTATGTTGTTTTGGTATCTTTCTTTTGGATCTTCACCCGTAGTCGGGTTGTGATGTTTTGAATGATGTATTGCTTATGTATTGTATTGTGTGAAGTGGCGAGTGTAAGCCAACTATCTCCTTTTGCAATTTAATCCCTCTTTTACATGAGTTGTGCAAAGATACCAAACTTGAGATCATTCTAGGATGGGATTATACCTTTAAGTCGTGCCTCGACACGTAGGAGGTATAGTCCCATCCTGGGAATTACAAGTTGGTATCAGAGCCTTCTCCGACCTAGAAGCCCCCACTGATTGATCGAATCGTTGACGGTTGAGTCTAGGCACACACTGAAAATGTTTTGAGTCCTATATATATATCGGAGAGTAGGATTTCTTTTTCTTCTCATCTCTTTCATTCTGGTGAGGACCCCTCACGACTACTCTTGCCTCTTCTACTTTCAAAAATTGCACCAATTTTTTTTAGGATCTCGCGAGTATTGTTTGGATTGTTCCGATGTCTTTGTGACGAGAACATTGTTCTCGATGCCTCCTGTCATTAGGGGTTGTGGCAGTGTCCCGGGGAGTTGAGCTCCGAGGTGTTGTCGTCACAAATCCATCGCGGCAGTACTAGAATACTTAAGACGGCCGACATCGAAAACTCTCCTATGCGGTTAGTGGCAAGATAACCCCGACATCACCCAGTACTGGGGAGGTAGTTCGGGAGTATTGCCATAGCTTGTATAGTGGATGCGTTTCGAAAGTCCGAGGTAAACAGTTTCCGAGAAAGACTGGTTATGTGTTGAAGGATGGATACGCCTGGATGTAGGTTTAGAGTTGATTGCGCGGTGCTTCCCGTGTATCCCCAACACCTGATTGCATAACTGGAAACTTTTGGAAATCTATAGGTGGGTTCATCAAGTAGTTCTAGGCTTTCTTCCAACGAGTATACGATATGAAGTTCGGGGTTCTACATTGAGTGAAGTGGTTTATGGACTTGTTCTGATCGAGAGTTGCATCTTAAAGGGTCCTTGGCTATGCTGATCCGAGGATTGCAAAACCCTTTTGTAACACGTTCCATGAGCTTTCAGCACAAAGATGTCGAACGAAGCTTCTATCTTGTATTTGTTCTGTCTGCTCATTGTTACTTTTATTTATATTTTGTTCTTCCAAGTGGCTTCTCGACAAGTGATGTACCCGCGGAATTCATTCGTTCAATTCTCTGTTCGGATGATATTGTGAAGATTAGGCTGCTACACATCTATCCTTTGTTTTTGTTTTGATTCTGGTATTCGAGTTGCTTCGATGTCAAGTGTTGATTCCATACCTTTCCTATTCGGTGTTCTCATATTACTATGGGAGTGCTAATTCCTCTTGACCATCAAGATGGTCACGTTAAATCCTTTTTCAACCGGTGTGCCTTCTCTTCAAGTTATTCCATACAGACGCCGTTGAGAAATCTGACAATTTGTCTGTTTCATTCTTCCCAAGTTGTCTTTGTTTTCCCCACCCTCCCGCCCTTTTCTTTATGGAGCTGGAATTCTCAAATGAAGTATCCATTTTATTCATGTGATATTTCTTCATTCTTTTCCTTTAATGTTCTTATCCGGTGATTTATCGTGAAGATGCTCAAGAGCTTCAAGTTCATCATGCTTTTGTTCTCAAATTCTGCCGGTGGATGTAATTCAAGATTTCGATGTTGATCTTATCCTTTTCCTCTTTCCACAATGCTTTCTTATTCCGGTGCACCAATTAATCATTCTCCTCTTGCTATTCATATCCGGAGTGCTCAAGATTCATAATTCCATTCTTAATCAGTTCAAGCTATTTTTGAGGATTGTCATCTTATTCAAGCCATTTAATTCAACCGGTGCAATATCTCTTAAGCAATCTTTTCCAACGGTGATTTCTTTAGTGGGCCCTAACCCACAGGTTTTTTCCCAGGATCTTACCTGACTCATCCATTTTTCTCTGGAGTTATACTAAAATACTTTTCAAGCGTGACGTAAGAATGATTCCCATCAGTCACATGCCTTCTCCAAGATCGCTTTCAAATTCTTGTTCATCATTGGTTCAACCTTTTTAATTCTTCATTCCGGAGTGCTCAACAATTCTCATGGCATTTCTCGTCTTCACTCTCAACATTTCAAGATCGGAGAATAGTTTCTCTTAAATTTTGACCCGTTCTCTTGATGAGTTGTGATTCTAGCTTCATGCCATCCTCATAATTGTTTTCTATTGTGGGAATTGTTTTCATGTCCCTCAGAGCAATTCTTGAGTTCTTCTCATTGTGATCCTCCGAAGGCCATCATTTCAGAAGATTTTTTCGTTCTCAGTTTGCAACTGCCCTCCCAATATTCTTCATTGATGTCTCTTCGTTCGTCTCCATATTATTACGGTGGTTCTTTCAAGTTTACCTTTCCGTTGTTATCGTTTTAATTCACTCGTTCTTCTCATAATCCTACCGGTGGTTCGTTGAACATTATCCAAGCTTGTGCGAGATATCTCTTAATCCTTTCCAACGAGAATAAGTAGTATGCCAAATCCTTTGGTTGTCATCAATTTAAATTGGTGAAGGTTATGCATGACATAATTCTTATTCTTATTCCTTCAAGGTGATTTAATTCTTTTGTCTGGAGCTTGTTCATCATATCATATTCTTGGTCCTAAGTTGTTCATCTTGTTTTCCGGAGCTCCAAGTTATTCCAATTATCATTTCAAAGCTCCGTCTAATTCATCGCAGGCCTTGAATCTTATTCTTTTCATCTTTCACTTCTCATGCTTCCTTACCGGAGTTCACATGGTGGTTCATCATCATTTAATTCATCCTCGAAGTCTTCATCAAGATTCTTGTTGGAGCTCAAGCATTCTTCATCATGCTTTCCAATTGCAATCCTTTCTACCTTATCTTTTTAGATGGTGTTATGTCATTCTTGTCAATTCCTTCATGTTTCATGATTCACGAGTTATCGAGAATGGGATATTTAAAACCATCATTTTCCTTGTTCAGGAGATCTTTCCAACCATTCAATTTATTTGTTGGAGTTATCCTGGGTTATATTTCACCTAAAAGCTTTCTTTGAGAATTGTTGCTAATTATGGTGCTTATAAATGACCCAAGTTCTTCATTTATCATTCCGGCGAAATAAGTTTATCGTCTCCTTGATTGATCTCAATCCAATTAAATGTTTCCGTTAATGGCTGGTTGTCACTTCATAATTTTGAGATGAATTCCATAAGCCCACAGCGAGATTATTCTTTTCGTTGTTGATTTTTCCAACAACTCCGTTCAACCTTCTTCGTAAGGATGCTCTTTCAAATTCAATTTTGAGAGATGTTGTCATTTTCTTCTCCGTTCTTTCTTCCCAACGATGTTGCTTCTATTCTTCATTCCGGAGGCATTGTGATGACGATCTCTTTGACCATCATCTCGTTTTTATCAAGATCATATTCTCCCTTGCTTGTCTATTTAACCGGAGTGTTGTATTCTTCATTCAAGTTCCGTCATCTTATCTAGTTTTTGCCTATCTTTTAACCGGAGTGCTGTCCAAATTCTGTCTTTCTTATTCCTTGGCTATACCATTGCGACTTCATATTCTTCCGTCATCCGTGAGCTCTTGTTTCATGTC
This sequence comes from Secale cereale, assembly GCA_902687465.1. Classification (NCBI taxonomy): domain Eukaryota; kingdom Viridiplantae; phylum Streptophyta; class Magnoliopsida; order Poales; family Poaceae; genus Secale; species Secale cereale. The sequence goes on from LR738714.1 coordinate 298,677,574, forward strand.
TTTCAACCTTCAAGGTTCTCTTAATGCTCCTTGTTCCTCTTTTCTAACGGAGTTTTCATATTCGTTCATCTCCGTTGCATTCTTTCTTTCAAGATTGTTCAACCTCTCAAGGTTCTTTGGTTTCACTCGTCTGTCAAAGAAGCAACTTTGTTTTACCCCTTCCTTTTCCGTTTTTACCCGGTGATATCTCTAGGATCTCGGGTCGAGATCCTCTGTTAGTGTGGGAGAGTTGTGACGCCCGAAGACCGACGTCCCAGAAGATTAAAGAAGATTCCAGATGTTCCGGGTTGCCCGTGTGTTCTTTGTGCTTGTGTTATTTATTTTTGCATTGCATCATGTCATCATGCCATCATGTCATATTTTATTTTGCGTCTCAACCTAAATAAATCGTGTGGGCATTCGGTCCATTTAAATCGAGGGAAGGATGACTTCTCTTTATAACTTATAAAAGTCTCTCAATATTTAGGGAGCTATATAATAAATATTCCATTCGTTGGAATTAACCCAACACACTTGCATATTATTTCCCCATGTCTATTTCACTTCGAGCTTCTCCTTCCAAACCTTGCCAATAATTCTTTTCCCGTTTTTCGAGGTCCTTCCAAAAACCCTCCAGCCATTTTAATTAAATTCCTTGCATTTTTGCGAGTCTAGGGAATTTATCCCCATGCACAAATTCCTCCCCTACCTTCTCTTTCTTTTCTTTCTCTTTTCTATTTTGTTTTAAAAGGGAAATAAGGAAGAGAGCCTAGCCTTTTTTCCTCCCTCCTAGGCCTAATGGGCTTCAGCCTCCATTTCCTTCTCCTCTAGCGGCCCATCCTCCCTCTGCCTCTTGGGCCCATTCCTCTGGCCCACTCCGGCCTCAGCCGATCTCTCCTTCTGGCCAGTTGAGGCCCGACCACTCCACCGAAACCCTAGCCGCATCGCTCTTCTCCCCTCATCGCTCCTTTCCCTCACAGCGCCGCCACCCCTCGACCCCTCTCCCTCTCGCGCCTCTCCCAGATCCCGATTCCCTCGCCTCGAGCCCCCTCGCCCGCACTCTTCTTTCCTCTCGTCCCCTCTGCTCGCGAGCGACCCCAGCGCCTCTCGATCCCGTCGCTCCTCCCAGTCCTCTCCCGTGCCGCCTCCTCATCTCGCGTGCCCGCGACCCTCGCCCCTGGCGCCCCGCAAGATGGCCGAAGCCCGGCGCCCCCGACGTCCTTCCTCCGGCGCCAGGTCGCCCGCGAGGCCGAGCGCCCTCGAGCCGCCCTCCCGTCGGCCGGCGAGGAGCCGCTGCCCGAGCGCCCTCCTTCACCGCGCCGCGCAAGCCGCGGGTCGCCCAGGACCCTCCTCCTCTTCGACCTCCGTGCGCCTTCCTCCGGCCGTGGCCGACTCCAGCAGCAAGGCCGCGCCGTGGCCAGCCTCCTCCACGCCATGGACGCCGCCTGCCGTCATGCTCCTCCTCGCCAGCGCGAGCTCTACTCCTCCACAGCGCCAAGATGCGCCCCGTCCTCCCCGTCCTCGAGCCGCCCGTCCTCGTCGCCAAGACCGTGCTGCCTCATTTGTTGTTTCGTGTTGCCATGTTGTTTTGTTGCTACTGTTGTTCGCCAAAACCTTGCTGCCCTTGTTGTTTCCAAGTTCAAAACGAGGGAACCAAGTCTGTCAAGTACACGACGTCGATGCGGCAAGTACCACGACGACCCTCGAAGAGCTCGGATCCGTCAAGTTACACTACCGTCGCCGAGACCAAGTTCCACTACGTCCACGACGACCTTATGACAAGTACCACGACGACCGAACGGCTACGATGACAAGTGCATCTACGAACGGGAACGCCTACACGACGACACTACACGACGCGTCAAGTACCCCTTCGGATGCGTCAAGTTCGACTACACGGCGTTATGTCAAGTACCCCTACGATCGCGATGCAACAAGTACCTCGACGACATGTACAACTACGACTCGAGACGAGACCGACATGAACCCCTACGACAAGTACCTCTCCGAACGGGATGTGAACGACTACACGTGTACCTTTACGTGAACAACTACTTCCTCTTCGGAAACGTGAACGACTCCTTCCTCTACGATCTCGAACCCCCC
>LR738714.1:298679753-298720433 GCA_902687465.1 Secale cereale
CCCCCCCCCCCCCCGAAACGCACGCTTCGAAGGTATACCGGGATGACCCGTGGATGCTTGTTGTGGTTGTATGAAATGTTTGCCCTTGTGTGCACCGTGCCCGTTTCATCTTTTGTTGTGTTCCTCGGTTGCCTCGTCGCCGACCCGTGGGAACCCGGCAACGGGATCACCCCACTTTCATCTCGTTTGGTTCGTTCTCCGTCATCTTTTGCACCGGACTCTCAACGAGTTACCGGAGCCGATATGTTGCGTTGCATCATTTTCGGATCGTTGCCGTGGCACCCTTTCTTCCACCACGGTGACAATGCTTCTTATCCTCTTATGTCAACCCTTTTAATAAATTGCATAAACTTGATCATGTCATCCGCATCATGTTAACAACACTAAAATGTTAATTGTTTTTGCTTTAATAATTATTAAACATGCTCATGGGGATTTTCCGGAGTTGTTGTTGTTATTTTCCGGCCTCATTTAAAATGCCTAAATAGTGTAGTTTTATTATGCTTCACCTCTTGCCATGTTACCAAACACTTAATCTTGTCTTGTAAATAACAAGGGTCAACTAAATAAATAAATGTGGTGTTTTGTCAATATGCAACTCGTTGCATATTGAGCTCCACTTAACTTGTAGTGTTGTTTGTGCATTTTGCCATGCCATGCATATTTAAACCAGACATGCATCATACTTGGATGTGCATCGTATGCCATGCTTATGATTGTGTGTTTACCGTGTTGTTTGCTTCTTTCCGGTTGCTTCTCTTGTTAGCTTCGGTTTCGTTCCGGAGTTGTGAGGATTCGCTCGACTGTTGTTCCTTCTGCTTCATGGATCCGTTCTTCTCCCTTGTGGAATCCCAGGCAAGATGATCATACCCTTGGATACCTTTACTACCATTGCCATGCTTAGTTGTCTCGATGCTATCGTTACATGTCGCGCTACCCATCTTTTATGTCAGCCTCTCCTTGTTGCCATGAAACCTCTAACATTTGAAACCTTCCTAGCAAAACCACTGTTTGGCTATGTTACCCGCTTGCTCAGCCTCGCTTGCTCAGTCCTTCTTGTAGCGTTGTTAGTTGCAGGTGAAGTTGAAGTTCGTTCCAGGAGGGAACTTGTTGTTGGAATATCACAATATCTATAATTATTATTAACACACCTATATACTGGGCATGGGTAGAAGGCTTGGCCTTTTGCTCGGTGTTTTGTTCCACTCATGCCACCTTAGGCGCCGATAAACTGGCATTATGTTCCTTGATTTTGCGTTCCTTACACGATGGGTGAAATGGGGACCCCTTGACAGTTCGACTTTGAATAAAACTCCTCCAGCAAGGCCCAACATTGGTTTTAATTTGCTCATAATAACAACTTAATTAATTAATTAAATTTGCATAGGGAGTTAGCGCTACCCAAGGATTCTTACTTCTACATAGCAGGGGGGGCCAGTGCTGATGGTGTTGATCCCAAACGGGGGTTCTGCGGGGCCGCCTTGGGGAAACTCGAGGTATCTGGTATAACCTGTAGACTCGCCCATCCGGTCGTGGCCTAAGACGAGATACGCGCGGCTACTATCAGGGTGTCGGCACGCCGGGAGGTCTTGCTGGACTAGTTTTACCATTGTCGAAATGACTTGTGCTACCGGGATGCCGAGCCTGATCGGATTTTCCCTAAGATAAGGGGTGATGATATTATATTTATCACTTCAGCTAATCGTGAGAGCTTGTGATGGGCTATGTTGGGACACCCTTGCAGGGTTATGATCTTTCGAAAGCCGTGCCCGCGGTTATGTGGCAGATTGGAATTTGTTAATGTCCGGTTGTAGAAAACTTGACAGATGATCCGAAGTAAAACACACAACTGTGTGAGTAACCGTGACTGTCTCTTTTCACTTTGAGAAGAGAACACGATGGGGTTATGTTTGACTTGTATGTAGTTAGGATCTTTAGCGATCACCACTTTTGCGACCGTTTGCGTAGATGCTCATCTTATTCTGGTACTCGTAAGTTAGCCACCATATTATGCTTAGCCGCTGCTGCAACCTCACCACTTTACCTCTTCCTACCCACAAAGCTTTGCTAGTCTTGTTACCCATGGTTATGGGATTGCTGAGTCCTCGTGGCTCACAGATACTACAACACCAGATGCAGGTTCAGCCGAGTTCGATGCAGGAGCTGGTTCAAGTTCTTCACTGGGAGCTCGATGAAGAGTTTGGCCGTATGTTTGTGACGTTTCGACGATCAGTAGTGGTTTCTACTAGGATTCGATCCTGACCTGTGGCTTTATGTTGTTTTGGTATCTTTCTTTTGGATCTTCACCCGTAGTCGGGTTGTGATGTTTTGAATGATGTATTGCTTATGTATTGTATTGTGTGAAGTGGCGAGTGTAAGCCAACTATCTCCTTTTGCAATTTAATCCCTCTTTTACATGAGTTGTGCAAAGATACCAAACTTGAGATCATTCTAGGATGGGCTTATACCTTTAAGTCATGCCTCGACACGTAGGAGGCATAGTCCCATCCTGGGCATTACACATAACAAGATGCCTCCTAATATGAGTGCAAAAACCACCATCATGAAGAGCACACTGAGTAGATCAAAATGCATAAATTACACATCACCATAGGAACAACATGCACAAAGATACAAGTCACACAAGGTGCATATGCAGTGTTTGATAACAGGGACTTAGTCAAAATTACAACCTCGTGGAAAACGGGATGGGATGGTTCCTGATGGGTGTTTGGTTCGGTGGTCAGGTGGATCCCCGGGACAGGGCCGTCCCAGCGGGGTTTGGCGACGGGACTGACCGAGGGCGTCGGCGGGCAGGACGTCGGGGCCGAAGTTGGGGTCGACGGCAGCGGGGCGACGCACGACAGCCAGATCCGGGCAGCGCTAGCCCGGTTCTGGCCGGAGGTGAGGCAGGGGCCATGACAGAGGGCGGCGCAGGGCGGACTCCGGCGAGGTGCTAGAGAAGCGGGCGTTGCGCGCGGGCCGGAGATGGCAGATCTGTTCGGCGGCGACCTCGAGGAGGCGAGCGGGACAGAGGTAGGAGAAGGCTTGGGGGTAGGGTTCGGTCATTTTTGGAAGGGGAATGTCTATATAGAGACAGAGGGGCTAGGTTAAGGGGATTAGTCCGTTTTCGGACCGTTTGATCTCGATCGGACGGTCCGAAACGGAGGGATGGTCTAGGTGGGTTAGTGGGATGGTTTAGTGGGCTGTGTAGGAGGTTGTGGGCTGCGAGGGAGAAGAGAAGTGCAGCCCATCACGGGTTTCCGGATACCTAAAACGTCCGACGTTTGACCGGCTATATTGCTGCTATATGTTTAACGGTTGGGCTATCAAACGAGCTCCGAATGCGACAAAATTTGGCACGCGGTCTACCTACAATATAATAAGACAGCACGCCAACTTTCACCACATTCCAAGAGCATTTTATGCCACTTATAAAATAATATTTCGGAGATGCCGCGGGTGCGTGCGAGTGTGTCTGGGCTCAGAACGGTCAACAGAGAGAACATGGGATCAGGCAACTACAAACAGATGCAAGTTTTGAAAAGGATGAAGGCACGAGTGCCGATGTGATGCAAATGATGCGATGATGAATGCGACAAACTAACGAAAGACAAAGCGACAACGGGAATACATGGAAGGGATCTGGAGCATCGGTCTCGGGGCGTCACAGCAAATAACACGAGGGGGAAAACGAGAGAAAACACTCAAATTGACTTGATCCAATCACACATGTGCTAGATCCAAACACACATGAAGATCACAAAGATCCAAACCCAACACAAGAGGGTACAAAGGGTAACTAGTTCATCCCAATCCTTGAAGGAGTTGAGGTCTTGAATCCAAGATGGATCTTCCCACAAGGGGGTCTTGAATCCACTTGGGGGATCTTCTCCTAGGAGGCCTTGGTATCTAATGGACTAGGGGCACAAGTGGATGAGAAAAGAACTATCTCAATGAGCTATCACAATACTAACCCTAGATGGAGAGAGGAGAGGTCTATTTATAATCTTAGTGCTAGTTGGGGCGAATTGGATGGGTACATGGGCGTTCAACCCGTTCACTGTGCGCAGACAGGTGCCGGATGTCCGGGCTGGGGGCCGGAAATCCGGCGGCTCACGTCGGGCCGGATGTCCGGGCTGGCAGAGGCCGGCTTCGGTGGCGTTCTATGATGAAGGGCCGGATATCCGGGCAGACGCCGGATGTCCGAGGCCTAGCCGGATGTTCGGGCCATGTAGCAATTGCTGGGCTGCTACTGTTGTAGACATCTTCAGGGGCCGGACGTTCGGGTCCTGGGTGCTGTCTTCGGTTCCTTTCAATGGTCCTCTTCATCCATGTATTTGGGGACTTGTCCATCAACATGAGCATCTTCGAGAGGGTCTTCTTGGTACCTAAGCACACATACCATTCCGGATTTAGGTAGTAGCCATGTCTCAAGTGGGTCATATGGAATATCACTAAGGAGAGATGTCACCTCGGTCTCGAGATCTCTAGTACGTGCTCGTGTCATCGGTTCACTTGGCACTTTTATAGGCGAAGGATGATCCATGGGGATGACCGAAAGATGATCCACATCATTTCCCCCCTTGGGAAAGATCTGACCTCGGATCGAAAACCTCATCACCATGGTAGGGAGAGAGATCCTTGACGTTGAAGATGTCGCTCGCGGTGTACTTGTCGCGTGGTATGTCAATCTTGTATGCATTGTTGTTGTAGCGTGCGAGCACCATGAAGGTCCTATCGGCTCGTGGCAGTATCTTGGACTTGAGCAATGGTTTGAGTCTGCTGAGATGATATGGCCTGAAGGAACAACAAATATTTTGAGTTTGAAATGGTTTGAGATCAACACAGCCAACTTGAGTATTAGAACATACTTGTTCCTGTAGAACCTCCAACACTGAAACATTCTGCTCATACACATGTGTTGTGGTAGATGCAGCCACACTAGTGCTAGCAGTTTCCTTGCTAAATACAAATAGAGATAAGCCACACTAGTTGCAGCAAAATATAGACCAAAACATGATAATGAATTGTACCTTTGGTTTGCACAAAATCTTCCTCTTCACTGGAAGCTTTTTCTTGGTTGCTTTTGTTGCTGGTTGACCAGCTCCAGCTTGAGCAGCAGGTGTATCTTCACTAGATGGTGTTGCTTCAGCAGGTGCATCTTCACCAACATGTGCTGCTTGACCAATTGCATTTTCACCAGTTGCTCCTGTTGGACCCCTTCCTAGCTGAGGGCACTTTCTCTTGTTGTCTCCTTATGTATTGCAAACACTTCAATGGCCTACAATTCCATGTCTACTCATTCTTCTTCCCTCCTCCTCCTCGACAAGGTTCTTTTTTCTTTTTGTACTAGGCCTTCCAACAACTTTCTCATACCTTGGTGGTTTAATTGCAACACCATTAGTTTCGGGCCAATCTTTAGGATCTCTAGTTGGCATTATGACATGACCATAAGCTTTCTTAAATGCAGCTATGTTGTAGCAATGTGACACCACTTCTTCAGGTTTAATTCTATCATGCCTTAAACAAGAAATACCATGTCTACATGGAATTCCTGTGAGCTGCCAGTATTTGCATGTACACAACATATTAAGTATGTCGACAATATACTGTCTAGTCAAACCTTTGACTTTGAAAATCCCCCTTCCAGCAGGATATGCAATGCAGTTATTAGACATCTCTATCTGCTTGTCCAGTTTCTTCCTTATCTTTGGACATATAGTCCCACATCGCTCCTCTGCCTCCTTGTTTTTGCTGTAATATCTAGTAGTCATCTGATCCTTGATCTTTTCTAACATAGTAATAATGGGCAGCTCTCTAGCATCAAGGATGCACCTGCATAGTAAATTATGTGATACTATGTTAGTTATCTACCAACTCACAATTAGAGAGATCATTCAAATAATTAAAGACAGAGGATAACTGACCTGTTGAACACTTCACAATTATTATTCTGAAGTAGGTCACACATAGGAAGTTCTCCAAAATAAGCTTTGCACAATGTACTAGGATTAATTGCCTCCAAATACTCATATCCCTCCTGGGTCAACTATTTCATCTCTGCCATTCTTGCAAGCCAATCTGCCCTAGTGGTGGCCCTTGCAATTTGCCACAATTTGTTTTTCAGGATATCCCCTTTCCAGTTCTTGGCAAAGTTCCGATGTAGATACCTTACACAAAATCTATATTCAACATCAGGGAAAACAACTTCTACTACATTGATCAACCCCTGCACTCACATACAAATACAACTAGATTACCAAACAAACACACGAAGACACAAATAATAAAGGAAGTGTGCATTATGTACCAACATACCTTTTGCCTATCACTCATCAGTGTCCATGGGGCAATGTTCTGTATGTGAAGTTCCTCTTTTAATGTGTTCAAAAACCACTTCCATGTGTTCTTGTCCTCAACTTCTACTACACCTATGGCAATAGGGAAGATACAATCATTGGGATCAATTCCAACAACAGTCAACATAATTCCCCCATATCTAGTCTTCAGGTGACACCCATCAATGCATATGACATGTCTACAACTTGCTAAAACCCCTCTTTTGGCAGCATCTAGTGACATGTACAGGCTCTCAAACTTCCCATCCTTAATTGTTAGAAACATGCAGCTCCCAGGATTAGCTGTTCTTATTTCTTCTGCATAGTCCCATAGCATGTCATATTGCTTCAGTCCATCTCCTTTTATTTGCTTCAGTGCAATCCTTCTGGCTCTTGACAGTTTGCTCCTTGTTGTGGTCATATTAATATCAAGTTGCACTATCCTTGCAAAGTCCTGAAGTGACATTTTCTCATCTGCCCTGAATTTTTCCAAATATTTGTTTGCTAAGTATCTTGCAGTAAACTATTGCAGTTCCCATCCTTTGAGCATGTGTGTTCTCCAATGTATTTCTTCACCACAAAGCTCTTTGTCCCGCTGACAGGTGCAGCACCTGTCAGGTGCAGCAAACAAATACCAATGACAACCCTCCACACAATGAGCCCTAACTCTCTGCTTATCATTCTTAAGATATTTGGTATGCACTCTATTCTGCACAATGTACTCCGGTATTGCTCCTCTAAGCTCAATGACTGATAGAAACACCATGCCAATGTGGAAATCAAGTTCCTTCATGTTCTCAGGCCTGAATATTTTAAGCTTTACTTTCTTCTTCTTTTTCTTGTGTCCATGTTTATCCTTCACTTCAACTTCTTCTTCAGATTTAACATCCTCAATATCTGAATCATTGAATTCAACCAATTCTTCTGAATCATAGTCACTATCATCAACCCACTCTGATTTCCTCTTCTTTTTCTTCTCATGCTTGTCATCAACCCATTCTGCAAACAGATCATCATCATCCTTCTGAACTTCATTGTCAGAGTCAACCCACTCCGAGCCACTACTACTGTCATCAATTTCTTGCTCATGCACTTCCACTCTTTCTCTTATCTTATTTGTTCTCTCCTTTTGTGCATCTGTCTTATCCCCAGTCACACTGCTGCTGGCCACATGTGCTTCATTTAGCATGCCCTTCACAACTTTGGTCTTTAGTTTAGGACTATTCCCGATATGCAAATTAACACCATGTTTTGTTGGACTCAACACTGGTGGAAGCTATGTAGATCCAATGATGCACACATCATCAAAGCCTATGTTACTAGTTAATTATTTGTGATCAACATATAGCTAAAAAGCTCTGGAACTTAGGAACAACATCAGTCATGCTAAGTGTGTCTATATCCCTGTCAACAATTCGCAGTCCTGTATCCAAATTCATACCAGGAAGCAGCCAATAAACATTACATTGGGCCATATCATATCCTAACTGCACCAGAAAGTCCTTGATCCAAAGTGGAGACCATGTCTCAACTTCACATCCATCAAAATAGTCAACTTTTCCATCAATATAAGACTTGTTCGACCCAAATCCACAAAACAGTCCACCATAATTGATTTCAAAAGAAAACACTTCTTCATTTGGTCCTATCATTACAATGGAAACAATTTTTCAAATTTCAGCTGATGTATTGCAGCGAAAAAATTACAAAAAACAGTGGTCTTTTGGAATTTAGAACTGAAACCCTAACCCTAACCCTAACCTCAAATCAGAGCATGTGGTTTCGGAATCCTGAATGTGACAGTGCAAATCGAAGTAAATCATTGACTATGGCACATTTATGGCAGATTAGAAGCACTACAATAGAAGAGGAACAACAAGATTAGGGTTCTTACCATAACATGGAGGAGGATCGCCCACTGGCCGCCGCAGAGGGGGCATCTTCACGAACAACTGCTCGGATTAGCTTCCAGACCACCTTCAGTCGTCGCCGCATGGAGGAAATCGTTGCCACACAAAGGAAATCATCGTCGGTGTGGATCGCCTCCAGTGTCGCCGCCAGAGTAGCCCCGAAAGAGGAGGTGGGGGCGCCAATGAGAGGGGAACATATCGGGGGGCTAATTGCAAAGTTTCTGGCCTGGCGGTTGGGCCCTCTGTCAATGTGGCGTGGGTCAATGCGCCATGCGGGCAGGTCAACGAGCGCTAATGAAAAAAAGGACATCCACCGAACCACTAACTAAATAATTGGGACCTAAAGGTGCATTTTCTAAGAAATAGGACTAAAGTGACACAACGACAAAACTTATAGGACCTCCAGTGCATTTAACTCTTACAATTCAAAGTTTACACACAAAATTAAACAAATTTTCCTTTGCAAGCAAAAGAACAGTAGCAAGCCATCAATTGTTCAACATGGCAGCCTCCACATCTTGATTTTTCATGAAGAGTCGAGCACAACTTCAAGATCAGTTGGGGGAAATACCTATATGAGATCACACACATAATTAAAAACTTGGAAATTATGCACATTATTTAGTATTAGCAATGATGAAGTACTTCACCTCTTGATTGTTTCGAAGACAAGTCCAAAAGCTTATTGCATTACCATTATTATCATGTACACGAAAACAATTTAGTATTAGTGAACATCTAAACAAACATGACATAAAGATCAAAATGAATTATTATACTAAGTGTGAGCGTGCACGCATACACATCTTTATATATGTTTCGCATCCAATCTTGTGAGCACATTAGAGCTTTTAACATTTTTGGAGTCACTTAGAACTCTACCACTTGTGTTGAATGTTTATCTTGAAGCAACACGCTGGCCGTAACTGCAAATATGTCACAGTGATAGCATACGCAAAGTAGGATAACGTGTTCCAACCATTTCCCACCAATCTAACACATTTAAATTTTCTTTTGGAAGTGGAACTAACTCATCTTCCAAGTAGTGGTATAACTCAGATTTCATCCTAAAAGTTGTTGGCCTTTTTTGAGCAACACGTGCATTGGAGAGCCACATAAGGTCGGGGCTTACATTGAAGAACAAGAGGAAGAAAAGTCGAATTCATTACCCTCCTTCTCAAGATTGTATGCCTTTAAGAATTGCCATAACTTGGTAACAAAATTTGCCACGTTAAACTTCATTTTTGCATCAAGGTTCAAGAATTGTAGCCATGCCCATTAAACTTGAAATATCAGTCCACTTTGTTAAATTTCCGTGTCATGCTAGCAGACATGGCTTATATCATAACATTGTCGCATGTCTGTCAGGACCGGTTTTCCGGGATATTAATTTCCCAGTAAATGGCCCTTGTGCTCACCAGCCCCAGGATTACTGTTAGCTGATGAGACACAATCTTGATACAGAAATTCCAAGCAAGAGATAAAATATGTAGTACAAGACCATTCTGGTCCATGAGTACAACAAAAGGTCTCTAATGGTTGATGGCGGAAGCGGTCTGTGGATCATCAGTGTCTATGGGACTCCATTTCCCACAGGAACAGCTGACCTGGATAACTCCTATCTTCGCGCGTCTGCTATCTCCTTTGCCTAGGTTTCGGGGCTGTCGTCGTAGAGCTCCTCTCCAAGCAAGAAATCTGGCCAAGACAATAGCCAGGGACAATCCTGTGAGTACTTTGAATGTACTCGCAAACATCATGAAAACAAGTATAACATAGCAGGTGATAATCATGCACTGAAATAATCCAAGATCACTTAGTCAGTCCCGAAGTAAAATTCATGATGCACATGAGCAGGTCATTTGTATTAAACAGGAATAAGCAATCAGAGAATGAAGATGAAATAAACCGATCGGGTGTCTGAAGCGACGCCTCGAAAGGATAATAATGTAAAGCATGCCTCAGTCGGGCGTCTGAGCGACGCCACATAAAGGGCTTATAAGAAAAATAAATCACATGCGTGCCACAGTCGGGCGTCGGAGCGACGCCACCTAAAGGGCTTATAGGGAAAATAAATAATCAACATGCCACAGTCGGGTATCTGAGCGACGCCACATAAAGGGCTTATAAGGAAATTAAATAACAAGCATGCCACAGTCGGGCGTCTCAGCGACACCACATAAAGGGCTTATATAACAAAAATCACAATGAGTATTCTGGAGGTAGAACCATCCTAAGGATACTCAATAATTCAACAACAATATAAATAGTTAGTCCACAATAATAATAATCACAATCATCATTCGTCACGCGTCAAGATCAATATTCTGGTTTAGAAGTTTTCCTCCGAAGACCGACACTAAGACCGACACTTGACCCATCCCAGACTGAAATCCTTAACCGCGGATACGGCTATTCGAATAGATATAAACTCTGCAGAGGGTGTACTCTTTACCCACGAGTAACGGATTCCTTTAGTCCACCAGGACTAATTCCGCTTACGGTCTTTGAATTGAAAACACACCCAACCAGCACACACCAGCTTAACTTACCGGTGCCTGGAATCACCCACGACACCTGTTAAGCAAAACTCTAAGTGGGGAGGCTACAACCTCGATTAGCATGGGATCAAATTTATATCGCGCGCTACTAAGGGGTGCCCCCCTCTCGGCCCCAACCGGAAACACCCATGCCCCCGGACCATGTGGCATGCCTACCGGATGCACCCGGTATCTTCCACCATGGCCTCTCTGTACGGTGTGTGCCAAGAAAGGGGTTGACAACTTACTGAACCGTACCCTGCCCGCGGCAGGGACAAGTGGTAGTACGAAAACAAGCATGGGGGTTACTGGAACAAGACTCGATCTATGGTCGACTCAGGAGGCTTACGTGTTCCCTGCATGGTTAGCACAACATATACTTTTCACAGTTTTCCTGACAGGGTCACCACTCATCATGCCCCATCATGCCTCACGGCACATCCTCGCCACAACGAGATGTCCGTCACGTGGTTGTGTTCACCGGAACACCATCCTCCTTCGGACTCCATCCGAACTGTCACCAGGCACATGTGGCATGAGAAGTGGCTACTGTCACCAATGTCACACATATAACAGAAAGGATTTTCACCATATGATGATATGCATGAGTATGACTACCACATGAAATAACGCTACTCCATTTTAGCATATTGATGGAGTTCATATGTTCTAGCAAACAACACACAACTTATGTCATAATGGAGTTCAAGATGCTTGCCTTCAAGGTGCAGAGAGGTGAGGTGCACCCCAAAACTTTTGAAAGTTTTGATCTTCCCTCCAATTCCTAATTTTGAAAATATGCAAATTAACACATAATCTAAAAACAGTACAAAAAGTTGTCATAATTATTTTTGAAATAATTCTTAAAATAAACTAGGTGAAATTTGAGAGAGGTAGGAAAAAGAATCAACTCATTTGGAGTTTTATTTAAAAAGATATGCCCAGTCAAAGATGTGGTCAACTCTGGTTTTAAAATAAAAACTGAAAAAGAAAACGGTTCGGTCTGACTTACGCTTTCCTGAACGAGAAGGCGTACTTACAGAAGTGCGCCTCCACTTAGGACGAGCTGGAGCGGTGCTGACTCACCGACAAGCGGGGCCCGCGCTGTCAGGTTCATCTCCCTCCTCTCGCGCGCACTGGTACAGAGACAGAGGCGAGTTCCCGCGGTGATCCCCGGCGACACAAGTCACCATTCGACGTGCTCTTGATATGGGGATGATCGGGAGGAGGCACCGCATCCATCTGCGGTGGTTAGAAGCGCGGGGGAGCTCGAGGGTGAGAGCACCTTCCTCCATGGCGGAGGGGAAGCTTCGGGCCTCGGGGAATTTTTCCTACGGTGGTCTTAGGCGGGAAGAGGGAATGGGGACGGGTCCTCTGCATCTGAGGGACTCGGTTGGAAGGCACTAGGCAAGGGGAAGAGCAGTAGGGGGCTCCAGGTTTGACCACGACGGTGGTGGCGGAATCCTGACCGGAGGCGGGGAGGAAGACCACTACCAGCCGTTTGGTGGCTTGGAGAGGCTCTAAGGGAGAGGCGGGGCGCTGCGCCATGCTGGGGAAGCAAGGAAGAGGCCCTTTTATAGGCGCGTGATGTCGGTTCCGCGGCTTCCCGTGGATAAGCACGGCGGCGGCGATGGCGGTTCGTCGCCTCTGTAGCCGGGGCGACGTGGCGGAGCTCTGGGAGTGTGCCAGGAGCTAGAGGACAAGCTGCGACTGCTCCAGGGGCTAGCTGGCGCGCGGGGATGGTCTGGGCGGCGCCGGCCACAGCAGAGACAGCAGTCGGCGGCTGTGGCAGCTTGCGGAGGAGGCGAGGAAAGGCTGCGGTGCTCGTGAACGAAACAGGACTGACCTTGGCGCTATGCTGCGTGCGGCAGAGGGCTGGGATAAGCTCGGGGGTTGGTGAGGCGGCTCGGGCAGGCGCGTGCAAAACGCACGCTCTGCTCGTGCTCTCGGCATGCCCACCACATGCTCGACGAAAAGCTAGGGCGACCCAAATTGCTCTGGTGCTGTTGGAACTACCCAGGGTTAGGTTAGTGGGCATAAGGAGGCTAGGGGACATGCTGTTTTGGCACAGAAAGCAACTCCATAATGCAAACTAAAAACCATGCCAATTCTGTCCAGGCGCACAAGGTGCTCGACAGAATGCCATGGGCATCTAGAGATCTCTTCTGGTGGCCAACAACTCCAGGTTGGGGTCTCTTTAGGTGTAGGTGATGGTGGCAAGGTTAGTTTGGCAAAAACCAAAAACTTGTTAGTGCAAGTCTTTGAGAAAACCAAATCTGGACAGAAAATGTAGGCTATTATTGCATGGACCAAATTTATTCAAATGGGTCCAATCTCCTGGACTTAAGGGTTTGGTAGCAAGCACTAATAGCATGAAAGATCCCAAGATCACTAGAGGAATTTAAAGTAGGGTTGCAGTGCAAAACACCAAACTGGACCAGAATGAAAAAGATGATGTTTTGCTCAAAATTTATAAAACACAAAGCTGGATTTTTGCATAAAAATGAGTTATATGCATCTACTGTCATCTCCAAATTTTTGGTGGAATTTTTAAAGAAATATTTAAATAGGTTGCAGTGCAATGGGAGCCCTTGAAAGAATGGAAAAGCCATTTTAAAAGAATTGATGCTTGGCAAAAGTATTATAAAAATGCTTCCACTTGCATACCCAACAAAAATCAAATGTTTTAAGAAAGCATTCAAGCCCCTCAATATTATCCAAAAGTTTCAGATAAGAGGGAAAAATTTAAAAATCCAGGGAAAAGAAGCAGTTCTGAAATTAATAGAAAAGCCAGAAAATAGTAAATAAATCTTTCTGACAAAATTCTAATTAATAAAACAAGATTAAATTTTTGGGGTGTTACAACACTACCCCCCTTAAGAAAAATCTCGTCCTCGAGATTTGCTAAGAACGTAAGTTGCAAAAATTATTACTCGTACCACGCGGTAACCGTTACCTGAAAACAGATACACCACACGCATGATAGGACGGGGCTATAGAAAAATCGCTGACCAGCGTGCAGCTGTGGTATACTAGGGAGGTAATTGGTTAGGTGATAAAAGCGCGCGGGGTCTGCATTAAGTGCACGTGGTCTGCGAGTCATATAATGAGAGGGCATGCAAAACAAATTTTTATTAAGGAAAACATTTTTCATGGCAGTGGTTTTTTTTTAAGAAAAACCTTACTATGAAATTTGCTATAATTAAAAACAATCAATTTATTTGTAATCACAAACAACAACTTCAACCAATGCAATATACTAATACAGAAAGTTTTTAAGCACAACACAGCTATCACAGCAAGCAGTCAATTCCTACACAAACTGATATAACCATGGTGCTGACGGTTCACGTAATAAGCCATACTTCGCGAGGAATTATTCCCTGCAGTGCGATATATCCTTCGCCTACTGGGAGTGGATGGGGAACTCACAAAATGTGTCTCTCTCTTAGTCTGGCCTCAGGGGTCTACTAATAGCGACTATGGTTTTATACGGCAAGGGTCTGGAGAAAGTCCATCATTTGCTGGGTCAAGCGTTCTCGAGCGATGAGATAGTGCACCAGCTTATCGGACCTTTCTCTTTTCAGGTGTAGGGAAAGGGTGCGGCTTCTCTGGCTGCTGTACTATTCGGGGAAATAATAATAGCCACGTTCACTGGCAAAGGGTACCATGAATTGAAGATGGGTCACCGCTCCATAAGCAGCGATCTAGATGGTCATTATTGGAGTGGGCATGGATTTTCCCGATGAAGGGAACTTCCGTAGGGTCTTGGTTTGGGTCTACCTGCGGGGTGTGCCTGGCTGTATAATATGAGAGTGACCCTCAATTTGAACAGGTTGTACCAGGATGGCTGGAGAAAACCCATGGTACTGTGGTCAAAATCTCACAAAAATCCCCCGGGGTTGCATCTGGGGTTTTTATATGAATCCCAAGGTGCGACCCGAGAAATAATTGGCTGTGAAGGCAGTGCACAAGGTGAGGGATGCTTGGTAAGGTCACGGAGTGGCCTCATGTATAGCATCTGGGCAGGATGACATGTCGTGTTGTGGGGGCAATATTAATTGTCGGTTCTGTTCTCTGGTGGTCGGGGTCATTGTCACAGATATATATATCGCAAAATGCGATGTATTACTGTGGTTGTCGGTTGAGGCAAACGCTCCCTTTATATAAAGAAAAAGGAGTCTTCCTTCGCACCTTTGCGAGTGGGGCAACTCAGGTGTCGATCACGGGTGTGTAGCTTACTGGGCTAGTCTGATAGGTTGGGCACCGACTGCCAAAAGCTGTCGGGGTCACAGTGTGGGCTATCGGGTAGGATAGGATTGGTTGTGGTGAGGTTAAGGTCTGGTGGGTGGTTTAACCTAGGTTCATTGACCCGGCCAAGATAGGATTAGCCAATGGTCAGCCTGGCTCTGATACCAAGGTTGTCAGGACCGGTTTTCCGGGATATTAATTTCCCAGTAAATGGCCCTTGTGCTCACCAGCCCCAGGATTACTGTTAGCTGATGAGACACAATCTTGATACAGAAATTCCAAGCAAGAGATAAAATATGTAGTACAAGACCATTCTGGTCCATGAGTACAACAAAAGGTCTCTAATGGTTGATGGCGGAAGCGGTCTGTGGATCATCAGTGTCTATGGGACTCCATTTCCCACAGGAACAGCTGACCTGGATAACTCCTATCTTCGCGCGTCTGCTATCTCCTTTGCCTAGGTTTCGGGGCTGTCGTCGTAGAGCTCCTCTCCAAGCAAGAAATCTGGCCAAGACAATAGCCAGGGACAATCCTGTGAGTACTTTGAATGTACTCGCAAACATCATGAAAACAAGTATAACATAGCAGGTGATAATCATGCACTGAAATAATCCAAGATCACTTAGTCAGTCCCGAAGTAAAATTCATGATGCACATGAGCAGGTCATTTGTATTAAACAGGAATAAGCAATCAGAGAATGAAGATGAAATAAACCGATCGGGTGTCTGAAGCGACGCCTCGAAAGGATAATAATGTAAAGCATGCCTCAGTCGGGCGTCTGAGCGACGCCACATAAAGGGCTTATAAGAAAAATAAATCACATGCGTGCCACAGTCGGGCGTCGGAGCGACGCCACCTAAAGGGCTTATAGGGAAAATAAATAATCAACATGCCACAGTCGGGTATCTGAGCGACGCCACATAAAGGGCTTATAAGGAAATTAAATAACAAGCATGCCACAGTCGGGCGTCTCAGCGACACCACATAAAGGGCTTATATAACAAAAATCACAATGAGTATTCTGGAGGTAGAACCATCCTAAGGATACTCAATAATTCAACAACAATATAAATAGTTAGTCCACAATAATAATAATCACAATCATCATTCGTCACGCGTCAAGATCAATATTCTGGTTTAGAAGTTTTCCTCCGAAGACCGACACTAAGACCGACACTTGACCCATCCCAGACTGAAATCCTTAACCGCGGATACGGCTATTCGAATAGATATAAACTCTGCAGAGGGTGTACTCTTTACCCACGAGTAACGGATTCCTTTAGTCCACCAGGACTAATTCCGCTTACGGTCTTTGAATTGAAAACACACCCAACCAGCACACACCAGCTTAACTTACCGGTGCCTGGAATCACCCACGACACCTGTTAAGCAAAACTCTAAGTGGGGAGGCTACAACCTCGATTAGCATGGGATCAAATTTATATCGCGCGCTACTAAGGGGTGCCCCCCTCTCGGCCCCAACCGGAAACACCCATGCCCCCGGACCATGTGGCATGCCTACCGGATGCACCCGGTATCTTCCACCATGGCCTCTCTGTACGGTGTGTGCCAAGAAAGGGGTTGACAACTTACTGAACCGTACCCTGCCCGCGGCAGGGACAAGTGGTAGTACGAAAACAAGCATGGGGGTTACTGGAACAAGACTCGATCTATGGTCGACTCAGGAGGCTTACGTGTTCCCTGCATGGTTAGCACAACAGATACTTTTCACAGTTTTCCTGACAGGGTCACCACTCATCATGCCCCATCATGCCTCACGGCACATCCTCGCCACAACGAGATGTCCGTCACGTGGTTGTGTTCACCGGAACACCATCCTCCTTCGGACTCCATCCGAACTGTCACCAGGCACATGTGGCATGAGAAGTGGCTACTGTCACCAATGTCACACATATAACAGAAAGGATTTTCACCATATGATGATATGCATGAGTATGACTACCACATGAAATAACGCTACTCCATTTTAGCATATTGATGGAGTTCATATGTTCTAGCAAACAACACACAACTTATGTCATAATGGAGTTCAAGATGCTTGCCTTCAAGGTGCAGAGAGGTGAGGTGCACCCCAAAACTTTTGAAAGTTTTGATCTTCCCTCCAATTCCTAATTTTGAAAATATGCAAATTAACACATAATCTAAAAACAGTACAAAAAGTTGTCATAATTATTTTTGAAATAATTCTTAAAATAAACTAGGTGAAATTTGAGAGAGGTAGGAAAAAGAATCAACTCATTTGGAGTTTTATTTAAAAAGATATGCCCAGTCAAAGATGTGGTCAACTCTGGTTTTAAAATAAAAACTGAAAAAGAAAACGGTTCGGTCTGACTTACGCTTTCCTGAACGAGAAGGCGTACTTACAGAAGTGCGCCTCCACTTAGGACGAGCTGGAGCGGTGCTGACTCACCGACAAGCGGGGCCCGCGCTGTCAGGTTCATCTCCCTCCTCTCGCGCGCACTGGTACAGAGACAGAGGCGAGTTCCCGCGGCGATCCCCGGCGACACAAGTCACCATTCGACGTGCTCTTGATATGGGGATGATCGGGAGGAGGCACCGCATCCATCTGCGGTGGTTAGAAGCGCGGGGGAGCTCGAGGGTGAGAGCACCTTCCTCCATGGCGGAGGGGAAGCTTCGGGCCTCGGGGAATTTTTCCTACGGTGGTCTTAGGCGGGAAGAGGGAATGGGGACGGGTCCTCTGCATCTGAGGGACTCGGTTGGAAGGCACTAGGCAAGGGGAAGAGCAGTAGGGGGCTCCAGGTTTGACCACGACGGTGGTGGCGGAATCCTGACCGGAGGCGGGGAGGAAGACCACTACCAGCCGTTTGGTGGCTTGGAGAGGCTCTAAGGGAGAGGCGGGGCGCTGCGCCATGCTGGGGAAGCAAGGAAGAGGCCCTTTTATAGGCGCGTGATGTCGGTTCCGCGGCTTCCCGTGGATAAGCACGGCGGCGGCGATGGCGGTTCGTCGCCTCTGTAGCCGGGGCGACGTGGCGGAGCTCTGGGAGTGTGCCAGGAGCTAGAGGACAAGCTGCGACTGCTCCAGGGGCTAGCTGGCGCGCGGGGATGGTCTGGGCGGCGCCGGCCACAGCAGAGACAGCAGTCGGCGGCTGTGGCAGCTTGCGGAGGAGGCGAGGAAAGGCTGCGGTGCTCGTGAACGAAACAGGACTGACCTTGGCGCTATGCTGCGTGCGGCAGAGGGCTGGGATAAGCTCGGGGGTTGGTGAGGCGGCTCGGGCAGGCGCGTGCAAAACGCACGCTCTGCTCGTGCTCTCGGCATGCCCACCACATGCTCGACGAAAAGCTAGGGCGACCCAAATTGCTCTGGTGCTGTTGGAACTACCCAGGGTTAGGTTAGTGGGCATAAGGAGGCTAGGGGACATGCTGTTTTGGCACAGAAAGCAACTCCATAATGCAAACTAAAAACCATGCCAATTCTGTCCAGGCGCACAAGGTGCTCGACAGAATGCCATGGGCATCTAGAGATCTCTTCTGGTGGCCAACAACTCCAGGTTGGGGTCTCTTTAGGTGTAGGTGATGGTGGCAAGGTTAGTTTGGCAAAAACCAAAAACTTGTTAGTGCAAGTCTTTGAGAAAACCAAATCTGGACAGAAAATGTAGGCTATTATTGCATGGACCAAATTTATTCAAATGGGTCCAATCTCCTGGACTTAAGGGTTTGGTAGCAAGCACTAATAGCATGAAAGATCCCAAGATCACTAGAGGAATTTAAAGTAGGGTTGCAGTGCAAAACACCAAACTGGACCAGAATGAAAAAGAGGATGTTTTGCTCAAAATTTATAAAACACAAAGCTGGATTTTTGCATAAAAATGAGTTATATGCATCTACTGTCATCTCCAAATTTTTGGTGGAATTTTTAAAGAAATATTTAAATAGGTTGCAGTGCAATGGGAGCCCTTGAAAGAATGGAAAAGCCATTTTAAAAGAATTGATGCTTGGCAAAAGTATTATAAAAATGCTTCCACTTGCATACCCAACAAAAATCAAATGTTTTAAGAAAGCATTCAAGCCCCTCAATATTATCCAAAAGTTTCAGATAAGAGGGAAAAATTTAAAAATCCAGGGAAAAGAAGCAGTTCTGAAATTAATAGAAAAGCCAGAAAATAGTAAATAAATCTTTCTGACAAAATTCTAATTAATAAAACAAGATTAAATTTTTGGGGTGTTACAATGTCGACCATTGTCTTCTGCTTATTTTAATCTCACAAATCTTGGGAAAGTATATGATGGATGTTACATAATTAGTTCTCACAAATGTTGGGAAATAGATGTTGGCTGTTACACAATTAGTTCCAAAAAAACAGTTGGGTGATGTCAGAGAACGACGACAACCTCTCTACAACATGAATGGCGAATCCCATTCATCCTCTGTAGGGATACTCTCGTATTGTTTTTCAACCTTTTCTAATCTCACAAAAAGAGATCTATATGGGAGAGTCACACTAAGCATTGTGAAAGTTGTATTCCACCTAATTTTGCAATCAAGTATTAACCTTTTTTTTGGTAATTTTCACAGTTAGATACTTTGCACTTTCCTCAGACTTCTTAACTCTTTTTGGTGCAATAGTCTAAGAGGCCACACTATCTCCAATATTCTCTATGGCTGGTTTCATAACATCTAAGCCACCTTTGACAATGAAATTAAAAATATATGCACAACAACTCATATGAAGCAAGGCACCTTTCAACACGAGCTTTATTTTTTCCTATCTTAGGCAGCAACAAGCAAACTGTCTTGTCATTAGAGGAGAAATTGTCACGACTGATAGCTTCTAATCAAGATTCCAAGATATCAAAGTCTCCTGAAGTTCTTTAGTTATAGCTTCTCAGTGCGAGGAGTTGGCACATAAATAAACCTACATGACCAACAAGTAAGCTTTAGAAAACAAGAAACATGCACTTGGAGACAAACAACACCTTATATTGACAAGAATGTGCACTATACTTATACAGCACCACCATATGTTGATAAGACAACACCATATATTAATAAACAACATCCCCTATTGATAAGAACATGCACTATACTAATACATCAACACCATGTGGTGATAACACAATAGGGTATGTTGATAAACAACACCTCATATTGACAAGAACATGCACTATACTAATACAACAACACCATATATTGATACAATAGCGCCATATATTCATAAATAACACCTTATATTTGCAATAACATCGTATATATCAATAAAACAACGCCATATACCTCATGATAACACTATGTTTGCATGAATCATCAATGAAATGGCACGTGGTTGCCATGTAACCTTTCTTTTGGTCGGTGGTTGTCCACATATCTGTAGTAATAGCTACTCTTGATTTATTTTAGGCCACATGCTCAATAGATTTTTTCCTTTCAACTTTGTATGCATCGATAATATCCTTTCTACAAAGGTATTATTATACTCATATGTTATTTGGTCATCGGTCGTCCATGTATTAGTAGTACCGGCAATGCATATCAAATGAACAATATATAAAATATAGCTAATAGTTTTTCTTGTCCCCATTTTAAATAAATGTTGAAGGGCACTACCATATCTTCGGAAACCTGCATGATCGATTATTGATAAGGAAAACTCATGCAATACCATCATGGATGCAACTCCTTTCTAGCTTGATCAAATGTGTAATTCTCCAACAATACTTTTCCTTAGCTAGTAGAACTAAACCTCATAGAAGATTGACTAAGGGTTTTACCCTTGGTCTGGATCTTTCACAAAACAAAACAACTCAAATGGTAATGAAGATGCTCAGTACCATTCTTTGGTTCTAATTCAAATTGCTTATTGAAATAAACACACTTTGCCTTCCATTCCCTTGCAAACTTCACTCTCTTGAACTCAGCGCACACAACCGAGGTGAGTTTTGTTTTGGAAGCAACTTCATTCCCCCCTGCTCCTCTTGAGCCCTATCTTCTCCCACTTCACCCCAACCCCATCTTCCCATCCGTCCAAATACAGATAGGATCTACAAACTCATGATAATCAACATACTCATCAAAGTCAGCCTCCTCTTCCATGTAATCAGTTTGAGGTACACTTCATGTCCCTGAATAGACAACTTCATCTTGGCTACTACTATCTTTTGGTGGTGTCGACATGTACAGCCGGGCATATTAAAAGTAACTATATTATGCGTTAGAAAGCATACATTTCTCCTATCTGCAAATTGATAACCCACAAGTATAGGGGATCGCGACAGTTTTCGAGGGTAGTATTTTACCCAAATTTATTGTTTCGACACAAGGGGAACCAAAGAATATTCATGAGTATTAGCAGTTGAGTTGTCAATTCAACCACACCCGGAGAACTAAATATCAGCAACAAAGTGTTTAGTAGCATAGTAGTATGATAGTTTGATAGTAGCGGTAACATAAATAGTAACATAAATAGTAACATAAATAGTAACATTAGCAGTTATGTAGTGATTGTAACAACAGTAGCTTAGCAAAGATCAATATGAGAAAAGCGTAGGCATGGGATCATCGCATTGTATCAACGATGGATATTTGTGTTGGATTACATTCATCATATAATAGCCACAACCTAGAGAGACACACAATAGCTCAAATTCATTAATATAAGGTAAGCATGTATTCCGTGTTTAGTCATACGTGCTTATAATAAGAACTTGCATGGCATCTTTTGTCCTACGCTCCCGTGGTAAAGTGGTCCATAAGGAATCTAAGGGACATTAAGGCCTCCTTTTAATAGAGATCTGGAACAAAGCATTAATACATGGTGAATACATGAACTCCTTGAATTATAGTCATCCTCATAGCGTATCCCAACTATTCTCACTTTGGGGTCTACGGATCAGAACAATAACAAGTGCATATAGGATCAAGAACTCAAATATATTCATGAAAGCCTAGAGGGTTCATATTTGAAATCATGGCACTCGGGCCCTAGTGACAAGCATTAAGCATGGCGAAGTCTTAGCAACATCAATCTCATAACACAGTGGATACTAGGGATCAAGCCCTAACAAATTGACATGATTATGTAATAAATCTCATCTAACTCCATCACCGTCCAGCAAGCTAATACGTCTCCAACGTATCTATAATTTTTGGTTGTTTCATGTTATCATAGTATCAATATTGGATGTTTTATATGCAGTCATATATCATTTTTTGGGACTAACCTATTAACCTAGTGCTCAGTGCCAGTTGATGTTTTTTGCCTGTTTTTCGGCTTTTTAGAAAATCAATATCAAACAGAGAAACAAGTTGGATTAATTTTTTCTGGACTAGAAGGGACCCTAGAAGGTTCAGGAGAAGACCAGACGAGCCACGAGGGAGCGACAAGCTCGCTAGGCGCGCCCATAGGCTTGTGGGCCTATCGTGGCACCTCTTGACCTAATTCCACCTCTACAAATTCCCAAATATTACCAATACATTAGAGAGCCACCTGAAACACTTTTTCTGCCGCCGCAAGTTTCTGTTCTTCCAAGATCCTATCTGGAGGCCTTCTGTGGTACTCTGCCGGAGGGGAAATCGATCACGAAGGGCTTCTACATCAATCTTGCTGTCCTTCCAATGATGTGTGAGTATTTCACCACAGACCTATGGGTCCATAGCTAGTAGCTAGATAGTTTCTTCTCACTCTTTTATCTTCAATACAATGCTCTCCTCGATCTTCTTGGAGTTCTATTCGATGTAATCTTCTTTTGCGGTGTATTTTTTGGGGTCCGATAAATTGTGGGTTTATGATCAAATTATTCATGAATATTAAACGAGTCTTCTCTGAATTCTTTTATGCATGATTGTTATAACTTTGTATTTCTCTCCGATCTATCCATTTGGTTTGGCCAACTAGATTGATTCATCTTGCAATGGGAGAGGTGCTTTGTGAAGGGTTCAATCTTGTGGTTGTCGGTGTGAAATCCGGTGGATCTCGGGGTAGGGGGTCCCGAGCTATGGATAACATCATGATGCTGACTTGTGATGCACCAAACAGCGAGCATAGTAACTCTAACATTTATGAAATTGACATGAGCATATAGTAGATATGGCATTCTACAAATTACTCCATGGGCAGAAAATCATATCATGCATAGATTAATTACTATGATTTTTACGAAATGGAACATGCTGTTAACATATTGACAGATTTATCATGATCGCAACCTGAGAGCAAGAAATAGATATGCCACAACAACTTTGCATAGCAACCAAGGGCATGGCATCTAAGTACACATCACATAGAGAAAACACACGAAGGAATTACATGGATATGACTTATGGATTAGTGGCAAACACCTCACAAGATTGAATGTTTCAACATTTTTTCAACACGTGTAAAATAGCAACGTTATCATAGCATGTTTGCAAGCTCATGTCAATCACATCATGTCATATCATGGCAAGAAATAAATACTAGCAACAAGAAGACATGAAAATGAACCAAAGTCATGTTGACAAGATGCTCATATGACATATGCATTAATTCACACGAAAAAGACAAAGTGACAAGTCTTAGCAGTTTTCAGCAGAAACATTACTTAGCACTTATGCGACAGAGATTAACATAGCAAGATGCTTCCTAATATGAGTGCAAAAACCACCATCATGAAGAGCACACTGAGTAGATCAAAATGCATAAATTACACATCACCATAGGAACAACATGCATAAAGATACAAGTCACACAAGATGCATATGCAGTGTTTGATAATAGGGACTTAGTCAAAATTACAACCTCGTGGAAAACAGGATGGGATGGATCCTGATGGGTGTTTGGTTCGGTGGTCAGGTGGATCCCCGGGACAGGGCCGTCCCAGCGGGGTTTGGCGACGGGACCGACCGAGGGCGCCGGCAGGCAGGACGCCGGGGCCGAAGTTGGGGTCGACGGCAGCGGGGCGACGCACGACAGCCAGATCCGGGCAGCGCTAGCCCGGATCTGGCCGGAGGTTAGGCAGGGGCCATGACAGAGGGCGGCGCAGGGCGGACTCCGGCGAGGTGCCAGAGAAGCGGGCGTTGCGCGGGGGCCGGAGATGGCAGATCTGTCCGGCGGCGACCTCGAGGAGGCGAGCGGGACAGAGGTAGGAGAAGGCTTGGGGGTAGGGTTCAGTCATTTTTGGAAGGGGAATGTCTATATAGAGATAGAGGTGCTAGTTTAAGGGGATTAGTCCATTTTCGGACCGTTTGATCTCGATCGGACGGTCCGAAACGGAGGGACGGTCTAGGTGGGTTAGTGGGATGGTTTAGTGGGCTGTGTAGGAGGTTGTGGGCTTCGAGAGAGAAGAGAAGTGCAGCCCATCACGGGTTTCCGGATACCTAAAACGTCCGACGTTTGACCGGCTATATTGTCGTTATATGTTTAACGGTTGGGCTATCAAACGAGCTCCGAATGCGACAAAATTTGGCACGCGGTCTACCTACAATATAATAAGACAACACGCCAACTTTCACCACATTCCGAGAGCATTTTATTCCACTTATAAAATAATATTTCGGAGATGCCGCGGGCGCGTGCGAGTTTGTCTGGGCTCAGAACGGTCAACAGAGAGAACATGTGATCAGGCAACTACAAACAGATGCAAGTTTTGAAAAGGATGAAGGCACAAGTGCCAATGTGATGCAAATGATGCGATGATGAATGCGACAAACAAACGAAAGACAAAGCGACAACGGGAATACATGGAAGGGACCTGGAGCATCGGTCTCGGGGCGTCACAGCGAAGAACACGAGGGGGAAACGAGAGAAAACACTCAAATTGACTTGATCCAATCACACATGTGCTAGATCCAAACACACATGGAGATCACAAAGATCCAAATCCAACACAAGAGGGTACAAAGGGTAACTAGTTCATCCCAATCCTTGAAGGAGTTGAGGTCTTGAATCCAAGATCGATCTTCCCACAAGGGGGTCTTGAATCCACTTGGGGGATCTTCTTCTAGGAGGCCTTGGTCTCCAATGGACTAGGGGCACAAGTGGATGAGAAAAGAACTATCTCAATGAGCTATCACAATACTAACCCTAGATGGAGAGAGGAGAGGTCTATTTATAATCTTAGTGCTAGTTGGGGCGAATTGGATGGGTACATGGGCATTCAACCCGTTCACTGTGCGTAGACAGGTGCCGGATGTCCGGGCTGGGGGCCGGAAATCCGGCGGCTCACGTCGGGCCGGATGTCCGGGCTGGCAGAGGCCGGCTTCGGTGGCGTTCTATGATGAAGGGCCGGATATCCGGGCAGACGCCGGATGTCCGAGGCCTGGCCGGATGTTCGGGCCCTGTAGCAATTGCTGGGCTGCTACTGTTGTAGACATCTTCAGGGGCCGGGCGTTTGGGTCCTGGGTGCTGTCTTCGGTTCCTTTCAACGGTCCTCTTCATCCATGTATGTGGGGACTTGTCCATCAACATGAGCATCTTCGAGAGGGTCTTCTTGGTACCTAAGCACACATACCATTCCGGATTTAGGTAGTAGCCATGTCTCAAGTGGGTCATATGGAATATCACTAAGGAGAGATGTCACCTCGGTCTCGAGATCTCTAGTACGTGCTCGTGTCATCGGTCCACTTGGCACTTTTATAGGTGAAGGATGATCCATGGGGATGACCGAAAGATGATCCACATCATCTCCCCCCTTGGGAAAGATCTGACCTCGGATCAAAAACCTCATCACCATGGTAGGGAGAGAGATCCTTGACGTTGAAGATGTCGCTCGCGGTGTACTTGTCGCGTGGTATGTCAATCTTGTATGCATTGTTGTTGTAGCGTGCGAGCACCATGAAGGGTCTATCGGCTCGTGGCAGTATCTTGGACTTGCGCTCATTGGGGAAGCATTCCTTGCGAAGGTGTAACCGCACAAGATCTCGAATATTGATTACCATGGGGTGCTTGTTGATTATGATCTTTGTCGCGAGTCATTGTACTTGGCGCTCGATGGCGTGCCTTGTATCTTCATGCATTTTCTTGAGATAGCTCGCTCGGGCACTCGCGTCCATGTTGATGCGCTCTTGTAGAGGTAGATGTAGAATGTCCAATGGGGACAAAGGATTGAAGCCGTAGATGATCTCGAAGGGGGACTTGCCGGTAGTCGAATGTCGTGCGCGATTGTAGGCGTACTCGGCGATGGGTAAGCAGTCCTCCCACTCCTTGATGTTCTTCTTGATCAACATGCATAGGAGAGTAAATAGCTTCTGGTTTGTGACCTCCATTTGGTCGCCAATTTGTGGGTGGTATACCGAAGAGATTAGGAGCTTGATTCCGAGCTTGTTGCAAAGCATTTTCCAAAAGTAGCTAAGGAACTTCATGTCACGGTCCGACATGATAGTCAGACACAAGATTTCCCTATAAAAACGATTGGCAACATGTGAAGCATCATCTCTCTTGTTGCATGGAACAAAATGTGCCATGTTAGAGAATTGGTGCACAACAACAAATACCGAATCCTTTCCATTTTGAGTTCTAGGCAAACCAAGGAAAAAGTCCATGCTAATATCTTCACATGGGTGATACAAAATAGGAAATGACATTTATAGACCATGGGATTGAGCTTTATACTTAGCTTTGTGACATGTTGAGTATCGGTTGGTGAAGCGTGAGACTCCGCGGAACATCTTGGGCCAAAAGTAGTTCTTGGAGAGTGTAGCGAATGTCTTGTCACATCCGAAATGTATCATAAGCCCTCCTAAGCCTCTTGCAAAAGTAACAAACGAAGAGAAGACTTGTGGATACAAAGTTTGTTACCTCTAATTAGATAATCATCCTTGATATAGTATTTCTCCCAAGATGTATGCGTCAAGCATTTAGCATAAGGAATAACAAAAGCAGGATCATGCACTGATACGTGTCCAATGTATCTATAATTTATAAACTATTCATGCCATGTTTATAACAATTTTATATGGTTTTGGTATGATTTGCATGGAACTAACCCGCACTGACGCTGTTTTCAGCAGAACTACCGTGGTGTTGTTTTTTGTGCAGAAATGGAAGTTCTCCAAATGAGCTGAAACTTTTTGACGATTTTTTTTGGAACAAAAGAGGCCCCCGAAGCTTCGTGGAAGGACCAGAAGGTGAAGGAGTAGGGCACAAGACACCGGGGCGCGCCTGGGCCCTTGCCCGTGCCCCGGTGGGTTGTGCTCACTTCGAGGCCCATCCAGACGTGAGACCGACGCCAAAAATTCCTATAAATAGAGAAACCATCACAAATAACCCTAGATCAGAAGTTCCGCCGCCGCAAGCCTTTGTAGCCACCGAAAACTAATCTAGAACCTTTCCGGCACTCTGCCGGAGGGGGAAATCATCACCAGTGGCCATCTTCGTTATCCCGGCGGCCACCATGATGAGGAGGGAGTAGTCCACCCTCGGAGATGAGGGTTTGTACCAGTAGCTATGTGTTTAATATATCTTTCTTTCGTGTTCTTGAGATGCACAATCTTGATGTATCGCGGGCTTTGTTAATATAGTTAGATCATATGGTGTTTTCCCCTCTCTTGTTGTGATGATTTGAGTTTTCCCTTTGAGGTTTCTTTGGATTGAATACTTTTATGGATTTGAGAACACTTGATATATGTCCTGCAATTGAATACTCGTGGTGACAATGGGGTATCGTATTGATCAACTTGATATATGTTTTGGCACTCAACTTGCGGATTCCCGAAGTGACATTGGGGTAATCTATGCATAGGGGTTGATGCATGTTCTTGTCTTTGTTTCTCCGATAGAAATCTTGGGGCACTCTTCGAGGTTCTTTGTGTTGGATTGAATATTAAAAATCTGAATATGTTTTGGTGTTATCTTAGTACAAACTCTTGATAGATCGATCGGGAAGGATAACTTTGTGTTATCTTAGTACGAACTCGAAAGATCGATCGGAAAAGATAACCTTGTGTTATTCTAGTACGAACTCTTGGATAGATCGATCGGAAAGGGTAACTTTGTGTTACTTTAGTACGGACTCTTGGAAAGATTGATCGGAAAGAATAACTTTGAGGTGGTTTCGTACCCCACCAACAATTTCTTCGTATGTTCTCCGCTAGATAGGAACTTTGGAGTGATTCTTCATCGCACGTTGAGGGGTGTTATATGATCCAATTATATTAGCACTGTTGAGAGATTGCACTAGAGAAAGTATGGACCGTAGGCCTTGTTTTCCATCATTTCAATACCGTTCATGCTCACTTTTGTTACTTCTACCTTGCTATTTTTTATTGTTCGCACTACATAAATCAATATCTACTATCAATATTACACTTGTATCACCATCTCTTCGCCGAACTAGTGCACCTATAAAATTTCCCATTGTATTTGGTGTGTTGGGGACACAAGAGACTTTTTGTTATTTGGTCGCAGGGTTGTTTGAGGGAGACCATCTTCATCCTACACCTCCCACAGATTGATAAACCTTAGGTCATCCACTTAAGGGAAAACTGCCACTGTCCTACAAAACTCTGCGCTTGTTGGCCCAACATGTGTCTACAAGAATAAAGTTGCGTAGTAGACATCAAGCTCTTTTCTGGCGCCGTTGCCGGGGAGGTGAGGACTTGAAGGTATATCTTTAGATCTTGCAATCGAATCTTTTAGTTTTTAGTTTTATCACTAGTTTGGTTTTGTAAAAGAAAACTATAACAAAAAATGGAATTGAGGTTGCATCATATTATTGATCATCTTTATATTATCTTTCTTAAAAATGATGGATTGGAAATTGTGCTCAATTGTTAGAAGAAGAAGTCAATAAAATGTTTGGCACAAAATATTTGAATGATGAGCATGATTGCAATGTTGTTAGTATGAATTCCTTGAATATCCATCATGCTAATGATATACAGAGCCATAAGCTTGGGGATGCTATATTTGATGAATATGATATTTTTAGTCCCCCAAGTTTTGATGAGAAAATTTATTATGATGATTGCATGCCTCCTATTTATGATGATTATATTGATCAAAGTGGATTTGGAGAGGTCATGACTTTATTTAGTGATGAATCCACTACTTTGGAGGATGTTTCAATTGACTATGATAACAAAGTTTCTATCTATGATGATTACGATGGTGAGATGTATGCTATATTGAATAATAATAACAATGAAACTTGTCATCATGACTCTAATTTTCAATCTCATGATAGTTATTTTGTTGAGTTTGCTCCCACCACTATTCATGAGAATAAATTTGCTTATGTGAAGACTGAAGAGTAGCAAAATTTCTATACTTTTGCATGATGAAAAGAATGATTTATGTGATGTCTATAGTGTTGAATTCATTCATGATGCTACTGAAAATTATTATGAGAGAGGAACATATGCTTGTAGGTATTGCAATGATATCAAGTTTCCTCTCTATGTGTCAAAAATCTTGAAGCTATGCTTGTTTTGCCTTCCTATGCTCGTTGATTATTGTTCCCATAAATTGTTTGCTCACAAAATACCTATGCATAGGAAGTGGGTTAGACTTAAATGTGCTTGCTATGTGATTCATGATACTCTTGTTATGTTTCAACCTTTATCTTTTATGTGAGTATCATTGAAATCATCATGCCTAGCTAAAAGGCATTAAAGAAAAGCGCTTGCTGGGAGACAAACCAACACTTATACCTACTATTTTTGTGTGTTCACATGATTATGCTACTGTAGTAATCATTTTTTATAGCTTTTGTTTCAATAAAGTGCCAAGCAAAGCCTTAGTATTATGTTGGGTGATAGTAGATTTGATCTTGCTGAAAACCAGAAACTTTTGCGCTCACGAAAAAAATTCTCATTTTTAACAGAAGAGTGCTTTTGAGTTGATTCATTTTGCAGAAGATTAATATAAAAATTACTCACGTGGTAATATTTTTTCAAGATTTTTAGAATTGCGGAAGTATGGTGAATGTTTAGATCATTATAGACTGTTCTGTTTTTGACAGATTCTGTTTTAAATGCATAGTTTGCTTGTTTTCTAGTTTCTATGGCTTATATTAATCAATATAAATTGTAGAAATGATATGCTACAGTACACATTGTGTGAGAACAATTATGAATCTTGTCTTTGACAGTACCCAAAGTGAATGATTTTTTTTATCATACTAACCCATTTCACGAAGTTTTTTTAAGTTCTGTGTGATTGAAGTTTTCAAGTTTTGGGGTGAGATGTTGATATGAGGAGAACAAGGAGTGACAAGACCCTAAGCTTGGGGATGCTCAAGGCACCTCAACGTAATATTCAAGGAAGATCCAAGCAACTAAGCTTGGGGATGCCCTGGAAGGCATCCCCTCTTTCGTCTCCAACATTATCGGTAATCTCACTTGAAGTTATATTTTTATTCGTCACATGATATGAGTTTTGCTTGGAGTGTCATTTTCTTTTGTTAGGATTTTCTTGCTGGTATTTAGAATAATGTTTTGTATCCTTTATTTCAATAAAAGTGTCAAGGATAGCCTTTACAATGCTTATTTTGCAAGTCTATACGCTGCTGTTTAGAAATAGAAAGTTTTCTATCATTGTCTGAATTCTTCTGGATAGTAGGAATGTGATAAAATCTTGATTTTTTTTACAAAGTTAGCATGAATAAGTTCTCTGTAACGTGGTAATTGTTTCAGAATTTTTAGAGCTAGGGAAGTATGAGAACAATTCCACTCTTTATAGACTGTACTGTTTTAGAAGATTGATGTCATGTTTGCAGTGTTTGCATATGTTTGCTTGTTTAATGATTCTATTTGAGGATAGGAGTATTAAATATGTAGAGGCATTTAGTATGCAATAATGAATAATAATTTTAGTGATTTGCTACAGTAGAGGATGATAAGGTTTTGCATTGATTTATACTAACTTATCTCACAAGTTCTTGTTGAGTTTTGTGTGGATGAAGCTTTTGAGATTTAGGGAAACCGTGATATGAGAAGAATTAAGGAGACACAAAAGCTCAAGCTTGGGGATGCCCAAGACACACCAAGATAATATTTCAAGAAGTCTCAAGCATCTAAGCTTGGGGATGCCCCGATAGGCATCCCACCTTTCTTCATCAACAATTACCGGTTAGTATCGGTTGATCCTCAGTTTTTGCTTCTTCACATGAGATGTGCTATTACTGAAATGTCATGTATTTTGTTTTCTTGCTGTTTTAATAAAATACTTAGATCTGAAAGTTTTTAAATAAAATAGAGCCCCCAAATAGTTGCCGGAAAAGCTAGATAAGCGACATTCACATCCCATCAAAGAAGCTCTGTTCTAACACCGTTGCTCTAGTGCTTCACTTATATCTTTTTGAGCACAGTGTGCTTTATTATTTTTGAAGAAAATCTCTCATGCTTTACTTAGATTAATTTGATAGAAAGAAATATTACGTTCATGATCTTCATTTATATCATTTTGGAGTAGCTTGTCATTTACTCTTGTGCTTCACTTATATCCTATGAGTAAATTCTTGAATAAATTGAATGTCATGAAGTTGAAATCATATCATGCCTAGTGGTAGCTTCACATTGGGTTTAGATAGTGAAATCTTTTGAGGCTTGACAATCACAATATTGGTCATACAAGCAATTCATGAATAATTAGTATAAGGAAGGGAACTTTCACACGCAAATACACTATCCTGGAAATCATTTGTGATTGTGAGCCCCCATCAAAATATTATATGCCAAAAATGTTGACGTTGGACAATGAAGACAACATAATTGTTTATGTTTGTTCACATTCACATAGAAGTTATATTGTCATAGATCCTTCGACATGTGGTGCTTGCCCCCATCTTTGCTAGCCAAAAATTCCGCACCAAGTAGAGATACTACTTGTGCATCCAAAAACCCTTAAACCAAAATCTTATCTTCAAGAGTCCATCATACCTACCTAAGGATTGAGCAAGATCCTTCAAGTAAGTTGTCATCGGTGCAAAAAGGAAATAAAAATTGCTTCTAAAAGTGTTAGATCATTTAGTGTAAGGGAAAATTGAGCGTTGTACGAACTTGTGATGGCAAAGTAATAAAAGCGATGGACTGCATAATAAAGGTTGCTATCATAAGGGGCAATATAACGTGACTTTCCTTTGCATTAAGGGATTGAGCATACAAACAAATAAGCGCATGGCAACCTCTGCTTCCCTCTGGGAAGGGCCTATCTTTTACTTTTCAGTATTTACTTTTATGCAAAGAGTCAAAGTTGTTCTCTCTATTCCTTTTTTATTTTTCTCCTTTGGCAAGCATCATGTGGTGAGGAAAGATCTAGGCACATATGTCCAGCTGAATATGGGTAGCATGAATTATTATTGTTGACATCACCCAAAGGGAATATGTTGGGAGGCGAAATTACAAGCCCCTATCTTTCTATGTGTCTGGTTGAATTTTTTTGCTCATGTGTATGCGGTGAGTGTTAGCAATCATAGAAGACTATATGATGGTTGAGTATGTGGAGCTCTTACTTAAACTCTGTTGAATAAGTTGGATTACGATTGCTTGGTGACTGAGAACATAGGTTGTTGAGTTTCAAGAGAATTCAATGTTTGAACCCGAACATGTGAATTTGTTGCTACTTTAAGCATGAGAA
The DNA here is from genome assembly GCA_902687465.1 of Secale cereale. Classification (NCBI taxonomy): domain Eukaryota; kingdom Viridiplantae; phylum Streptophyta; class Magnoliopsida; order Poales; family Poaceae; genus Secale; species Secale cereale. Next base: position 298,712,322 of record LR738714.1, read on the forward strand.
ATTTTATAAGAAAGATTTGTTGTTATGATGCTAGGAAAAGTGATTGAAATTGTCATGGATAAAACTTGTGCGCTTCGCTAGCATTCACACTTCATAAATTATTTCTTTTATCATTTACTACTCGAGGACGAGTAGGAATTAAGCTTGGGGTTGCTGATACGTCTCCAACGTATCTATAATTTATGAAGTGTTCATGCCATGTTTATATATGGTTTTGGTATTATTTGCATGGAACTAACCCGGACTGACGCTGTTTTCAGCAGGACTACCGTGGTGTTGTTTTTTGTGCAGAAATGAAAGTTCTCCAAATGGGCTGAAACTTTTTGACAATTTTTTGGAACAAACGAGGCCCCCAAAGTTTCGTGGAAGGACCAGAAGGTGAAGGAGTAGGGCACAAGACACCGGGGCGCACCTGGGCCCATGCCCGTGCCCCAGTGGGTTGTGCTCACCTCGAGGCCCATCCGGACGTGAGACCGATGCCAAAAATTCCTATAAATAGAGAAACCATCACAAATGACCCTAGACCAGAAGTTCCGCCGCCGCAAGCCTCTGTAGCCACCGAAAACCAATCTAGACCCTTTCCGGCACTCTGCTGGAGGGGGAAATCATCACCGGTGGCCATCTTCATCATCCCGGCGGCCACCATGATGAGGAGGGAGTAGTCCACCCTCGGGGCTGAGGGTTTGTACCAGTAGCTATGTGTTTAATCTCTCTCTCTCTATCTCTCTCTCTCTCTCTCTCGTGTTCTTGAGATGCACAATCTTGATGTATCGCGGGCTTTGTTAATATAGTCGGATCATATGGTGTTTTCCCCTCTCTTGTTGTGATGATTTGAATTTTCCCTTTGAGATTTCTTTGGATTGAATACATTTATGGATTTGAGAACACTTGATATATGTCTTGCAATTGAATACTCGTGGTGACAATGGGGTATCGTATTGATCCACTTGATATATGTTTTGGCACTCAACTTGCAGATTCCCGAAGTGACATTGGGGTAATCTATGCATAGGGGTTGTTGCACGTTCCTGTCTTTGTTTACCCGATAGAAATTTTGGGGCACTCTTTGAGGTTCTTTGTGTTGGATTGAGTATTACAAATCTGAATATGTTTTGGTGTTATCTTAGTACGAACTCTTGATTGATCGATCGGGAAGGATAACTTTGTGTTATCTTAGTACGAACTCTTGAAAGATCGATCGGAAAAGATAACCTTGTGTTATTCTAGTACGAACTCTTGGATAGATCGATCGGAAAGGGTAACTTTGTGTTACTTTAGTACAAACTCTTGGAAAGATTGATCGGAAAGAATAACTTTGAGGTGGTTTCGTACCCCACCAACAATTTCTTCTTATGTTCTCCGCTAGATAGGAACTTTGGAGTGATTCTTCATCGCACATTGAGGGGTGGTTATATGATCCAATTATATTAGCACTGTTGAGAGATTGCACTAGCGAAAGTACATACCGTAGGCCTTGTTTTCCATCATTGCAATACCATTTGTGCTCACTTTTGTTACTTGCTACCTTTCTATTTTTTATTGTTCGCACTACAAAAAACAATATCTACTATCAATATTACACTTGTATCACCATCTCTTCGCCGAACTAGTGCACCTATACAACTCCCCATTGTATTTGGTGTGTTGGGGACACAAGATACTTTTTATTATTTGTTTGAAGGGTTGTTTGACAGAGACCATCTTCATCCTACACCTCCTACGGATTGATAAACCTTAGGTCATCCACTTGAGGGAAAATTGCTACTATCCAACAAAACTCTGCGCTTGGAGGCCCAACACGTGTCTACAAGAATAAAGTTGTGTAGTAGACATCATGCACATACAAGTCTTTTATGTGCTCAAAACCAATTACATTTAATTCAAGTTGAGTCACAAGCATGCATTTGTGGGAAAGCGCATCCGCCACAACATTCTCCTTGCCTTTGATGTACTTGATGACATAAGGAAATGACTCAATGAATTCACTCCACTTCGCGTGATGCTTATTCAATTTTGTTTGACCCTTAAGGTATTTAGGCATTTCATGATCCGTATGAAGAACGAACTCATGAGGGTGGAGATAATGCTCCCAAACACGCAATACTCTCACTAAAGCATATAACTCTTTTGTCACATCCCTAGTCAGTGCTTGCATTAGAACTAGCTAGAGTGTGCATCATGTTTACTTTCCACAGAAACTTGAAATGGGAATGACAGAAACCCCAGCACCCCTCTTCTAACAACTAGGGTTTAATAAAATCTTTTCCAATGTACCCAAAATGCCCTTCAAAAATGTTCATCATCTTTGCCTTGGTCTTAAACCTCTGCCAAAAATGGTGCACAATTTTCTAGGACATCCAAAGGTCTTTGGATTAATTCATATTGTAATTGCATTTGGGCATTTAAATGCTATAAAATATCTTATGTGCCCAAATAATCCTAAACTGAAATGTTCCATGTTTGTTATATGCTAAACAGTGGGCATGAGCAGTTTGGTGATTTTTGAAAGTGCCTAAGCATTTTTAGAAAAGCCACAAAGTTACAAAAGAAATAGAAAATAGAAAACAAATAAAACAAAAGAGGAAGCAGAGACTTACCTGAGGCCCACTTACCTACCTCGCCCAGCAAGACCCAGCCCACCAGGGGCACACTCGTCTTCGTCCCCGTGCCAGCGCACCCCCCTCGACCCCCTCGACCGCTCCCCTCTCTCCCTGCCTCGTCTCTCTCGCTCCGCGCCTCGTGGCCGAGCGCCACCGTCGCCACCGACACCGTTCGCCGTAGCCACTGTGCTCCTCTCGCCCACCCGATTTGCCCAGGAGTTCCGCCTCGTCCTCCTCGTCCTCCGCACCGAGCTTCACGACGCCAGAAGCCCCGCTTCATCTTCACCGTCGCCGTCTTCAACCTACGGCTGCGCAGATCGCCGGCGACCGTGCGCCCGCCCCGACGCTTCCCCGAGCACGCTGAGCATCTCATCCGCCTCCCTGTGAGCTCCTGCGTCGATCCTCCCTCCTCCCCGCTTTGTTTGCTCGCTGTAGACGCCGCCCCCTTGCTCGCCGTAGCACGCCGCCGCATAAGCTCGTCGCCGACGAGGCTCCGGTGACCAATTGGCTCCGTGCACATGCCCGTCGTCTTCGTGAGCGCACGTAGCACCCGTAGGAACCAACCGTTGGTCGTCATGTGCCCTATGACGTAGTTTTCTTCGGCACCCGAGCTCCGGCCGCCGCCGTTGAGGTCGCAGCCGACGTTTCCGGCCACCCTAGCTGCTTCGACGTGTTCCGTTGGATGCGCGACTCCTCCAACTCTCTGTAGATGCCCTCCGCCGCTATTTTGGTCATTGGAACGCTGTTTCCGAGCCGCGCCGCCGTCCTGGCTCTCACCGGCGGCGAGTCACCGGTGGGATTGACCTGTTTTGACCACGCCTGGACCCCCCTGTGTCCATGACATGTGGGGCCGGCCGTTGACTAGTTTTAGTTTAGGTTCTTATTTAAGTACTAATTGTTGTCATTAGTTTAATGAGTCACTGACACATGGGGCCCAGCCCCTGTTAAACGTTTAGTTTAGTGTTAAACTTATTTAGTTAGTACTAAGAGACTGACCAGTGGAGCCCACTGGTCAGGTTTGACCTAGACGCCCTGTTGACTAGCTGACGTCAGCATGATGTCATGCTGACGCAGTAAATGATTTTCTGGGATTAATTGATTTAAAACAAATCAGGAAATTCCAGAAAATGCTCTAAACTTCAAAAAATCATATAAATTCAATAATAGCTCAGATGGAAAAGATTTATATATGAAAATTGATCAGAAAAATCCAATCTTTCCAATGGCACTTGTTTCATGCATGTTTTAGCAAGTTAACCTTGCTGTTCAAAGTAAAACATGATAATGCACTTTAATAAATAATAGTTTGGGTTTCAATTTGAATCTTTGATTCAAATGGGCTCAAACCCTTCTGTTTATAGATGCACTAGCCCAAAACACATGCATCTTGCCATATCATGAGCATGCATCATATTGTTGCATTTATTTGCTTATTAATTGTATCGTTGATGTTCTCCGTGGTAGGTCCTGCTCCCGAGGATACTGCTGCGTATCCAACTGAAGAGCAGTACCCGACAACCACTCTGTTAGGCAAGCAACCATTGATCATTCCGATACAAACCCATCTTCTCGCTCCTGCTCTCTTTTACTGCATTAAGGCAACAGCGTGTGAACTACTACTTGCTGCGGTAGTTGAGCTCTATTCCCTTGCATGACCTGTCATTGCCACAGTAAATAGTTGAAACCCACTAGCATGTGTAGGAGTTGATTGAGCCATGTGATGTGTGATCCACCATGCTATTTGTTTATGTTGCCTGCTATGCTTAGAGTTGTGTCAGGTCTGGTTCATCTGGGTGATGGATCAGAGTGAAATGATCATACCGGTAAAGAGAGGGAAGTGTGGAACATGTTTGGTAAAGGTATCGATGAAAGGCCATGTAGGAGTACGTGGTGGGTTGTTTCATTGGAACCGTCCATAGGACCCGGGATCTGTATGTGTGGTTCAAGTTCCAGCTACTACCACACATTGGGATCCTTAATTGACCCTCTCGGCTTATTTACTACCCTTGACCTCTGTCCAGGAGTTGCAACTAGTTTCTGGTGTTTGTAGTTTACTGGTGGTCGTGCACAGCGCTGACCCTCGGGGTGGGCCGTGGTTCGACAGGTACGTGGCACGGTGTACCGGTCGCCCGTTTGGTGACTCAGGAACCCTGTACACATCGTTTGGGGCCGTGAGCAACTCCTCGGCCGGATCTCCCCACGGATGGAACCCAAATAGGCGATAAACCTGGATGAGGGACTTGAGTGGTTGGTTAGGTCGTGGTCTACACCCACGTCGGCTTTCGCTTGAAGTCTGCCGAGCACATGTCGTGTGCATACGCTAAGTGGTGGAAACATGTGTGAGGAAGTACACCCCTGCAGGGTTACCAATCTATTTGAATAGCCGTCGTTTGCGGTACGGACTACTTGGTTACTCTTACAGTTCATAGACAAGTTGATGGATACTACTAAAAGCCTCAAAACAAGTGTGAGTGCCGTGGATGGCCCTTCCGTAGGATGACGTAAGAGGATCCACGGTGGTGTATTGTTGTGGTGAGTAGAGGACTCGTGTACGTAGTCTTATCTTGCAATGTGTTGAGAGTCGTAGTATAGGTTAGCCAAGGGTCAAAGCTGGCTTGCTGCTATGAACTCCACTACCCTTGTTGATAATGTTGCATGTATGATAGGTTCTGTTGTAAGACTTGCTGAGTACCTTTGTACTCATGTTTGCTTAATAACTGTTGCAGAGGAGAACCCTGCCCCTTTTGATGGGTTTTACATAGACGTTGACGTCGACGAGTAGCTTGCTACCCAGACGGAGATCCTGAGCTTGTGAAGGGCCTTGTAGATAGTCAGGCTACACCAAGCCTATTTTATTTTCCAAGTTGTCTGTACTCAGACATGTTAGCTTCCGCTTGTGCTCGTATGATTGTATGACTTGAGTGTTGGGTCATGTGACCCCTACCTGTATGGATATGTTATGTATGGCTCTTCGGAGCCTCTTAAATAAGGTACTTTGAGTCATAGAGTTCTGTTGTGATGCAATGTTGTATTTGCACATATTGAGCATATTGTGTGTATGATTGAAATGCTTGGTATCTGTGGGATCCGACACCTAGTTGTTTTCCTTTGGTAGCCTATCTTACAGGGAAATGCCTCCTAGTGCTTCCACTTAGCCTTGGTAGCTTGCTACTGCTCAGAACACGTAGGCTGGCCGGCATGTGTCCTTCTTCGTTCCTGTGTCTGTCCCTTAGGGGAAATGTCACGCGTTGTTCCTTTAAGTCCATGTAGCTTGCTACGACTTGGGTTCATACGTTGATGACCGACAGGTTCGTTGTTGAGTCATGGATGCCTGTCTCTGTAATTTAGTGCCACTTTTGGTTTATAACTAGCCATGTCGGCCCGGGTTCTCTGTCATATGGATGCTAGCGACACTGTCATATATGTGTGCCAAAATGCGCAAATGGTCCCGGGCCAGGTAAGGTGGCACCCGTGGGGATACCGTGCGTGAGGCCGCAAAGTGATATGACGTGTTACAAGCTAGATCGGTGTGACTTAGGATCGGGGTCCTGACAGCGTTGGCATCAGAGCCGGACTGCCTGTAGGTTTCTCAAGCCAAACTGGTCGATGTTGAGTCTAGAAAAATTCTTAGTTATATGTAGGGGAATTGATTGTGGAAGGGAACGTAAGGCTCTTTTTACTTCTTTACCTTATGCCCTTCTGATCTGAGTCAGCCTATTCTTTCTACGGGGGTTTAGGACTAGGCCTCACATCCTTACTAGGTTCACGTGTTACTAATCCGTAGACTCTTAGGATTGTTGGTTTCAAGCCCCAGTTCAGTTTCTACCCTTATATTATGATGATTAGTTGGACCCGGAACCTTGATATGATGTTGTTGAGTGGCTATGCTATCATTTGTATGATGTCTCAAAATCTTTTTTGAGCATTTACAGTTGTTATGCTGCCCGATTTCTTCCAGAAATTCTAATGCCTTTGCATTATTTCGTGTTTCAGATGTCTGGTCGCACACCTCACCAAGTGGTTCGTTTGACTCGATGCATTAATGTGCCAGGTCACACGACCATGCTAGTCCGTGTGTTGACTGATACCGTTGGTGATGAGGACATCACTAACAAGGTTACACCCACAGCTCCAACTGACACATATACAGGACCAATTACTAGAGCTCGCGCACGCCAATTAAATTACCAGGTACTTTCGTTTCTTGGTAATGAATCTAATGTTCATGAGAATATGATGCTGCCTAAATTGGATACATTTGTCTTGCTTACAAATGAAGGGCCTAGCTTGGACAAGAAGGATGAACATTGGAGCAAGATCAAGCATGGAGATGATGGCATGCGCAAGGGGGACAGGAATGGAGTTACAATGGATGATTTCAGGACTTTGAAGCCACCATAATGAGTGCGAGAAGCCTTGGACGAAATATACAAGATGCCACTTCATAAATTTCGTCCAGAGGCTATTTTAGGTGCTGCGTCACCTTATTATTGGGCCAGGCCCATGTAATTTCGAAATACTTGAGTATAGGCTGTTTTTAGAGTCCGTATGTGTGGGGAAACAAGAGTTAGGGTTGGTTTCGGACCCCTCCACCAAGGGCCACGAAATTCCCCCCTCTTTCCCTCATATATACAGCCCTTAGGGCGTCGTTTAGACTTTGGGTTTTGTTAGATTAAAAGTTCGCCATAGCTGCAACTTCGCGTACTTCGTTTGTGTTCAACGACCAGACCAAGGCGTCACAGAACCCCACCTTGATCAATAAAGCTTTCCTCTTATATTCGCAATATCCAGATTGCAATCTTAGTTTCTTGCTTGTTCTTCGTTTGCCTGCAGGAAACAGACCTTCGTGGTCAGGTTGATCGTGCTCCGGCGTGGTCAACAACCTCTCGGAGTTGGTTTAGCGATTGCTAAGGCGCGACGTCCTCGCACGTTCGTAGTCGGATCGTCAAAGTCGACTTCCTCCAAAACGATAACCACCATCTCATCGAAAGACGGGACACCTTTGCCTCTATCAAGTGGTATCAGATTTCCAGGTTGCTCGGTGAGATTTTACAGTTTTTCGTAGATTAGATCGAGTCTGTTCTTCATACCTACAGTCCACGAAAAAGCCAAAAAAAAAAAAAATTAGGGTTTGTTCATCCCATCCGAACCAATCTGAGCCTTTGCATAATCTTTTCTGTATTTGCTTTGTTGAATTTGCGGTTGCATCGTCGTGTCAAGTTGCTGGTCTTAGCGTCTAGTTCAATAGAGTTTCGAGTTCTGTTCACAGTTTGTCACGTCGCTGCCGCACCATATTCATCGCCGCTGCCATACCACCACTGCTGCCATATCCCACCACCGCCACCACATACCACCACCGCTGCCATAACATACCACCGCTGCCATAACCTACCATCGCTGGCATATCCTACCACCATATATCCACCGCCAATCCGAGTTCTTTTCATATTAGGTTTGTTCTCGAGATCCATCTAGGTTTCGGATTTGTGTTTCCTTGCCTGCGTAGGTCTCG
>LR738714.1:298722585-298742334 GCA_902687465.1 Secale cereale
AAGCTGAGCAAAATCAGAGGCATAATTTGTTCCATACAAAGGGAGTTGTGAAGGAACGTTCTGTTCGCGTGATCATAGATGGAGGGAGTTGCAACAACTTGGCTAGCATGGAGATGGTGGAGAAGCTATCTCTCACCACAAGACCACATCCACATCCTTACTACATCCAATGGTTCAACAACAGCGGCAAGGTTAAGGTAACACGTACTGTTCGTGTGCATTTTAGTATCTCTACATATGCTGATTATGTTGATTGTGATGTGGTACCTATGCAAGCATGTTCCTTATTACTTGGTAGACCATGGCAATTTGATAAAAATTCTGTACACCATGGTAGAAACAATCAGTATACTCTTGTTCATAAGGATAAAAATATTACTTTACTTCCTATGACTCCTGATTCCATTTTGAAAGATGATATTAATAGAGCTAATAAAGCAAAACAGGAGAAAAAGGTATCCTGAGTACACCGTGGAGGAACAGTACCGGGATTTCAACCAGAGTCAGTATTTCTGCACCATCCAGATATACCCCTCGTATCCCGGAGCTAACGACTCCATCCATTGGTCTTATGGACTCGGGGTTACCATCGAGATGGCAGTGCAGGATGCCGCTTATTCGATGATGACCATCATCCGGGCTAGGCATGCCCTACTGCTGAACACTGAGTTCTGTTACATGCCAGCCTCACTTCCTGGAGAGGAAGGCTACTACACTGGTCTGTATACTAATGCTGCTCATGAGGAGCCACTGCTTCAGACTACTGTCCAGATGCTGAAGGATAGGGACCGTGAGGTCCGTGCCCTCCGGATGGAGCTGTATAACACTCGAGCCGCCCACTGGACTACTTTGACACAGCTTGCACCTGTTGTGCACGCCGGATATCTGGATATGCGGGATTTGTACCCCGTGCGGACTCGTCTGCCTTATTATATGGATTGGCATGACGTTGGGGGTATTACACCTCCACGTGGGCGTCGGTTACCACCAGCATCGGGACCGAGGCCACATCCATGTCCCTATGGTCCACAGCCTTCGAGTGCTCGAGAGTTTCAAGATCCATCTGTTCCACTTCCAGGCTACGGTGGTATTCTTTACGAAGATTACTACGGGAATGTCTGAGCTAGACCGTGGCAGTAGTAGTATCGTAGTAGTCGTATTTCCACAGTCCTGCGTGTCTTGTGGAATATGACTTAGTTTGTACTGAGTTCCGGAGGTGTAGTTAAATAATGTATAGGAGCTTGGAATGCCTCTGATGAGATGTATTGTCTTTCACCGCAGTTGTACTTTAGCCTTGGCTTGTACTAAACTATGTATGGTGTGTATGACCACTGGTGTATATATTGCAGTTTCTATATTACCATGTCATACGGATGAACATCTCTGCATTCCGTGTCATCCATTACATTCTGCACTCCTATGTCAAGTTTTTGCCATCCTTGTCTAAACCGTTGTTTTGTTTTCCTAGGATGGTCAACACTCGCAGCACTCCTGCTGCTCAAGAGCAGGGTGAGGCTAGTGGGGCTAGAAATGAGAATCTGCCCCAGCCACCTTCCTTGGCTGAAGTTATGCTCGAGGCAGAACGGAACAAGAGAGAGACCAACCGTCTCCTGTAACGCATAGAGCAGAACACTGGGTTTCGTCAGAGGAATGACGTGGTGTCAATCAATGACTTTATCAAGATGTGCCCACCGAAGTTCCATCACTCCGCTGAACCTCTGGATGCGGATGACTGGCTTCGCAGTATCACCCACAAGCTACACTCTACCCGTGTGGCCGAAGCTGACAAGGTTACCTACGCCGCCTACCATCTTGAGGGCCCTGCCAGTCTCTGGTGGGAAAACTTTGAGGCTATGCGTCCTTCTGGCCAAATCACTACTTGGGCTGAGTTCAGTGAGGCATTCCGTGAACATCACATTCCGGAAGGTCTCATGGATCGCAAACGGGAGGAATTCTGCAATTTCACCGAGGGCCGGTTAACCGTGGATGGTTATAGTCGCGAGTTTGGAAACTTGGCACGCTATGCACCCGAGGAAGTATCCACCGATGCCAAGAAGCAGGCAAGGTTCCGCAAGGGACTTAGCCCTGAACTTCGCCGAGATCTACGTCTACACGAGTGCACCTCCTTCCAGAAGTTGGTGAACAAAGCTATCAGTGCTGAGACAAGCCAGACTGATTTCGAAGCCACACGCAAGCATCCTCGTGACATTGGTTCCTCATCCGGCTCTGTCTCTCACAAGCGCCGTGTGTGGGTTCCTAACACTGCTCTGCCACCTAAGTACACTCCGAGGCCATCCTATGAGGCGCCTCGCCCAACTCAACAGTATGTGCCTGCCAAGAGTCATGGAGGACCACCTACCAACTTTGCTCCACGCACTGGCACTGTGACATGCTTCAAGTGTGGAGAACCAGGGCACTACATGCGTGAGTGTCCACAGAACCAGCCAGGAAAGCCCGTTGGCCGTGGTAAGCCAACAGGCAAGGTGAACTATGTCAAGCCAATCCCCACTGCACGTGGTCATGTCAACTATGTCTCTGCTGAGGAAGCTTATGAGGATCCTAACGCCGTCCTTGGTACGCTTCTCGTTAACTGCCATCCAGCATCTGTTCTTTTTGATACTGGAGCGTCTCATTCGTTCATATTTGAGAGCTATGATCGAATGCACAACATGACTTTTTGTGACATGCCCACCACCATGGAAATTCAAACTCCCGGCTCTAGATGGCAAACCTCTAGAGTAAGCCATGGGAATGAAATTCTTGTTGATAGACTTGTTTTCCTTGCATCACTAATCGCTCTCAAGTCCTCGGACATAAACATCATTTTGGGTATGGACTGGATGACAGCTCATTACGCCAAGATTGATTGCTACACTAGGACCGTTCAACTTACACACACATCCGGCAAGACAGTCAATGTTTTGACCCGAATGGCTGAGCGTCAACTCTACTCTCTTAATGCCAGCCCTCTACCACAACTCGAAGATATCACGGTAGTCCGTGACTTTCCGGATGTTTTCCCAGAAGAACTTCCAGGTGTTCCACCTGACAGAGACGTCGAGTTCGTGATAGATCTTATTCCAGGAACTGTCCCAATCTCTAGGAGACCCTATAAGATGGCACCCCTAGAATTAGCTGAGCTTAAGAAACAACTCGATGAGTCCTTGAAAAAGGGTTTCATCCGTCCTAGTTCTTCCCCTTGGGCTTGTCCCGTCCTCTTCGTCAAGAAGAAGGATGGAACAGAACGAATGGTTGTAGATTATTGACCTGTCAATCTGGTCACCATAAAGAACAAGTATCCGCACCCTAGGATCAACGATCTGTATGATCAGCTCGCTGGATCCTCAGTCTTTTCCAAAATGGATTTGAGGTTGGGTTACCATCAAATCAAAATCAAGAACGGGGACATTCCTAAAACGGCCTTTGTTACTTGTTATGGCCAATACGAGTACACCGTCATGTCCTTCGGGTAAACCAATGCCCCAGCCACTTTCTCCCGGCTAATGAATTCTATATTCATGGAGCATTTGGATAAATTCGTCATGGTATACGTCGATGATATACTCATTTACTCCAAGAACAAGAAAGATCATGCCGAGCATCTAAGGCTGGTATTGACGAAACTTCAAGAGCACCGCCTTTATGCCAAATTCTCTAAATGTGAATTCTGGTTGCCGGAAGTGACCTATCTAGGCCATGTGATCTCTGGTAAGGGTATTGCCGTCAATCCCGAGCGAGTTCAAGCCGTCCATGATTGGACTCCCCCTGAATCGGTCAAGCAAGTTAGGAGTTTCCTTGGCTTAGCGAGCTATTGCCGACGCTTCGTCGAGAATTTCTCCAAGGTTGCTAAACCTCTAACTGAATTCCTCAAGAAAGATAAAAAGTTTGAGTGGACCCCACAGTGCGAGTCCAACTTTCAGGAATTGAAAAGACGCCTGACATCTGCACCCGTACTGGTACCACCAGACTTTTCCAAGGATTTTATTATCTACTGCGACGCCTCGCGACAAGGACTAGGTTGCATACTCATGCAAGATCGCCAAGTGATCGCATACGCATCTTGACAGTTGCGTCCACATGAGGATAACTATCCTACACATGATCTAGAGCTTGCAGCTGTAGTCCACGCACTCAAAACATGGCGACATTACCTTCTTGGTAATCGCTGTGAAATCTTCACTGATCACCAAAGTCTGAAATACATCTTCACCCAACCGGATTTGAATCTCAGGCAAAGACGTTGGGTTGAGTTGCTCACAGATTACGACTTAGGAATCACTTACACCCCTGGGAAGGCCAATGTCATGGCTGACGCACTGAGTCGTAAGTCTTATTGTAACAACCTGATGTTACAACAAGGGCAACCACTTCTCCACGAGGAATTTCGTAAGCTTAACCTTCACATTGTTCCTCGAAAATTCCTTTCCACCTTGGTGGCGAAACCTACCCTTGTGGATCAAATCATAGCTGCCCAGCGGTATGATAGAGGTATATCTCGGATCAAGGAGAACATTGCTAGCGGTGTTGCTAAAAGTTTCTCTATGGATGAACGAGGTGTTGTGTACTTCGAGAACCGCTTGGTGGTACCCAAGAAACAACAACTACGGCAGTTGATCCTTAAGGAGGATCATGAATCTCCTCTCACGATTCATCCCGGTAGTACCAAAATGTATCAGGACCTACGCCAGAGGTTCCGGTGGACTAGGATGAAGAGAAAAATCGCTCAATTCATTGCTAATTGCGATGTTTGTCGTCGAGTTAAAGCAGCGCATCAACGGCCTGCTGGCACCCTCCAACCTTTAGCTATTCCTCAATGGAAATGGACAAGATCGGTATGGATTTGATTACCGGGTTTCCCAAGACCAGGAAAGGGAATAATGCTATCTTCGTCGTTATCGACCGCCTCTCCAAAGTAGCCCATTTCCTACCTGTTCGAGAGAGTATAACCGCTAGCCAGCTAGCAGACTTGTATATCTCTCGGATAGTATCACTTCATGGTGTGCCGTTGGAGATTAACTCAGACCGTGGAAGTCTTTTCACTTCACGATTTTGGGAAAGTTTCCAGAATGCTATGGGGACTCATCTCTCTTTTAGCACCGCCTTTCATCCTCAGTCAAGTGGTCAAGTGGAACGAGTCAATCAAATTCTGGAAGATATGCTTCGAGCCTCTGTCATCTCTTTCGGTATGGATTGGGAGAAGTGTCTTCCATTTGCCGAATTCGCTTATAACAATAGTTATCAAGCCAGCTTGGGCAAGGCTCCCTTCGAAGTTCTATATGGACGAAGGTGTAGAACACCTCTTAACTGGTCAGAAACCGGGGAAAGACAATTCTTTGGTCCAGATATGATCCAGGAAGCAGAAGAGCAAGTTCGCATCGTTCGTGAGAAATTGAAAACAGCCCAGTCTCGCCAGAAGAGCCAATATGATAGTCATCATAAGGCTATGACTTGTGAAGTCGGCGATAAGGCTTACCTACGGGTTACTCCTCTTAAGGGAACCCATCGCTTCGGTATCAAAGGCAAATTGGCTCCTCGTTACATTGGTCCTTTTCGCATTCTTGCTAAACAAGGAGAAGTTGCCTACCAATTGGAACTACCTCCGCACCTTTCCAGAGTTCATGATGTCTTCCACGTTTCTCAACTCAGGCGTTGCTTCTCGGATCCTATCCCCGGAGTGGACCACGAAACGCTTGATCTCCAGGACAATCTCACATATCGAGAAAATCCTGTCCGTATTCTTGATGAAACTGAGCGTACCACTCGACGTCATAATATCAAGTTTCTCAAGGTTCAATGGTCACATCACTCCGAGGGTGAAGCTACTTGGGAAAGAGAGGATCGTCTTCGACTTGAGTACCCCACCCTCTTTCCGAAGGAACCCGAATCTCGGGACGCGATTCTTTTGAGTGGGGGTGAGTTGTCACATCCCTAGTCAGTGCTTGCATTAGAACTAGCTAGAGTGTGCATCATGTTTACTTTCCACAGAAACTTGAAATGGGAATGACAGAAACCCCAACACCCCTCTTCTAACAACTAGGGTTTAATAAAATCTTTTCCAATGTACCCAAAATGCCCTTCAAAAATGTTCATCATCTTTGCCTTGTTCTTAAACCTCTGCCAAAAATGGTGCACAATTTTCTAGGACATCCAAAGGTGTGTGGATTAATTCATATTGTAATTTCATTTGGGCATTTAAATGCTATAAAATATCTTATGTGCCCAAATAATCCTAAACCGAAATGTTCCATGTTGGTTATATGCTAAACAGTGGGCATGAGCAGTTTGGTGATTTTTGAATGTGCCTAAACATTTTTAGAAAAGCCACAAAGTTACAAAAGAAATAGAAAACATAAAACAAATAAAACAAAAGAGGAAGCAGAGACTTACCTGAGGCCCACTTACGTGCCTGGCCCAGCACGGCCCAGCCCACCAGGGGCACACTCGTCTTTGTCCCCATGCCAGCGCATGAAGCAGCTCGGTGGCGAGTGCCGACGACACGCCGGCCACCTCCTGCCTGCCTGGCTACTCCCCCCGACGCCCTGGACGGCTCTGGACGTCGCCACACAGACCCCCTCGACCCCCTCGACCGCTCCCCTCTCTCCCTGCCTCGTCTCTCTCACTCCGCGCCTCGTGGCCGAGCGCCACCGTCGCCACCGACGCCGTTCGCCGTAGCCACCGTGCTCCTCTCGCCCATCCGATTTCCCAGGAGTTCCGCCTCGTCCTCCTCGTCCTCTGCACCGAGCTTCACGATGCTAGAAGCCCCGCTTCATCTTCACCGTCGCCGTCTTCAACCTACGGCCGTGGAGATCGCCGGTGACCGTGCGCCCGCCCCGACGCTTCCCCAAGCCCGCTAAGCATCTCATCCGCCTCCCTGTGAGCTCCTGCGTCGACCCCCCTCCCTGCTTCGTTTGCTCGCTGTAGACGCCGCCCCCTTGCTCGCCGTAGCACGCCACCGCACAAGCTCGTCGCCGACGAGGCTCCGGTGACCAATTGGCTCTGTGCACATGTCCGTCGTCTTTGTGAGCGCACGTAGCACGCGTAGGAACCAACCGTTGGTCCTCATGTGCCCTGTGACGTAATTTTCTTCGGCACCCGAGCTCCGGCCGCCGCCGTTGAGGTCGCCGCCGACGTTTCCGGCCACCCCAGCTGCTCCGACCTGTTCCGTTGGATGCGCGACTCCTCCAACTCTCTGTAGATGCCCTCCGCCGCTATTTTGGTCATTGGAACGCTGTTTCCGAGCCGCGCCGCCATCCTGGCTCTCGCCGGCGGCGAGTCGCCTATGGGGTTGACCTATTTTGACCACGCCTGGACCCCCCCTGTGTCCATGACATGTGGGGCCGGCCATTGACTAGTTTTAGTTTAGGTTCTTATTTAAGTACTAATTGCTGTCATTAGTTTAATGAGTCACTGACACGTGGGGGCCAGCCCCTGTTAAACTTTTAGTTTAGTGTTAAACTTATTTAGTTAGTACTGAGAGACTGACCAGTGGAGCCCACTGGTCAGGTTTGACCTGGATGCCCTGTTGACTGGCTGACGTCAGCATGATGTCGTGCTGACGCAGTAAATGATTTTCTGGGATTAATTAGTTTAAAACAAATCAGGAAATTCCAGAAAATGATCTAAACTTCAATAAATCATATAAATTCAACATTAGCTTAGATGGAAAAGATTTATATATGAAAATTGATCAGAAAAATCCAATCTTTCCAATGGCACTGGTTTCATGCATGTTTGAGCAAGTTAACCTTGCTGTTCAAATTTAAACATGATAATGCACTTTAATAAATAATAGTTTGGGTTTCAATTTGAATCTTTGATTCAAATGGGCTCAAACCCTTCTATTTATAGATGCATTAGCCCAAAACACATGCATCTTGCCATATCATGAGCATGCATCATATTGTTGCATTTGTTTGCTTATTGATTGTATCGTCGATGTTCTCTGTGGTAGGTCCTGCTTCCGAGGATACTGCTGCGTATCCAACTAAAGAGCAGTACCCGACAACCACTCTGTCAGGCAAGCAACCATTGATCATTCCGATACAAACCCATCTTCTCACTCCTGCTCTCTTTTACTGCATTAAGGCAACATCGTGTGAACTGCTACTTGCTGCGGTAGTTGAGCCCTATTCCCTTGCATGACCTGTCATTGCCACAGTAAATAGTTGAAACCCAGTAGCATGTGTAGGAGTTGATTGAGCCATGTGATGTGTGATCCACCATGCTATTTGTTTATGTTGCCTGCTATGCTTAGAGTTGTGTCAGGTTTGGTTCATCTGGGTGATGGATCAGAGAGAAATGATCATACCGGTAAAGAGAGGGAAGTGTGGAACATGTTTGGTAAAGGTATCGATGAAAGTCCATGTAGGAGTACGTGGTGGGTTGTTTCATTGGAACCGTCCATAGGACCCGAGATCTGTATGTGTGGTTCAAGTTCCAGCTACTACCACACATTGGGATCCTTAATTGACCCTCTCGGCTTATTAACTACCCTTGACCTCTGTCCAGGAGTTGCAACTAGTTTCTGGTGTTTGTAGTTTACTAGTGGTCGTGCACAACTCTGACCCTCGGGGTGGGCTATGATGCGACAGGTACGTGGCACGGTGTACCGGTAGCCCGTTTGGTGACTCGGGAACCCTGTACAAATCGTTTGGGGCCGTGAGCGACACCCCAGCCGGATCTCCCCATGGATGGAACCCAAATAGGCGATAAACCTGGACGAGAGACTTGAGTGGTTGGTTAGGTCGTGGTCTACACCCACGTCGGCTTTCGCTTGAAGTCTGCCGAGCACATGTCGTGTGCATACGCTAAGTGGTGGAAACATGTGTGAGGAAGTACACCCCTGCAGGGTTACCAATCTATTCGAATAGCCGTTGTTCGCGGTACGGACTACTTGGTTACTCTTACAGTTCATAGACAAGTTGATGGATACTACTAAAAGCCTCAAAACAAGTGTGAGTGCCGTGGATGTCCCTTCCGTAGGATGGCGTAAGAGGATCCACGGTGGTGTATTGTTGTGGTGAGTAGAGGACTCGTGTATGTAGTCTTATCTTGCAATCTGTTGAGAGTCGTAGTATAGGTTAGCCAAGGGTCAAAGATGGCTTGCTGCTATGAACTCCACTACCCTTGTTGATAATGTTGCATGTATGATAGGTTCTGTTGTAAGACTTGCTGAGTACCTTTGTACTCATGTTTTCTTAATAACTGTTGCAGAGGAGAACCATGCCCCTTCTGATGGGTTTTACATAGACGTTGACGTCGACGAGTAGCTTGCTACCCAGACGGAGATCCTGAGCTTGTGAAGGGCCTTGTAGATAGTCAGGCTACACCAAGCCTGCTTTATTTTCCAAGTTGTCTGTACTCAGACATGTTAGCTTCCGCTTGTGCTTGTTGTGTTGGGTCATGTGACACCTACCTGTATGGATATGTTATGTATGGCTCTTCGGAGCCTCTTAAATAAGGTACTTTGAGTCATAGAGTTCTGTTGTGATGCTATGTTGTATTTGCACATATTGAGCATATTGTGTGTATGATTGAAATGCTTGGTATGTGTGGGATCCGACACCTAGTTGTTTTCCTTTGGTAGCCTATCTTATAGGGAAATGCCTCCTAGTGCTTCCACTGAGCCTTGGTAACTTGCTACTGCTCGGAACACGTAGGCTGGCCGGCATGTGTCCTTCTTCGTTCTTGTGTCTGTCCCTTAGGGGAAATGTCACGCGTTGTTCCTTTAAGTCCATGTAGCTTGCTACGACTTGGGTTCATACGTTGATGACCGACACGTTCGTTGTTGGGTCATGGATGCCTGTCTCTGTAATTTAGTGCCATTTTTGGTTTATAACTAGCCATGTCGGCCCGGGTTCTCTGTCATATGGATGCTAGCGACACTGTCATATACGTGTGCCAAAATGCGCAAATGGTCCCGGGCCAGGTAAGGTGGCACCCGTGAGGATACCGTGCATGAGGCCGCAAAGTGATATGACGTGTTACAAGCTAGATCGGTGTGACTTAGGATCGGGGTCCTGACATCTTTGTCATAGATGGGGTAGTTAAGTGGCGCTCCGCAAGGGTGGAGTTGTATGGAGTTTCCCTGATGCACATGCATCGTGGTCGAATTGTTTTTACAACATCGATTAGCTTCTACAGTACCCAAGTGCACCAGGTTACGATAGTAGATGTGCATCAGGGAGTAGAATTTCTTCAGGAACCAAGTTCAGTTCGGAGGCTTTCAATGGGCAGGCTGCAATAAAAAAAGGTAGGTTACAGCCTGTCGGTCTTTTAGGCAAAGGCCGAGCCCTGGGCCTTTTGGACAGCTTGCCCATAGAAGCAAATTGCTGTGAACCCGCAGGACCATGCGGGGAAGAAAAGAAATCCCAAACCGACCATGCATCAACATAGGCGGCAAGGCACAACCAGGACTTACCCGAACCATGACTTCCCCATCAATCTACCTATGACGGCGGACGGTCGATGAAGCGACGCCCCGCCCCGGCCTCCTATAATCGACCATTTACAGTCCACTGACCAATAAGCTGTCATTTCCAACCCCAACTAAGGTATCATGCATTATGATACTTTAATCCTCAATTCGACTATTAGGGTGAATTTTTTCTTCTAGATTGGTTAATTTTGTTCAAAATAAAATTATCATTTTCTTGTGTGTAATTTCTGTTTTAATATAGCTGTTACTGCACCTTACAGTTTGACGATGTATTTTGTGATTTAGAATTTCCTAGTTTTTTTTCCAAGTTGATTTGCTCTGAGTTATTGGATAAAAAATGAGAGGGAGATGGCTTTATTATTTCTCCAAATTTCCCCACAACTTATCTTCCTTCGGAAAACAAGCGAGATTTCTTTGTCCTCTAGTGATCTGCTCCCTTCCTCTCCTTTGGCTGAGATGACGCGCCTCACTGGTGCTCATCGTGTCGTCCCCAAATCCCGTGGGGGTTATGTCTAATCCGACTGAGAATCTAATACAAGAGCCCCTTCCCCCTGCAAAAAAAAATGCCCATGCTCGCCAAAATTATAGGAAACATCTTTCGAATCCAAATCCATCAACATATTTTTTGTAACATATGCTTTACAATTTGTTAGTTAAATAAATGGTCAAATTTTGATCCAAAATACAAGGTGCCTACTAAACCTGAATGGAGAGAGAGTACTATGTAGTATATTGTTGCTTAATTTTTATACGACATGTTAAAGTGGTGCATCAGGGTTGCTTTAACTCCAGCTCCGCCCCTAGCGCCCCGAAACTTTTTTCACTAAAGTAAGCAATAGGGCGTTTCTCTTGCACCAACACATCTCCTATGTCATTACCACTAGAATCGCAATGTACTTCAATTTTTTTAATCAAAGTTGGGTAATGCAAGCAATGGAGCATGCGTAAGCAAATTCTTAAGATCATTAAATGTGATATCTTGAGATGGTCCCCAAACAAATGATACGTTCTTTTTGCTCAATGCGTGCAATGGTGATGCAATGGTGCTAAAATCCTTCACAAAGCTACGATAAAATCCGGTTAAGCCAAGGAAGCTACGCACTTGTTGCAAGTTTCTTGGTTGTGGCCAAGTTTTAATAGCTTCAATTTTAGTTTCGTCTACATGCACACCCTTAGAAGACACAACAAAACCTATGAAAACAAGCTTGTCAACACCAAAAGTACATTTTTCCATGTTTGCATACAAGCGCTTGTTTATAAGAATTTGTAAAACATCCCTAAGGTGCACGACATGATCCTCAAGGGATTGGCCAAACACAAGAATATCGTCAAACTATACCACAACACATATACCAATAAATTTGTGAAGTGCATAGTGCATCACATGCATAAAAGTGCTAGGTGCTTCAGAGAAGCCCATAGGCATCACAAGCCATTCATACAAGCAAAATTTGGTCTTAAATGTGGTTTTCCATTCATCACCCTCTTGAATGCGTATTTGGTAGTAGCCACTTTTAAGGTCAATTTTGGAGAAAATGGCGGCTTCACTTAATTCATCTAGCATGCCATCAAGGCATAGAATGGGGGTGTCAGTATCCATCAGTGATAGCATTAATGGAAAAACAACCAGAACACATGCGAAAACTACCATCCCGCTCAGGCACAAGAATAACCAGAACAACACAAGGGCTTAGGCTCTCATGTACATGTCCATTTTCAATGAGATATTGTACTTGCCTTCGTATTTCTTTTGTTTCATTGGGGTTGACGCGGTATGGTGCCTTGTTCGGTGGAGGCGCGCCGTGGATGAGGTCAATTCGATGTTCGATGCCTCATAAATGAGGTAGACCCGAAGGTAGCTCATCGAAAAATACATCCTTGAATTCCTGTAACAATCGAAACAACACTGAAGGTAGAAGGTCAAAATTGTTAGTCCGTGCCGCTTCGACCTTGCACACTAGGACATAGTGTATGACACTACACTACAAGGGAAAACCCTAGTAGTAGCGCGGGTTAAATGCTCATCAGTAGCGCAGGTGGCCACGCTACTGATACGGTGCTACAGCTAACACTTATCAGTAACGCAGTCTGACCCGCGCTACTGTTAGCTAGGCATAACAGTAGTGTCTGTGGGCAACGAGCGCTGCTGCTAATAGCTGCAGCGCCCTTTTACAAAGACTGCTACTGCTAAGAACTCGCTGCTGCTAAACCCGTACCCCGCGCTACTGTTATTATTTTTTGAATTTTTCTGCTCCATATTTTGAGCTGCTGAATTTTGTTTAGGGATTTATACAATAATCTCTAGCATATCATACACCTACAAATAGTCTCATCAAATCATGTCATCATCATAATTAATCATCATCCAACACAAAGTGGTCTCTCGTCATCGTCTCGAAAATAGCGATACAAGTCTCGAATACTTGCAACTACATCGTCATCCATCTAAACAATGATATACACGAGAAGAGCTATCACTATGAGTGAGAGCGGAACTATGCAGTACATGAGGCGGCGGTTACGAGTCCTCTCTCGCGCTAGCGTGAACCTCAAATAACTAGCTTCTGCTTCTTGTCTGCTTTTGAAGCCTTTATGGCTGGCGCCCGAGACCCCATCCACTTGCGCCTGACACTCATGCCACTCATCGTACACTCCCGGAACCTTCCCTTTGTACACGACATAGCACTACTTCTTCGCCATCAAGAATCTAGGTACCTGTTAGAGATGCATCTTCATCTAGAGAATGTACGATCATATGCAACAAAATGTACTAGAGCAACATGAAAAAGAAAGGGTTAGCAACTAGATGCAACATATAGTACGTAAAGTAATTAACTAGAGGTACGCAGGTCATCGTACCCAAACTAACAAAGTAGCGTTACGCAAGTTCAACCGAAAGTATACAAGTTCAACCGACACATATCATCATCATCGGCATCGTAAATCACTAGAAGTTCCAGCCATCCATATCATCAAGGATGGACCCTAGCTTCTTGAACAGTGTGAGGTCATTATGTTGCATGCCTATGCAAGTTCGGACGTCAGCTCGCGATATAGGGCCGTGGTGGAACATCCCCTTCTCATCGACGACTTCTTTGACGATGATCGTCGCAATGTCCCTCTAGATGCGAAATAAGTCATCTCTAAGTTTATAATCCGCTTCTCCATGAGATTCTACCCACTTGCGGATATGATCATCGTTTCTGGTTGTCATATGAAGCTTTAGGTGATCCGTGTTGAACTCAATCATGAGATGGAGGAGGTAGAATCCATATTTCTTGCTTGGTTTTGGGACATGAATGCAACAGAAGTTAGTTTTATGTGAGAAACCCAACTTCTTGTTCCTTTGTTTCCTGATCTGCAAGTGGCCACTCCAAATGCTGAAGCCTTGGAGAGCATTATCTAGAATATTAATTATGTGGGTGTAGTCCTTCTTCTCGTAGTCTCTGGTAGGGTCCAAATACACGGCGTGGGAGACTCGCGGGTAAAGAACGATAAGGACGGCACGCCCGTTGCTGCGGGGAAAAGACACCTCAAATTATTCTTCATATGAGCGAGAAGGAATGATTGAAATGTACAAAATGGTTGTCCGGAACTGACTTACTTTGGATGATAAGGCAGTAGGACAATTTCCTGGTCCTTATTCTGTACCATGAAGTTTTGGAGGTACTCCCTAGCAGTTTCACGCTCAAAGTCGCTGAGACTCAAGAAAGACTCATGCATGTAGTACAGATCCGCCACAGAGATTTGAAAGACTTCTTCTTCTTTATGACGGAGCTCATATGTAGTGCAAAAAGGCGGACGATTGTAAAAGTGAGTCGCCTTGTCAGAAACATCTCAAAGATATGGTCAAACCGCAGGAAGAACACCTCCGCGGGCCGTGTGTCGATGTAGCACTTCCCCTCGGGCGCACGAGCCGCGTATGTCGGATATCCTGGATGCTTCAAGGCTAGTAGGCTTTTGTCAGTCGACATCACATGGTCGTGCAGTCTCCTGAGATCCCCTGATAGTGCCTCCAGCAGTTTCGGCAGTAGCATCGGCTCGCCCGTGAGATGGAACATGGCCGCACCTTTCACGGGTACACGCTCTTCAGAATCCGCCAGCTGGCTACTATGTGCTCTACCTTGTTTGGAGGAAGCTATCTTCCCTGGTCTCTTCCTCTCCTTTTTCTTGGGCACACCTTCCAGAACCTTCCTTAACCCCTGCCCCAGTGTTGCCGGGCTAAGCACTGTACGACCTCGGCTAGTTGATCCTATGTTGAGGCGGCATCTTCAGGCATGTCGTATGAGGATTTCATGAAGAGAGACTTCTTGCAATCCCTGCTACGACGTTCCTGCCCGGGCAGATCATCCATATCCTCATTAGCATGTTGATTGCTCGATTCATCATATTGTTGACTCATCATATCTAAGTCACCCTCATACGCGTTTGTATTGAGGGTGGGTCCTCCATCTCCCCCGTCTCATCATCCATTCTTTGTTCTATGGGACCGATTACATCAGCCAGTACTATTGCACCCCCTCATCATGTCGTCCGCCGCTCTCACCCGGCACTACAGGAGCTGGTAATTGCCTAGGCGGGGTGGTGGCACTACTAGATGGGATTGACACTAATGGCGCACCAGACAAGCGGTGCGCCATTAGTATATACTAATGGCGCACCACCTTCTGGTACGCCATAAGAGTTGAATACACTAATGGCGCACCTGGCTCAGAGTGCGCCATTAGTATCAATTTTTTTTCCTTTTCCAAACATACTAATGGCGCATCCAGACACAGTGCGCCATTACTAGTTGTAACTAGTAATGGCGCACCAGTCATAGAGTGCGCCAGTACTGTTGTTTTTTTATTATATTTTTTATTCTTTTTTTTTTTGCAAAACTACTAATGGCGCACTGTTCCACAATGCGCCATTACTAGTTTAAACTAGTAATGGCGCACTTTGGGACAGTGCGCCATTAGTATGTTTTTTTTGCAAAACTACTAATGGCGCACCACCAGAAGGTGCACCATTAGTAACCTGGGTTACTAATAGCGCATTTTGAGGTGGTGCGCCATTAGTAAGTGGGCACCAACAAGATATTTTGGACAGCCACTCCTACCCACACTCACGTTCTCCCCACTTCATTCTCTCCACCTCCTCCTTGTCTCGGGTGCCTCCTCTTTTTCACCTCATTTCCACCATAGATTCATTCAAATTAAGTGGTTAAATTACCTTGTTTTGATAGGTAAGTAAGGGGGGGAAGCTATATTTATGTTGTTCTCCCTACAACAATGTGCACATGCACTTTTTATGGCCTAGATAGATCTATGTATGTTCATGGTGTTGCATATGTTTGTGGTGTTGCATATGTGTTTGTGTTTGGAGGTGTACCGGTATTTGAAATGCGATAGTTGCCAATATTTTGCCGGAATGTTGATTCATTTCCGTTTTGGCGAGAATTTTGGCATTAAGCATTCTTTTTGGTCCTATTTTTAGGGAAAGTCATGCCAAATTTTTCTTGGTTCTAAAATATTGTTTTGCTCTACCCCGCAGGCGACCATGGTCCGCACGATGACCGAAGGCATCGTGAATAGGTTTTTGAGCTCCGCGAAGGCCGAGATGCTTCAAAAGAACGAGACGGAGATAAGATGTCCGTGTCGAAGATGCAAGCTGAAGAGCCTTATTGCGGACCCGGATTCCGGGCAGGTGCTGGACCACCTGCTCTTGCGTGGTTTCATGGATGGCTATCAGTGGCAAGGTGATGAAGATGACTACGAAGTCGTCCATGGGGGCCGGGCAAGAAATGAGGAAGGGCAGCAAGACAACCACCGCGGCTCGGGCGGGCGAGAAGACGAAGAATCCCCAGGAGATGATCACGACGATGATGCTGTACACAGTCATCATGTAGAAGATGCAGGACATGATGATGAGGAAGATGCCGGAGCTGACGACGGGCATGATCATGAAGATGATGATGCCGGCGGAGCAGACGACGCTGGACCATCGATGGGCCGGGTGCAGGACCCTCATATTCAAGAGCTGCTTCTCAAGCAGATGGATAACGCAAGAGCTGTCGCCCGAGAGAAAGCCAAGATGGATCAACTTGAGTTAGAAGCGGTTACTCCATTGTATGAAGGATGCAGGCCCGAGGATACCTGCCTGAAAGTAACGCTCATGGCTCTGGAGATGAAGGTAAAACACAGAATGACCGACGCATGCTTCGACGAGAACATGTCATTCTGGCACGAACGTCTTCCCAAGGGGAACAAGTGCCCGACCAGTTTCGAGGAGGCGAAGAAAATCATGTGTCCTCTGGATTTACCGCACGTGAAATATCATGTGTGCATGAACAATTGCATCATTTATCGGCACGAGCACGCGGAGTCTACCATATGTCCGGTGTGCGGCGTCACTCGATACAAGAAGAGGAAGAAAGCTCCTCGAAAAGTGGTGTGGTACTTTCCGATCACTCCTCGTCTGCAGCGGTATTTCACGGACCCTAAGGTAGCAAAGCTCCTGCGTTGGCACGCGGATAGGGAGGAGAAGAAGCGAGAAGATGACGTAAATGATCCGGAGATAGATAAAAAAGACAAGATGCTGAGTCACCCTAAGGATGCGAGCCAGTGGCAAGCATTGAACTTCGAAGACCTAGAATTTGGGAACGATCCAAGGAACATCGTGCTGGGCGCGAGCACCGATGGAGTCAATCCGTTTGGCAGCCAGAGAAGCACACATAGCACCTGGCCTGTGTTTGTGTGGATGTACAACCTTCCCCCCTGGTTGTGCATGAAGAGGAAGTACATTCACATGAGTATGCTAATTGAAGGACCAAAACAACCAGGGAACGACATCAATCTATATCTGGGGCTGCTGAAAGAGGAGCTTGACACGCTGTGGAAAACGCCAGCCAATACGTGGGACGCCGCAGAGAAAGAATATTTCCCTATGAGAGCCGCGCTGCTCATGACGGTGCACGACTATCTCGGTTACGGATATGTCGCGGGGCAGGTGGTCCACGGATTTTCTGGATGCGTCAGGTGCATGGATGACACAACTTATTGCCAGCTAGATAGAGATCTCGGGTCTTCGAAAACCGTGTTCATGGGACATCGAAGGTGGCTTCGCGACGATGACCTGTGGAGAAAACGCAAGGATCTGTTCGATGGTGAAACCGAACCCCGAGGACGCCCGCGTACGAGGAGCGGCGAGGAAATAGACGAGCTGTTGAAAAATTGGAACGATTGCCCACTGCCGGGAAAGAAGCAAAAGGTGCCAGAGCCAGGAAAGAAGCGAAAGGCGCCAGAGCCGCTGCTGAAGGTATGGAAAACGAGGTCTGTTTTCTGGGACTTGCCATACTGGAAGATCCACCGTGTGCCTCATAGCCTTGATGTCATGCATATCACGAAGAACATGTGCGAGAGTCTGCTTGGTACCCTGCTCAACATGCCAGAGAGGACCAAAGATGGGCCGAAAGCAACGGCAGACTTGAAATCAATGGGCATCAGGCAGGAGCTTCACGCTATATATGATGATGATGATGATGATGATGATGATGATGATGAGGCGAAGCAGGACACGGAAAGTCGTCGCAAAGGAAAATAGGCCAAGAAGACTGGAAATGACTACCCTCCCGCGTGCTTCACTCTAAGTCAGGAGGAGATCGAGCAGTTTTTCACCTGCCTCGTAGGAGTAAAACTTCCTTACGGTTACGCGGGGAAGATAAGGAGATACCTAGACCCAGCGAAGCTGAAGTTCAGCGGGATGAAGTCTCACGACTGTCACGTGCTGATGACGCAGATACTTCCAGTTGCAATCCGTGGGATCATGGACGCGCACGTCCGTGAAACGCTATTTGGCCTATGCAACTTTTTCGACGCCATCTCTCGGAAGTCGGTTGGCGTGAGGCAACTCAGAAGGCTACAGGAAGAGATCATGGTGATACTATGCGAGTTTGAGATGTACTTCCCGCCCGCATTCTTCGACGTTATGGTGCATCTACTGGTCCATATCGTGGACGATATCATCCAACTCGGGCCGACGTTCCTGCACAGCATGATGCCGTTCGAAAGGATGAATGGTGTCATCAAAGGATACGTTCGCAACATGTCACGTCCAGAGGGAAGCATAGCCAGGGGCTTTCTGACCGAAGAGTGCATCTCCTACTGCACGAATTATCTAGGCATCGAGAACCCCGTTGGTCTGCTCGTCAACAGGCACCTCGGCAGGCTCGCTGGATGGCGTCACCGTGAGGGTCGCTGCGAAATGCATGTCGACTTCGAGGGTCGACTCGCCGACTTTGAAAGAGCAAACCTAGTCGCGCTACAACACATAGACGTGGTCGATCCTTGGGTGGTAGAGCACAAAACCTTTATTGAGAAGACGTACAATGAACGAGGCCAACAGAGGACGGACGGAGATATAATCAAAGAGCACAACTCATGTTTCACGCGTTGGTTCAAGCAGAAGCTTCTGTCGTACCCTTTACATGAGGATTCTTCCGCGGAAGAACAACTCATATTCGCCTTGTCACAGGGCGCCGAGCACAACCTGATGACCTATGAGGCGTACGATATCAACGGCTACACATTCTACACCGAGGCCAAGGACATGAAGAGCGATGGTTATCAGAACTCTGGGGTAACGATGAAATCCTACACCGGTAACGACAAGGACAGATACTACGGAAGGACCGAGGAGATCTGGGAGCTAAGCTACGCTGGAGAGAAGGTCCTGATGTTCCGTGTCAGATGGGCCAAGAGCGTCCTAAAAGAAGACCGATATTTCACCACCATGGTTATACCCAAAGCCAAATCCAAGACCGCGGGCACAAACGTCACCGCGAAAAATGAGCCATGGGTACTGGCTTCCCAAGTTGACCAATGCTTCTTCATTACCGACCCGTCAAAGCCCCGTCGTGTTGTCATGAGGAGAGGCAAAAGGAAGATCATCGGAATGGATGGAGTAGCCAATGAGCAAGACTTCGACAAGTACGGTGACCCGAGGATCGAACATGACGACGATGATGAAGTAGCAGCATACACCACAAGAAGAAGCAGGACCACCCTACCTAAAGGACGTCCGTTCCACAGAAGAACTCCATTTGCGAAAAAGAAGGGCAAGAAGATTGTGAACAGATAGCTAGCTAAGATCGATTGTATTTAAATCGTAGCCTTCATTTCTCGATTGTATTTCATGGGCACCTTTTGAACTATCATGAATATTTTTAAATTTCATGGGCACTTTTTGAATTCATGAGAACACTCGATCTCAATCCCCCTCCATCTCGATCGTTATCCCCCCTCGCCAGATTCCCCTTGCCAGATCCCCCT
>LR738714.1:298742591-298769958 GCA_902687465.1 Secale cereale
AATGCAACTAAAAAAAATTTGATTATATTTTCAAAAAACAAATTTGATTATATTTTCAAATAACAAATTTGATGGTATTTTCAAATAACAAATTTGATGATATTTTTTTATATTCATAAATACTTTCAAATAAAAAAATCTGATGATATTTAAAAAAATTATTACTGTTTAAAAAAAATTATTACTTTTTCATATTCATATTCATGATATATTTTTATATTCATAAATATTTTCAAATAAAAAATTATTATTGTTTTTATAAAAATTTATTACTGTTTCATATTCATATTCATATTCATGATATTTTTTTATATTCATAAATATTTTCAAATAAAAAATTATTAATGTTTTTATAAAAAATAATTACTTATGGCGCATCGCTGGCTGGTGCGCCATTGGTATAAAAAACATTATAATGGCGCATCGCTGGCTGGTGCGCCATTGGTATAAAAAAACATTCTAATGGCGCACCGCTAGGGGGTGCGCCATTAGTAATCTCCCCCCTATAGCTAGTCGCCCGATCCCTTCGTCCATCCCTCTCGCCAGATCCACTTCTCCCTCTCGCCAGACCCACGACGCCGCCGCCCCTACGACGCCGCCGCCACTACGTGCGCCGCCGCCCCCGACGCCCCCGACGTCCTCCCCCGACGCCCGCGCCCCCGACGCCCTCGCCATGCCGTAGCGCTGCCGCGGCCTCGCCACCGACGCCTCCCCACCCCCCCGGACGAGCCCCTCGCCTCTGCCGCGGCCTCGCCACCTTCGTCGAGCAGCAGCGCCGCCGCCCGGAGCTACGCCAGCGACCAATCCAGAGGCAGGTAGCCACCACTCCTCCCTCCTTCCTCTCGCATCCTCTCTTTTTTCCAGAGCATGTTCAAGTTTAAATATCTGGTTGTTCCTCTGCATTTTAAGAAATTAAGAGGAACTTGTCATATAGGTGCAAATTAATCTTACTTACAACTTGCATAGCCAACATTTCCCACTTATTTGATGTTCATCCCCTAAGTGGGCTATTGCTGCCATTACCTTCCAGTTCCAGATGTCCCATTTCTCTTGGTTGTATGGGTGTCCCTAATTTTAGGGGTTTTAACTTGGCCATGGTGGCCTCTTGGAGTAAAAGATTCGTTGATGATAGGCCTAGTGACTGGAAGAATGTTCTTTGGTTCAAGTATGGTACTGACAAACCTAACATTTTGTGGGCTTACCCTGGTCTGGGGGGGGGTCTCCCTTTTGGAAAAGTATCTCTTAGGCTTTTGCTGCTGCTAAGAATTTTTATAAGTGGAAACTAGATAATGGCAAAACATTGCCTTCTGTCTTGGGATCTGCCAGCAACAAGATGCCACTGTTGCCTAGGTCTGGGTTGGTGTTGTTTTAAAGCTATTATTTATGAGATGTGTAGATCTACAACAGTTGGCTTGAATTGTTGTCTTTGGTTCAAACTAAAAACCCCTTCTTCTGACAGTGATACTCCTATTTGGATGCTTGAACCTTCTGATGTATTCCCTCCGCCCCAAAATACTTGTCATCAAAATGGACAAAGAAGAGATGTATCTAGTAGAACTAAAATACATCTAGATACTCCTATTTTCTGTTTTCTAGTTTGTTAATTAAATTCAGTTAACTCCATGCAGTTACTAATCCATAGGCAGCATATCGTCTTTGTTTACTGTTGCGGTTTAGTAGCGCGTCTTTGTTAATTAAATTCAGTTAACTCCATTAGTTAACTTCATTCAACTTATTATTATAAAAAATGTTATAACTATTTGCAGTCAAAATTCTTACCATCCGAGTCAAACTACATGTTAATTGGGTATTTTCACAGTCTCCAATGTGACTTCTAACCATTGATTTATTTGAAAAATATGTTCTCTTTCGTAATGGATCTTATCAATGTGGTACTGTCAAAAGACACAAAAAGCTATTGATGTAACTGCAAGCACATGAAAGAGCTCATCTATATGTCATCTTCATACATATACTTGATACAGTTAACTAGTTTCAGCTTCAGTACACTGAGATTTTAGCTCAATTGTCTTACAAATTAAAATTGGTCAGTGAATTTTGTGTTTTCTTGCTTGGAAGTGACTGCCACAATATTTTGGTAGATTTGTGAATCAAATCAACAAGGTCGATTGTCAGGACCCCGATCCTAAGTCACACAGGTCTAGCCTGTAACACACCATATCACTTTGTGGCCTCACGCACGGTATCCCCACGGGTGCCACCTTACCTGGCCCGGGACTGTTTGCGCATTTTGGCACACGTATATGATAGTGTCGCTAGCATTCATATGACAGAGAACCCGGGCCGACATGACCAGTTATAAACCAAAAGTGGCACTAAATTACAGAGACAGGCATACATGACCCAGCAACGAACGTGTCGGTCATCAACGTATGAACCCAAGTCGTAGCAAGCTACAAGGACTTAAAGGAACAACGCGTGACATTTCCCCTAAGGGACAGACACAGGAACGAAGAAGGACACATGCCGGCCAGCCTAAGTGTTCCGGAGCAGTAGCAAGCTACCAAGGCTCAGTGGAAGCACTAGGAGACATTTCCCTGTAAGATAGGCTACCAAAGGTAAACAACTAGGTGTCGGATCCCACACATAGCAATACACATTACACATACGCATAACATGCAAGTATGTGTTATACAACATGGCATCACAACATAACTCAACAACTCATATAGATAAAGGCCCAGAAGAGCCATCATAGCATTTATTACAAACAAAGGTCACATGACCCAACATACAGAGCATACATGCAACGGAAGCATAACATGTCTGAGTACAGACGACTACAAATGAAAAAGGCTGAGGAGCCTGACTATCTACAAGACCCTCCCAAGGGTACAAGATCGTAGCTGAGGTAACAAGCTAAACGTTGAAGTCCACGCGGAACCACTAGCGAGACCGAAGTCTCTCTGCAAAAACATAATTAAGCAAACGTGAGTACAAAGGTACTCAGCAAGACTTACATCAGAACTAGCTACATATGCATCAGTATCAACAAAGGGGTGGTGGTGTTTGGCTGCAGCAAGCCAGCTTTGACTCGGTGGCTATCCTGAACTACGACTGCAAGTAACTCTTTCGAGGTGGCGCACACGAGTCCACATATTCACCAATCAATACACCACTATGGATCCGCTCCCGTCTCCCTACGAGAAGGCCATCCATAGCACTCAAGCTTATCTTGCGCGTTTTAGAGTATCCACTTTCACTTGTCTATGAACTGTTATAGGCAACCCAGAAGTCCATTTCCGCGGACACGGCTTTTCGAATAGATCATATATATAACCCTGCAGGGGTGTACTTCTTCACACACGCTCTCACCACTTATCGCCGTTTACACGACATGTACTCGGCAACCTTCAAGCGGAGGCCCAGCGAGGGTATCGGCCACGACCTGACTAACTACACAAGTCTCTCGTCCAGGTTTATCGCCTATTTGGGTTCCATCCGTGGGGAGATCCGGCCGGGGTGTCGCTCACGGCCCCAAACGATGTGTACAGGGTTCCCGCATCACCAAATTGGCGATCGATACACCGTGCCACGTACCTGCCGCGTCACAGCCCACCCCGAGGGTCAGTGCTGTGCACGACCTCCAGTAAACTACAAACACCAGAAACTAGTTGCAACTCCTGGACAGAGAACAAGGGCAGTTAATAAGTCGAGAGGGTCCATTGGTTTCGGGCCCAATGCATGGTAGAAACTGGTCATGGATCAACCAACACAGAACTCAGTTCCTGAGGACGGCTGCAATGAGACAACCCACCATGTACTCCTACATGGCCTCTCATCGCTACCTTTACCAAATCATGTTCACACACTTAGCTCACACACATTAGGACATGTTCATCACCATTCCAATTCATCCCCGATGAATCAGACCTCACACAACTCTAAGCAATAGCAGGCATAACCAGAAAGCATGAATGAGTAGGCACAACATGGCTCAAACAACTCCTACTCATACTAGTGGGTTTCAACTATTTACTATGGCAACGACAGGTCATGCAGTGGAAAGGGGTTCAACTACCGCAGCAGGTAACAGTTGAAGCGTTGTTGTCCTAATGCAGTAAAAGAGAGCAAGAGCGAGAGAGTGGGATTGTATCGGAATGCTCAATGGGGTTTTGCTTGCCTGGCACTTCGGAAGATATCATTGGGTCTTCGTCGGTGTCATCGATCACATCGTCGGAACACGTCTACTAAAAGGGGATAAACACCGGCAACAGAGAAAGAACACAATCAATGCAATGCGACAATATGATGCATGATCATGACATGGCAATATGCTGTTGATTGAGCTAATGCAACTAGTAACCATATTAAATGAAGTTGGTTTGAACCAAAGATTCAAATTCAAACTCCATATGTGATTATTTAATTGTCATTTAATTGATTTGACCTGAACATCAGGTTTAACTTGTTCAAACATGCATGAAAATGCCATAAACAGATTCCTCATATTTTTCTGATCATTTTTCATATATAAATTATTTTCATCTGAGCTACGGTTGATTTTATATGATTTTTAGAAGTTTAAAGCATTTTTTGGAATTTCTAAACCTTTCTGATTTATTTTAATTCCAGAAAAGCTTTACTGCGTCAGCACTGCGTCATCATGACGTCAGCAAGTCAACAGGGGCTAGTCCAGTCAAACCTGACCAGTGGGTCCCACTGGTCAGTCTCTCAGCACTAACTAAAAATTTAAAACTAAACTAAACAGACACGGGGCCCACATGTCAGTGTCTAATTAGGTTAATGACAGCAATTAAAACTTAATTAAAACCCTAAACTAAAATTAGTCAGGGCTGGCCCCACATGTCATCGACTCATAGGGGTCAGAACCAGTCAACGGCGGAGGTCAAACCTGCCGGCGGCTCGTCGCCGGCGAGACCGAACGCGGCGGAGGCTGCGGAAACGGGCTGTGGTGCCCCGTTCGCAGCGTGGCTGGGCTCATTCGAGAGCCCAGACCAGCGCGCATCGAGTGGGGGCGCTAGCCGGGCCTGGGGTGGCCGGAGGCGAGAGCGATGAGCTCGGCCGCGGCGGCCGGAGTTCGGGCAGGTGCGTGTGCGGCACTAGGGAGCACGGGAGGAGGGGCCGAAGAGTGGTACGGGCTCCTGAGAGTATGCTGAGTGCGCTTATGGGCTCGGACGCGAGCGGCAGCAGCTGTGGCCGCGGTTGCGCCATGGCCGATGGGTGGAAGCTCACGGCTCCGGTAGTTAGCACGGCAGAGGAAGAAATTGGCGGCGGGGCTAGGGGAGAAATAACCAGGGGCTCACCGCGGTGTCGTAGGGGTGCTCTGCGGCTCGGGGGAGGCATCGAAGAAGGCGGGCAATCGCCGGCGATCTCGTGCGACCGAGGTTGAAGACGATGCCCAAGAAGACGAAGCGGGGCTCCCCGAGGCGCGTGACTCGGTGTAGCGGTCGTGGGCACAGCGGCGGTGCCTCTGGACACAACGGAGAGGCGGGGCGGTGGCTCTGGCCGCGGTGAACGACGAGCGGCGGCAGCGGCGTGTTCGGTGGTGCGAGGGGAGAGAGCCAGGGGAGGGAAGAGACACGGGAAGAGAGTGAGAGGGGTCCGGGGGGGTGCGTGGAGACGCCAGAGATGTCCAGGGCGAAGTGGCAAGTAGGAGGTGGCCGTCGGTGGCCGTGCGCGTGCTGGCGCGCCGCGGGCACACGCCCTCGTGCCTTCTGGCACGAGGTTGAAGGAGGCAGTGCTGGGCTGGGCCTCTACAGGAGTGGGCTGGGCCAACAGTGCTGGGCCACCAGGCTGAACAGGTAACGGCCCACGTAGTTCCTCTCTCTCTGTGTTTTCTATTTTAATTATCGTTTTCTATTTTTTTGATATTTGTTTTGGCTTTAGTAAAAATGCCAGAGCATTACCAAAAATCATGAAACTAAGCATGGCTACTGTTTAGAATAAAACCAACAGTAAACATTTTAGTTTATGATTATTTGAGCATTTAAAACAATATATAAAATTTAAATGCCCAAATGCAAATATGGTCTGATTTAAATCAGTGCCCAAAATATTCCTCAAAAATGTTCACTATTTTTGGTTTGGTCTCAAAGCCTTGCCAAAATTATCAAACATTGATGAAGGCATTTTGGTCAAAGAAAATATTTTTAGGTTGAACCTAGTTGAATTCTTTTGGTGCTAGGGTTTGATCATCCCCATTTCCAGTTTCTGAGAAATTTAAACATGATGCACACTAAGACCAAGCAAGGCAGCAAGGGCTGGTCTAGGGCTGTGACATCGATCCGATTTATGTGATGGCTAATTGAAATTGAAATTGACATGTCTTGTTCTTATTACTAGATCATAGCGACAATAGATACAGATTCATGTTCATGCACATAAACCTGTTATTATTGCCGCTGCTTTAATTTGTTTGTACTGTAACATCTTATAGCTTCATTGGTCCAATCACCTACTGGAAATATCCATGTTTAGACATGGCAGATTTTCCCACTTTGCACTGCTGGGTTTTGTCTCCGACCATCGTGTCGTGATGATTTTGCAGGTACCCCAAGAGGCCATTGAGTTTGCTGGAATGTCGATTAACTTCCGTTCCTGCAAATTCGGGTACTCCATATGTCCTATTTTCAGCAAAGGTCATGCTGAAATTTTCCGTGAATTTTAGCATGACTTTGCTAAAAATAGGACATATGGGGTACTTGTGACTAATGCATGGGCCGGGGTATCTTAGTAGTTAATTAAGTAGGATCAACTGTCCCTTTATTTTAGCTGCATTAAACCATAGGCGGCAATAGAGCCAAGTGATTAGGCCCAACTTAGAATTCTCCTTCCCAGCTTAGCTTTTAGGATGCCTCGGTGTCGACAAACCATAAATTATAAAACCTTGGCTTTTAGGGTGCCTCGGTGTCGATAAAAACCGAAATGATGAAAGCTTAGGCTTTTAGGGTGCCTCGGCGTAAAAAAACCCTCAATGATAAAAGCTTAGCTTTTAGGATGCCTCTGTGTCGACAAACCCTAAATGATGAGACCATGATCTTGTTCCTTGACAATAACCAACTTTTTGACCAATTTTTTTTCCTATTTAGAGAGAAACATGGCCAACAACGATGAGGCCGGGGGTTCGGGCGGCAAGGCATTCTAGGAGCTGTCCCAGGAGATGGAGGAACAACCTCACTTGTATGAGGACGCCGCCTTCCCCATCGATCCTGAGACCATTGATGGTACAACCGAGGATGACCCCACTGATGGTGCCGTCGAGGATGCCACCACTGATGGTACCGCCGAGGATGCCACCACTGATGATGGCGGCGCACGCACAGATGGCAGCCAACCGAAGAGGCAACGGAAGGACCGGCGCCCGACCGTGCTCCGCACCCTCAAGGAGGAATTTATCGAAGTGGACTCCGACGGGAATCCAACGGCGCCCGAACGAATATTCAAGGGGTACTCGGTTCAGCTCAGGTGCATTCTCCGGAGCACCGTCTCGATCAACACCGAGAACCTGAGGCATCCTGACCGAGGGAATTTGCGCAACCTCCTCTTCACGAAGCTGCACGAACAATACAAGTTCCCCGCTGAATTTGAAAACACAAGCCTTAAAGGGAATAAAGTGAACAATACCGCCCTCACGAAGATAAGCACGACCCTGTCTACTTGGAAAAGCAATGTGAAGAGAATGATCGAGAAAGGTGAGAGTTATGAGAAGATCAAGGAGAAAAATCCTTCGATCACCGAACATGACTACAACGACTTCAAGATCAAGTGCTCGAGCACCGCAACCTCCGAATCAAGTCAGTGGGGGACAGAAATGCGGGACCTGAACTTAGGGGAACACACACTCGGTCCCGGCGGTTACAGAGTGGCGGAGCCTATATGGGACAAGGAGGAGGCGGACCGTGCCGAGCAAGGCCTACCGCCCCTCTTCGATAAATACGGTGACAAGCAGACCAGGAACTTTGTCAGGGCCCGGTACAAGAAGGACCCGAAAACAAAGGAGCTTACCACGGATTCGAAGACCAGGGCGCTTGAGCTTGTTCTGGTAAGGAATACACCCCCCGCGTAATTAGCTCCATATGGTTGCATTCTAATTAATGAAGCCAAATTTCTAAATGGTTCACATTCCTTCCGCAGGCGACTGAAAACAGTAGCACGGGGTCGACTAAGAGCAACCCTTGGGACACCACTCTAAATAGGGCGTTGAATGTAATGAAGAAAAAGGATAAGCTCAGTAAGCCGACGTCAGCTGGTCGTGTGGCCGGCAAAAGCTTGTCCACAAAATGGTCGTCATACTATAACGCTGGTGGGCGAAAGGAGAAAAAGACCAGCTCGGAAAGCCAGGCGCGCGAGGTTCAAGAACTCAAGGCACAGGTGGCGCGGATTCCGGAGATTGTCCAAGAGCAAGTGCAAAAACAACTCGGAGCGACGGTCACCGCCATTGTGCCTACCTTGATCGAGGGGTTGCACGCATGGATTGCGGGCGGCCAACAAGGGCCGCCCCCGATTCCCAGCTTCACGGCCAGCAACTCGCAGAACGCGATGGCGGGGCCATTGGTGTCTCCGGCGGAGGCGGCATTGGTGTCTCCGACGCCGGCACGAGAGCTTAATGCACCCGGGTGTACGCCGGCGAGCACCTCTGCAGCAAGCGGCCCCTCCGTCAACTTCACGCCCGCCGTTGGCGGTGCCTCGACATTAGCCGAGCTCGACGCCATGATCACGGTAACTAATTAAGCCTCTCTCGACCGAGGACTTCATGTCCTTGCCTTTGACTGGGCATCCTTGACGCCCTACATGTTTTCGCAGGGCGCCGCCGACGTTCCGTGCACTCTCCTGCACTTCATGAACAACGAGTTGGTCGATGTCGCCAAGGGAAAAATCATTCAACCGGGCAACCCCGTGTTCCACGGTACTAGGATGCCACCCAACTTGTTTAGGGTTCAACTGGTTCGAGTGCTGCCAGGCTGCGACGAGTTTTTACCTCCGATTCGACCCGTCGGGGCCGACGATGATGACGTGATGACCCTTAGCGCCTGCCTGAGCTGGCCCCTGCTTTGGCCGAAGAGCCAGATTCGTTTGGGGCGGGGGACACCACCCCAAAGACAACACCGCCAGTCGTGCCGGCGCCAAGTCGGCCCCATGGCAAGACCGCCGCAACGGTGCCGGACATCCCTATGCCAGTGGATCCAAACATGCATATGGCACAGGATCCGGATGACGACAACGACGACGGTACATTTGCCAACGTCGATCAGTACTTTGCCGATCATGGGTACGGTGGCGACTTCATTGGGCCTCCTTCTCAAGAACCCAACCCTACAAAAGACGTGCGCGATCTAGCTAGTACCGCGGAGAAACCAAGTTGCAACAGGCGTCGTCTGCTGTTCAGTTCTCAGGAGACGCCTCCAGCTGCCGACTTCACAGAGCCTCAGATAGGCGAGGTGCGAAATATTATCAGCCCCAACACACTCAATAAGGCGGTCTGTGAACAGAACTCGGTCCCATTACAGGAGAAGAAGAAGGCACGCAAAAGAAAGACTAACAAGGGTGCGAGCCAGCCGGCACCGAGTACGATCCGTGCTCAGGACGGGCTACCTTCACCTGAGGATGTAATGAGGAGGGTGCATGTGGCGGGTAGGCCGATGCTACCGAGAAATATGCTCGATGCTGCAACCGGTGCTATGCAGAGTCTGCATGATAGTGTTCTTTCTTTGGAGAAGCGGCGTCTCAGAGAGAAGGATGTGGCATACCCAGTTTTCGCAGCCAAGGCGCCAGAGGGCAAGGGATTTGTGGATAACTCCATCGGGGGTACGATCGTCTTGCGGTTTGATGACATCTACGCTATGTTGAACCTTCATCCGCTGCACTACACCTTCGTTCGGCTATTTTCGCTGAGTATGGAGATGCGGATCATTCGCGACAAGACCCCGGACATCGTGATAGTCGACCCCTTCTACATGCGTGCCAAGATCTTGGGCAGCGCTGGGGACCGGCAAGTCGCGAGTTCTTACCTCGAAGGCGTCATTCTGGCAAACCGAGA
This sequence comes from Secale cereale, assembly GCA_902687465.1. NCBI lineage: Eukaryota > Viridiplantae > Streptophyta > Magnoliopsida > Poales > Poaceae > Secale > Secale cereale. The sequence goes on from LR738714.1 coordinate 298,752,613, forward strand.
TAAGGATAACTTCCTCGTGCCTTACTTTCCCGAGTAAGTCCTCCCCTCAACCGCCTCGTAACATATGAATTCTTAGATTTCGATCGTTTTTCTTTTAACATTCCGTGTTTTCTGCAGTGACACACATTGCACGCTCATCCTCCTAAGCCCCAAATATTCCATGGCCACGTATTTCGACTCGGACCGTCAGTCGAACGTAGACTACACAAATGTAAAGATGGTTCTTGATGATGTTCTCCCCGGCTACGCCAAATCTGGAGGCACCTTCACCAGGCCTATTCGTAAGACCGGCAAGCACATGTTCTCCCACAATACGACGTTCTGCTGCGTCAAGTAGCCGCCTGACGGTCAGAAGGGTGCCTACTACGCCCTCCATCACATGCAGGCGATCGTACGGGACCATCATCAACTTCTGCTATCGAGTAAACTCAAAGATTGGGCCGCGAGCGTGTCGGCAATCCAGGACGCGGACATCAAACAAGAATTCTTTCGCATCCAGTCGGAGTTTGCGGAAATCATCCATCAAGATGTCCTTCGTACCTCGGGGCAGTTCTACCTCAGAAATCAACCGTCCAACAGTGACATCGACACAATGCTACAAATGCAGGCTGACAACGCTCGCGATTTCATGACTCCCACGATAGACGACGGCTTCATCCACGCTCCGGTCCCTTGAGTCGAGTCGAAAGTAGTGATGTTGTGTCTAGTTCTGAAACATCGACTGGCTCATGTTGTAATTAAACTTTAATGAACTTGTAGTATGTCTCTTTGGTTTCGACTGTCGTTCAACTTAGATGTAATCGATGCTATTAATGTCTTGATTTTCTCTTCCGATCGTTCTGTTGCATACTTATATATTGCTTATGTATTGTCTGTGAATTGGTACTAACGTTTCGTTTGGCTAGTGCATAGCGATGCCGTCGTATGTCGTGTACAAGGGTAAGGTTCCCGGAGTCTAGGACGACTGGGAGGAGTGTCGGAGATAGGTTCACAATTCAGCGGTAACAGTTACAAAGGGTACACCACTAGGGCCGAGGCGGAATCTAGATACGCCCGCTATCTAGCGGGAGAGGGGAGGGAGCGTTGGAGGAACCGGATGAAGACGAGTTTCATCGTGATGATGCTCATCGTGATGACCGCAGCTCTCTTCTATGTGATGATAGTTTAGATGATCGATATCGACTTGTAATGTGAAGACAAACTCCCTACTCGCGGTCTCGAGACTTGTAATATAATGTTCTATCTTTGTTCGGTCTTTTCAATTCGGAGACTAATATGATGAATTGTATTCGGAGACTAATATGATGAATTGTATTCAGAGACTAATCTTCTATTGTATTCGATGAATCTGTTGTTGATGTGTGCTGTCTATATTCTGTCCAATAATACATTTTGTAACCTGTACAAAAAACAGAAAATTAAAAAAGAAATAAAAAACCTAATATTCATACTAATGGCACATCACATCACAGTGCGCTATTAGTATGCCAAAGGATACTAATGGCGCATCATTAAACAGTGAGCCATTAGTATGTCAAAGTTACTAATGGCGCATCATTAAGCAATGCGCCATTAGTATGCCAAAGCACTTGGGTATATATGGCCCCCTGGGAGGCATACTAATGGCGCACCGTGGTATATACTAATGGCGCATCTGTGGTGCGCCATTAGTATACCAGATACTAATGGCACACCAGAGGTGCGCCATTAGTAAAATATACTAATGGCGTGGCACTAATGGCGCACCACTAATGCGCCATTAATGGCCAAAATAGGTGCGCCAATAGTAGGCCTTTTCCTAGTAGTGTGGTATGCATACATGCTTGTTGATGTGTGGTTATTGGTGTGCTCTCGGTTGGCTCCAGACGAGAAAGATTCTTCGGCCATAGCAGCACTCGACCCTTGCAGCTTGCAATCCGCGATGGGGTCTCTTCATCCTCTCCCCCTAGGCGTAATGGAGGAGGAAAATCCTCGTGCCGCGATGTCACACTCGACAAGGTAACCCTGAAGTGCCCAGCGGGCATCGACTGGTTGTGGAACGTGAGATCCAAGGGCTTCATTATCACCCCCTTTCCGACGTCCACCTTCTGGCCTTTGATCAAGTAGAGTACGGTGCACAGGGTTTCGTCGGCCTGCAAACACATGTCTGCGGCGTAAAACAACCGAAGGCAACGAAAATGGAATATTCTAGATATATATGTTCGTGCGACATGTAATTACTGTGAGGGCGTCGAGCTCAGCCAAAGATGAAGGCCCACCTAGCATGCCAGAGACCGAGGATGAGCTGCTATGAGCGGGTGCGAGTGCGAGAGGAGGCCCGGTTGCGTGAGCAACTGATGGTGCAGTAGTGTTGTTGTTCATGGAGTTGCTCGCGACGAAACTGGGCAACGGGAAATCATGTACTGTTGATGACCCACAAGTGTAGGGGATCTATCGTAGTCCTTTCGATAAGTAAGAGTGTCGAACCCAACGAGGAGCAGAAGGAAATGATAGGCAATTTTCAGTAAGGTATTTTCTACAAGCACTGAAATTATCGGTAACAGATAGTTTTGTGATAAAGTAATTGGTAGCAAGTGAAAAATAGTAAAAGTAAATAAGGTGGAGCAAGATGGCCCAGTCCTTTTTGTAGCAAAGGACAATCCTGGACAAACTCTTATATGAAGGAAAACGCCCCCGAGGACACATGGAATTATCGACAAGCTAGTTTTCATCACGTTCATATGATCCGCATTCGGTACTTTGATAATTTGATATGTGGGTGGACCGGTGCTTGGGTGCTGCCCTTACTTGTACAAGCATCCCACTTATTATTAACCTCTATTGTAAGCATCCGCAACCACAAAAGAAGTATTAAGGTAAACCTAACCGTAGCATGAAACAAGTGGATCCAAATCAGCCCCTTACGAAGCAACGCATAAACTTGGGTTTATGTAACGCCCAGCATGCGACTATATCTCCTACGTGTCGAGGCATGAGTTAGAGACATAAGCGCATTCTAGAATGATCGCAAGCGTGGTATCTTTGCACAACTCATGTAATGAACAGGGATGAAAGAGTAAAATAGTTGGCTTACACTCGCCACATCACACAATTAAATTCAATAGCATACATTCATCCAAATAACACCGAGTCCGGCTATGGAAAAAATCAAACGAGAAAAGATACCACAACCACAAGTGATGATCGCCCCTAGTAGGAACCACTACTTATCGTCGGGATATGTCACATAAAAATGACCACGCTCTTCATCGTACTCCCAGTGAAGTTCTTGTCCATCTCTTGCGTCGTACTCTGTTGTACCTGCATCTGGTGTGTGTTGTAATATGTGAGTCACAAGGACTCAGCAATCCCATTCCCGGGTATCAAAACTAACAAAGCCTTTAGGTGTGGAGAGGTAATAAAGTGGTTGCAGCAAGCACTAAGCAACTAGCTTATGAAGTGAGAGCGAGAAGAGAAAAGTGCCAACGGTCGCCAAAGATGATCAATAAGTGATCCTAGCTACTCACGTTCATGCATAACCCCACCGTGTTCACTTTCCGAAAACCCCTTCGAAAAGAGACCGTCACGATTACTCACACATGTAGTGTATTCTTAAGGATATGGTGTTAAGTTATCTACAACCGGATATTAACAAATTCCCATCTGCCACATAACCGCGTGCACGGCTTTCGAAAGTTCATAACCGTGCAGGGGTGTCCCAACTTAGCCCATCACAAGCTCACGATCTGCGGAGTCGCAACTCCATGTTGGGAAGACCCGAGTATTCTTGGAATCCCGTGCTCAAGATATTTCGACAAAGGTTAAACTAATCCAGCAAGACCTCTCGGCGTGCCGACACCCTGATAGTAGCCACGCGCATCTCGTCTCAGGACACGACCGGATGAGCACTACGTACAACAACCAAAGATCCCAGAAAACTAGGTGGCACCACAAGTGGCTCTAGTTTGGACCAACACTCATGAGGAGCACTGGCCCGGGGGTTGACTAAGAACTCAGGTTAATTACTCCCTATGCAAGTTTTTTAGTTGTTAGGCAAATGTAGTACCAAAGTTGGGCCTTGATGGAAAAGCTTTAAGCAGTGCGAATTATTGAGGGGGGGCCCATAAACCCCAACCGTGTTAGGAACGCAAAAACAAGGAATATAACACCAGTTTATCGGGTCCTAAGGTGGCATGAGTGGAACAAAACACCAAACAGAAGGCCAATCCTTCCACCCATTACCAATATATATATGTGCATTAATTGAATAAGATATATATTGTTTGACCCCAATAAAGAAGTCCAATCACGGAGCAATCTTCAACTTCACCTGCAACTAACAACGCTATAAGAGGGGCTGAGCAAAAGCGTACTTAGCCAATCAACGGTTTGCTAGGAAGGCGGTTAGAGTGTTTCATGGCAACATAGGAGGCTGGCAAGGCAAGAATAGGCCTCGAGGAATATCTAATGGTGCGAGGCAACTAGCAAAGCAAAGATAGAGGTGATATCGGGGAACATACATCTTGCCTGGGATCCCGCAAGGAAGAAGAACGAGTCCATGAAGATGAAAAACAGACGAAGTCGAACGAATCCTCACAACTCCGGAATGAAACCGAAGCTAACGAGAGAAGCAACCGGAAAGAAGCAAACATCATGGTAAACACACAAGCGTAAACATGGCATATGATGCACAAACAAGTATGATGCATGTTCGGTTAAAGATGCAAGGCAAAGTGCACAGATAAAACTACAATTTAAGTGGAGCTCAATATGCAACGAGTTGCATATTGACAAAACACCACGTTAGTTTATTTAGTTTGATCTCGTTATGAACCCAAAAGTTTAGATGTTTTTTAAACATGGCAAGAGGTGAAGCTTCAGGAAACTATCTATTTAGGCATTTTAAATGAGGCCAGAAATATCAACATCAATTCCGAAAAAATCCCCACATGTCATTTAGCAATTTTAATGCAAACAACAATTTAAACATTTTAATGTTGTTATCATGATGCGAATGACACGTTCAAATTTTTATGCAATTTTATGAAAAGTTGACATGAACATGTTATGGAGCATTTGTCACCGTGGTGGAAAAGAAGGGGTGCCATGGAGGCGAATCCGAAAATGATGCCATGACAGCATATCAGTTCCGGTAACTCACCGAGAGACCGGTGCAAAAGAAGGAGCGAGAGCGTGTCATGCAAGAGATAGGTGGGGTGATCCCGGTAACCGGGTTTCCACGGGCCGGTGGTAAGGCAAACGAGGGGCATCGCAAGCAACAATTCGGGCATGGCGCAAACATAAGGTGCATCTCATACAGCAGAAGCATTCATTCACGGGCGTCGTCTCGGCAGTATACCTTCAAAGCGTGCGTTTTGGGGCGGGTTGAGTTCTTAGAGGGAAGTAGTTGTTCACAGGGTCGTCGAGGGAAGTAGGCGTTCACGTGACGGTACTGGAAGTAGTTGTACACGGGTCTTCAGCGACGGTAGTCGTACAAAGTTCGGTGTGGTTGGTAGGGGTACTTAGCAGTTCCGTGTAGTCAAACTTGAGGGTCGTCGACGTCGCGATACTTGGCGAATCCAAGTGAAACGGTAGCTGTACACGGTTCATAGTTGTCCGGTGCATCTTTAGATATACTTGGCGTGTCCCTGGAACTTCTTGTGAGGGTGTCTCGGCCGTGTTGACCACGTAGTCAACAGATGTGGGCGCTCGCATTCGCGCTGTTGCAGAGGCAGGCGGCATGAAGGAAGCAGAGTAGCTGCAGCTTGCCGGAGGCAACGCGAGGCGGGGCTGGACGAATCCGGGTAGGAGATCGGTGCGTGGTGCACCTGGCGCACAACGAGAGCAGCACGAGCACTGTCCATCTCGCTCTACAGAGACAGAGCAACGCCGGGGTGGCGGTTCACGCGGACGAAGGCAAGGACGGCGAGGAAGAGGCCGGATCCGGGCAAACGAAGGAGGACCTCACCGGGGGTGGGTCCGGTGGAGAACGAGGAGGCCAGATTAAGGGCGACGCCATTGCTAGCTTCGTCCGGTTCCTGATGGTCGTCTGGTGGGGAGGCGCCGCGACCTGGACGGCGGCACGGAGGGGAGCCGCGGACGGGACGGCTCGAGCAGGGGCGTTGGGACCTGGAGCTCGGCGGCGCTGGGCGGTGCAGAGGCGAGCCGGCGAGGGGATCGGGCGCAGGGAACTCCTCTCCCTAGCTCGATGCGTGCGTGCGAATGGCGGCGCTACAGAGACGCTAACCCATGGCTGGAGGGCGAGAAAGGCACTCCGACGGAGGCGTAGGTGCGGAGTAGCCCAGGGTCGCAGGGGCGGAGCAGCTCGACGGCGGCCTGATGGAAGGGGCGCGGCGCAGGTCCTGTCCCCTGCCTGGCAACACGGGAGGAGGACGAAGGGGATCAAGAGGGAGATGTGCGAGGGGATCGAGAGGTGGCGGCGCTGCAGGATGTAGACGGGGAGCGAGAGGGAGAGGTCGGTCGGCCAGGGTGCGGGCTAGGTTAGGAAGGGGCGGAAGAACCTTGGGCCTTGGCTGGACCTTGGGCCGGCCGGCCTGAAGCTGCAGCTAGGCTTTTTCTTCCTTCCTCAAAAACTGAAAAGAAGCAAAAGAAAAGGGCACAAAAGAAAAGAGTGGACGAGAAATTGGGCATGCGGATTAATTTCCCGGACTCAGAAAACGAGGGTGACCCCAGAAAATATAGGTGGGCATGATTGAAACATTAAATTCAAATTCCTTTGAATTTAATTCAAATGGTTTGAACAAAGACTAGGATCACGAAGTGCCCAAAAAATGTTGAGAATTTTAGAGGAGCCTCGATAAAAGAGAAAGATCTATTGCCAAGGTTTGGAGGTGAAACTTGAAAAATAAGAGGTATGGGGAATATTTGCAAGTGTGTTTTGGTGATTCCAAATTAATGGAATAATTATTATAGCTCCCTAATAATATTAGGAGGGTATGTTATAAAGAGAAATCACCATATGAATGTCCCTCGATTTAAATGGATCAAGGATCCACACAATTTATTTGGTTGAGTTTAAAAAAATTAAAGACATGATGGCATGATGACATGATGCAATGCAAACATAAATAAAGCAAGCACAAATGAAACACATGGTGAAACGCGGAACATATGGAAGTCTTCTCGAGCATCGGTCTTGGGGTGTCACAATTCTCCCACACTAACAGAGCATCTCGACCCGAGATCCCGGAGATGGCACCAGATAGAAGAGGATAAAGGAAGAGGTAAAACAAAGTTGCTTTTTTGACAAACGAGTGAAACCATGAACCTTGAAGGGTTGAACAACTTGAATGAAAGAAAATAACGGAGATGAACGAAATTGAAAACACTCCATTAGACAAGAGGAACAAGGAATACGATGAGAACCAAGAGGTTAAGTGACAAGATAGTTATTGAGACCACTCCGGTTAAAACAAGACAGAGAAGGAATGAGAATGAAATAATTCGGACAACACTCCGATTGAAAATGGAAGGAGTTTAATATGAACTTGCCAAGTTGGGATGAAACTTGATGAAATCAACAACACAGTGCCTCCGAAACAATGATTTCAGACAGCACTCCGGTTGAAAAAGGAGGTAAACTTAGTAAGGTGAGTGAACTTGAATGGAGGACACAACACTCTCGTTAAATGGACCAGAAAGGAAAAGAACTTGATCTTGACCAAACAAGATGACGGGACGAAGAGATCAAGACCACAATACCTCCGGAACGAAAGAATAGAAGCTAGTTCGTTAGGAAAGTAGAAGAAATTGGTAACCACCAAAAGAATAAGCTTGTTGTGGGCTTATGGAAAACTTCTCAACATTATGAGGTGACAACCGGCCACTAACGGAAAACAATTGATTGGATTGAGATCAACAAGGAAACGAAAAACTTATTTCCGCGGGAGGATAAATGAAGAAACTGGGTCATTTATAAGCACCATAAATAGCAACAATCCTTAGGGAAAGCTTTTAGGTGATATACAACCCAAGATTACTTCAACGAATAATTGAAAGGTTGGAAAAAAATCTCCTGAACAAAGAAAATGATGGGTTTAAATATCTCATACCTGACAATTTGTGAATCATGAAACATGAAGGGAAATTGTCAAAATGACATACCACCATCTCAAACGATAAGGAGCAAATATTCGCACTTCTAAGTGCAAAGAGAAGAATACTTTAGCTCCTCCAACAAGAATCTTGAAGAACACTTCGGGGATGAATTAAGTCATGATGAAGCATCATGAGGAACTCCGGTAATAAAAGGATGAGAAGTGAAAGATGAAGAGAATAAGATTCAAGGCCTGCGATGATTAGATGGAGCTTTGAAATGATATAATTGAAATAACTTGGAGCTCCGGAAAACAAGATGAACAACTTGGAACCGAGAATATGATATGATGAACAAGCTCCGGAAAAAGAGATTAATCACTTCGAGAAAATAAGAATAAGATTTACTATATGCTTATCCTTCATCAAATTAAATTGATGACAAGCAACATATTTGACCTACTACTTATTGTTCTTGAAAAGGATTGGAGAGATGTATGTCACAATTCAACGGACCACCGATAGGATTTGGAAAGAACGAGTGAATTGATATGATAAGAATGGAAGTGGAAATCTTAAACGAACCACCGTAGGAACAAAACCGAGTGATAAAAGAGAACAAACCATCAGGAAGAATTAGAAAATGAACGAAAATACATGAGGCGATCTTAGATACAAAAGAACGAATGGATCACGAGCAGAGTAAAGAACACTTGACTGATGCACCGGAAGAATATTGAGACGAACGAAGAGGCATCAATTAAGAATAGTTGGAGGACGAAGTTGAAAACTGAGAACGAAGAAATCTTCTAAAATGATGGCCTTCGGAGGATTGATAAATGACAAGAACTCATGAATTGCTCTGGATGGGTAAGAAAATATTTAGAGGAAAACTCTTCTTCGGTCTTCAAATGTTGAGAATGACGACGAGAATACCATAAAGAATCTGCGAGATACTCCGGAAGAATGAAAAGATGAAAGGTTTAACCAAGCATGAAAGAATTTGAAAGCGATCTGGGAGAAGGCATATGACTGATGGAATCCATACTTATGTCACACTTTGAAAAGAATTCCGTAATAACTCCGAATAATTAGAAGAGTCAGGTAAGATCCTGGAAAAAGACCTGTGGGTTAGGGCCCGCTCAAAAGAAACACCGTTGAAATGATTACTTGAAAGAGAGATTGCACCGGTTGAATTAAATGGCTTGAATGAGATAACAACATCAAAATAGCTTAAACGGATTAAGAATGGAAACAAGAATCTTCCGAGATATCTTCAGCACTCCGGAGAAGAATTAGAGAGAGTTGAATAAGCAAGAGAGAATTGGATAAGAATTCCAACCTGAGAAAACATGTGAAACAAAAAGGAAGAGATATGATCATGACCGAAGCTTGAATTTAGTCCACCGGAGAAGAAAAAGAGAACGAAGAATGATGAACTTGAATCTTCCTGAGCATCTTCACGAGAAATCACCAGATGAAACATTAAAGAAGATTGATGAAGAGGCATCACAAGAATATAAGGACACTTGATTAAGGACTCTGGCTCCATAAAGAAAAGGGTGGGAGGGTGGGGAAAACAAAGACAACTTGGGATGAATGAAATAGACACCGTTGAGAAAAAACCAAGACTTGGTCTTGCACATATTAAAAGGATCGGTTTAACTTGAAAAGAAGCACGCTGGTTGAAAAGAATTTACATGACAATCTCGATGATTAAGAAGGACTAGCACTCCCATAGAAATATGAGAACACCGATTAGGAAAGGTATGTAATCAACACTTGACATCGAAGCAACTCGGATACCACAATCAAAACAAAACAAAGGATAGATATGTTGCAACATTATCTTCACAATATCATTCGAACAAAGAATTGAACGAATGAATTCCGTAAGCTTAATGGTACATCAACTTGTCGAGAAGCCACTTGGGAGAACAAAATGATAGAATAAAACAACAAGGTAAAAGATGAAACAAATACATAATAGAGGTTTCGTCCCACATGTTCGTGCTGATGCCCCATGGCACGTGTTACAAAGGGCCTTGCAATCCCCGGATTAGAATAGCCAAGGATCCTTTAAGATGCCACCCCCTAGTGTAACAACGCCCATGATAACCTCTCCACTAGATGTTGAACCCCAACCTCATATCATGCACCCGTTGGAAGATTACCTAAGAGCTACTTGAATTCTCACCTATTAATTCCCGAAGCTTTCCGGTTATGCAATCTGGTGTTGGGGATACAGGGGAAGAACAACATCTCATCCAACTAGAAATACCTACATCCAGCTGTATCCATCCGTCAACACATAACCAGGCACCTTCGGAAACCGTTTACCTCGGACCTTCGAAACGCATCCGCTATACTAGCTATGGCAATACTCCCGAACTATCCCACCAGTACTGGGTGACGTCGGGGTTATCTCACCACCAGACATGCATAGAAGATTTTTCGATGCCGACCGCCTATGGTATTCTAGAACTATAACGATACACAATGGGACGACTATACCTCAGAGCTCAACTCCCCAGGACTCAGCCTAAACAGATGGGAGGCACCAAGAAAGAATTCTCATCACAAAGATATCGGAACAATACAAACAATACCCGCGTGATCCTAAATTTTTTGGGGTGAAATTCTAGGATAGTGATGTTAAAACAACGTCAGGAGTCCTCACCAGAGCGACGAAGGGGATGAGGAGTAAAAATAATTCCTACTCGACGATATATATATAGGACTCAAAACATTTTTCTGTGTGTGTGCCTAGACTCAACCGTCAGCTGTTCGATCAATCAGGGGGGGCTCCTAGGTCGGAGAAGGCTCTAAATACCAACTTGTAATGCCCAGGATGCGACTATATTTCCTACGTGTCGAGGCACGAGTTAGAGACATAAGCGCATTCTGGAATGATCGCAAGCGTGGTATCTTTGCACAACTCATGTAATGAACATGGATGAAAGAGTTAAATAGTTGGCTTACACACGCCATGTCACACAATTAAATTCAATAACATACATTCATCCAAATAACACAAAGTCCGGCTAGGGACGAAATCAAACGAGAAAAGATACGACAACCACAAGTCCTGATCGCCCCTAGTAGGAACCACTACTGATCGTCGGGATACATCACATAAAAATGACCACGCTCTTCATCGTACTCCCAGTGAAGTTCTTGTCCATCTCTTGCGTCGTACTCCTTTGTACCTGTTGGAAATATGCCCTAGAGGCAATAATAAAAGTATAATTATTATATTTCCTTGTTCATGATAATTGTCTGTTATTCATGCTTGAATTGTATTGTGTGGAAACAGCGATACATGTGTGAATATGTAGACCACAATGAGTCCCTGGTAGGCCTCTAGTTGCTAGCTCGTTGATCAACAGATGGTCACGGTTTCCAGACCATGGACATAGGATGTCAGTGATAACGGGATCACATCATTAGGAGAATGATGTGATGGACAAGACCCAATCCTGAGCATAGCACGAGATCGTTTAGTTCATAATGCATAAGCTTTTCGGTGTCAAGTATTTATTCCTTAGACTATGAGGTTGTACAACTCCCGGATGCCGTAGGAATGCTTTGGGTGTGCCAAACGTCACAACGTAACTGGGTGACTATAAAGGTACGCATCGGGTATCATCGAAAGTGTCTGTTGAGTAGGTACGAACCGAGACTGAGATGTTGTCACTCCGTATGACAGAGAGGTACCTCTGGGCCCACTCGGTAAGACATCATCATAATGAGCTCAATGTGACTAAGTACTTAGTCATGGGATGATGGATTACGGATCGAGTAAAGAGACTTGCCATGACGAGATTGAACAAGGTATCGGGAATACCGACGATCGAATCTCGGGCAAGTACCGTACCGATGGACAAAGGGAATGAAATACGGGATTGAGTGAATCCTTGACACGGTGGTTCATCCAATGAAGATCATCGAGGAACACGTGGGAACCAACATGGGTATCCAGATCCCGCTGCTGGTTATTGACCGGGGAGTGGTCTCGGTCATGTCTACGTGTCTCCCGAACCCGTAGGGTCTACACACTTAAGGTTCGGTAACGCTAGGGTCATTGAGATACATGCACGTGGAAACACGAAAGTTGTTCGGTGTCCCGAATGAGATCCCGGACGTCACGAGGAGTTCCGGAATGGTCCGGAGGTAAAGAATGATATATAGGAAGTCAGGTTTCGGCCATCGGGTGATCTCCGGGGGTCATCGGGAGTGTCCCGGGACCACCAGAGGGGCCCCGGGGGTCCACTGGGTGGGGCCACCCATCCCGGTGGGGCCCCTAGGCCGCAAGGGGGAAGTGGCCAGCCCTAATGGGCTGGCGCACATCATGGGCCCTCCTCCCCATGCGCCTAGGGTTGAAACCCTAGGGGGGAGGGGGCGCCACTTGCCTTGGGGGGCAAGGATTCCCCCCTTGGCCGCCGCCCCACCCTGCAGATTCCATCTGCAGGGCTGGCGCACCCCCCTGACCCCCTATATATATGTGGGGGGGAGAGGGCAGCCACGCCCTTGCCCCTGGCGCCTCTCCCCCTCCCGTCACACCTCCATACTCCCTCTGCAGGGTGCCGGCGAAGCCCTGCAGGATTCTCCACTGCATCCACCACCACGCCGTTGTGCTGCTGGATCTCCGACGACCTCTCCTCCCCCTTGCTAGATCAAGAAGGAGGTGACGTTGCTGTACCGGACGTGTGTTGAACGCGGAGGTGCCGTCCGTTCGGCGCTAGATCATCGGTGACGAAGAACGCGAAGAGTACGACTACTTCATCCACGCTTCTTCGAAAGCTTCCGCTCGCAATCTCCATAACGGTATGTAGATGCACTCTTATTTTCTCGTTGATAGATGTCTCCTTAGTTGGATCTTGGTGAAAGCATAGAATTTTTTTGAATTCTGCTACGTTCCCCAACAGTGGCATCTGAGCTAGGTTTAATGCGTAGCATCTTGCACGAGTAGAACACAAAGCAGTTGTGGGCGTTTGAGTTTGTTCAACTTTCTTGCCGTTACTAGTCAATCTTGATTCGACAGTATTGTGGGATGAAGCGGCCCGGACCGACTTTACACGTACGCTTATGGGAGACTGGTTCCACCGACAGACATGCACTAGATGCATAAGGTGGCTGGCGGGTGTCTGTCTCTCCTACTTTAGTCGGATCAGATTCGATGAAAAGGGTCCTTATGAAGGGTAAATAGAAATTGACAAATCACGTTGTGGTTTTGGCGTAGGTAAGAAACGTTCTTGCTAGAAAACCTATAGAAGCCACGTAAAAACTTGCAACAACAATTAGAGGATGTCTAACTTGTTTTTGCAGCATGTGCTATGTGACGTGGTATGGCCAAAACGAAGATCTGATGAATGATATATGTGATGTATGAGATTGATCATGTTCTTGTAATAGGGAATCACGACTTGCATGTCGATGAACTTGACAACCGGCAGGAGTCATAGGAGTTGTCTTAATTATTGTATGACCTGCGTGTCACTGAATAACGCCATGTAATTACTTTACTTCATTGCTAAACGTTAGCTATAGTAGTAGAAGTAATAGTTGGCGTGACGACTTCTTCAAGACACGATGATGAAGATCATGATGATGAAGATCATGGTGTCGAGCCGGTGACAAGATGATCATGGTGCCCCGAAGATGGAGATCCAAGGAGCAAGATGATATTGGCCATATCATGTCACTTTAATTGATTGCATGTGACGTTTATCATGTTTATGCATCTTGTTTACTTAGAACGACGGTAGTAAATAAGATGATCTCTCACTAAAAAAATTCAAGAATTGTGTTCCCCCTAACTGTGCACCGTTGTTAAAGTTCGTTGCTCTGAAGCACCACGTGATTATCGGGTGTGATAGGTTCTAACGTTCGCATACAACGGGTGTAAGCCAAATTTACACACGCGATACACTTAGGGTTTACTTGACGAGCCTAGCATGTACAGACATGGCCTCGGAACACGGAAGACCGAAAGGTCGAACACGAGTCGTATAGAAGATACGATCAACACGAAGATGTTCACCGTTGATGACTAGTCCGTCTCACGTGATGATCGGACACGGGCTAGTCGATTCGGATCGTGTATCACTTAGATGACTAGAGAGATGTTATTCTGAGTGGGAGTTCATTAAAATTTGATTAAGATGAACTTAATTATCATGAACTTAGTCTAAATTCTTTACAATATCTCTTGTAGATCAAATGGCCCATGCTCCAGTTTCCCTCAAGTTCAACGCGTTCCTAGAGAAAACCAAGCTGAAAGACGATGGTAGCAACTATACGGATTGGGTCCGTAACCTGAGGATTATCCTCATAGCTGCCAAGAGATCATATGTCCTTGAAGCACCGCTAGGTGACGCTCCCGCCCCAACAAACCAAGATGTTATGAACGCTTGGCAGTCGCGTTGTGATGATTACTCCCTGGTTCAGTGCGGCATGCTTTACAGCTTAGAATCGGGGCTCCAAAAGCGTTTTGAGCACCACGGAGCATATGAGATGTTCGAAGAGCTGAAAATGGTTTTCCAAGCTCATGCCCGAGTCGAGAGATATGATGTCTCCGACGCATTCTACAGCTGTAAGATGGAGGAAAACAGTTCTGTCAGTGAGCACATCCTCAAGATTTTAGGATTGCACAACCGCTTGTCTCAGCTGGGAATGAATCTCCTAGATAAAGCAGTCGTTGACAGAATCCTCCAGTCGCTCCCACCAAGCTTCAAGAGCTTCGTGTTAAACTTCAATATGCAGGGGATGGAAAAGTCCATTCCCGAGGTGTATTCGATGCTGAAATCAGCGGAGGTGGACATCAAGAAAGAACATCAAGTGTTGATGGTCAATAAAACCACTAATTTCAAGAAAGGCAAGTGTCGTGGAATTAACACGTCAGATGTCCGGATCAACGGACTTAATGTTGAGGCGCGCATCTATGTGGTAGCTTGAAGGGGTTGAGCGGAATCGAGGGCGCGACGCAAGACACGGATTTAGACAGCTTCGGGCCCCGGGAAACATCATCCGGTAATAACCCTACGTGCTGTTTGAGGCTAGATCTCATTATGGCCCTCATGGTGTTGCCGGTAAACCGGCTCTTGGTGTCTAACCCTAAAACTTGTCTACTTGTGGTTTGTCCAAAGCTTGTCCTCTTTGGGGAGCCCTGCCCCTCCTTATATATGTTGAAGGGGCGGGTTTACATGACTAGTCCTAGTAGGACTAGGATTGATCTATTACAAGGAGTCCTAGTCTTGCTTCCTTTATGGAGAATATTCCTTGCGCTTTATTATTAAACCGGCCCACTATTAATATGAACCGGCCTTCTGGGCCTTGGGCCTTGTCATCCATGATCCATACGCCGGGTTACCAGTGAGTAATATTATTTAGGCAGGTTGCTTGTAAACCGTCTGGTGATAACGGATCGCTAGTGAATCACCAAGTGTAAACCGCCAAGACCGGCCGGGTTATAATTCCGGCCGGTTCATACCGCGGGGGTATATCCCCGACATTAGCCCCCAAGTTTAGCTTGGATGTGTCCATGGTAAACTTTATGCTGCAAAATAAACACAAGAACAAATTGATAGGTTGTGCTCCGGGTTATGAATTCTTGTAATCCGGCATTTGATCATCTTTAACTCCTTATCCTTCCTTCTTCTAGAAAATCCGGGTCAACAGACCAACTTCATAATCAACTTGCTTGCATAAGAAATATTGTAAATAAAGAATCAATTTGAATCGGCCTTCAATGCTCTGACTTAACAAAAAATATTGATCTTCAAATATTCCATGGATACCCAACCAGTTTGGAGATGTAAAACTTGCCGGTTTATGATTGCCAAAATTGCCGGGTCACACAATTTACTCTGATTCGTCAGAACTGAAAATTTGAAAATGTTCCTCCTTTATATGCATATTACCTATAGCCCCCAAGTGCCGGGTCATTATGTAATAATGAGCAGGGACTTTGTATATACTCCATTGAAAATAGCCTTGTATAATCTTGAAGAAATCCGGATTGTTCATCCCAATCACTATGAAACTGAATATTCCATATATGTAGCCCCCAAGTGCCGGGTCATTATGTAATAATGAGCAGGGACTTTGAAAATATGATTATTGAAATGAACATTATATGATGTAACTTTCATCGTGGGAGTTGAATCCACGTCCACAAGGTTAAGAGCTTTGTGCTTTACCAACTGAGTTAGACGGGCCTTTCAATATAATGGATGAATACTTGTGTACTTTGAATTGTTGACAGGAGCTATTGGTAACCTCCAAGTTCCGGTTTAGCTATATTTAGAAGGTGAACCGGTACTTCCAGATGAAGCAAATGATCTTTCCATTAGCCCCCAAGTGTCAAGTAGACAACTTGCTTGTGTGCTTGAGACTTGTCTTTGAATTGTCTTTGCTATATTGCTTCAACTGCCATTAGCCCCCAAGTGTCAAGTAGACAACTTGTTTGTGTGCTTGAGACTTGTGCATTTGATGTAATCTTAATCTGAATAATATAGCCCCCAAGTGCCGGGTTGTAAGCCTGCAGCAATTCGGGACTATTCCTTTGTAGAATGAATCACTTCCATCGTTGAAATAATATCCATTGCGCTTGAAAGCGACTTTGAAGACCTCAATCATAATATTGATAACCATAATAGGAATCCAGCCATGTTTGGCTATTGAGTAATATAATCCGGTTGGAAGGCCGGTTCCAATGATGTTTGATCACAACCGGTCCGGGTTTAATAAACACCGGTCATTATTTTGTCTCATACTGGCGACTTATAGTCAAAACCAGGCCGGTTTAATAAACACCGGTCATTATAACTGATCACGTACTGCCAATTTGTTGGCTCATCATGAAGGTCGATCCGGGTTATGATGAACGCCGGTTTAACTCTCGCTGGTGTTCATGACCCAGACTTATAACACTAGATAGACGGTCAACTTCTAGAGCTGTTCCCCTTGGTTTAGAAAAGTTATAAAACACAAGAAACACCAAAAAACACACAATTTTTTTAAATCAAACTATGTGATCGAGGCTTTTTCAAAGAGCTGCCAGGCTCAAAAAACTGTCAAAAGAACCAAGTCATCATTTTAACGCGTGTTGATACCGACTGCGGATTGATACCGACTGCGGATTAATACCGACTCCGGATTGATACCGACTGCGGATTGATACCGACTCCGGATTGATACCGACTGCGGATTTTTACCGACTCCGGATTGATACCGACTGCGGATTTTTACCGACTCCGGATTGATACCGACTGCGGATTTTTTACCGACTCCGGATTGATACCGACTGCG